>CM066991.1:143833526-144501960 GCA_033977485.1 Hydrangea macrophylla
ACGGACGTTGAACTTGAAAGAAAAATGCATACATGTTCTATTAATTAGTAAGATGATGTTCTATTAGTTTATTGAACAACTGTATTAATTTACGTTAAACCTACAATTTAAAACTCTTATTTTAATATATAGATAAAAAATATATATATATATATACACACATGTATACAAAAATGATAATTTACAAACACTACAAGAAAAAAAGCTATTTTATGTCAATTTTGAAATAATATTTATGTCACTTTTATTTCGAGTGACATAATTATTTCTTGCATGAGCTTTTTATGTCACTTTTTTAGTATTTATGTCTTTTTTTTATAAAAAAGTGACATAAATACTTGATTATTTATGTCATTGTTTAAAAAAAATGACATAAATAATAAAGTATTTATGTCATTTTTTTTAAAAGTGACATAAATAATAATACATATATGTCACTTTTTTAAAATTGACATAATTAAAAACACGGTGACATTTTTGTAAATAAAATATTTCGTTTGGATTTTAAACGACGAACTTCCCATCTTTACTTCTTTGGCTCATGATTATCCTAAAGACATATTGCTCCTTGCATGTTCAATGGTTGTTTTGATTTACGAGTCTATTATTTCATCTGAAAGCTCTTTTTCTTGCATATAAATGTTAGAATGGCTATGTCTAGTGAAGTCTAGTCTCAATATCCAAACGCAACGCTATCGCTATTAGCGGGAATCTGTCGGTTACAGGAAATTCTGGTGGTGGTGCTGCTGCTGCTACTGTTGTGCTTAGGCATCAGATATCTTTCGTTTCTTCCTTTGAATTCATGACATCTGTTGGTTTACGTGCTCTAGTTGGGGTACAAACAACTCGGTAAGCCAATTAGTATTTTTTTTAATCCATTTTGATTTCTCTGCTTTGCATAGTGTTTGACTAGCCTAGCTCACATTTTCCTTTTCTCTTAGTTCAGCCACTTGTCTCATCACTCCACTGCGACATTGGGCATTGCTTTGTCTTTAAGAGATGGTTCAATCAATCTTTCAAACGCTTGGACTCACCAATTGTCTGAGACATCAAGTGGAAATGTATGGTTTTTCTTGTCGCTACTAGCCTCATTTGTCTTGTCTGGTTCCTAATTTCTAATTTGGAGCAGCGCTGGACATGCATTTTGACATATTTGGTTATCCGTGGATGCATTATATGTACATATATTGTCTTCCTATGTTTTATTGCTATAGTTCTTTTCTTGTTTGGTGATACTCAGTTTTAACTAAATAGATTTTACATATTAAGCTAAATAAAGTTGTACAAGGATTTGAAGCTAGCTGGTAGATGCTTAATTAACCTTTTAAATTATGAAGGATTATCAAATAAAAGGTGAAGTTAGGTACAACTGTCTAGAAAACTAATCCATAGTATCTTAAAGAGTACAATGGGGTTAAGTGTTAAATTCCATTTGCTGTCACTCCCAAAAAAATAAAATATAACCACACACACAAGGATAGGCATTTTGCATTCTTGAAGAGTATATGGCTAATGTTTATACGTCATATTTGTCTGCTGACTTTTTTTCTTTTTCCAGATACAAATTGATTTAGGTACAGAGTCATCTGTAGCCGTAGGATGGCAAAAGAAAGAACAGAAAATGTCTGCTGCGGAGGAGAGATCAAGGTACATATCTGTTTCAGATTTAATTCCAGAGGAAATGTTATCTTTGTAATTGGAAGAATGCTGAACTTATGATAATTAGAAGTTCACAAGTTATTTGTATTTGTAACCTATTGAACTACTTGCCAACATTGAATTTGCATAGCCATTTTTTACCAGTTCAGTTTTGTTTGCAAACCACAATGACAAGGACATTGTGGTGGACAAACTAAACAAATTTAACTACTATTTATTTTTGAGTTACTTATTTCAGTCTTGAAACATTTTTGTGATCTAAAGGTCCCCATCTCTTGTATAGTTGCTGAATTTTAAAACATCCTCAAGTAGCTATATCTTTGAAATTTTCACATTTTGCCCGCGGTGGTTCATGCAAAACGTGATTCTACACAAATTTCGTCTAATGGGAATTTTCTCAAATCTGCACCAATTGGGCAGAAAACTGCAATAACAGTAGCAGTAAAATTTTTGACAGCAACTCTGCCCCTTCTTCTTTTTTTTTACAGCATTTCCACAAGTGTACCTATTTCCGTTAAGTCCTCGAATTTGACATTTAAAACATACATAAACAAGTCTGAAAAGATGTATAACATGTATGTAAAGCAACTAGAACTTCATACACTCGAAACATAAAGAAGGGTAAAAGCATAGTAGAAGAAAATAGTTATTACCTTAGTATATGATATGGCTACTCATCATACAAGAAAGTAAAGAAGGGTAAAAGCTAAATTACAGAACACGTAATCCATGATCCACAGAGAAGGTGATCTCTTCATTTGTATCATCAAAGATCTTATGACCCCTTAACCAAACGCCACGAAACCTTTCTCGCACCTCAAACATACCTAAATAAACTTGTGTGAACTAACGGAATGCTTTACGGATTCACGGTTCAAAAAAATGAGAAAAAGTGACTCTTTAGACACTTATTCTTGAAAAAGCTTAGTTATTGAGGTTTTGAGTAGTGAATCGATAAACCGCTTAACCAAACGCCACGAAACCTTTCTCACACCTCAAACATACCTAAATAAACTTGCGTGAACTAACGGAATGCTTTACGGATTCACGATTCACAAAAAATGCAAAAAAGTGTCTCTTTAGACACTTATGCTTGAAAAAGCTTAGTTATTGAGGTTTTGAGTAGTGAATCGATAAACCGCTTAACCAAAAGCCACGAAATCTTTCTCGCACCTCAAACATACCTAAATAAACTTGCGTGAACTAACGGAATGCTTTACGGATTCACGATTCACAAAAAATGCGAAAAAGTGTCTCTTTAGACACTTATGCTTCAAAAAGCTTAGTTATTGAGGTTTTGAGAAGTGAATCGATAAACCGCTTAACCAAACGCCACGAAACCTTTCTCGCACCTCAAACATACCTAAATAAACTTTCGTGAACTAACGGAATGGTTTACTGATTCACGGTTCACAAAAAAATGCGAAAAAGTGACTCTTTAGACACTTATGCTTGAAAAAGCTTAGTTATTGAGGTTTAGAGTAGTGAATCGATAAACCACTTAACCAAACGCCACGAAACCATTCTCGCACCTCAAACATACCTAAATAAACTTGCGTGAACTAACAGAATGCTTTACGGATTCACGGTTCACAAAAAATGCGAAAAAGTGACTCTTTAGACACCTATGCTTGAAAAAGCTTAGTTATTGAGGTTTTGAGTAGTGAATCGATAAACCGCTTAACCAAACGCCACGAAACCTTTCTCGCACCTCAAACATACCTAAATAAACTTGTGTGAACTAACGGAATCCTTTACAGATTCACGGTTCACAAAAAATGCAAAAAAGTGTCTCTTGAGACACTTATGCTTGAAAAAGCTTAGTTATTGAGGTTTTGAGTAGTGAATCGATAAACCGCTTAACCAAAAGCCACGAAACCTTTCTCCCACCTCAAACATACCTAAATAAACTTGCGTGAACTAACAGAATACTTTACGGATTCACGGTTCACAAAAAATGCGAAAAAGTGTCTCTTTAGACACTTATGCTTCAAAAAGCTTAGTTATTGAGGTTTTGAGTAGTGAATCGATAAACCGCTTAACCAAACGCCACGAAACCTTTCTCGTGCCTCAAACATACCTAAATAAACTTGCGTGAACTAACGGAATGCTTTACGGATTCACGGTTCACAAAATATGCGAAAAAGTGACTCTTTAGACACTTATGCTTGAAAAAGCTTAGTTATTGAGGTTTTGAGTAGTGAATCGATAAACCGCTTAACAAAACGCCACGAAACCTTTCTCGTACCTCAAACATACCTAAATAAACTTGCGTGAACTAACGGAATGCTTTACGGATTCACGGTTCACAAAAAATGCGAAAAAGTGACTCTTTAGACACCTATGCTTGAAAAAGCTTAGTTATTGAGGTTTTGAGTAGTGAATCGATAAACCGCTTAACCAAACGCCACGAAACCTTTCTCGCACCTCAAACATACCTAAATAAACTTGTTTGAACTAACAGAATGCTTTACGGATTCACGGTTCACAAAAAATGCGAAAAAGTGTCTCTTTAGACACTTATGCTTCAAAAAGCTTAGTTATTGAGGTTTTGAGTAGTGAATCGATAAACCGCTTAACCAAACGCCACGAAACCTTTCTCGCACCTCAAACATACCTAAATAAACTTGTGTGAACTAACGGAATGCTTTACGGATTCACGGTTCAAAAAAAATGCAAAAAAGTGACTCTTTAGACACTTATGCTTGAAAAAGCTTAGTTATTGAGGTTTTGAGTATTGAATCGATAAACCGCTTAACCAAACGCCACAAAACCTTTCTCGCACCTCAAACATACCTAAATAAACTTGCGTGAACTAATGGAATGCTTTACGGATTCACGGTTCACAAAAAATGCGAAAAAGTGACTCTTTAGACACTTATGCTTGAAAAAGCTTAGTTATTGAGGTTTTGAGTAGTGAATCGATAAACCGCTTAACCAAACGCCAAGAAACCTTTCTCGCACCTCAAACATACCTAAATAAACTTGCGTGAACTAACAGATTGCTTTACGGATTCACGGTTCACAAAAAATGCGAAAAAGTGACTCTTTATACACTTATCCTTGAAAAAGCTTAGTTATTGAGGTTTTGAGTAGTGAATCGATAAACCGCTTAACCAAACGCCAAGAAACCTTTCTCACACCTCAAACATACCTAAATAAACTTGCGTGAACTAACGGAATGCTTTACGGATTCACGGTTCACAAAATATGCGAAAAAGTGACTCTTTAGACACTTATGCTTGAAAAAGCTTAGTTATTGAGGTTTTGAGTAGTGAATCGATAAACCGCTTAACCAAACGCCACGAAACCTTTCTCGCACCTCAAACATACCTAAATAAACTTGCGTGAACTAACAGAATGCTTTACGGATTCACGGTTCACAAAAAATGCGAAAAAGTGTCTCTTTAGACACTTATGCTTCAGAAAGCTTAGTTATTGAGGTTTTGAGTAGTGAATCGATAAACCGCTTAACAAAACGCCACGAAACCTTTCTCGTACCTCAAAAATACCTAAATAAACTTACGTGAACTAACGGAATGCTTTACGGATTCACGGTTCACAAAATATGCGAAAAAGTGACTCTTCAGACACTTATGCTTGAAAAAGCTTAGTTATTGAGGTTTTGAGTAGTGAATCGATAAACCGCTTAACAAAATGCCACGAAACCTTTCTCGCACCTCAAACATACCTAAATAAACTTGCGTGAACTAACGGAATGCTTTACGGATTCACGGTTCACAAAATATGCGAAAAAGTGACTCTTTAGACACTTATGCTTGAAAAAGCTTAGTTATTGAGGTTTTGAGTAGTGAATCGATAAACCGCTTAACCAAACGCCACGAAACCTTTCTCGCACCTCAAACATACCTAAATAAACTTGCGTGAACTAACGGAATGCTTTACTGATTCACGGTTCACAAAAAAATGCGAAAAAGTGACTCTTTAGACACTTATGCTTGAAAAAGCTTAGTTATTGAGGTTTTGAGTAGTGAATCGATAAACCACTTAACCAAACGCCACGAAACCATTCTCGCACCTCAAACATACCTAAATAAACTGGCGTGAACTAACGGAATGCTTTACGGATTCACGGTTCACAAAAAATGCGAAAAAGTGACTCTTTAGACACCTATGCTTGAAAAAGCTTTGTTATTGAGGTTTTGAGTAGTGAATCGATAAACCGCTTAACCAAACGCCACGAAACCTTTCTCGCACCTCAAACATACCTAAATAAACTTGTGTGAACTAACGGAATCCTTTACAGATTCACGGTTCACAAAAAATGCAAAAAAGTGTCTCTTTAGACACTTATGCTTGAAAAAGCTTAGTTATTGAGGTTTTGAGTAGTGAATCGATAAACCGCTTAACCAAAAGCCACGAAACCTTTCTCGCACCTCAAACATACCTAAATAAACTTGCGTGAACTAACGGAATGCTTTACGGATTCACGGTTCACAAAAAATGCGAAAAAGTGTCTCTTCAGACACTTATGCTTCAAAAAGCTTAGTTATTGAGGTTTTGAGTAGTGAATCGATAAACCGCTTAACCAAACGCAACGAAACCTTTCTCGCACCTCAAACATACCTAAATAAACTTGCGTGAACTAACAGAATGCTTTACGGATTCACGGTTCACAAAAAATGCGAAAAAGTGTCTCTTTAGACACTTATGCTTCAAAAAGCTTAGTTATTGAGGTTTTGAGTAGTGAATCGATAAACCGCTTAACCAAACGCCACGAAACCTTTATCGCACCTCAAACATACCTAAATAAACTTGCGTGAACTAACGGAATGCTTTACGGATTCACGGTTCAAAAAAAATGCAAAAAAGTGACTCTTTAGACACTTATGCTTGAAAAAGCTTAGTTATTGAGGTTTTGAGTATTGAATCGATAAACCGCTTAACCAAACGCCACAAAACCTTTCTCGCACCTCAAACATACCTAAATAAACTTACGTGAACTAACGGAATGCTTTACGGATTCACGGTTCAAAAAAAATGCAAAAAAGTGACTCTTTAGACACTTATGCTTGAAAAAGCTTAGTTATTGAGGTTTTGAGTATTGAATCGATAAACCGCTTAACCAAACGCCACAAAACCTTTCTCGCACCTCAAATATACCTAAATAAACTTGCGTGAACTAATGGAATGCTTTACGGATTCACGGTTCACAAAAAATGCGAAAAAGTGACTCTTTAGACACTTATGCTTGAAAAAGCTTAGTTATTGAGGTTTTGAGTAGTGAATCGATAAACCGCTTAACCAAACGCCAAGAAACCTTTCTCGCACCTCAAACATACCTAAATAAACTTGCGTGAACTAACAGATTGCTTTACGGATTCACGGTTCACAAAAAATGCGAAAAAGTGACTCTTTATACACTTATCCTTGAAAAAGCTTAGTTATTGAGGTTTTGAGTAGTGAATCGATAAACCGCTTAACCAAACGCCAAGAAACCTTTCTCACACCTCAAACATACCTAAATAAACTTGCGTGAACTAACGGAATGCTTTACGGATTCACGGTTCACAAAATATGCGAAAAAGTGACTCTTTAGACACTTATGCTTGAAAAAGCTTAGTTATTGAGGTTTTGAGTAGTGAATCGATAAACCGCTTAACCAAACGCCACGAAACCTTTCTCGCAACTCAAACATACCTAAATAAACTTGCGTGAACTAACAGAATGCTTTACGGATTCACGGTTCACAAAAAATGCGAAAAAGTGTCTCTTTAGACACTTATGCTTCAGAAAGCTTAGTTATTGAGGTTTTGAGTAGTGAATCGATAAACCGCTTAACAAAATGCCACGAAACCTTTCTCGTACCTCAAAAATACCTAAATAAACTTACGTGAACTAACGGAATGCTTTACGGATTCACGGTTCACAAAATATGCGAAAAAGTGACTCTTCAGACACTTATGCTTGAAAAAGCTTAGTTATTGAGGTTTTGAGTAGTGAATCGATAAACCGCTTAACAAAATGCCACGAAACCTTTCTCGCACCTCAAACATACCTAAATAAACTTGCGTGAACTAACGGAATGCTTTACGGATTCACGGTTCACAAAATATGCGAAAAAGTGACTCTTTAGACACTTATGCTTGAAAAAGCTTAGTTATTGAGGTTTTGAGTAGTGAATCGATAAACCGCTTAACCAAACGCCACGAAACCTTTCTCGCACCTCAAACATACCTAAATAAACTTGCGTGAACTAACGGAATGCTTTACTGATTCACGGTTCACAAAAAAATGCGAAAAAGTGACTCTTTAGACACTTATGCTTGAAAAAGCTTAGTTATTGAGGTTTTGAGTAGTGAATCGATAAACCACTTAACCAAACGCCACGAAACCATTCTCGCACCTCAAACATACCTAAATAAACTTGCGTGAACTAACGGAATGCTTTACGGATTCACGGTTCACAAAAAATGCGAAAAAGTGACTCTTTAGACACCTATGCTTGAAAAAGCTTTGTTATTGAGGTTTTGAGTAGTGAATCGATAAACCGCTTAACCAAACGCCACGAAACCTTTCTCGCACCTCAAACATACCTAAATAAACTTGTGTGAACTAACGGAATCCTTTACAGATTCACGGTTCACAAAAAATGCAAAAAAGTGTCTCTTTAGACACTTATGCTTGAAAAAGCTTAGTTATTGAGGTTTTGAGTAGTGAATCGATAAACCGCTTAACCAAAAGCCACGAAACCTTTCTCGCACCTCAAACATACCTAAATAAACTTGCGTGAACTAACGGAATGCTTTACGGATTCACGGTTCACAAAAAATGCGAAAAAGTGTCTCTTCAGACACTTATGCTTCAAAAAGCTTAGTTATTGAGGTTTTGAGTAGTGAATCGATAAACCGCTTAACCAAACGCCACAAAACCTTTCTCGCACCTCAAATATACCTAAATAAACTTGCGTGAACTAACGGATTGCTTTACGGATTCACGATTCACTTTTGGCGATGAAATAATATTTCGTAGCCATAGGCATCACTTTTGGCGACGAAATAGTATTTCGTCGCCATAGAAATCACATTACAATCACTTTTGGCGACGAATTAATATTTCGTCGCCATAGGCATCACCATTGGCGACGAAATAATATTTCGTCGCCATAGGCATCACTTTTGGCGACGAAATATCTATTTCGTCGCCATAGGCATCACTTTTGGCGACGAAATGATATTTCGTCGCCATAGGCGTCACTTTTGGCGACGAAAAAATATTTCGTCGCCAAAATTCACACTTTTGGCGACGAAATAGAATTTCGTCGCCAAATTTCTATTTTTTTGAGCCTATTTGGCGACGAAATTTAATTTTGTCGCTAAAACTCTACTTTTGGCGACGAAATTTCAATTTTGTCGCCATGTTTTGTCGCTAAAGCCCATTTTTGTTGTAGTGTGAAACTGCAACTGAGTCCGATGACATCAAGCAACAAAGGGTGAAACGGGTTGAGGATGATTTCTATGTAAGGGGCACATTCTTAATGCATTGTCGACTAATCTCTACAACACTTTTCGACACACTCCATCGACTAAGGAACTTTGGACACGTTTGGAGAACAAATATAAAATAGAGGAAATAAGTGCGCGTAAGTTTTTAATTGATAATTATATTCACTTTAAAATGGTTGATGGAAAATTCATTATCTCTCCAATGGAAGACTTACAACTTCTTATGGATGATATTTCCATTGGAGGAGTTAAAGTGGATGAGGAATTTCAAGTTGGAGTTATTTTTGCAAAATTGCCTCCAACTTGGAATGACTACAAAAAGAGGCTTAAGCATCAGGAGAACAAATGTACTTTAGAGTAATTAGCACGTCATCTTTGTATTGACGAAGAGTCTCGAAATAGAGATCGAGACATAGAAAAACTTGTTGATAATTTCTCTAAAGCACATGTGGTTGAAAGGGGAGTCTACCGACAAACCCAAGAAAAGTAGTGTTCCTCCTAAGAAAAATGTAAGCTTCAAGAAAAAGGGAAACAACATCAATGGGTACAATAAGAAGGGCTATTTCTTTTTCCAAAAAGTTGGTCATATCATGAAGAATTGTCGCCTTCACAAGAAGTACATCAATTCTCAAGTGAATATGACCAATGAGAATACCGACTTCACTGCGGTTGTGATCGCTGAAACAAACCATGTTGATACCTACGAAGAATGGTGGCTAGACACTGGAGCCACAATCCATGTTGCAAAGTGCCGAGATGCTTTCATAAAATATTAAAGTGTATCCGATGGACAAGTTATTAGAATGGGCAACAACAGGACTGCAAAGGTTATGGGAATTGGGTCAGTCGAACTCAAATTCACTTTTGGCAAGACAGTCACTTTGACAAGTGTTCGTCATGTTCCTGAGATGAGTAAGAATCTTGTGTCAGGTGATCTTTTGAACAAGGCATGATTTAAATTGGTGTACGAATCTGATAAGTTTATTGTATCCAAAAATGGAGTTTTTGTTGGGAAGGGTTATTCTTGTAATGGGATGATTAAGCTTAATATTAATAAAACTATGTCTTCTGTTTACATGATTGACTCTTTATTTTTATGGCATAATAGATTAGGGCATGTTAATTATCAATCTATTAAACGTATGAGTAACTTAGGTTTAATACCAAATTGTGATGATAGTAATATCTCTAAATGAGAAATATGTGCTCAAGCAAAAATAGTGCGTAAACCATTTCATCAAGTAGAACGTAGTTCAGAAATTCTTGATCTTGTACATTCTGATGTGTGTGATCTCAAGAATTTTGTAACTCGTGGAGGAAAGAAATATTTTCTAACCTTCATTGATCATTTCTCAAGGTATCCTTATGTATATTTGTTGCATAGCAAAGATAAGGTGTTTGAGAAATTCAAAATTTATAAAGCTGAAGTTGAAACTCAACTTAGCAAAAAGATTAAAGTGTTAAGGAGTGATCGTGGGGGAGAAGATTTTCCAGATGAATCTAAATTGTATTGTGAGACTCATGGAATTATTCATCAAACGTCAGCTCCCTATACTCCTCAACAAAATAGCCTTGCTGAAAGGAAAATAGAACTTTGACTGAAATGGTAAACTCACTTCTAATTAGTTCAGGTCTTCCTAATAGTTTATGGAGAGAATCAATTTTATCGACTTGTTATATCCTTAATAGAATACCACAAAAGAAATCCAACATGACTCCGTATAAGTTATGGTACAATAGAAAGCCCAATTTGAGCTATATTAAAGTTTGGGGATGCCTTGCTTATGTAAGGATACTAGACATTAAAAGGACTAAATTGGGATCTAAAACTTATAAATGTGCTTTTGTTGGATATTGCAAGGATAGTAAAACGTATAGATTCTTAAATCTTGTGACAAATGAGACTATAGAATCTAGAGATGCTGAGTTCTTTGAGCATATTTATGCTAAGGACAAGTTGAAGCAATTAGAATTGCATCGTGATGAGCATAATAACACAAATCAAGAATCGTTGTTCAAGAACAAAATAATCAAAATGATCCTAACTCAAGATCGAGCTTCTAAAAGAGCTAGAACCACAAACTATTCTTTTGGACCAGATTTCTATCTTTTCCTTGTTGAAGGAAATAGAGGAGAAATTTTGAAGGAAATTAGATATGTGATGAATACCGAGGGAGATCCTAATTTCTATGTGGAAGCTATGGCTTCACCAAATGCATCTCTTTGGAGAGAAGTAATTGAAGAAAAATTAGATTCTATTGTTTCTAATGGAACTTGGAAGTTAGTTGATTGTCCTCCAGGATCACAACCAATTGGTTGTAAGTGGCTTTTTAAAAGGAAGTTGAACACTGATGGTTCAATAAATAGGTTTAAAGCTAGACTTATGACCAAAGGTTTTAAAAAAAAAAAGAGAAGAGATTGATTTCTTTGACACATATGTTCTTGTGGCGCGAATTAGTTCGATTCGCTTACTCATTTCTTTGGCATTGATTCACCATTTAGTGATCCATCAAATGGACATGAAAACGACCTTCTTGAGTGGTGATCTAGATGAAGAAATCTATATGGAACAACCTAAAGGGTTTGTTCAATCTGGCCAAGAAAAGAAAGTGTAAAAGCTCATTAAGTCTTTATATGGACTTAAGCAAGCTCCTAAATAGTGGTATGAGAAATTTGATAAGGTTATACTTGTTAGGGATATATACTAAAAGCCTTGCTTTATGTAGTTGATTTATTATTCATTTAATAAAAATCAATTAATCCATTTTTATGAGAATCTGTGTGGGCAATGTTTGTATTATGTTGTTTATTTAATATTGTGCATGTGTGTCTTTCATTCTACATAGTAGGTGGTTTGGTGTGTAGAGTTCAGCTTACACACGGAAGATCAAACCATCGGATCTTGTAGAATGTAAGATTTTGGTTTACAGTCTTAGATGGATTGGACACACCATCGGAAGGACTGCAGCATGGTGTTGTAGTAGGTTTGTCTTGACTGCGGGAAACGGTATAGTTTCAATTCACTATGCTGGTACACTTTGTGTATCAAACAGAACTGACTTGGGGTAATTATCTTTATACTGACTTATAAGATAATTAATACCTCATGACTATTATGAGTGCCTATGCTCTAAATCCTAAGTTAATTTACAGACACGTACATTTGGTGTTTACACTTTGATCCCTAAAAAGGTGAGATCCTTAAATGTGTCAATATCTCATTGGATTGGGTGACAATATTAATTGTGTGGTGGATATTAATTAATGATGGAATCCATGTCTCAATTTTGGGATTGATGATATCCCCTTGAGAAAGCTTATAAGTTTTGATTATGTCAAAACCTGCAGGCGGATTTTGTATCCGACATATCAGATAAGTTAAGCAGAGGATCTCAAGGAATTTTAAGAGATTAATTAAATATGATTGTCAGTAATTATATTTAATTAATGGATATATGTAATCTTAACATGGGGGATAATAAGCATTTAATAACATGGAGCTCGAAATATATTTTTGAAATAAGGGTAGGAGTGCAATTATAATTCTTTAGTGGTATGAATTATAATTTATGAAAATAGGAATCTGATTCAGTTCAAATTAGGGTTTCCTAATTCCATAAGGAAGCCTATTCCTTATTGACTTCTTATGGTCCCTATCGTAGCCTATATATATGCTGCTTTGACTCTCTCCTCAGTTTGCGTTTTTCCATCAAGAGCATTATAACTCAGAATAGAAAAGAGAGCGTAAAAAGAGAGAGCAGAAACATAAAGGATTTTGAAGGAGCCCACACTCAGTTCGATATTCTGGCAGCAAAGGAATACGGTAGAAGATCGTGAGCTGTTATCGAGCATGTGTTCTCTATTCGTCTACTACAGCAATCTGTTTTAGCAGTTTAAGGTAACCCTAGTTTCACTCTTGTAGGGTTATTGTTGTTTTCACGTAATTTTTTGCAGTACCAACTTATATGCGCTGTCAATGGATTCTGGGAACGCAGTTTCCTAACAATACTATCAAATGGTTTCCATATAAACAATGCAAATATATATATATATATCTACAGTAAATTTAGCAATAATGGAGGTATTATCATTTGTTTATATGTAGATGAAATGCTCATTTTTTTGGAACCAACTTAAAAGTTGTGATAGAAACTAAGGAATTTCTTTCTGCTAATTTTGATATGAAGAACATGGGGGAGGTCGATGTGATCTTAGGTATTAAGATCAAGAAAAATAACAATAGCTTAGCACTAGTGCAATCACACTACATAGTGAATGTGCTAAAGAAGTTTGGTCATTTTGATCAAAAACCAGTCTCAACTCCATTTGATCCTAATACCAAATTAGTGAAGACCATTGGGAGAAGCAAATCGCAATTGGAGTATTCTAGGTTCATTGGGAGTTTAATGTATTTAATACATTGTACTAGACCAGATATTGTGTTTACAGTAGGTATGTTGAGTAGATTCACTAATAACCCAAGTCAAGAACACTGGGAAGGAATTTCTCGAGTACTTAGGTACTTGAAGGGCACGATCGATTGTGGATTACACTGTCAAGGTTACCCATTTGTTTTAGAAGGATATAGTGATGCTAATTGGAACGTTGATATGGAATCCAAATCGACAACTGGGTGGATTTTTACCCTAGGAGGAGGAACAATTTCTTGGGGATCCAAGAAACAAACATGCATATCATACTCGATGATGGAATCCGAGTTGATTGCCCTTGGGGCTGCGTCTAAAGAAGGTGAGTGGCTATGGAATTTAGTTATGGAAATTCCTCTGTGGAAAAAGCCTACTCCATCAATTACTATCTATTGTGATAGTCAAACAACATTAGCTTGATCAACTAGTAAGATGTACAATGGGAAGTCAAGACACATTGGTCTTAGACATAACTATATTAATCAACTCTTAAGAGAAGGAGTAATTAGTGTAACATATGTCAAATCAATTGAAATCTGGTAGATCCTTTGACGAAAGGACTTGCCCGTGATATGATTAAAAAACATCAAAAGGAATGGGACTAAGGTCTGTAATATAACTATTACCTTCGATGGAAACCCAACCTAGGCTTTGAAACACAAGCTAGGTTCAATGGGAAAAACAAGTCGAATGAGTGATAACGATGAGATAACGCTAGAAAATAATTTTTGTTTCATTCTTGGATGATAAACTCTAGTGAATTTTTGGGACACTTGTCATTTTGGAGGGTGAGTATTATACTCTTAATAAGTCTATACTGCTATACTGAGATGTAAAAGACAAGGACATCTTTGATAGACTTACCTATATGAGTGAGGAGGTTTAGCCGCTTCTGATCGGGAGAGAACAAATCCTAATTACACGCCTTAATTCACATTTATTAGCAGTTTTTATCCTGTTTTGTGTATTTTTACTTTGTTTTCTATTTTCTGTCAAAATTTGGAGAAAGTAAGGATTCCAGGCTAAATGGGGTGAAAAACCAGAAAGAAAGACGCTGAAAAAGACACCTCGCGCGCGCGGCTCTCTTGCGCGATAATCAGGAACCTCGCTCGCACGACCCGCTCGCGCGACCTCCCAATATCGCGCTTGCACGGCTCGCTTGCGTGACCTACGTAAAAATCAAAGTTGCGTATTTTAGTGTACTGAAGATCCCCACGCGAACGAAACTACCTAATTACGTCCAGATTGTAAAATATAGCAGTTTCAGTGCGAATA
The DNA here is from genome assembly GCA_033977485.1 of Hydrangea macrophylla. NCBI lineage: Eukaryota > Viridiplantae > Streptophyta > Magnoliopsida > Cornales > Hydrangeaceae > Hydrangea > Hydrangea macrophylla. The sequence goes on from CM066991.1 coordinate 143,848,354, forward strand.
GGTTTAGGAAAGCTTCCAAACTTACTCCAAATCTATATATACCCTATTATAATTCAATTTAGAGGTTACACACCCATATACACAATAATATACAACAAAACTTTCAGCCATTGAAGAGAGAAAAGCAAGGAGAAGAAGAAGAAGAAGAAGACCAAAGATTTCCATGGCCTCCTCCATCAATCTCTTGCCGTTCATCGCTTCCATGGCCAACTAAACCTAGATCTAGGGTTTTAATGAAACCCTAGCCAAGTAATAGGGAGTTATTTATGTTTTTATTTTAGTTTTAATATGTATAGATGATGATTACATCCTTCGAGAATTTCTATAATAAAAATGTACTTCTATTGGTTAAATCATTGCTTTCAAAGTTTATTCTTGTCTTAGATCTATTTTGAATGTGATGTGCTCAATGATCTATATTTTCTGTGCTTGTATGGATTATTTATATGTAATGGTGCTTAATTGAATTGTGCTATCAAGTATCCGAATAGTCCATGCTTAGGTTAGACGGATTATGCCACAATCCTAGTTTAGTGTGGGATAATTCGTGCTAACCAAAGATGGATTATGTTGGTACTTGGACCATAGTTATCTTCTTGACAGAGGAATTGAGTTTGTAGCTACAATTCCCCATTATCATTAAACTTAATAAGCTAATTTAATTCATCAATACCCTAATTATGAAGCCAGTGGTGGATTTGCAATCCTAGGTTACTTAAACATATTTATAAGAACAACTTTAAATCGCTTTCATAATTTAGATTTACTTTCATTATTCTTAGTTTAATTAAAATCACAGTCAAATTCCGTTTTTCTTAATTAATTAGATTTAGGTTTTAAAATTAAAGTGCTTTAGTAATTCAATTTCTGTGGGTTCGACCTTTACTTCCACACTACAAACCCCTGAAAAGTAAAGTATACTTTTATATCTTGATTCTGGTAAGATCAATTTTTGGCCCCGTTGCCGGGGATTGCAAATTACTACCTTTAGCTTTAAAATCTTAGTTTAGTTAATTCGTAAATATTAGGTTATTTTTTATTTTTCTTATTTTCTGTTTTTGTTTTTGAGTTCCTAATTTTTCTTTTTGTTTTGTAGTTTTTCAAGTAATCAAATTCTAGCGTGTCGGAGTGGAAAAGCTTAGCACACCAAAGGAGCTTACACAATTAAAATAAAATAAAAAAAATATAAATCGCTTCCTTTAAAAATTCGCATCAAATCATTGCAAGTCAGGGCGCTGAGACGCAATTACTTGTATTAAGGTAGGTTTGGAGTGAGCACTGCATTAGCTAAGAAACCCAAGGCGCTGGGCTTTGACGCAAATCACTACATAAGGATAATTACATGCATCATAGTAGTACTGTGAGCTTGCGTGCTTGATTACTTGCATAGTTATTTTCATTTTTGTTGAGTCAGTCGTTGTTTTAGTTTATTATCTTTTAGTTTATGTTTGGTACACGTTCAAGAAAACCTAAATTACATCCGCTTAATCTGAACTTGAATGTAGTCTTAGAGTCCTTAGGTCATCAACCCAAACTTCTAGAGCTTGGTTGATGTTAGACGACGATTCGACACCGAAACCGTCATTGTTGTTTGAGTCTGAAATAGGAGTACCTTAAAACGACTAAAGAAACCCATGTGAATACAATTGAACCGATTCCAATGGCCGACTTAGGAAACAACGGAAACAACGTGAACAACCAAAACAACGAAAATTATGTAAATAATCCTAATATACCCCCGCCTCATCCGCTTAAAGATTATTTCATTCCTACGGCCTATACGCCACAAGCAAGCATAGAATTACCGGAGGTGACGGCATCTCACTTTGAGATAAAGTCATCTACCATCGCGCTACTTCCTTCATTCCATGGTCGTCTTAAAGAAGACCCTTATCAGTACTTAGGAGATTTCCAAGATATATGCTCTACTTTGAAAATACAAAATCTAAATGATGATGATTTAAAACTGCGACTCTTCTCATTTTCTTTAAAAGATATAGCTAAGTATTGACTCTAGTCTCTAGAGCCAAACACAATTAAAATATGGGAAGCCTTACACACTGCATTTTTACAAAAGTTTTTCCCCATCACAATAAATAAACAGATAAGAAAATCGATAACAAACTTTGTGATGCTAGATGGGGAAATGCTTTATAACACTTGGGAACAATTTAAAGAATTGTTATGCTCATGTCCACATCATTAGGTTCCCAAGTGGCAATTGGTTCAGGTCTTCTACGAGGGACTTGTTCTCTCAATACGTAACACTGTCGATGTCGTTTATGCAGGTACCTTCCTACACAAAAGCGCCGATGAGGCATGGAAATTTTTTGAAACGTTAAGCGAGAATTCAATGCACCAAGCCGTGTCGGTAGTCCTAAGGGGTGTCTTCCACCTAAACTCAAGCAAGAGGAACGTTTTGAGTCGAGTCAGTCAATAGAAATACAAGAACTATCCAAAAAACTTGACTGACTTTTAACAATAAACCAAATGACAGCCCCACTTGCTCATGAAACTTGTCAAATATGTTCCGACCCTTCACATTCTATACTTGCATGCCCATCGGCGTCTCAATTTTCAAAATTCATGGAACAACACATACATGCTATTCAACAATTCCTACGAAATAATTATAATCCTATGCTGACTAATTTTCTTAATGCTTATCGACCCCAATTTCAACAGAATCAATACCAACACCCCCTCCTAATCCTAACCCCCTAAGGGTTAGCGCTTTTGAGGAGACGGTGTTGACTTCCCTTAAGAATATCAAAGCGCAAGTACAGGCACAAGCACAAATAGTGCACTCTCACACACAATCCATTGCTAAGCTTGAGTCCCAAATGGGACAGATAGCTAATGCAATGAGTCGTAGAAACGAGGGTAAGTTGCCGAGTCAAACTATACGAAACCCTAAGGGATAATATGAGGGTGGGGATTCGAGTGAGCAAGTAAATGCCGTCTCGACTAGGACGACTATTCAAGAGGAAGAAGTTGTTGAAATTCTGAATGAGAGTGAGAAAAAAATGAATATTAACTTGAATAAAGAAAAGGGTGAGGACATGAGTACAATTCGGAAAGATAAGGAACCAACTCCAACAAATTATATTCTGAAATTGCCCTTTCCACCAAAACGTTGACGAACCGTCACATAATTCAAAGAAAGGGTCAAAATGGAGGATATACTCGAGGTGTTTAAACAAGTTAAAATCAATATTCCATTCCTCGATGCTATTAAACAAATTTCCGCTTACGCTAAATGTCTAAAAGACCTATGCACTCAAAAGCGCAAGTTGCGTAGTCGTATTCCGAAAAAGATCTTCCTCACAGAAAAAGTAAGTTCAATTTTCCAACATACTCCTCCAAAGTATAAGGATCTCGGTACACCAACGATCTCATGTATCATAGGTGACACTATTATTCATCGTGCTCTCCTTGACTTAGGAGCGAGTGTGAATCTCTTACCCTACACGGTTTATAAACAATTAGGACTAGGTGAACTTAAACCCATGGCCGCTACCATACAATTAGCGGATCGTTCTATTAAAATCCCTAGAGGAATCGTCGAGGACGTCGTAGTAAAAGTTGATAAATGTTACTATCCCGTCGATTTCATGGTCCTTGACACCGAACTTATGCTAGATGCTAGGAGACACACTCCTGTCATTCTAGGTCGTCCATTCTTAGCCACGGCGAACGCACGTGTCAACTGTCGAACGGGGGTAATGAAAGTGTCGTTTGGGAACATGAACTTAAAATTGAACGTTTTTAACGCTATTGATTAACCTCCTAACAACGATGCTTATTTATTATGCGCGGAGGAAAGTGAGGTTAGACAACCTAGTGAACCTACTATAGAAATAAATGTGAGTATGGAAAACAATATAGTGAAATATGGGCGGAAAAATTCAAATAATCCGGATCCTAATGATGAATTTACTCGGAAGGTGAGAAATCAATTTGAACATGATCAAGGAAAACCGTCGAATGAACTAACTCATAACGACATTATTTTTGCTTTTCACCGAAATCTCCCTAATACCTTCAAGGGTACAAAATCCGAAATACGGCCTCCATAAGTCTTTAGCTAGAACGGTCTAGCTGAAGATGTGAAAGACAGCGCTTCTTGGGAGGCAACCCAAGCTTTTATCGTTTTGTTTTCTCATTTTTGTTCACTTTTCGGGTTGTTTTGAGTCAGTTTTGGTAATTCTGAACAGGTTTGGGGGTCGATATGAATTTATTTTCAACTTATTTATACTGAATGAAAAAAAAAAAAAGAAAAGGACTACGTTGCGCATGCGACAGGTCGTTCATTCGAGAATTTCCCTTGGTGAATTTTTTTTTCAAGTTTATATATATAGCCTCAGTTTCAGGTCGTGCCTAGAATCGCACGCGTGAGGGTCTCGCTCGAGCGGCCCGCTCGTGCGATCTGCTGCCTTAGAATTTTTCAGTTATCAACGTAAAAAGTAGCCTCAGCTTTGCCTCGCAGAGGGGTTCGCTCGCGCGAGGTGGGGTTTTTGAGATTTTTTTCTTTTGTTCTCGTACCTTCTTTCTCCCAAACCTGGTTAATTTTTTTATTTTTTTTTATTTCAGTCAGTTTTCTTATGCACCTATAGAGTCAGTCCTTCCTTGTTTTCATACTTCTATTTGTTTTTATTGAGTCTTTTGAGTTGAGTTTAGTTTATTAACAAATATATTAAAAAAGAACAAAAAAAAAAAAACAAATTTGTATTATATATGTGTTTCTATTAGTTGTCATTGTTCTTTTGTTTTTTTTAATTTCTTTTGTCGAGTATTGACAGGTGAAATAGTGGCTCTATTAGGAGCATTTGAACTTTCATTCCATATTCTTATACATTCACTTGTTAGTGCTTGCCGAGATCGAGGTAATGTCGTTCCTTCCTTACGTGCTCTCCTGTCTTTTGTTTTATTGTTTTATTGGGGACAATGAAAGGTTTATGTTTGGGGGTATGCACTTACATGCACATTATTATGCACCAAATTATGCACTAATTTTTTAAAAAAATTTCGATACTTGTGCTTAAATAAACAATGTTACCGACGTTTTTGCAATTTCGAGTCGATACTTCTTGTTAAATAACTTCGATTGTTATAGAATGGTAAACAGAAGAAGATGTGATTAAATATTTGCTGAAGTTATGATGCGACGTTTTAGGTTATGTATAGTTTGAATCGTAGTTTTATATCATAGATTTGCACACGAAGTTATGCACTCCACGTGGTCACTTGAATACATGTTTGATGTGAACTATAATATGATTCGGATTTCTAGATAACAAAAGGTGGAGATTAAACCCAGTGAGCTTTTGAGCCTATCTTTTCTTTATAAAGGGTGATAAATACATTGTGTTTGTCGAATTTCATTGAAATAGCGCATTAACTTGTTGTTTAGTCTCATTATTCTTGTTTTGGTTGATAGTCAAGTTAAAATATTTGCTACCATGCTAAATAATCTTCCGTCGTATACATTGAAGAAACATATCACCCTAGGGAATGATGGTAGGCCTTCTTTGTTTACTATCCAGATAAATGAATTTTTTTTCCTTAGATCGCCCCTTTGAGCCGTAAAATGCCTTTTTTCTTTAATCACCATTATCCATTTTTTTGCTCCAACTTGACCAATTTGGAGTTCACCACTGAGAGATTCATCAACTTTTAGTGTTGATAAGGCGGTGTGTCAATTGAAAAGAAGAAGAAAATAATATGATGTTTGGGGTAGTTGTCTTGATATTCATTTCGAAAGCAACGAAAAGGAAAAGAATAAGGTTGGAAAAAGTGGAAAAAAAAAAAAAGAGGAAAGAAATTAAAATATGTATATATATATATGAGAAGAAGAGAATGAAAAGATGAAGTTGGTAGAAGAGACGAATGAAAAAAAATCGAATATGCCTTACAATGCCATTCTAAAACTACCTAACAAATCCTTTCTATCCTTTTTCATTGCCCGAGCCACATTACAACCGTTGAAAAGTCCTATTTGATCCTAGGAAATATGGTTTGGATATGAAAATGATGGGAAGGGGAGTAAACCATGGTAATGATTAATTTTTCTTGACTGTTGGTGTCCTATCCATGAGACTACTGTTCTTTTGTGTCATGCGTCTTTTACGAGTCATATGTGAGCGTTTCTCGTTTTGAAAACATATTTCCTTTGCTGCCATATATTAGAGAAATTACACTTATTTTCTGAGTGTTTCATTTTAGAGTGTAATTAACATTGTGAGATTCGTAGTCGAAGCATAGTTGGATGGTTATCCGAATTACATTCCAAGTTCATGACATACATGTGTTTATTTGACTACCATATCACACGTGCAATTTTATGAGAAATTCTATTGATTTATACGATGTATGTGCTTGGGATTGTTTTTTATGACGTTGGTGATCGTTTGATTCCGTTTTTTCTTGTTCATTATTCTATTTCAAATCATTGTTTTATAATGAGGAGTATTGAATGTTATGTTTTTGTTTTTAATAAAACTTTTTAAATTTATAAGGTAATAAAGATGGTTGTGGGTGACTTGTTGACGAGAACCCTCACGAGACTTTACTCGTCCGACTAGGGATATCTAGAGGTTTAAAAGGCTTGTTGCATATGCTAAATGCAATCGCAATCCATGCGAAAACGGAGTAGGAATTTTATTATTAGTAGTTTTATTTTTCTATTCTTATTGCTCGAGGATTAACAAAATGTAGGTTTGGGGGTATGGTCGGGAGAGAACAAATCCTAATTAATGCCTTAATTCACATTTGTTAGCAGTTTTTATCCTGTTTTTGTGTATTTTTACTTTGTTTTCTATTTTCTGTCAAGATTTGGAGAAAAATAAGGATTCCAGGCTAAATGGGGGTGAAAAAGCAGAAAGAAAGAAGCTGAAAAAAACACCTCGCGCGACAATCAGGAACCTCGCTCGCACGACCTCCCAATATCGCGCTCGCGCGGCCCGCTTGCGCGACCTATGTAAAAATCAAAGTTGCGTATTTCAATGTACTGAAGATCCCCACGTGAACGAAACTACCTAATTACGTCCAGATTGTAAAATATAGCAGTTTTAGTGCGAATAGGTTTAGGAAAGTTTCCAAACTTGCTCCAAATCTATATATACCATATTATAATTCAATTTAGAGGTTACACACCTATATACACAATAATATACAACAAAGCTTTCAGCCATTGAAGAGAGAAAAGCAAGGAGAAGAAGAAGATCAAGAATTTCCATGGCCTCCTCCATCAACCTCTTGTCGTTCATCGCTTTCATGGCAAACTAAACCTAGATCTAGGGTTTCAATGAAACCCTAGTCAAGTAATAGGGAGTTATTGATATTTTTATTTTAGTTTTATTATGTATGGATGATGATTACATGTTTCGAGGATTTTTATAATAAAATCGTACTTCTATTGGTTAAATCATTGCTTTCAAGTTTATTCTTGTCTTAGATCTATTTTGAATGTGTAAAATCGTACATCTATTGGTTAAATCATTGCTTTCAAGTTTATTCTTGTCTTAGATCTATTTTGAATGTGTAAAATCGTACTTCCATTGGTTAAATCATTGCTTTCAAGTTTATTCTTGTCTTAGATCTATTTTGAATGTGATGTGATCGATCAATGATCTATATTTGCTATGCTTGTATGGATTTTTATATGTAATGGTGCTTAATTGAATTGTGCTATCAAGTATCCGAATAGTCCATGCTTAGGTTAGACGGATTATGCCACAATCCTAGTTTAGTGTGGGATAATTCGTGCTAACCAAAGATGGATTATGTTGGTGCTTGAACCATAGTTATCTTCTTGACGGAGGAATTGGGCTTATAGCTACAATTCCCCATTATCATCAAACTTAATAAGCTAATTTAATTCATAAATACCCTTATAATGAAGCTAGTAGTGGATTTGCAATCCTATATTCCTTAAATATATTTATAAAAACAACTTTAAATCGCTTTCATAATTTAGATTTACTTTCATTGTTCTTAGTTTAATTAAAATCACAGTCAAAATTCATTTTTCTTAATTAATTAGATTTATGTTTTAAAATTAAAGTGCTTTAGTAATTCAATCTCTGTGGGTTCGATCTTTACTTCCACACTACAAATCCTTGAAAAGTAAAGTACACTTTTATATCTTGATTCTGACAAGATCAATTTCCAAAAGAGACTGGGACCTTTTTCAAGTGCACTCATGAAAATCGGGTTACGCACATGGCCATAAACGTGCAGACTTAAGAACTTTAGAACTTATGTGAAGTCAAATATGCTTGATGTGTTCGTGAAGTCGTAAAAGATCCTTGGTTCAAAACTACAATTACCATAACACCTGACATAGCTTGATACATCAGTGCTAACCAAAGGGTCAAGTCCGAAGACACCTAACCAATTATGTATTTGCTGCAAAGAATGCTACAAGAAATACTTTAAGGAAAAATGTAAAATGCATTTTGAAATGGGGGAGTATTGTTGAAAATTTCAAAAATTCAATTCTCTAATAAATATATCTATATATATATATATATGTGTGTGCACGCGCATGTGTTTAGTTGCTAGAAACTTTCAAATTAAATCAAAATGAACCACCGGTCGTAAAAGGTGTTGCCATATGTCATGGTCCTCATGGATATACAATATGAAAAGGTACATAACAAATGTTATGGACATATATGAAGAAATACCACGCCCAGCAGCCCATGTATGAAAAGTGGTCATAGGCAAATGCCCATTTCGTTTTGTTCTTGTTTGGTGCTTAAGGCACCGTTAGGTGCAATTGGTATACGGATAGGCACCTTTTAACAGCTATAATAACATGTTCAATTTCAGTGGGTAATTCATCTTCTTAACCGCAACAGTTTCTAAATTACAGAAATTGTGTTTAACGTTCGTAAAGTTGAAACTGTTCTCCAACAACATTACTTTCCAAGTATCTTGTAACATCTTCAAGTCGAAGGTTATGAAAGTTTAGGTTGTTCTTAGGTTGTGCAAATCTTTCCAACACTAATAAGTGAATTTATTGGAAGTGCGACAAATTTATCTCAAAGATAACGATTCATCGTGCCTTGGTTCCTAAATTCTCTTACTCTCTATTTATATTATTGATATACTTCCTACAACGTATACTAATTTCTTTTTTCGATAGGAAAATACAGAAAAAGAAATGGAGTATTTTTGTATACCCATTACTTACTCAAGTATTTTGTTGGAATGATCATGTGGGGTCCATCACTTTCATATCTAAGCACCCCCCATTGAGTGAGCTACATGCTCACTTAAATTTAGGGGTGGCAATTTTCGACACGACACGGCAACCCGACACGACCCGACACGAAAATAAACGGGTTTGGGTGACCCGTATAAGGGCACGGGTCATAAACGAGTCGACCCGTTTGACACGATTAATAAACGGGTTGAAGCGGGTCAACCTGTCTAACCCGTTTGACCCGATTAAGTATTTAAGTGCAGTTGGGGCATTTTTTTTTTAGTTTTAAAAATAATTTTTAATAATCTGGAAGTCTAAAATAAAAGTAATATAAAAAAAATATTTTTTAAAATTATTATTATTTTTTTTTTGAGAGAAAAAAAATATTTAAAATATATATAGATATATATAAACAAAAATTGTTTTTTTTTTTTGCTAAAAAAAAAAAAAGTAGTTACCAACTTACCAAACAAGTAAATTTATATATAATAATTAATAATTAATGTAATAAAAAAATAATAATTAATAACTAATAAGGGACGAAGGAAGCTGGAGCCTGGAAGCATTCATGCATCAAGCATTGCATAAAAAAATAAAAATAAAAAATAAATAAAAAATAACAAAGAAAGAAAAAAAAAAGGGAGGAAGCCCGCTAGGAATGCTGGATTGGGAGGGAGACAAATTAATCAATTAGATAAATACAACTGTTAATCTTGACTCTTGATGGATGGCAAGTGAAGAAATTTTTTTATACTGTTAGTAAAAACAATATTTCTTCTTATTCAGTTTGTGTAGATGTGCTTGGATGTTAAGTTTATAATAGTTAGATATTGCTATATTTGTAGTATTTTGATATTTAAGATGTACGTGTTAATAATTGATACATTTGATGGAAGACTTGTTTGTGTTCTTAGTAGGGTTGTAAGCTTATTTCTAATAGCCGAACCGAGCTAACCGATTAGGTTTCTTAAATTACTTACAACTAAAAAATTGATCTGATCGCCAAAATTGGCAAAATAGATTGAACCGACCACTTCGGCTAGTTTTCAAAACATGGGGAAAAATTGAGGGAAAAAATAAAAGTTCAATTCGATTCGATTCGATCCGATCCGACCCGATCCGAACCGAACTGAACCGAACCGATGACACCCTACACGGGTTAGACGGGTTAAACGGGTGACCCGTATATGACCCGGCACGATTATAACCCGACACGATTACGACACGTTAAGAATGACACGATTATAACCCGACACGACAATGACCCGACACGATAATAACCCGACACGATTATGACCCGACACGACCCGATTGCCACCCCTACTTAAATTTCAATGGAATATTTGGGTAAGTAACAATGGATTAGCAAATGTTTGGTGAACAAAAATGCTCTGGAAAAAGAATGGTCCGGGGTGCCTGGCACTTGTATCCTGACATTCACACAATACTATTTTGGATTTCCTCACGTATAGTCGAGAGGCTTTGAGGCCATTTTGTAGATGGATTTGGGCTGGGCTGGCCGAATCCCATCTGGGCTACTGAAGTTAATTTGAATTGCACAGAGTTTTTTTAGTACAACCCTATTTAGTGAAATTGTAATGGCCCGAGTTTGACCTACCTGGGCTCATCTTGCTTTGAGAAGGCAGAGGCGTCAAGAAAATTTGAGTATTGTCACTGCACTAGTAAGTGAACGCCCAAAACCCAGCAATTCAACTGGAGACAGCCTCTTAAATATTAAAAAAAAAAAAAAAAAACTAAGGAGACTAGGAATTACTGGCTAATGCTTTTGCGGATTTAGAAAGGAGAAAAAAAAAATTATTTTTTATTTTTTTGGACTAAACAAATATTTCAAGTAAATTTATTTTAAAATATAGCTGTTTCAAAGTAAAATTAACGTAACTTACAAAAAGGTAAAAATTGTGGAACAAATATCTAGCTATTGTTTCCTTTCTCTCACTACATACAGTAGAGCATAAGTTAATTAAGTTCAGAATCTACGTTTCGTGGCTTGGATTCCATTGCTAGCTAGGTAGCTAAAATTGTGGAACAAATTAGTTGAAATATTAAATTAGTCCAGTTTAATTCCAATTCCAATATGAAATTATTATGCAACACCATATATAATGTGAGTTGAGCTGAACAATAATTTGACAAATTGACACCCAATGGTTAAAATTGTGGGGTGTCTGAAGCTTGTGTAGGTCAGTATCATGAAATTTAGATGCAAGAGCCAGCTTGGGAGTTCTATGAATAACACTGGAGTGAGAGTGAGAGAGGGTGTGTGTGTGTTTGTGGGGACTGAGAGTTGTAGAAATTAAATGTTTTGGGGGGCGAAAGAGACGGTTCATAATTCTGATTGGGGATAAGAGAGGCAGGCAAGCCATTTCTGTCCATGGGGGGGTCTTTTTGGTCTCTTAGTGGGTGGGGTTGGGTGAGTTGTTGTGCTAGCCGCCTTTGAATGCGACGAAATCAATATTGTTGTGTACATAATATATAATACAGATATTTATACATATTATGTATACAAACATTATACATGAATGCATGCATGCATGAACTTAAAAACATTAGGCCGGAAGAACCAGCTGCAATCTACGACCCAGATGTCTCCCTTGATGAGTATGTATTTATTCTTCTTTGATGTTGGCCTTAATTTGTCATCTCTCTAACTCTCTTCGAAGTAATTTTTAGGATTGTTACTAAATTAATTTCACTATTTACGGTTACAAAAATTATCTTCACAAACGGAATACCAACAATATATACTCTATCTATCTATTACTTATAAGTTATATCTAAAAGTTGAGAGTATAACCACTTCCCTTGTGGCCGGATGGCAAGGCCTCTGAGTGTTATACCCAGAGGTCTCAAGTTCGAATCTCAAGGGGTGGCCACAAGTGATTCACCTGAATGCCCTGGCCTCGTGGGATTAGTCGAGGTGCGCTCAAGCTGGCCCGGACACCCACGGTTACCAAAAAAAAAAAAGATGAGAGTATAGGGTCTATACGAAAAATCCTACAGTGACGGGCGTCACCGATTCATTTATGTCAACACTTAAAATTTCATGTCAAACCTAATGAATACTTTAACATGTGTGTTGTTCTTTTACATATCACTATATCAGTTTGCTTATTGTGACAGTAACAATTCACTCGATCAATGAATAATGTAATTCTCTCTCTATTTAAAGCTTCTTAAATAATACCAAAATCGTCTCTCTATCTTTTTGCAATATTAAAGAATTTGCAACTTGGTGATAAATATATATATTTATATATATATATATATATATGCAACTTGAACCACATTGGGAGGATTTCGACAGACTCCTCTACAAGTCATGAATTAGAGCCTGAACATACCAAAATGCTAGCAAAGATAGTATAACAAGTTGCATACCAAATTAGAGCCTGAACAACAATTTGTTGTGTGGTACCCCTTAAAAAATGAGGTGATTTTTTGAAAAAACAAAGTAACTTTCAAAGAAAAGAAAAGCCAAAAAAAAATAATAATAATAAAAAATAAAAAAACCTTTCCAGCTTGGAGTCATATGGGTTACCGAAAGAGAATTCTTTAATAGTTGGATATATTTAATGGAATATACTAAATAAGTGTGTGCCTGTTTTTTTTTTTTTTGACAATTTGCTATTAGTGTACTCCAAGCACTTTCAATTTAATTTAAAAACAAAATAACTTGAATGACAGAGATAAGAAAGTGCAATTTATCCACGTGCAAAGGATTCCATAGCTTAGATTACCCTCTATTTTCTTTCTTTTTATTATTATTATTAGTATTGTTATTATTATTATTATTCTTAGCAATTTATAGTTTGACAATAAGTTACAATATTTTAACATTAAAAATGATGTCAAAGTGTTACTCGATCCCTTTGTCCCATTTTATTTGACTTTATTCATATATCCGACTTTTTAAACAAACGTCATTTAATGCATTGGATGTGTGATATTAAATTTTTTTTATTCTTTCAAATATATCCTTTTGGATAAATCTCACAACAAATTTGTTTCCTTTTATTAACTACTATAGATTTAAAATTTGAGATGGACAGTGTAGGAAAATGAATGAAATATATGTATTTAAATAGTCAAAGTAATCACTAATTTTAGAATAGCTAAAAAAAGAAAAAAAATAATCATACAAAGTAGGACTGAGGAGTATAACTTACATAGATGATACGGAGTACATACTAATTAAACCAATCTAAATTAAGAGGTGAATTCAAATACAAGTGAATGGTCCCAGTTACATCCCCCTCCCAACTGTGTTGCTGATTTCCCATGTGCCAGATTGCTATCCCGTTTGGTGTCTAGCCAATAGGGAGCTGCCAAGTGTGAATAAATGCATTGGGAGTTCACGTGTGACCCTGTAATAATGGAAGATTGGGGAACAAGTGGGCCCTGAGTTGTTCGAATTGGGAATTGGGATAATAAGCTGGCTGAGCCGAGTTTCGCCCAAAAAAAAAAAAAAAACTCAATGAGCCGAGCCGAATCAAGGTAACATTCGTGCAGATTCATACCCGGCGTGAAAGTGATGTCGTCAAAGCCGACAACTTACGTCCCTGTTTGGCAGAAACAACGCTGGTGGGATAACAGGAAGGCATTAATGGAGAGATCTAGACACTCAAGAGAGAGAAAGAGACACTTGGACCAATTTTTTTTTTTTTTTTTTATTTCATTTTTCCCACTTCAAAATTATTTATCATTTTCTCATTCTCTTTTCTCATTAGTTAATACAGTAAAATTCAGTATTAAATGAGAATTAATTAATGATATAAAATATTGAACCGCCCTATATTAATAAAAAGAAAAGGAGGGTGAGCAATTTTAGAATGAGCAAAACTATACGTATGTATATATGTTTTTTCAGAGTCAATGGGTACATTACTCATTTCTCTTTATAGAATGTTTTTAGAGTGATATTGATATGATTTTCAAATTTAAATTCAAATTAAGTTTTAAATGTTTTGTCAGTTTACCACACGTAATAATATGTGGTACTAGATGATACCATATACTATTGTATGTGGTACACCAATTAAAGAAGTTAGAATCTTCTTATACGATTCATTTGGGAACCATATAATTATTTCTCATTTAATAGTCCTCTTAATTTAATTGGACAATTTACACTTTAGTCTATCAACTATACACCTGTTTTCAATTGAGTTCACAAACTATTTTTTTTAATGGGGTCCTTGAACTTCAAAATTTCATTCAATCAGACCCAAATTCTGACACTGTTAGCTTAAATTATTAGAAATTGTCACGTACGTTGCACGTAATATTTACCTATCACATGTTAGGTTAAGACAAGCATGGGAGCTTGTGAATGGCTAAATAACTATGCGATTTTGGGTATGATTGAATGCAATTTTGGATCTAATCGAATGTGTTTTCGAATTTGATTGAACACGATTTGAGTCTGATTGAATGCGATTTTTCACACTATTTACAATCTCCCATGTTTGTCTTAACCTGACATGTGACATATTAGCATTACGCGCAACGTATGTGACAATTTCTAATAATTTAAGCTAGTAGTGTCAGAATTTGGGTCTGATTGAATAAATTTTTGAAGTTCAACGACCCAATTGAAAAAAAAAAGGAAAAAAAAGCTTATGGACCCAATTGAAAACAAGTGTATAATTTAATGGATGAAAGTGTAATTTGCCCTAATTAATTTGAAAAGTTGATCGATTTTGATTAGACACTTTCAATTAATTCATTATTCAAGTCTCATTTTTTGTTTGATGTGAAAACTGAAAATTTAAACTTAGAATAAGGGTAATAACGAAAATTGTAAAATTTGATCACCCTCAAGTTAACCTTACTTAAATAACTAGAATTCTCATAAGAGTACCTTAATTTGAGATAGAAGGAGTACTTGGTAATATCAAATATGCATAGCGTATGATAAAGACCTGAATAACTCTTGAATTCATAAGTGATTTTGACCCTTCAAACGTTTTGTACTATAATATAACAATCATAATTTGCTTATGATTTTTTCAGGCTTATAAAGGAGAGAAATATTCATTGTAACATAGGTATGATGCTTATGAATTTTTTCTTTCAGCCTATTCATTTCTATCTCCTACCTATATTTTTTTCAGCCTTATATATTTTTTTTATATATGTAACATAGGTATAATGCTTGAACGATGCCAAAAATGCGTGAGACTATTTTTAGTTTTCTGTCATCACTTCCTCACATGCTAACCTTAATTTGTTGTTTGGGTTGGGTGGAGTGCGGGTGGAGTTTTAAATTTTTTTGGTGAAGGTATTAATATGCTCTTTTTGTTTATTTAGTTTTGTATTTTGATTGGAGTAATGTTATGCTTTCTAATTTTTTTTTTTTTTTCAAAAAGTATTTTTCAACACATGTCCCAACACATGTGGCAGTACTGGAATTCTCTTTGATAATAATGGGATCACTTCAACACTAACCAATCAAAATTAACTGAGTCCACTGCCACATGTGTTAGAGAAATTTTTTTTGAAAGCATAGCATTACCCTTTTGATTGGAAACTTATTTTGAATGGACATAGACAATGAAGTGTTTAACCTTAAACATGCGATATGCATCATCGTATTGCTCTATATATGAATGTTGTAAATGAAGTTGCTTTTGTAGTAATGATGCTTAATATATATATACATATATATATATATATATATGTGTTAAGAATTTCTGGTATTGTTACTTTGTTATTTTCATGTTGTACTTTGTCCGTGTTGCATCTATTGTTTTTGTCGGGTCAATGCTTCTTAGATTCTCACTACCTTTCTCTTGATTAATTTTAAGTACTTAGCAATATTTCTGTCCGTGTATGATATTGCATGGATTGGATTTAGTAATAATCATAGAACTCTTCATATGTAAATTACTCTGTTGAATCCTAAAATTTAAGTCATCTAATCATTGTGAAGGTGAAGCAATTCTAGGTGGCCACGCTAGGAACAAAGCAATCCTAAGATACCCAAAAGAAGCTATTGGTCTGATGGTCGAAAATGCAACCTACTCTTACGTTAGAAGGCCAAAAGAATCTCTCTCTCTCTCTCTCTCTCTCTCTCTCTCTCTCTCTCTCTCTCTCTCTCTCTCTCGTGTGTGTGTGTGCTGCGAAATAGGATTCAAGTGGGCATTTCTTAACACACCACTTATTTCCCTTCCATATATAGTTTGTGCTATAAGGCAAATATTAAATGGGTATATCTTAAGAGTAAAGATTGGGACACAAACAAACACACAACTTTTGGGACACAACCCAAATAATGTGTCTATCTCTCTCCTGTGATGTCACTGGACCCCACAGTGACACAGGAGAGAGATAGACACATTATTTGGGTTGTGTCCCAAAGGTTGTGTGTTTGTTTGTGTCCCAAGTATTACCCATATCTTAATGGATCATCTCTCTCTAGAGGCTTCATATATTGTCTTTTGAGATATCCTTAAGTTAATTTACTCATGCCCTTGTTTCCTTTGTTGTCCAGAGAAGGTGAAGAAAAACATGAGAGTTGACATGAGAAGAGATGTTAATTAATACCATTTCCAGAAAGAGATGTTAATCAAGGGTGTGAGAAAAGAAGCAAATTAAATGATATGGGAACCCATTCATTGAGCTGTAATGATGGGGTTGCATGTCACAGATACCGCAACCAACCCCACCCCCCCCCCCCCCCCCCCCCCCCTCTCTCTCTCTCTCTCTCTCTCACAGTAACAAAGCTAAATTTATTTAATTTGGGACAAAAAAAAAAGGGGGCAAATTACACTTTAATCCATTAAACTATATACTCCCTCCGTCCTTTTTTTGAGTCCACCTTTGGGAACTCAACTTATTAAGGGGACAAAAAGAATCTACACATACTTTCCACAATTGCCCCTAATCATTGCAATAACTTTTTTAGTTTTGTCTTGGTGTAGATTTCAAGGAAGGGTAGTTTTAGAAAGTAATTAAAAATTGTACTCCCTCCGTCCCATAATAAGCGTCCACTTCTATTTTGCACAATGTTTAAGAAAGTTGTATTATTTTAGTTTATTTGGTTCATTAAATGATCACTTTCCAATTTTGCCCTTAAATGTGATGGGTGTTTGACTTTTTGCTTGTTTTGAGGCCACAAATAAATACTACTTTGTCTTTATTATAAGGGTAGTTTTGGAAAGTAAGTAAATTTTATATGCCAATTTAGGAAAGTGGACACTTATTGTGGGACATCCAAAAAAGGAAATGTGGACACTTATTATGGGACAGAGGGAGTATACCGATTTAGGAAAGTGGACACTAATTTTGGGACATCCCAAAATGGAATATAGGACTCAAAAAAAGGGACGGAGGGAGTACCTATTTTCAATTGGATACATCAATTTATTTTTTTTTCCATTTGGGTCCTTGAACTTCAAAAATTCATTCAATCAGACCCAAATTCTGATACTTTTAGCTTAAATTATTAGAAATTGTCACGTACATTGCACATAATACTTACCTGTCACGTGTTAGGTTAAGACAAACATAGGAGGTTGTGAATAGTGCAAAAAATAGCATTCAATCATATCCGAAATTGTGTTCAATCAAATTCGAAAACACACTTGACTAGATTCAAAATTGCATTCAATTATACCCAAAATTGCATTATTTTTTAGTCATTCACAATCCCACAATCCCCGTGCTTGTCTTAATCTAACATGTGACGGGTAAGCATTACGCACAACGTACGTGACAATTTTTAATAATTTAAGCTAACATGAGTGTCAGAAATTGCGTCTGATTGAATGAATTTTTGAAATTCAAAAATCCAATTAAAAAAAATAGTTTATAGACCTAATTAAAAACAGTGTATAATTTGATAGACTAACGTGTAATTTGCCCAAAAAAAAAATGATAAGACTAAGATGTGAAGAGACAAAATAGCAACAACTTGCTAGTGCTATCTTCTTAATTAACTTCTGACTCCTTTGCTTGCCTGCCAACAATATTTTAGATTTCAAACCTTTCTAGTTCCATCTCTTCAAATTCCCAATCCTTAAAATAAAAAATAAAATTAAAAAAAAAAAAAAAAAACCAACTCTGTTTCAGTTTCACCGCTGTAAAATGTAAAATCAAGTATTTTGCATAGAAAAAACAAAAGTTGTTTTGCAGAGCTTATTCGGGGAAATGAGTAGTGTTATGTTTGCCAAATCTAAATTTTAAATTATCTATCTTAAATGATGTGGCACCAATCAAATTTAGTGGGCCCACCGACCATTCTGAAGTCACTTGAACATTCTTCAATCAAAATCCAATGGACCCACTGTCACGTTATTTGGAATAGGAATATGAGATTTGAATTTGGGAAACATTACTCCGGAAAATTATCATTGTGACCATCACATCATATTTATGTGACACCACTGGCGTTTGAGTGTTTCGTAGGTTCAACGTGAATCTTACTGGAAACCACATTTGTCGTCACACGATGTGATGGTCATATGAGACAAGTTCTCACTTATCACATACCAAAATTGGTAGTTCCAATACTATACGCCCCACGACATTATGTATGTGAAAATAGAGTAATGCTATGCTTCACAAATTCAAATCTCAAGTCCACATTCCAAAATCTCAAATGATGTGGCAGTGGACCAACTGAGGGTCACTGAATTTTAATTGGAGGATGTTAAACTAGAGACCCCACAGTGAGTCCATTGTCATATTATTTGGGATGTACTTGGATTTAAGATTTGATTTGGGAATCATAGCATTACTCATGCAAATATATATACCATGATATATATATATATAATATATCTATATTATACTCTAGGGTAAATTGAAAATTACACCCCTATAGTTTGGGGGTTGTGACAGTTTGGTCCTTGTGGTTTCAATTTTGGCAATTTACACCCTATAATTTGAAATTTATGCAAAATCGACCCAATTACATACAAAAAAAAAAAAGCAAGGGCACAATGGGAATGCCACATTATTTCTAGCCAAAATGACCCCATGTGCAGGGGCAGACCCAGGACTATAATTCAGGGGGAGCAGGAGCTTATACGGGGGTTCGGAGGCAGCACCCCGATCCGATTTTTGTTTTGTTGTCTTTTGTTGTTATTGTTGTTTTTTTTTTTTTTTTTTTTTTTGGTTGCGTAGAAATAGTATAATTAATTCTATGAGGGTTTTTTTTTTTTACAAAATAATCTATCCCATAATTCTTTCACAAAAAGTTTGTATTGTAAGCTTAATTAGTTATTTGTATTTACCAATTTCACTTTGATATTTGTGTGGTAGTGCATGTCTAGCTTGAAATGTATCATATTGGATAAAAGATTATAAAATATTATTAGATGGTTTAAAAGAGTACAGTATAAGATATTATCAGATTATAAGCTTTAAGTATATAAAATTGTTTAAAAGATTATAAATTATTTATGGGATAGATTAGTTTGTACAAAAAAATCACATAGATTTACACTATTTCTACGCATTAAAATAAATAAATAAATAAATAAATAGTGTCGGGAGCACTACCCTAGAACCACTATATAAGCTTCTGCTCCCACTGAACTATACGCTTGGGTCCGCCCCTAGACCTGGGGTCATTTTGGGCTGGAGCCTGGAAATAATGTGATATTGCCATTGTGCCCTTACTTATTTTGTAATTGGGTATAAATTTTGCACAATTTTCAAACTGTAGGGTGTAAATTGCCAAAATTGAAATCGCAGGGACCAAACTGTTTCAGCACTCAAACTACATGGGTGTAATTTGCAATTTACCCTATAGTCTATTACATGTGATACAATTAACAAACCATTTAAAAACCAAATTTATTACTGTATTAAACTTTGGAAAACATATATAGCATTACTCTAGTCTTTTTCTCGTTGCTTATGTCCTCTTTTGTAGCTATAACAATTCTCTATTTAAAGACACCCATGTTTCTTTCTTCGTCTTTGGTCATTTAAATAGAAATTTTTTTTACTGAGCCAGTTATATTACGTCATCACACTTATGTGGTGTGACTACTAAAGCTTAACTATATACATGCTTTTATTTCAGCGGTTTATAATTAGTATAGAACACCAACCACTTGATTCCCCTTGGAATTAAATAGCGCGCATGTGTATGAGTTAAGATTATTTGGCCACACCACATATCATGATGTGGCTAAATAATCTTAACCCATAATTATGAGATGTGATGGACTCACTAAATAATTTTTCACTTATATATTTATATACATATATATATATACATATATTGCTTATGATTTCTTTGTGCTTACTCTGACAGTGAGTCTGACACACTCTCTATGCCTATCAGAGTTGGGAGACATGACATATGATCGTCTTTCCTTAATATCTTTTACAATAATGATAGGAATACACACTAAATAACATACCAAATAATAAATTGTGCTTTAAATACATGTACCCTATACTGTTTGAATTTTTCACATTTTTTTGTGCATCACTTACATAGTACAGGGTACATGCATTTAAAGCTGGTGTGTCATTTAATTTAGTGTATCGTTTGATGTGTATCCCTATCATTTTTGACATCTTTATATTTCTTGTTTAGATCTATTTTTTTGGATTACTAAAACAAATTAGCAGTGACTGTGCGTGCCATGTCAACTGCCAACTGATCAGCCGATTTAAAATGAGAAATGCTAAGCACATAAAACATTTTATAACATATTTTACATTATGATTTTAAATGTATGTATCTTGTGATGTGCAAGTTGTGCATAGAAAAGTGTGAAAAATTCAAATAGCACAGGGTACAACATATTTAAAATCCTATTGTGGAATGTGCTGTGTGCCTAGCATTTTTAGTATGAAATTTAGGTAAATTGTTTCGGTGAGTGCTCTAGTATTTTCCTATTATATTATAGACCAGTCCAAATATAAAACAACTTATGACTAGGACAAGAAAATATGACTAGGATGATGATTGGACAATTTTAATGGGTAGATTTGATGACTGGGACATCAAATAAGTATTTTGGTATGTGTAAATTAATTATCATACCCCTTACATACTAATTTGAATAGCATCTCTCTCTTCCAGTCCCTTAAATGGAAAATGTTTTGCAAAAATTTAGGTAGTAATCCTCATTTTCAACCTCATTCATTACGGTATATTATTGTTTATTAACTAGACAGTTTTGGAATTAAGATCAAGAATATAATAAAAGAAACTGTTAATACAAATCTTTGATTGGGAATAATTTGATGGTCAGTTTAGAAAATAAGGTCAAAATGGTAAGAAAAGAAAATACTAAAACACTTAATTACCAAAGAAAAAAAATGTAAACAAAATTTGAATAGGCAAAATTTGAGAGACAACTTATGAAATAATGTCAATATGGGACTAAAAAGAGTGCAATTTTGCTCACTCTAAAATTGCTCACCGATTCGTTATTTGAGTTGGACCCATGATTACATGGCGATTAATTAATAGTGTAAAATCATGGGTTCCACTCCATTAGCTAATGAGTGAATACAGTGAGCATGCAATTTTGAGATGAGCAAAAACGCAGAAGTAAAGAAAATATTAAAACAAAAATTACTGTAACGATTCGTTTTTCAAATTGTGAGTTGGACACATATTGATGTTTTAGATCTATATTATATTGTAGATCAGTCCAAAGAAAAAAAACAACTTATTACTAGGACAAAAAGATATAACTAAGATGATGACAGAACAATTTTAATGGGTAGATTTGATGACTGTACATCAATTGAGGTTTTGGTATGTGTAAATTAATTACCATGTACCTTAAATGCTAATTTGACTAGCGTCTCTCTCTTCCAGTCCTTAACTATGGAAAACATTTTGCAAGAATTTGGGTAAGTAATCGTCTTTTTTAACCTCATCCATTCGGTGCATTACTGTGTATTAAACATATTAATATTGGAATGGATAGTTTTGAAAATAAGATCAAGACGATAATTGCAATACCCCATATTTTATTTTCGTGTTTTAATTAAATAATACCAGTTTTGGGTTTATTGGCAGCATAAATTTTACCTGCATGTGTGTATCATCGCGTGAGCTCAACACACACAAGAATTGTTGAGCTTGGAGACCAAACAAAAATCAGTGCACAGTGTCTGCGTGTGTACTGTATGTGTTTATATGCTTGGTGCCCAAGCATTTTGTAGTTATTTATACACACTAACCTCTCAATCCTTCATAACACTATCAGTGTCTCTCAACAACTCTCTGTCTCTCTCTCTCTCTCTCTCTCTATCTCTCTTTCTCTCTCTCTCTCTCTCTCTCTCTCTCGGGTACTTAGATACACACATACACACACAATTACTTATACACACATATATTTACATACTCTTTTAAATCAAGCTTGGATTGTCAGTTGATATCTCTGTATATCTCAGTAATATTCGAATTGGGTAAGTTTACACTTGTAATTTGTAATTTCAGTTTATATAAACTGTTAATATAGATATATATATATATAGATCTCATATATGTACCGTTTAAGGGTATGAAAATAGCGAGCAGAAAAACAATCATGAAAACTTGATTTCTTTACATCAAATGAAAGGTCTCGATCCCACGAGGCTCCATTTCAAATTTCAAAAGCTAATTCGCAACGGTCGCGATGAACGGTTGATTTTAAATTTTGTCGTCTCTCGATCGGTACGTTTTTCAATTAATTCGAGAGCTATGATTTGATTCCTAAAAATCGGATTCCATATTTGGAATCTACGCGGAAAAAGGAAAAGATTCACATATTGGAAGTCCTGTTTTGGTTAAGTTTTCAAAATGAGTAAAAACCAACCTTTTATTTCACAACAGGGAAAGAAGACGATTCTGTGACATCTCGCGCGCGCGACCCGCACGAGCGAGGGGTCACGCGAGCGTCCGCGCATGCGTGACCGGGCATATTTTTGAAAACTGTTTTAAATTAAATCCGTGGTCTTTCTGTACAATCTCGGGCGAGCGGCCCGCGCGAGTGAGGTCCCACTCGAGCAGCCCGCGCGCGCGACCTCAGGCACTTTAATAAAATGTCCTGTTTTCTTATACTTGAATCAGAGATGAGCTAAGGGACCTTGTACCCTAAGCTTTAAGAGTTGTACCTTACTTTAATAATAATTGTACTTGTGCTTAGAGGTGTTTGCACCTTACTAATACACTTGTATTATTGTTAACGATAGTTGTAACAGATTGAACAGCCCCGATTTCTGTTCTGATTTCTTATTGAGTCTTCGGTGAACGGTAGTTCCGTATAACCCTCAATAAAGTTGTATAACATGTTAATAGCGTACTTATATGTTTACTTGAGTTGCTATGCCTTAAGTGGTTACTTGAATTACTATGCTTTAATTTATGTGTTTACTCGGATGATTTCAGCATGTCTATTGTGTAATTTAAATGAATAGCATGCCTTGATAATTTGACTTATGAAATATTGAATATGTCTGGATGCTTAGAGCTCGCATATGTCATAACATTTCATAAGCATGAGCATGAACATAAAAATCACGAAAATAATTTTGGGGTGAAAGACCTTAGAGGCTTTCAATTTTTGAAAAATGGAAGACCTTAGAGGTTTCCAGGTTTTGAAAAGGGAAGATCTTAAAGGCTTCCATGCATAAAACCCTCTAGGAGGGACTTTGTTTTGAAAAGATAGAAATCCCGGATTTGTGGGTAGGCATGTGAGATGGGTATCACTAGGAACTCAAATTGCGGGATGTGCTGCAAGAAACCCCCGTAACGTTGAAGGCTAGGCCTCCGTGTAATTCGTAAGGCCCAAAGTCTGGCACGTTTGAGGCTAAACCTACGTGGACGGGAAGCCTATGGTCCGGGTAATGATATTGACGATCGAGGGTGAGTGTTTGAAATGGCATGAAAATGGTTTTCATACACGACATTGACATTCATTGCACTTACGCATGTTATATAACAGATGTTATTGTGTGGTTATATGACTATACGAGCCTTTTGGCTTATGGACTATTAAACCTTCCTTTCAAGTGATATAG
Organism: Hydrangea macrophylla; assembly: GCA_033977485.1. Classification (NCBI taxonomy): domain Eukaryota; kingdom Viridiplantae; phylum Streptophyta; class Magnoliopsida; order Cornales; family Hydrangeaceae; genus Hydrangea; species Hydrangea macrophylla. Next base: position 143,872,574 of record CM066991.1, read on the forward strand.
ATAAGGGCAAGGTCTCGAGACTTGACAATGCTTCCGCTATAGTTTAAAGACTCCGTGTGTGGGGATTATCTTTTAATTAATGTAATAAAATTTGGCTTCACAGAACATGTTATATTTCAATTGGACAAATGTTAATCCACCCGCTTTTAATAAAAGATAGCTTAATTCTGATTTTTCCGCTGCTTATATTGAAAACGTTTTGTTTCAAGAAAGAATATTTTAAAAGAAAACTAGATTTATGTTTTACAAATGTTTTTCCAAATGATGGACATATTTCTCAAGTAACCCTTGGAGTCTAGGACTCGGGGAGTTACCGTTTGATGTCAAAGCCTACTGTTATTGGTTATCGTTGTGCTTCCGTTGGATGACACCCCGTCGCCGGGACCCGTGGCGGGGCGGGGCGTCACAATAATAAATAAAATTGTTAGAACAAATCTTTAATTGAGAATAATTTGATAGTAAGTTTAGGAAATAATGTCAAAATGGTAAGAAATGGAAATATTAAAACATTTAGTTACCAAAGAAAAAAAAATTAAACAAAAATTTTAGTAGGTAAAATTTGAGAGATAACTTAGGACATAAGGTCAATATGGGACTAAAATGAGTACATTTTTGCTCACCCATTGGTTATTTGAGTGGGATCCATGATTACATGACGATTAATTAATGGTGTAAAATCATGGGTTCCACTCCACTAGCCAAAGGGTGAATTGAGTGAGCAATTTTGGGATGAACAAAAAGGCAGAAGTAAAGAAAATATTAAAAACAAAAATTACCGTAACGATTTGTTTCTCAAATTGTGAGTTGGACACATATTAATGTTTTAGATCTAAACTATATTGTAGATCAGTTAAAAAAAAACAACTTATTACTAGGACAAGAAGATATGACTGGACAATTTCAATGGGTAGATTTGATGACTGTGCATCTAATGAGTATTTTAGTATGTGTAAATTAATTACCATATACCTTAAATGCTAATTTAACCAGCGTCTCTCTCTTCCAGTCCCTAACTTGGAAAATATTTTGCAAGAATTTGGGTACTAATCCTTTTTCAACCTCATTCATTACAATTTATTATTGTGTATTAAACATAATATTGGACTGGACAATTTTGGAAATAAGATCAAGATGATAATAAAAGAAATCGTTAGAACAAATCTTTGACTGAGAATAATTGATGGTCAGTTTAGGAAATAAGTTCAAAATGGTAAGAAATGAAAATGTTAAAACCTTTAATTACCAAAGAAAAAAAAAATTTAAACAAAAATTTGAATGGGCAAAATTTGAGAGACAACTTAGGAAATAAGGTCAATATGGGAGTAAAATGAATACATTTTTGATCACCCTAAAATTGCTCACCCATTGGTTATTTGAGTGTGACCCATGATTATATGGCGATTAATTAATGGTGTAAAATCATGGGTTCCACTCCATTAGCCAATGAGAGAATTGAGTGAGCAATTTTGGGGCGAGCAAAAAAGCAGAATTAAGAAAATATTAAAACCGAAATTATTGTAACGATTTGTTTCTCGAATTCTAAGTTGGACACATACTGATGTTTTAGATCTATATTATATTGTAGATCATTCCAAAGAAAAAAGCAACTAATTGCTAGGACAATAAGGTATGACTAGGATGGCGGTTGGACAATTTTAATACGTAGATTTGATGACTGTATATCAAATGAGTATTTTGGTATATGTAAGTTAATTACCATATAACTTAAATGCTAATTTTGACTAGCACCTCTCTCTTCCAGTCCCTAACTTGGAAAATATTTTGCAAGAATTTGGGTAGTAATCCTCCTTTTCAGCTTTATTCATTACGGTGTATTATTGTGTATTAAACATAATATTAGACTGGACAGTTTTGGAACTAAGATCAAGACGATAATAAAAGAAATTGTTAGAACAAATCTTTGGTTGGCAATAATTTGATGGCCACTTTAGGAAATAAGGTCAAAATATGGTAAGAAATGAAAACATTAAAACCTTTAATTACCTAAGCAAAAAAAAAAAAAAAATTAAACAAAAATTTGAATAGGCAAAATTTGAGAGACAACTTTGGAAATAAGGTGAATATAGGACTAAAATGAGTGTACATTTTTGCTCACCCTAAAATTACTCACCCATTGGTTATTTGAGTGTGACCCTTGATCACATGGCGATTAATTAATGATGTAAAATCATGAATTCCACTCCATTAGTTAATGGGTGAATTGAGTGAGCAAAACGACATAAATAAAGAAAACATTAAAACAAATTAAAATTACTCTAATGACTTGTTTCTTAAATTGTGAGTTGGACACATTGATGTTATAGATATATATATATATAATATTGTAGTCTTGTAGATCAGTCCAAAGATAAAAAATAACTTAGAGCAATGCTAGGTACACAATACATTCTACAACACATTCCATAACAAGGCATTAAATGCTTTGTACCCTGTGCTGTTTGAATTTTTCACATTTTTCTATGCACCAAGCCCTATTGTAGAATGTGTTGCGTGTCTATCATTTTTGAATAACTTATTAGCCGGACAAGAAGATATGATTAGGATGAAGACTAGACAACTCTAATGGGTAGATTTGATGACTGGAACATCAAATGAGTATTTTTGGTATGTGTAAATTAATTACCATATACATTAAATGATAATTTGACTAGCGTCTCTCCATCTCTTCCAGTCCCTAACTTAGAAAATATTTTGCAAGAATTTGGTTTGTAATCCTCTTTTTCAACCTCATTCATGATGGTGTATTATTGTCCATTAAACATAATATTTGACTTGATACTTTTGGAAATAAGATCAAGACGATAATAAAAGAAATTGTTAGAACAAATCTTTGATTGAGCATAATTTGATGGTCCGATTAGGAAATAAGGTCAAAATGGTAAGAAATGAAAATATTAAAACCTTAATTACCAAAGATTTCTTTTAAACAAATCTTCGATTGGGCAAAATTTGAGAGATAACTTACGAAATATAGCACTAAAATGAGTACATTTTTACTCACTCCTAAATTGCTCATCAAACTCATCCTTTGGTTAATGGAGTGAGACCCATGATTACATAACAATTAATTAATGGTGTAAAATCATGAGTCCCACTCCATTAGTCAATGGGTGAATTGAGTGAATAATGTTGGGGGTGAGAAAAGTGGCAGAAGTAAAGAAAGTATTAAAACAAAAATTACTGTAATGATTTGTTTCTTAAATTGTGAGTTGGACACATATTAATATTTTAGAATATTACAACACGTGTCATGATTGTAGATTATGAAAATTTGAGGTATAACTTAGGAAATAAGGTCAATATGGTACTCAAAGAAAGGAGTGCATTTTTGTTCACCCCAAAATTGCTCACCCAACCCACTCATTACTTAACCATATCACCTAGCTGATATGGCCAGGGTCCACAACCTGTAATTGAGTGGTTGTGGATTCGAATCCTAGGAGTCGCATTAGGGCCGGAGTTTTCTTTAATGTGGGCTTTGGCTCCCCATGTGTCATCGCGCCCCCTTTGTGTGTGTGTGTGTGTTACTAACTACTAACTCCCAGTTACAGTGGCCTGTAATACCAGTCAAAAAAAAAAATCACTAGTACCCATGATTAATTTGTGATTAATTAATAGTGTAAAGTCATGGGTCCCACTCCATTAGCCAATGGGTGAATTGAGTGAGCAATTTTGGGGTGAGCAAAAATACGCTCCTAAAAAAAGTAAGGGAAATATTAAAACAAAAATTACTGTAGTGATATGTTTCTTAAATTATGAATTGGATGCGTATCGATATTTAGAATATCACAATACCAGTCATGATTGTAGATTATGGAATACATTAAAATCTATTTATATAATTATTCATTGGGTATCCTACTATATCGTTTTTTGATTTTCTATTTTTATTTCCTAAATTGTGTGTTTAAAATAGTCAAAGTTGTTTAAATCCCCAATCGTGCATGATTGTAAATTATGGGGAAAAAAATGAAAAGCCATTTGTTTATGATTAATGCTATGCTTTCCAATTTATTTATTTACTTTTATTTCCAAAAGTGTTTCCCAACACATGTGGCAGTGAGCTCAGTTGATTTTGATTTGTTGATGTTGATGTGGTCCTACTATTTATGAAGAGGGGCCCACTGCCATATGTATTGGAAAACACTTTTTGAAAAAAATTTTTAGAAAGCATAGCATTACTCTTTATTTATTTTATGTATTTCCTAAAGTGTGAGGTAGATACATATTTTGAAATTTTAGAAGACTAGGTATAACCCGTGTCAAAAGGCATTACTGAGTAATTCATGAGTTTATCCAATAACTAAGTACACCTTCAGCAGGGGCGTGTTTAGAAAATCAATTCAGGGGGGGCTTGATATGTTGCCCCCGAAATATTTTTTTTTGGACCTATTTATACATATTTTGGACTTTTTTTACGCATATTTTAGACATATTTATACATTATTTGTGTATATTTTGGACCTTTCTATACATATTTTATAATTAGTACAAAAACTTAAGAGAAAGGGGACTTAGTATGATAATTTTATAATGTCGGGAGGGCTTAGTAGGTAATTTTAATTCATAACTAGGGGGGGCTTGAATGGAGTTTCAGGGGGGTTTGAATGTAAAATATTTATGCTCATAAGGTAACATTTGTAATTTTTGAAAATCTGGGGGCTCCTTGCCCTTTAATTAATATGTCCGCCCCTGACCTTTAGCATTTAACTGAGTAAGACTATGCTTTAAAATTTAAGTCCCACATATGTTATATCAAATGCTTTGTTAGTAGTATCATATGCAAAAATTTAAGTGCAGCAATCTTTCTAAATTTATCACATATGGTACAACTAATGAAGTATTTGAAAACCAAATTTAGAATATGACATTACTCATTTTATCGACACGTGCATCACGCATGATTAGAATTATTCGATAGTGTCTTTAGGTGCGGCCGCACGAATTATGTCTAGTATGTATATACTCTATCTGTCCCAAATTAAGAGTCATTTATTTCATTTTTTGTCCATTTTTAAGAGCTCTATTTGAAAGTCATTAGATATTAACTACTACATATTATTCAAGTTTATCCTTTGTTATATAAAATTTTCAATCTTTTTCTTTGATGTGACACTTAAATTTTAAAATTTAAAAGGACAATACTGAAAAGTTTAAAAAATTCATTAGAATCAAAAAATTACTTTAAAAAGTTAGAATTGTCGTAAGAGACTTTTAATATGAAACAAAAGGAGTAAGAGCTGTAGTTGTGCATCATCATTTAGATTGTTAAGGTCGCGTGGTTCCACACGTGTTACGGTGTTAGAGAGCGTTAGAAATAAATATATACATCTTTGTGCCAAAAATACACCGGCTTAAGCTTTTGGGTCAATTCTCTGTTACTAGTACATATTTTAGTCAATGAGAAGATTGCCCCAGGATAGTTCCCATTGTAATTAATATAAGGGAATTGTAGTTAAAAGTTTTCTAAATTAATTGACTTTTTAGTATTAAGTCCAACAATTTTTTATTTTAATAAAAAGTCCCTATGTTATAAAAGTTACATGAAATTCACATTATTTTTGTCAAAAAAGTTGAACTAAGACTACATAAGAATTTAAATTGAAGCTTCAAGTCATTGAACCCATTGGATTATGGATATAGGAACTGAATAATATAGTTGAGATAATTAGATCCACCATCAATTTTATGCATTTGTTTTGGGAGTCAAAACAACTAATCACCTTTAATGTATACTTTTGGCCCCCTGTCAATGTACAAATATATTTTCCTGGCTAAAAGTATTGGAAGTAGAAAGTTAAAACAATAAAATGGTTATGATTAAAACTATGATTAAAAGAACTCTTTTTGCACAAAAAAAAAAAGTGGCACTGCTAAAGATGCTCACTCTCTCTGCACTTTCCTGAAACTTTCCAGAGCGCATGGAATAGCATGAGCTACCAAAAGGAGGCCAGAGCTTTCCCCACTTAATAAAATATATACTGGCACACACACACACACACGTATATATATATATATATATATACAAAAAAGTAAAGAGCATAATACCAATAAAATGATTAATAATCAATTAAAAATGATTAAAAAGAAAATGCTTATCGGAAATCAAATGCTCCCCATCTGCAAAAATGTACTCTTACAAGTTACAACTTACAACCCCACCAAACTGACCAAAAAGCCTTATCTTTTTCCCACTACACCTTTTTTCAACTGTTGAATCTATATATAATTTGCAAACTTCCAATTCTTCTATTATTTTTTTCCCCTCTCATATTTTACATGTTTAATTACAGTGTTTACTTTAATTTTAAGTTAGCTAGATCATGTATTCTTACCTTCTATATAAGCATAATAGCTTTGAACAAACCTAATACCAAGAATCAAAATTGGGTCCTCAATATTGGCAGCTGAAGGTTATACCAAATTGTCTTCAATACATACAGAGTATGTATACATATGTATGTATTACTAGTATATTATCTATCCTCTTTCATTGATCTTTGGATATTTCTTTCACTTAGCTTTTATGTCTTGTAACATTATTGAAATTCTTTTGGTTTGTCTCTATTACATTGGGAGACAAAATCAAGTTGCTGACCTGACGTTATCAATTGTTATTGTTGTATTTGATGATCACAGTTTTCATGATATATATATGATGAATTAAAGATGTTTGTTAGAGCTGGTACGTACCAGATTGTACAGAAGCTAGCTGATATAAAGTTCATATAACCCATAATTCTTTTTAAAGAATTTCAATTTTGGCCTCTGCTCGATTTGTGGATCTGAAATTGGTATGTCTCTCTACTCTTAGTTGCTTTAATTCCATGAACTATATATATATGTGTGTATTTATATATTGGTTTTTACCTTATGTACTGAGAAATCATATATATCTTCAACTTGTTGATAATGAAAACAGAGTCATTCAATGGACAGTCTGGATTGGGACGCCTCACCATTAATTTCAAACTCATCAAACTTGTGGAGCAATCATCAAAATGAAGTTCAAGAAAGCTTTTTGGTTTCCAATAACTTTGACCCAATTCAAATTCTTCAAAAACCCAACTCATTTCATGTTAATTCCAATAACTCTGTTTCACATATGAATTTATCTCAGCCTCACCAAGAAGCTACAAGATTAGCTTCAAATACGAGTTGGGTCGAAGCTCTAATGCCTAATTTTGCTACGTCGGACCAACTTCGAATCATCAATGGCTTCCAAGAAGAAAAAGGCGGAGTTTCAAATACTACATGCTCTCTTGAGTCCCTTGATTGTCTTCTCTCAACAACAAATAGCAACACAGACACATCATTAGAAGATGAAACAGTTTTTTCTGATCAACAAGTAGTGATCAAGAAGAGAACCATTATGAGCGAAACAACTTCTTACTTCGATCTTCTAAAATCCGATACTTCGACTACAGAAGGCGGGTTCAAGCTCATTTCTGACAACATTCCACCAAAACCAAAGAAACCCAGATCAGATATTCCTATGCTTCCAAGTTCATCAAACATCAATTTTCAACAGGCGGGTTCGTCGGTTTCATCGGGGGACGAGCCAGATTCGGAGGCCATTGCACAGATGAAGGAGATGATCTACCGGGCAGCCGCGTTCAGGCCGGTGAACTTGGGGTTGGAAGTGGTGGAGAGGCCTAAGAGAAAGAATGTTAGGATATCAAGTGATCCACAGACTGTGGCTGCAAGGCAGAGGAGAGAGAGGATAAGTGAGAGAATTAGGGTTTTGCAAAGGCTGGTCCCTGGTGGGAGCAAGATGGACACTGCATCAATGCTTGATGAGGCTGCAAATTATCTTAAGTTTCTAAGGTCACAAGTTAAAGCATTGGAGAACCTTGGCCACAAGTTTGACTTGGTGAATTGTCCTAATCCAAACATGCCCTTCACTTCACTAACTTTGAACCACTCTTTTCCCATGCAAAACCCTTTTTTCACCCCAAAACCCTATTCCAATCCACCATCATCCCAATAGTTGGAAAAAAAAAAAAATGTGACCCAGTACGTGTGGAGGGGGGGGGGGGGGGGGGGGGAAACCAGTGTTTCATAATATTTCCTCAAAGCTCCCCAAGAAATTTTCCTAACCCTAGATTCCTAATCATACTTATCATCATTTCATCCCCAATTATCAACAGTATTCTAAATCCATTATTGCCAGAAACCCAAATCATATGTCTATCATTACATCTTCAGTGACCATCATGATGATAGCCACCATCTAAGAACAGTGCCCAAAAAAAAAGCCCAATATGTCCACTAAAGTTTTTGCTTCCTCCACTGTTATTTTGAGCTGACTTTGATGAAATAATAATGTGTTAGCAGTGGAAATAGCAAAAATGAGTGTGGAATAGCCACCCTTTTTCATAGAAAAAGCCCTAGTAATTATAAAACCTATGATTAAGATCAAGGGCTAAAAAAGTCATTGTAACTTAATTATCTTGTTGATCACTTTGTTTAATGTCATTCTGTGTACTTAAAAAAGCTCACTTTTCGTGGAGATTATTATTGGTGGTGTTTTTATTTTTTATTTTAATGTGACTTGTTAGCTAACCAATACAAGGGACATTCTCTTAACACCTGTGAGTCCTAGTCAGTGGTCCTGTCTCCTTGATTCAACCCAAAGCGTGCCCCTTGAAAATCACCCCAAAACCTAATTGCTAAGCACATGTTTACATTACATATATAGAGAAATATGTATGCGCGTGTGTGTATGCATTATGTAATGTTCTTCATGATGATGATATGATGAGGGTCAGTCATAAATTTTGACATCTGGATTTTTGTAGTTTTGGGTTGTAAAGTTTGAAAAAGGGGTGTTTATGATTGGATTAAAATAGGTTTTCTTGTGGCTGTGGTTTTGTTTTCTAAATTTAGTAAATTCTGTTTTGAAAAGCACTGGATGCGCCCGGATCTCTCGCTTGGGGTTTAAGCTTCTTGGTCTTTTTAAACCTTCAAGTTGACAACATTTCAAAGTTCATGATCTCAAACTCAAAACAGCCAATACTTTTGCGTGTGCGTATAAAATCACTGAATTCTACTGAGTCTTGGTTTGCTTTCACACGTACAAGATTTTTGACTTCAATAATACTAGGCACACACTCCAAATCACACTTTTACTTTAAATGTATGTACCCTGCGCTATATAAGTGGTGCACAGAAAAATATAAAAAATTCAAATAGCACATAATACATGCATTTAAAACATAAGGTGTGATTTGATGTGTGATTTGAGATGTGCACCTAACACTTCTCGATTCACTTTATTAGACAGTTGTGAACTTTGTGATTTGTTACATATATACTCACAAGTACAGCTACGGGCCCTCCAGATCAGACTTTACTAGCTTTTTTTGGCCACGCTATCATCGGTCAGTGGTGGCTCGGTTGCCATAAACGGATTTATTGGAGTTTTGAGTATTTTTTGCTTTCTCAGTTTTTTACTGCATGACATATTATTTCAGTAATTATATTAATATTATAAGGGTAAAATGAGAATGAAATGATTGAAATGAGACACATGTCTTTCAGTGAATGTCTGGATAAATAATGGGTGAACAAATATGCCCTCTACGTATTATATACTACCATAAAATCTTCATATGGTATATATGTATCTTCGATCAACTTTTTTTTTTGCCATGTATATTCAACTAATAGTATATGCAAGGGTAGATGAACACACACACACACCAAAAAATCTTCATACTAGCTTGTATGTAAATGTAGTCTAAAAAAAATTAATAAATAATTATTAAGTCTGTTCACCATGCGTATCACATTATCATACTGACGTAGTAGGACCATCAAATCATTAGGGTTTGTATATGGGACCATAACAACTAGTTACTGATTTTTACCTACAAGTCATTTTCCCACTTGGCCCCGCCTATTTACTTCTCTTATGTTCGCTTGCATTAATAGACACTTGTTAAAAAAAATTTAAAAAATTTACCCAGCTCGAATTGTTGTTTTGGTAGAAATTTATTTTCAGAATTTTAATAATTGAGAAATGCTATACTTCCCAAATTTTAGATCTCAAATGATTTCAAAATATATGTGGCAGTAGGACTCCTTTCATTAAATGTGAGATCACTTCAACCTTCTCAAATCAAAATCTAGTAGGCTCACTGTCACATGTATTTGGTAATTACTCCACTATTTGACGGTATGTGTTCTATGTTGGGTCAAATGCACTTTGGTACCCTGTCTTTCTAGCAAAGTTTCACTTTGGGTAATTCTTTGTTGACAACTTTCATACAACTTTCATACAATCTCCTAAAAGATGTGTCTATCTCTCTCCTGTGTCACTGTGGGGTCCAGTGACATCACAGGAGAGAGATAGACACATCTTTTTAGGAGGTTGTATGAAAATTGTCACCAAAGAATTACTCTTTCACTTTAGGCCCTTAATTTCCAAACTTGTTCAATAAGGGATAATCATATACGGCACAAAAAAGTCTAACAGAATGAATCACATCGAGTTTCACTTTCGACACCGTACTTACAACAAAGTTTCACTTTGGGCCCTTCATGTGGTTCATTCTGTTTTACTTTTTTAACGCCGTTAACGATTGTCCTTAATTAAACAAGTTTGTAAGTTGTGGGTTTAAAGTGTTGCAATCGAAAATGTACAATACAAAATAAAACTTTGCTATAAATACAGGGTACTAAAGTGTTTTTTAATCTTTAATTTATGTTCACAATGTTAGACCGTCTCGGCCCACTTGTGTCGGGAGCCTAGAGAAGAATCATTGCACAGTAGACAAGGTGGGCCTTGAGAGAGCAACTAAATATGGATTTGTGGCTTTCAAATGGGCCAGCAAGTCGTGAGATTGGGTCCGGTTCAGTTTTGGTGCAGCCAACTTGAACACATTCTATAGAGGTCAAAGTGGACGTGGATTGGCTTATTTGGGGTTCTAGGACCACAATATCAACCTTTTTTTACCAAGTGGACTCGGTAATACTTTGCGTTTAGGTCGGCACTACACTACTTGTCGGCAGATTCTCTTCTTTGTACTTCCGAGTTTCGTAGGCGTTTTGGCCTTCCAATTCTCCCTTTTTTCCTAAGTTGTCAATTGATGTGGTTTGTTTTGAAAATCATAGAGTAGTAACTAGGACACAACTTTTTTACATAATATAATATGTCTATCTCTTTCCTATGTTATTATGGGATTATATGAGAGAGATACACACATTTATTGAGTTGTATAGAAAAAGTTGTGTGAATGATTGTGTCCCAAGTATTACTCAAAACGAACCTACCTTGGTCTCGCTTCGCCCCCCGTACACAAAAAAAAAAAAAAAAAAAAGAAGAATAAAAAATTGGTGAAATGACATTAGGACAAACTATTTTAGAATAAAGGACAACTAAAATAAAATATTGGTGGTAAGTTCTCCAAATGATCATAGACAAAAATACTCTCATCCTCATCATTTAATCCTAACCATCATTACCACCACCCGTGCCACCTCTGGCAATCTCGCCTGACCTCCGGTGACCACTACCATTTTCGACTGTTAAGTCACTGTATAAGCATCACTGAATTGTACTTTCTTTCTATACAAGTGTACTTTGTATTAGCCTAATTGTCTATTAAAACATCTGTTCAGAGAGTTAGTTATATTGGTTTTACATCTTGTTTTAAAACAGAATCTCTCTCTCTGTCTCTCTCTGTCTCTCTCATCTGTATATATCAACTTCTTGTATTCATTTTTTTAGTAACGAGAACTCTTTGATTTAGCTCAATGATTTCTACATGGTATCAGAGCTAAAGGTCCTATCACTTGAAAAGTTCTTCTTCGATGATAGATAAACCCCAATTTTTTTCCCTTTCTTTTCTTTCTTGATCAACAATTAATGGCGATACTAAATATACTAAATCGACCATCGAATTTAGCTTTCTTCGTCTCGAATCTCAATTCCTTGCTCAATATAAAATTGGATCAAGAGAACTTCATGATATGGAAATTGCAGATGCGCAATACCCTAAGAGCAAATCAATTGCTCGATTTTGTTGAAGGAACAATTCCCAAACCTGTTGCAGAGATCTCAGATGAGTCAGGTCAAATTGTTCCTAATGGCACTTTGAATGAATGGTTGAGTATAGATCGACATTTGGTTAGCTGTTTGAATGCAACTATTTCTTCATTCATTCTACCACAAATCATCAGTTTTGAACATGCATATGAAATTTGGAATCATTTAGAAAATCATTATGCCTCACATTTACGATCACACATTCACGAGATTTAAATCAAATTGTTGAATGCTTCTAAGGAAGGAACTATGGATTCTTATATTGACTTCATCAGGAACAGACAGATTAGCTGCTGCTGGGTCACCTGTGAGTAATGAGGATCTAATTCTTTACACTATTAATGGTTTTCTCGAGTGAATATTCATCTGTAAAGATTGCTCTATGAACCAGCACTCAATTATTTTCTCTAGGTCAATTACATGCTATTATTGACTTCATCAGGAACAGACAGATTAGCTGCTGCTGGGTCACCTGTGAGTAATGAGGATCTAATTCTTTACACTATTAATGGTCTCTCGAGTGAATATTCATCTGTAAAGATTGCTCTATGAACCAACACTCAGTTATTTTCTCTAGGTGAATTACATGCTATGCTTAGATCTGAGGAATCTTATTTGAATCGAAAGTTGAAACAACCAAATCAGATTAATATAGCTTTTTCTGCTATGTCAATCACCAACAATTCTTTCAAACCATTCAATAATCACAGTGGTAATCAGTTTTCAAGATCTGGGGGTCACAATAATAATCAGTTTGTTACTTGAGGAGGAAGAAGTAGAAGTGGTTTTAGAGGTGGAATAAACAATAGCTATGGTAGACATAACAGCAATTCTGATAAAGTTGTTTGCCAAATCTATATAGAAAAGGTAATCATAGTGCCTCTGAATGTTATCATCGTTTTAATCACTCTTATTAGACAAACCCACCTTAGATTTCACCTCAAGCCAATCTTGTACTTCCTAATTTCTAGATTCCCAAAGAGGAACATCAATCTTATCCCATTCTTCCTACACCTTCCTCTAATCCTATTCCATTTCCCCCAAATTCCAATTCTCTTTCTTCCACTCAATTCTCTTACCCTTCAATCTCCACCACTTCATCATTTCCCCAGGAGAACTGGTACATAGATCATTCTGCACCTTCAAAATCTTCTTATCCTGATATTAGTTCTGTTCAACATCAAGATTTTCTGGCTACACATTCACTTAAATCCTCTAACTCAGTTCAGTGGTACTAGATACTGGAGCTACAAGTCACTTTACTAAAAATCTTGATATCTTGAACTTGCAAACTCTTTACAAAGGTCTTTCTTCAGTCTCAGTTGGGAATGGACAAACTATCTCTATCCACAACACTGGTAATAGAATTCTTCCCACTCATACTGGCTCTCTATCCCTTTCTCAAATTTTTCATGTTCCAGATATTAGTCACAATCAACTTTCTGTCTATCAGCTCGCAAGTGACAACAACTGCAGAATCATATTTGATTATGATGGATTCACTGTTCAGGACAAGTCCACCAATCAAATCCTCATTCAAGGACCATCCAAATAGGGTCTTTATCCCTATCCCTTATCTATCCCTTCATCTTCTTCTCAGTCCTCCCCTACCACCTCTGCTCTTGTCTCTGTTCTAACTCAATAATGGCATCTTAGATTGGGACACCCATCTTAAAAAATCATGAACATTCTTTCTTTCAAATATCAGATTCCCTTTTCTATCTCTTCTTTTAAACCTTGTCATCCTTGTCTCAAATCTAAGAGTCATAAACTTCCATTTTCTTCTTCTTTCACCACTTCTACTTCACCTTTACAGCTTGTCCATACAAATGTTTGGGGGCCTTCCCAAACTCTTTCTGTTTCAGGATACAAATTTTACATCATATTCATTGATGATTTCTCCAAGTTCACTTGGTTGTACCCCCTGCACCATAAGTCTGAAGGATTCAAAACTTTTGTTCAGTTCAAAACCTTAGTTGAAAATCCATTCACTACCACAATTAAAATCTTTAGATTTGACAATAGAGGTGAATTTGTTAACAATGCAGTGGTTGAGTTTCTTAATGCACATGGAATAATTCATCAAAGGTCTTGTCCCATATCCCAGAACAAAATGCAGTCAGTGAAAGGAAACAAAGACATCTAGTGGAAACCACCTTGGCTATGCTTAATCATTCTTCCATGCCTTTCAAGTATTGGGTTGATGCTATTCTTACTGCTACATTTCTTATAAACAGGCTTCCCTCTCTTGGTTTGAAATTTAAAACTCCATATGAACTCTTGTTCCACTTACCTCCTGATTACACTTCTTTTAGAGTTTTTGGTTGCACATGTTTTCCATGGTTAATACCATATCGAACTTCCAAGCAGGATTCTAAATCCAGATGTTGTGCCTTTCTGGGATATTCTTTTGATACTAAAGGTTACAGGTGCCTTGATGTTTAAACAGGTCAAGTCTTTATATCCAGACATGTTCATTTTGTGGAAATTGAATTTTCCTTTTCTGTTAGTTCTTCTCCTTCTAATTCTTCCCAAATCCCTCCTTCATCCACATATCAGTTGTTCACTGATAATTTGGTTCTTAATCAGTTGTCTTCCTTAGCCTCATCTACTTCTCTTCATTCTCCCGGCTCTTCTATTTCAAATGTTGATCCATTACTTCGTAACTCTTCTCCTCCCATTTCTCATTCTTCAGGTCTTTTACTTCCATCTATTCCTCATACTTCAGACCATAGTCATACTATGATTATCAGATCCAAAAAGGACATCTCCAAACCAAAAGTACTATTCAGTCCTACTGCTAATATAGCTACAAATAGCTCTCTTCTCTCTAGTGAACCATCAAATTTCCAGGTTGCTTACAAATCTTCTACATGGAGACAAGCAATGTCTGAAGAATTTAATGCTCTACTAGCCCAACAAACATAGACTTTGGTCTCCTTACCACCAAACAAACCTGTAATAGGCTGCAAATGAGTGTTTAAAGTGAAGAAACATGCATATGGTACCATTTCAAGATATAAAGCCGGACTTGTAGCTAAAGGCTTCCATCAAACTGAAGGCATGGACTATTTTGAAACTTTTAGTCCTGTTGTGAAGCAACTAACAATTAGAATAGTTCTCTCTCTTGCCTTATATTTCAACTGGCCTATTAGACAGCTTGATGTATCTAATGCCTTCCTCCATGGTGTTCTAGAGGAGGAAGTTTATATAAGTCTGCCTCAGGGATTTATTGATCCCACTGTCCCTCTGTATGTCTGCAAGCTAAATAAGGCTATGTATGGCTTGAAACGGGCTCCTAGAGCCTTGTTTTCTACTTTATCAAAGTTTCTTCTTGATTAAAAGTTTGTTCATAGTCAACCTGACAACTCTCTCTTTGTTTAACATTCTACTACTCAAATTCTAATCATCCTTGTTTATGTTGATGATATTCTCATCACTGGTACCAATCCCTCTATTATCTCAGCCTTTATCAGAATAATGAGCTCAGCTTTTTCTGTGAAAGATCTTGGACCCATCAATTATTTTTTGGGTATTGAAGTAACCATACACCTCAAGGTCTCTTTCTTTCCCAAACAAAGTATGCCTCTGAACTTTTGATTAAGGCTTCCATGGTTGACTACAAACCTACAGTTTCTCCCATGCCCACCAAATCACCCATTACTACTGATGACAGTCCGTTCTCTAATCCTTTATTATACAGGAGTTTGGTTGGGTCTTTGCAGTACCTTACAATTGCCAGACCAGATCTTTCAGTTGCAGTTAATAAAGTCTGTCAGCACATGCAAAGCCCTATGATCTCACACTTCCAGGCTCTCAAGAGACTTCTTAAATTTTTCAAAGGATCAGCTTCTCATGGTCTTCTTTTCCAGCATAGCCCTCTTCAACTTACTGCATATTCAGGCTCTGACAGGGCTGGTGACTCTCTCGACAGAAAGTCTACTACTGGACATTGTGTTTACTTGGGGAATAATCTCATTTCTTGGTCAGCTAAAGTAGCAAAGTCAAGTACTGAAGCAGAATATAAAGCACTCTCTGCCACAGCTGCCACAGCAGCTGAGGTTGTTTGGATTCAACAAGTTCTTTCCGACTTACATATTAAACTGTCTCAACCTCCTCTTTTATGGTATGATAATATTAGTGCTCTTTCCTTGGCAGCTAACCCAGACTTTCATGCCCGATCAAAACATATCGAGGTTTTATCAATTCATAAGAGAGAAGATTTGCAACAAACAACTTCAAGGAGCACATATCTCCTTTGTTGATCAGCTTACAAATTTCTTTACTAAGCCTCTTTTAGCTGCCAGGTTCAAGTATCTCAAGGATAAACTCATGCCATTTCAAGCTGCTGCTACTTCACACCCCACATCAGCTTGATGAGGGATGTTAAGTCACTTGTATAAGAATCACTGAATTGTACTTTCTTTCTATACAAGTGTACTTTGTATTAGCCTAATTGTCTGTTAAAAATTCTATTTAGAGAGTTAGTTATATTGGTTTTACATTCTATTTTAAAACAAAACCTCTCCCTCTCTCTCTCTCTCTCTCTCTCTCTCTCTCCCTCTCTCTATCTCTCTCTCTCTACATCTCATCTGTATATATCAACTTCTTGTATCCATTTTTCAGTAATGAGAACTCTTTGATTTAGCTTAATGATTTCTACACCGATGACCACCACATTTACAACAACTTACTACCATCCCCGCCACTCCTAACCACCCCCAGCACTTGACTGACCTCGGCGACCACCACTATCACTATTGAAGATTGCTTTTTTACTTAACACAGTTGAAATTTCTCGTAAGATATCCTAAGTGAAAATTTTACTTCAGATCTTCGCATCATACCAAGCCTTAGGGCTTACAAGGGTAGTCACTGAAAATAAAAAAAATAAAAAAAAATACCTTACTAGGAACGTAGTGGTGGCTCGCGATGGTGGTGGTGGTAGTGGCTCACAAAAGTGCTGGTTGAAGATTGTCTTTTTGCTTAAAAAATGTGAAATTTCACTTAAAATATCTTAAGTAAAATTTCACTTAATATTGTACATTCTGCAACATAAGTCATATATGGTGGCTAGGGGTGGACATGAGCCAAGCCGTTCAACAAGGGCTCGTGGCTCGACTCGATAACTGCTTAGCTCATTTAATAAATGAGCCAAGCTCGAGCTTGAATGCCAAGCTCGTTTAATAAACGAGCCAAGCTTGAGCACACATGAGCTCGGCTCGATAAGGCTCGTGAACACGCTTGATTAATACTCGTTAATAGGCTTATGAAAAAGTTTGATAAAGGCTTGTTTGTATATATGTATTTACATATATACATTTATGTAATATACAAAAAATTTTTGTAAAATTATTGACTCTAATAGTGACTAAAGTCTCACGTAGATATAAATATAGAGAACATAAATACAATGATATTGGATTTTGGTCAAATCAACCAAGAGAGAAAGCACCCAACAAATGGGTGACTGAAACTTCTGCCTTACAGTAGTTCGCACATCGGTTTGAAAGAAGGTGAAAGGCAAGAAAGTGGGTCTATAAAGTGCAGAAAGGCAATAGATTTTGCTTTAAGCTAGAATGTGCCTGATGTGGGCTTGGGTACTTTACAGACCCAGTCCATTCTAGCTTTGGCTTGAAGTGTTTAGTTTTTCAATAATGCTTAGGTGACCGAAAATGTGCACATAATTTGTGCACCGAAAAATCATGGTCATTTATTTCGGTGGCCCCCACGCCAAAGTGTGTGGGGCCCACTGAAATGAATGGCCCTGATTTTTCAGTGCACAAATTCTGTGTACATTTTTTGATACCTGTAGCATTATTGATAGTTTTTACAAAAGACTTAGTTCAAGCTGAGCTCAAACTCGAGCTTGAGTTGAGCTTTTTTTGAGCTGGAGTTGTCACGCTTAATCGAACGAGCTTGAGCCGAGCTCGATTTTGGTCATTCTTTATAAAGCCGAGCTCGAGCCCGCTCATATAACTTTTTTTCGAGCTTAAGCCGAGCTTAATCTTGGTTAAGCTCGGCTCGGCTCGGCTCGGCTCGGCTCGGCTTGGCCCGAGTACACCCCTAATGGTGGCCTTGCATGGTGGTCACTGGAGTTCGTTATGGAAGCAACATCTAGATCAATATCTAGATCAAGATCTAGATCTCAATCACCGGTCAAGATCTAGATCTAGATCTCAATCATGAGATTGCACGTCGTTGGAGATGAAAAAGATTGATGGTCGTTGGAGATGACGATGGAGGTGATGGTAGTGGTGGTGGTGCGATGGTGGTGGTGGTGGTGGTTGGCGATGACGATGGTGGTGGTTCATGCGCGATAGCGATGGTAGTGGTAGTAGGGGCGGACCAAGGAGTTTTGTCTAGGGGGCTAGAAACTTATACAGAGGTTCGGGGTAGTGCCCCCACTTGATTTTTTTTAAAGCTTTGAAGCATTTTTTTGAAAAGTTGAGGGGCAAATTAAAGGGAAAAAATGAATAAAGTATAAAATATGTAAGGTGAAAGAATTATTTTAAAAAGTTAAGGGGCAAAAATGAATAAAATATAAAATATATAAGGTAAAAAAAAAACCAATGTATGAAATATATAAGGTAAAAGAGTGATTTTGAAAAGTTAAGAGGAAGGGGGGGGGGGGGGGGGTATTGGCAATTAAGGGGCAAAAATAAATAATGCTTGAAATTTATAGGGTAAAATAGTGATTTTGAAAAGTTGAGGGGGGCAACTGCCCCCTCTTTTGCCCCCTCTTGCCCCTATGTGCATCCACCCTTGAGTGGTAGTGGCTCACGATGGTTGTGGTGCGTGATGGTGGGTGGTGGCACAGAGGGGGTGGCGACCATGGTAGGGAGCAAAGAGAAGAGAGATGGTGACATGGAGAGGAGAGAGAAAGTTGGAGAGAGAGAAGAAAGATAGTGGCAGAGAGGGGAGGAGAGAGAGAGAGAGAGACAGAGAAGAGGGATGGTGGTCCTCCCTAGCTAGGGTTCTAGGGCCTATTTTGCCTTTTACAATGATATTTAAATTCTAGAGGACTTTAGGAGGAAAAATTAAAATTCGGAGATTGTAGGAGGGAAAGTTTTTTTAGAGTGTGTCTTTATTTGATTTTTTGTTTATGACTCGTCCTTTAATCCAAATTGACTAAGCCTTAGACACCTTAGACCAAGCCTAAAAAACAAAGGAAAAAAAGAAAAGAAAATATTGATGTGGTTTGTAAAATCTTTTGATAGTCGGACCAGAGATGGGGGCATTAATTAATTCTCCTGTCAAGCTAAGGTCAAAATCAAGGACTTTTCTTAGTAAAAAAAAATAGAAATTACAATTTAGTCCTTGAGTATAGGGTCAACATGTATTTAGTCACTTTGACTTTCCTAAGTTATAAATTGATCCTTAATTTGAGTTCTAACTTAAAAACTGGTCTTTTTTTTTCTTTTTCTCTTTTTTTTTTTTCCAATTTGGTGAGTTTATTTATAACGAATCTACCCTTCACATAATATATACAAATATATATATATATATATAGTAACCAATTTGTATTAATTAGGGGAGATATTATTCCCTAAAATATGTGTGTATATACCATCACAAAATTAGAGATTTCAAATTAACTCCCAATTAAATGCAACCGTTTCTCTCTCTCTTTCTCTCTCTCTCTCTCTCTCTCTCTCTCTCTCTAGTTTGAGCCATATACAGTACTCCATGTCTCCATCAATGGCGTTTTCATGTCTATAAGGTCCATTGCTTCTCTCTCTTCTTCTCATCATTCTTAGCCCCAACCTCTTTGTTGAACCTCAGATCTACGATTCGAGCCTCCAGTACTTGACAATCGAAGCCCTAGAATGGCCGTCATCATCAACAATACTCTTCACAGCGACATGGACGGTGACGAAATCGATCGGAGGTTGCTGTATTGGAGAACAATGCATTGCTACATCTCATATGGAGCTCTCTCTGCATATAGAATTCCATGTCTAGCACGATCGAAAGGTCCCACTATACAAACAACATTCACACAGCCACTGGCCTGCTCAACCCATGGAGAAAATGATGCCAATGAAGATAAAATTGTACACTTCGAGAGCTCTTATAATTGATATTTTTTTTAAACTATTGAGAGTTTGTACTCATATATGTGTGTGTGACCCGCCCCCTCCTTTAGCTCAGTAAAGCAATATAGGAAGAGCTTTATTTAGACAAATTGGGGTAAGAGAAAGCCTTCTAACTCTGTAAGAGAAGGAAGGAAAGGTCTTATTCAAGGGTTTCCTTAAGACAGTCTTTTTTAAACCAGCCTAGCTGCAATTCGGCTTGACTTGCTTTTGCTATTTGATCTTTGATTGATATCATATTTGTTTTCTTAATCCCCTGTTTTATCACAAAAATATCCTTAAAAAACATCCAAACTCAAATATATATATGTATATATTCATATATACATATGCCAAATGATAAGACAAAACATTGTGTGTAGATCATTATCACGAGCAGTGGCTATCTTTGACCGCTTTCTTTTAAAGAAAACTTGTGTATTGTTAGTTTTTTTGAAACTATTGAGAGTTTGTATTGTTAAATTTTCCCTTCAAATCCATTCAAAACTGTGAGAAATTTCTATCATTAAACTTTTATCAAAATTCTAGAACTAAGAATTTCTCATCAAATCCATGTGTAGTGTTGCTGCATTTTAGTGTTTTGACAGTTTGTGTATGAATTTTTGACAATGTGAGAAATTTCTCACAAAGTGTGGAGTTACACTTTTGAATTTTGAAGGTGAGAAATTTATTTTTATTTGGTGTAAAAAAAAGGTGAGAAATTTCTCACTACAATTGATAAAATTTCTCACATGCGGTCGGTATTTGAAAGTTTGTTTTTAATTGGTGAGAAATTTCTCATCAATTACATTAAAAAAAGTGAGAAATTTCTCACTACAATAGATAGATTGGTAAGTAGGCATATATATGTATAACAAATCAGGGTTACGAATTTAAAACCCTGATTTATGGGAGTTGGGGTATTTATTAAATTTTCTCTTTAATTATCTCTCTTTCTATATATATATATATATATATATATCAAATACGAGTTTTGAATTTCAAAACCCTGATTTATGGGAGTAGGAGTATTTTAGTCCTCAAAATAGGTGAGGAACTAATTTCTAAGTTGACTTATAGAATGGATCAATTTTTAGAAACGACTACAATCAAAGACTGAAATCTAAAAGAGCCAAAAAAAAAAAAAAATAGACATGGTATTTTTGAGTAACAGTTTCTCCTGTTATTAGTCAACTGTATATCAATTGACATCTTTATTTATTTATTTATTTATAAATAATGACTAATTTACTATTACCAAAGTCAATAAAAAGTTGACATGGTATGTTTTTCTTTTCCTAACATGTGTATAAATGTATTTTTTTATTTTCTACTGATAAATTTCATAATATGTTGACTTTCAGAAAACAGAAATTACATTCTGTTTTAGTAATTTGAATACACCAATAAAATAGTTTGGGTTTCTTCTATGATAGGGGAGACTAGTGTAATTTTTTGTATCACAAGAAACGTCCCAATATTTTAACACTATCTCAAGGGAGATTAGTGTAATTACTCAATAATAAATCAAGACTCAAATTTTTCTTCCAACTATATGTGATCCAAACAAAAGTAGTAACCTACTTATAGCAGCTAAAAACATGGATAATGAAAACAACATATAAGAGTATAAATTTCCATTTCCATGGTTGACCCATTAAACGTCAATGGAGTTTCAAAATGTCATCATCAACACTATGGGCCCTGTTGGAAAGCGCATAATGTCAGGACACCAATGGAGATCAATTTGATAGAAGTTCTCATGCATATCCCAATTTCTCATACATTGCCATTGACCTTCTTGTTAAGGCCCTGTTTGGCTCACAAAACAGTAAATGAGCAAAAAAAAAAAAATATGAAGAAGAAGAAGAAGAAGAAGAAGAAAAGAAAACGGAATAGATTTAATTACAAAGGAGTTTGATTTCCTTGAGTCACGACTTTTTCGAACAAAGCTACAAAAGTGAAAATGAAATTTAATGTTATTTTTCATTTCTCCTTTTCCGATTTCTAAACAGAGCAGACCAAATCATTGTTTTATTCAGTGGCGGATCTAGAAAATCAATTCAGGGGGGTTTGATGGAGACAGCCCCTGAACTTTTTTTTGTGGACCTATTTATACATATTTTGTGTATATTTTATGAAGATGATATAAACTAATGGTATAAAAATCATCACAAAAATATAGCAAGGAGGGGCTTTTATATAATTAGCACAAAAATATAAGAGAGAAGAGGCTTAATATGACAAATTTATAATGTCAGGGGTTTTTTTTTTTAAATTTTCAGGGGGGCTTAACTATAAAAATTTTATTTATTTTAGTGCAAATCTACAATTTCTCAAAAATTTGGGGTGGGCTTGCGTCCCCCTGGCCAAAACGTAGATTCGTCCCTAGTTTTCTTTACCCCTTCAGCATAAACAATGAATTTGACTGGCTGCAGGTACCTGCAGTGAAACTGCTACTCCCTCCATCCCATTTTATGTATCCATCTTTTCTTTTTTAGCAGTCCTAAAACTATTGTCCACAAAGAATATCCCATGAATTTTTTTTTTTTAAAACTATTTTCTAAAATTTCCATTATTAATTTTGAAATTACCCGACAAAAGGTACAAGAAAAGAAAATAATAAATAAGGATATTTTGGAACTTTTGCACTAATTCCAAACCATCTGAATCACTATCATTATGATCCTTAAAACGTTGAACTCTCAAAGTTTGACATATAAAATGAGACGGAGGGAGTATAAAAAAGAGGCGATCTTTATTTTTTTTTTTGATCAGCATCAATATTATAAAAATGGACAAAGTCCATAAGAATTACATCCAAAAAGACAATCCATAGGATTTGCCAAGCCCCAAAATAAAAGGCACCTACAAAGGCCACAATCTCTAAACAATCAGTGGCCAGAATACTGCACACACCACTCTGCAGAAACCAAACTGCAGAAACAAAAGCCTCCCCCATGCTATCTACTGAACCTGATATCACAATACACTCCCTTACACCTTAAGGTCTCAAAACCCAAAGAGAAACACCTTCAGCATAATAACATCAAAGTACACTAACCCAGCAACAGTGGTAATCAACCAAAACAAGCTTAAAACCTTTGTAAACTTCCCAAAAGAGCACCATTACTTGACCACCGATCCACAACCATGCCTCAACACCAGTTAACATAAAAACAACCACTCCGTACCAGAGCCTAAAAATTGAAACAGAGAACCCAAATACAGCATTGAGCACCCAATAGTACCAGAGCCTATAATTGATGTATAGAACATACTTCTTTGTTTAAGACTTGGTTGTTTGAGTGCATACTGTAACATAACCAACCAACAAATGGTGAATTTAAGCACTATAATTATCAGCCCTGTAGCCATAGAGCTACACTGGTACAACTCCAAAGCGATCTTCAGGGGAGAAAAAGAGAATTAGAAACCAATTGCTGTAGTCTCTGATATAATCTTGAAGTCTCAATACCAACTCTCGAAACTCTCACCTGAGCATGGAGAGTATGGAACACTTTATTACCCACAGTTGTAAAACTAGCACTCACTACTTCAGCTCCTTCTTCCTCAATAATGCTAATGACTTGATATAGGGCAAAGTTCTTTCTCAACCCCGTTATCAAAATCACGTCTATAGTTGAACCCAAGTCTCTTAACTCAACTAATGGTAGCCATCGACTAACCATCATTGTATCTCTTATATTACTATTACTTCCATTGATACCCATTGCTACTTGCTTCCTCTCCTTTAGTTCCTCTATTCTTTCTTTCAATTGCTTTATATAGGTGGCCACTTTATCAAGCTGGTCTTGTTGTGATAGCATGTCCCTATCAACACTCCTGAAGGCTAGCAGCAAAAAACTTAGCACCATAAAATCCCAGCTCCGACCATCTCCACATTGAATCCATCAGCCAAACTCTTCGACAGTGTAAGGACCAAGAATATTTCAGCACCATTGCATACCATCGTTGAAAAGTTAAAAAAAAAAAAAAAAAAAAAAAAAAAAAAAACTCCACCTTCACTCAAGTGAACAGTAGATTCACAGCCCTTTAATTTTCCAGCAGCCAAGCTGAATTCCAGAGATTTTGATTTGCACCCAATGGTCCCTTCACATAGAGATTTCCAAACCCAAACCCATACCTCCTGCAAATTCCAGTTCTGAAAAGACCAAAAACAAAACTGCTATGCGCAGCCTCACCACAAACACTCCCATCAACTTTGCTCCAAAATGCAATTTATACCCAAGCAAACACTCTTCAAGGCAGCAGGACTTGACAGAACTAAAAACATGAACGGACCCAATCGAGATTCGAGACGACTGCAAAACAACAGGAGGCACAGCAAAGGAAATAGCCATCCGCCAAATTTTGTCTAAACAAAGACCTCTAAGTTAACCCAATCCTAGGATACCTTCTGCTAGTAAGAATTCTGAGGCACTCATGGCATAGCCTTTAGGATATTGGGCACCAAAAAGATTGATGTAAAGAATCTCAGCAATTATCACATCAACGCCCCGTTCTTGCTTCCTTTTAATAAACCAAAAGAACACCCGAAAGAGAAACACACACCAAGGACACCCCCTCCCCTTTGCAATTCAAATTATTCAGAATTGCAACAATAAAAAGAGAACAAGCTGATAGAGCCCCTGTGAACCGCGACCAAGAAAAATCCCCAGCCTTTGCCCATTAATCTCAATTAAATAGATCACCCCCAAAAGTAGAAACCTCCATAGCCGAGGGCCAAAAGGTTAATATTACACACAGCTAGAAACTCACACACCCAGCCGAGGGCACCAAAACACTCACCGACAAAAAACAAATAAAACACACACCAAACCCAGCACAAAAAAGAACCGCACTCCAAAGAAACGCACACAGAAGGAACTCAGCACACAAAAGACTCGTTTCCACACAGGAATCTGAATGCAAGACCTCAAAATTTCAAAAGCCAGCAACAAACCACATTGAGACCTCCTTAGCCTCAGACTGGGACATCACATTCATTAACAATACAGAGTCAAAACTGAATAAACTGAGACCCCCAAACCGAAACATTGTCTTACCACCAAGCTTTAAAGAATCTATGACAAGTAACCCCTTTTTTGGCTAAACCATCTGCAAACCCATTTACTTCCCTATAAATGTTAACGAGAGAGACAGTCCCAATTTTTTCCAAGCATTGGTCAATGTCAATGAAAGAATTCCAGAGTTTCCAAGGCCTCAACTCCTTCTTCTTAACCCAAGCCACAGCTATCCGCGAATCTGATTCTATAATTAGCTCCTTTTTACCCACCCAACCTGCTTCAATAAAACAAAGCAGAGCATTGCGTATAGCTTCCAGTTCGGCCACATTCGAGTCCAATATTCCCAAAGGGCCGTAGAACATTGCAATCGCCGCTCCAGACACGTCCCTCAACACGCCCCCACACCCTGCCAATCCCGGCTTACCCCAAGCCGACCCGTCCACATTAAATTTCAAAGAACCCAAAGGAGGGGCCTCCCATCTTACTGCTGCCCTTATATTAGTAACATTCAAAGAATTACAACTTCTCAATTTAGTTGGATCCTCACTCCAGTCATGGTACGCATAAACAAAACCAGTTTCAAGAGCCTGAACCCAGTGGAAAGATCTAATTTTAATAATTTCGAACAACTGTTCCACAGTCCACACTTTGTTATTGAAACACACATCATTCCTAGCCAACCAAATTGACCATAAACCTGCACTACAAACAATCTTCCACCAGGAACTGAGCTCGAGTGGTAATTGAAAACCCTCCCACTGAATCACAAAAGCATCAACAGACAAATCACAGCACCAATCCACGCCCCACCAATTCCACACCAAACCCCATACTTCCCAAACCCACTTGCATTGGAGTAAGAGGTGGTTGTGATCTTCTTCAATTATTTTACACCAAGGGCACATCAAATCAGGCTGATCAAAGTGAACACCCATTTTACTCAGGAACACCTTTGTCGAAATTCTCCCTTGTGCTGCTAGCCATATAAAACAAATCACTTTGGTTGGTGCTTTACACTTCCATAATGATGTTGCCCAGCTGCATTCACTATTATTAGTGGTTGCCTCAATAAATCTAAAGCATTTGTTAACAGAAAAATGACCATTATCAGCATGGATCCAGAACAATTTGTCCTCAATGTCACTTTTCAATGAATAGGGGCTAATAACATCAGCAAGTCTTACTCTATCATTTTCTTCCCATTGCCACAACCTTCTGCGGAAAGATAAACTCCCAGAAGATAACACTTCCCAAACCGTTGCATCTTTTGCTAGTGATAACAAAAAAAGTCTTTGGTAAGATTCTTGAAGAGGCTTTTCCAAGCACCAACAATCTTTCCAAAAACTGATTGTTTTACCGTCACCCAAAGCCCATCTGAAACCATTAATTCCTACACACTGATTAATTCCATTTGTAATGTTTAACTTCATAATGTCAGCCCATACTCTTGAGCAGCATAAAGGATTTACAGAGGAGAAGTTCCAGTCATCATGATCAATGTTGTATTTCTCACAAATCAACCTTCTCCAAAGAGCATTCTTTTCCTTGCCAAATCTCCACCACCACTTAGCTAAAAGTGCTGCATTTAATGAGTTAAGAGGAATCACCCCTAGCCCTCCCACTTCCTTTCTGGAACAAACCTTTTGCCATTTAACTTTGCAAATCCATTTGGCTTTATGCCCTCCCCCCCACAGAAACGCTCGCCGGATCTTATCCAACTTATTGATAACACCGACTGGCGCCTTGAAAATGGACATGAAGTAAACGGGCAGATTTGACATAGCCGATTTAATCAGGGTCAAACGGCCACCAAAAGATAGTAATTTCCTTTTCCACCCTGATAGCCTTTTTTGGAACTTTTCAACAATAGAATCCCAAGTCTTAATTCTTGCTGGGTTAGCTCCGAGCGGTACCCCAAGATAAGAAAAAGGTAAAGAGCCATACTTACAGCCGAAAAAGAGAGCTAGTTCCTTTAAATCATTTGATGAACCACCTAGAGAATAGAGACAGCTTTTGTTGTAATTAATCTTTAGACCAGAAAATAGTTCGAACAAGATTAAAATCCTCCTGATATTTCGAAACATAGCTTTTCCACCCTTACAAAAGATAATTGTATCATCAGCAAATTGAAGGTGAGATACAGTAAAACCCCCATTTCCGACCCTTATTCCTTTGACAAAATCAAGAACTTCAGCTTTTGAAAACAAAAGATGTAGAACCTCTGCCACTATAAGGAAAAGGAAAGGGGAGAGTGGATCCCCTTGACGCAAACCCCGTTGCATGCAAAATTCTGAAGTAGGGCTTCCATTTATCAAGACTGAAACTTTTGGACTAGTGATACATTCCCTCATCCAACAACACCATCTTGAGCCGAAGCCCATCTTTTTGAGAAGAAGTAGGAGAAATTCCTAATTTACATAATCATATGCCTTTTCAAAATCAAGTTTTAAAATCAGGCCATCCATCTTTTTCCTCTTCATTTCATCAATGATCTCATTAGCCATCAATATACCATCTGTTATCTGTCTCCCTCCCACAAAAGCAGTCTGGTTATTGCTGATTACCTTCCCTATAACCTTCTTCAACCTTATACATAAAACCTTCGAAAAGATCTTGTATAACGAAGAAATTAGGCTGATAGGTCTAAAGTCTTTAAGGTCCATTGGACAATGGGTTTTAGGTATCAAAGCAATAAAGGATGAGTGAATCCCATTAGGCAATGACCCAGTATCGAAGAAACCCTTGAAGCATTGGAGAATCTCAGCTTTTAACACACTCCAGAATTTCTTAATGAATGTAAAATTAAAACCATCAGGACCTGGGGATTTTGACCCATCACAGCTCCAAACAGCACCTCTAATTTCTTCCTCATTAAAAGCCGACTCAAGGCTATCAGCTTCTTCCGCAGAAATAGATTTGAACTCCAATCCTTCAAGAGAAGGCTCCAACCATTCCGAAGCTTTAAAGATGTTTTCATAAAAATGTACCACGCCCCTTCTAACTTCCTCTGGTTTCGAGGTCCATACACCATTGATGAAAATTCCTCTCAAAGCATTCCTGGCTGCTCTAAGCTTGGAGATGCTATGAAAGAAACGCGTGTTGTTATCTCCCTCTTTTAACCACCTGATTCGAGATTTTTGGCGCCAAACACATTCTTTGTCTCTGTAAAGCTTCCCTATCTCTTGAACTGTTTTATTTTTTCCCACAATTTCTTCCGCTGTGAGATCTCGATTATTTCCTATAAGATCGAAAACTTCCAGAGTACCCTCAGCTTGCTCTATCCTCTTTTCGATCGAGCCAAAAACATTATTATTCCATCCCTTAATTTTGCCTTTCAATGACTTAAGTTTCCCCGCTATACTGAGAGTACCACTGTTACAACCCAACTCTGACCAGCTAGATAAAACAAAATTGGTAAATTTAGGATGTTTGAGCCAAACATCAAGAAATCTGAAAGGTTTTGGGCCCCAATCAACCTCACCAGAAGCTAGCATAATGGGACAATGATCAGATAACACTCTTTTAAGCCCTTTTTGCGATAGATCCGAAAATTTCTGTAACCAATCCTCGGATATTAAAAATCTATCAAGTCTGCTTCTCTTTGACCCCGGACCATACCAGGTAAACTTCCTTCCAATCAAGGGAAGATCCAAAAACTCACCATTCTGAATAAACAGATTGAAAGATTCCGAGATCCTTCCAACAGAACTGCACCCCATTCTCTCTTCGGGAAAACGAATTGAGTTAAAATCTCCCGCGAAACACCACGGAATTGGCAAGGAATTAAGCTTTTAGATTCAATAAAGCATCCCACAAGGTTTTCTTTTCCCTTTCGGCTGTAGGAGCGTAGACATTGACAATCGCACACCTAACATCGAGACGAGCCCACCGGCCCCAGATGCAAACCCAGTTATCAGATGATAAATTACCTTCTGCCTCAAAAGCATCCTTATTCCATATTATACCCAACCCTCCTGATAGGCCTATGGCTTGCGTGGATACAAATTCAAAATCATCCGAACCCCACACCAAACGCCCTTTAAACCTATCAAAATTTTGAATTTTGGTCTCCTGAAATAACACCATATCAATCTCATTTTGTAAAATAACCTTTCGGAAAGCTCTACACCTCTCCGATCTACCCAAACCCCTCACATTCCAAGAAAGTATCTTCATAAAATCAACTCAGAAGAAACTCCACAAAGTTAGAGAATACCTACACAGAAGGCTCCTCCTCCAAAACTTGCAATTGCTCCTTACCCAAGTTGTGATCAACTAGGATAGCAACTAAACTTCGAATGGCCACATCGTCGACACCTCTTACCTTAACACCCATGTCATTACCCATGCTGAGAACGGACTTTGCTTCCTTCAGCAACATTGTATTTCTACGTTCGAAATCTCCGTCAGATAACGAAGCATTGACAACCACTGGTGTTCCATCGACAGATTTTGGGAGATCAATCTTCTTTTTTCTTTTCTTCTCTTTCTTCTTCTTTCTCAGCAAAACTTTGGAACATGAAGCATTGCAGCATTCTTCAATCAACTTCCACTTTCTATTTTTCAATTTACAGACTTTGTTCCTCGAATCCAAAAAGTCAAAAGACTCCATCATAGATTCGAATTGGGAAACCTCATCAGTTGATTCCGATTGAGCAGCTGTATCACTTGCTTCGGCTTGCACTTTTAGGGCGCCCCCCTCTGTTTTATTAAATGGGAATTCAATAGAAGATTCTGATACCCTAGAAATTGGGTCACTTTCTACTGATAACGGTCTTAACTCTGGTCCGAAAGACTTGACACAGGGAGATGAGTTGGGTTCATGTGATAGGCTAGCATTTGTAAGGCCCAAATCAATACCCCTTGGGTCACTTAGTAGGCTAGAATTTGTAAGGCCCAAATCAATCCCCCTATTATTATTACCCTCTTGCAACTTCTTTGATTTACCCATGGAATCTGGGCCCAAGCCCGCATCACACTCTTGCAGCGAACAGGATCCCTTCTGCCCACTTGACCCCTCCTCGTCTAAAGACACAAAGTAATCATAGCGATTCTCATTGGGACTATGACCATCGACCCATACGTTTCCTATATCCATATCAGCCAGCTGCTCCCCACCCTTTTCCAAGATAACCTTTTCAACCTTTTCACTATTACCCATGTGACCATCATTAAAGTGATTAAGCTTTGTCGCCTCAGCCGCCAAGTCGTCCTTAAGAAAAGGAAAAGCAGGTATGGCATGGCCATTAAAATTGTTCATCGGCGATTCCGCCGGCGATGAAACTGGGTCAAAGACACCAATGCTTGGACTTGATTCAAAATCACCCAAATTGATATAATCTTCATCCGTTTCTTCAATTCTGACTTTGAAAATTTTTCCATCTACTTTCAGATCAATAATCTCATCAATTTTGGCCGCATTAGTGGTAGTGGATAGCACCATCCCATACTCAAAATATTTAAGCTTCATTGTATCAGCGTCCATACCCAGAAACAGACCCCATAATTCTGCTATTTTAGTAAAAGTATCAATGGTCCAAGCAAAAATGGGAACGCCAGAGCATTTTAGCCATGCACTTCTGGTACATGAAGAAAACAACTCACTCCACCTAGCAATCTTTATGAAAACCCTTTTAAATTTAACCCAATTGTCATTTTCAGACGCAAGGAGGGCTTTCTCATCTTCAAATGTAATAAGAAAACAGTTGTTTCCTAGAGCTCTAACCCCCAAATTCAAGAAACCTTCGTTTACAAAAAAATCTTCCAAGTAATCAATGTTACAGTGCTTGCTTGAGAAACCCACCACGCTTCTGGGCAGCCATGCCTCTGATTTAAGATTCACTGTCCCTACACATTGTTTTGATTCAAACGGAGCACCTCCATTTTTGACTTTCTGCAGGCACACCTCCGAAGGAAACTCAGGCGAAACACACCCCTCTACCACATTTTCTTTAACCACTTGCGCATATGAACGTCCGTTTCTCACCCCTCCAGTTTGAGTAGCTTTTCCATTGCCTACCTTTCCTTTATCCTTTCTTAGATTCTCAGCCACCTTACCTTTCCTAGACTGCTCCTTTTGGTTCGACCTAGCTTCTGCTTTCCTATCCTCTTGTCCAGCAACTTGTTTTTGGAATCTAACGTGATTGACTCCCAAACAATTATCAAGGAACCACACCCTATTAAAAATTCGAACAGCCATGGAGGCAGCCCTCAAATCTTCAAATCTAACAAAGCCAAATCTTTTCCCTCCTTTATTTCTTTTTGATGGAATAAACACGTCCACCACTTTGCCGCATTTCTCAAAGATCCCCTTAATCCATAAAGCATCAACCCTATCTGGAAGGTTATTCACAAAAATCGAAAACACCTTATTGATGGAAACCCGCCCATCTTCTTTCAAAAGACTCCTTTTCTTCTTTCTCACTTCTTTCCATTCCTCACCCTCATCGTCTTCCTTATCTTCACTACTCAGGTCTTTGCCAAGACTTCGTTCTTTTTCTCTAACGACAAAGGTTTTCTGCTTATCGACATCCGAGTGGTGATAAGTGACTCCACCATCTGGTCGTCTTGTTCCCGTCCACGAGTAGGGAAATTTCCTCCCTTCATATTCTTTGATTGCCGCTTTGATACGAGCTCTCTCTCTCTCACTCTCTCTCATCTCGATCTTTATGAATTATGGATCTTGGTTTTATCCTCTTGTGGTGATCTAGATTATTAGTAATAACACTTAATTGAGTTTAGTTAGCCTAGCTCAGGTGTGCTGTTACTGTTGTACTTTCAAATGGACAACATAATATAATGAGACATACAATTTTAGTGGGCCGGCCGGACTCATTACAAACCGGATAGATTTGCAAGAGTTTGAGCCCAGGTCGACCTGAAGTATAGTTGGGTTTGGCTGATAGTCCAACTATTAGCCCAAAATCTGAAATCTAATAGGCCCTGCGTAGGCTGGTTAATCGGGCTGATCTGAGCTGGACTCATGTAAGCTTGAGCTCAGTCCAAAGTCCGTTAGGTTATTCCAAGCGTCCGCTCGGCCCTACCGACAATCCTAGCCCTACATGCCCAAAATGTTCCCTGGAACACCATAATTGAATTGTACCCCCCTACATGCCTGATGCACTAAACGTTCACTGGAACACTAGAATTGAATTGTAGTGTTGGAATTAAATTTGGGATACAAACATTATTTTCTAAACAACTTCCTCATTGATGTGAGAAAAAAAATACAACCATAACACAATATACAAAGCAGTCTATCCCTTGGTGGGGAATACAAGTGTTCGGAAAAAGGCATATCTACAACTACAAGTCTACAAAAGGATCATAATAAGCACACACTATCAAGTATCAACATGATATCATGAGTATACACCAATTATTGAAGTGGAGTAAGTGTTAGAACAAACACACAAATATTTTTGGGGCAAGATAATATTACCTTGCTCTAGGGCCAAGGTCACTCTCCAGATTCATACCTGTGAATCCAATCTTATTGTCGGAAGATTCTGACTCGTCGCCGCGAGCTGTCTCCATGGCCAAACACTCCTTTAATTCCAACACCACAAAGTTCATGGTTGGCCTTCTAGTGGGGTTGCGAGACACACAAACCATTGCTGTTTCTACAGCTTTCCACATAGAATTAACATCATAGTCTCCCCTCAACCTTGGATCAACAACATTTGTGATATCCCCCATTGTAAGCTTGGAATTGGCCCATTGAATGACGTGAACAGAGTCATTGCCTACTTTTTTTATTGCTGGTCGGCCTGTGATAATCTCCAAGATAACAACCCCAAAGCTATAAACATCGCTTTTCTCTGATAATTTATTTGATGTGTAATAACTGCAAGCCAAAAGGGGAAGAAAAAAAAAACCAGTGCAATATTTCTTTATGTTAAGGTTTTCTACTATTTAGCCAATTGTCTAGTTAAAGATTATAGTAGCGCTGCTCAATTTAAGAGTCTTTTATTCTAATTTGGAATGTCCCAAATAAAGAGTCCTCTTTACAAAGTCCACCTAACTACGGACTTCCCAAGTTTAAATTTTGACCTTAAAAGAAGGGTAGTATTTGTGAAGTTATGAAATTTTCATATCCCAAAAAAAAAAAAAACCGTGCTGAAATAGTTGGAATTTCAAACAAATTCCCTTAATTTGGGACGAAGAAAGTATTTAAAAAGAATAATGGTATGCGCAAAAGGGAAAATAAAAATATTTACTCAGGATCAAGGTATCCAGGAGTCCCAGCCACAATTGTTGATACATGAGTGCCACTTTCAGTTGAAAAAGCTCTAGATAGCCCAAAATCAGCAAGCTTGGCTTGAAAATTCACATTTAATAAGATATTTGTAGACTTCACATCTCTGTGCACTATAGGTGGCTTACAACCTTGGTGCAAATACTCCAGTCCTACATTTCAAACTCCCATTCAGTACTAAGGCCTTGACTGGCAATAAAACTTTTGAAGCCCGTTAGTTGTTATAGAACTCCAAAAACTGTCATAAATTGTATCTAAAACTTCACTTCTGAGATCATTTGCAGAAAATGAGTCATCACAGAAAACTAGGATTGGCCAGAAGCTATCTTTGACAGGTTTTTATTTTTTTCAAATGCTATGTTCTATGATTCATGGGTTTACTACCTTGTGCTGCATCCATTGATATTCGAAGTCTCTCTTCCCAGCTTAAACTATTTGGATTTTTATCTGCACCAATGACTAGCAATTTCAATTAGCATAACTTTAAAGTAATGAATGCATTTCACAGATGAAACTTTCTTTATATGAGATGTATACCAGAGAGATGTTGTTGTAAGTTTCCATTGGCCATGTACTCATATATGATTCCCATGCCGTTGCCTTCATTGCAGTACCCGACAAGCGAAGTTAAATTTTTATGATGAACACTCATAAGAGTATTAGCCTGCAATTCATAGCCAGAATTCAATTCAATATATATACAATGCCTATTAGATTCTGTAAGAAATTTAATATTGTAGACTTACTAAAGATGCAATGTACGTACCTCTGCTTGGAATTCCTTATACCCTTGAATTGATGACGGAGAGAGCATTTTTACAGCAACTTGGGTTTCTCCTACAAAGCCATGGTAAACTGTTCCGAATCCTCCTTTCCCAACAACTGTTTGGAAGTTGTTTGTAATCGTCAAGATCTCGGAGTATGTGAACTGTCGATTCTTTACCTCGATTGACCTATCTCTATTGTTTATTTCAGTGTCTACCCTTCTAGCTTCTGAGATGGTCATAACATTAATATTAAAAAAAAAAAATGGAAAAGAAAAAAGAAGATATGTTTTTTCGAATATAGTGAAATATTGTATTCTTTAGAAAATGTCTATCTTGCATTATATAAAGATATATAACGGTTGTCATACCTTGTGATTTTCTTTTTTTAATGAACCATAAGGTAACCAGGGCTGCAATTATGAGCACAACTACTACTGCGGCTACAGATGCTACTATTGGAACAAGTTTGCTATTGTTGCCTGGGGATGATTGACTTGTATTTTTGTCTTCACCACCAATAACATCGATACTGTTAATTAATTATGAAAAAATGTTAAGACTTAATTGGAATTCATAAATACTCACTTTTTGATCATCCTATAATTTTTTTTTAAATTGTAGTGTGAAATTTTTTAGAACTCTGTAAATTAAATACAATGCGTGGTTAGTAGTTTTAAAGTTGTGTTTACAAGTCCAAAGTAATTGTCATTTGTCAGTGTTCCCAGGTGAGAATATAGTAAAAAAAAAATACAATAAATATTGTAACCTTATTTTTTTTTTTGAATGAAAAAAAAAAAAGGAGTTGAAAGTTATCAATATGATATTTCGAAAGGGCAAGTACTAGAGCTCTTGTACACCTCCAAAGTCCAGAGTCCAAAGCAATGCATTAGATATCAATATTTGGCATGCATGTCCGAGTAGTACCTCACGAAAATCCTACTAGGTATTAAAAAAGTTTGAAGGTTTTATAACTCCAATAGCAATTTAATTAATTAGAACTACTTCAGATTCAACGTCATGGATAAAATCTATGGATATATAATTTTTGGTAGGGAGAGAGATACAAAGATCTCTATATTTAAAAAAAAAAAAAATGTAAGGTCAACACTGGCTCTTTCGTATTATAAGCTATCACAAGCCATAGAAAATTAAGTACTAAAATTAACTTCTTTGTTTGAAAATTTGATAATTTGGGTTTCAATTTCTAAAGATAAGAGCAAACCTTAGTGACAGCGATCCATCTTTTGACTTTGCAACGAGTTCATTTGGAATTGAAGAGAAGTTGTTTCCTTTCAGGTTTCTGCAAAAGAAGAAACAACTATAATCCCTTATTTTTATTCCATTAATAAAATAGATACATGAGTCAACGAAGTAACTTACAGGACTCTCAAGTTACCCATTTGAGAAAGAAAACTAGGCACTGGTCCAGTCAATTTATTGTTTGATAAATCCCTGAAATTACCCAAAAAAACAGAAAAAAGAAAAAGAAAAAAGACATATGCTTGTCATTGCATTGAGAGATTGCAACATCTACAGGTGTAGATTTGATTGAAAATAAAACTTACAGAGATTGTAACATTGTGAGGTTATATATGGAAGGCGTTATCTCTCCAGATAAATTACTCGAGGACATGTCCCTGATGTGTAAATTTTAAGTGCCATAATTAGTATTTTGAATATATAGATAGTTGAAGCTAGGATGATAATTAAGGTGTATGGCATGGACAGAACCACTCAGGGAAAAGGAGGCACATGCCCGACCAAGTATCCTCGGCTCCTTTGTGGACAGTACACATGTGGTGATAATTGCAAGTCTACTAATTTTTTTTTCCAAAAAAAAATACAAATTTGTGGTCCTGCAAGCACCTCATGAGTTTTGCC
The DNA here is from genome assembly GCA_033977485.1 of Hydrangea macrophylla. Taxonomy (NCBI): domain Eukaryota; kingdom Viridiplantae; phylum Streptophyta; class Magnoliopsida; order Cornales; family Hydrangeaceae; genus Hydrangea; species Hydrangea macrophylla. The sequence goes on from CM066991.1 coordinate 143,908,657, forward strand.
CACAAAGTGACCGCCGATAGTGGCGAATCCAGGAATCTCGGCCAGGGGGGACTGCGTGTAACCCTGAGGCTAATTTTTTTTGGGTCTATTTATATTTAGGCCAATATATTACATATAATAAGTTTTCTTTTTAATTTTTGGGAGAATGAAGTATAATTGGGCCAACATATTATATATAAATCCTTTTTTTTTTTAGCCTAACACATTTTTTGGAGGGCTATATAATAAGTTTAATTATTTTGGAAGGGCCAAAGCTTAATAAATTTGAAATTTTATTTAAAATACATGCATAAAAGTGTAATTTCCCAAAAGCTAGGGGTGACCGCCCGCCACTGAGTCTACCGAGGATCCGTGCTCAACTTGCCCCTCCTCAAACTTGTAATTTATCCGTTCAAAACTCAGAAATCTCACTTTGATCCTTAAATTCCGTATTTAATTTAAATCCAAATAAAGATCTTATTTACTCAATTAGCCTCAATAAGTTATGACTAATAAATTATCATTTTGAGCATATTTAGGATTCTTTCTTTTACAAGTGAAACTAATAAATGTTAAAGAAATAATTAAGCATATGAACACAATTTTATTGATCAAAGAATTATGGGAGAGATTACTTTGCCTTTGAATAATTATGTTTTACCCACTATATATAAAATCCACAGAATAACCACAAAATATTTAAAAACCTAGATTATATATAGGTTTTCTACGAAAAAAATTCAGATCCCCATGTAAGCTTGTGCCCTTTTAAGATAAAATCCTAGGTCTGCATGCATGTAATAGTAAACATACAGTGATACGATCCTAGGCGGGTCATAATCGGTGTAACTGCAGCGGATGCCGATCCAAGCATAAACTTTAGGGCCACATGGATCTCCTTCCCAGTTTCTTGACAGTCCATACATAGACTTAATGCTCAAGATTGATGCAACTAATAGAGACAAGAACAAATAGTTGGAACTGGAGCAAAATAGGAAGTTAAGATAAACTAAAATTTAACGCATGTGTTAGACTCGATCGTCTTCACTTTCCGTGTTTTTTTAAAACTTGAAACTTAGAGGTTGTTTGATAAAATTGAAAATTAAGTACTGAAAATTAAGTGCTGATTTTTAAGTACTAAAAATTTTAAGAGATTGAATTTACAATACTTAAAATAGTGTTTCAAGTATTGAAATGAAATGCATTCAGTGATTATTTTCAGTAGAAAATTTTCGGCAAGTTTTTGATTAGTTTTTCAATTAAGTGATATGTTATCAAACGCACTGGAAATAAATAAATACTGAAAATTTTCATTTTCACTACTTAATTGGGTTATCAAACACACCCTTAGTCTTTTTTTTTTTTTTTTTTTTTTTTTTTTTTTTTTTTTCTGAAAACTTGAAACTTAGGGTGTGTTTGATAACCCCATTAAGTGCTGAAAATGAAAAGATTCAACACTTATTCTTTTTCAGTGCGTTTGATAACATACCACTTAATTGAAAAAGTAGTTCCAAAATCACTGAAAACTTTAAGTGGAAATTTTCTACTGAAAATAATCACTGAATGCATTCTACTTTAATAGTTGAAACACTGTTTTAAGGAATAAAACTTCAAGTGCTTAAAATTTTCAGTACTTAATTTTCAGTACTTAATTTTCAGTTTTATCAAACGCACCCTTAATCTCCTTTCGATCGTGTGCGAATACGGGACTTAGAGGGGTTGATTATAACTTTGAAATGACAAGTATACCCCCCATCATTTTCAACATTTATAGACTCTCTCAGGGCGGACCCATAGAGACGGGGGGGGGGGGGGGGGGGGGGGGGGCGGGAGGGGGGGGGGGGCACGGCCAAAAATTGAAAATTTTGACGGTCTATATAGAATTTTGAAGATTTGAAAATATTTTACATAGTGGTCCCATTAAATTTGTGACTTTATATATGGAGGTTCTTAACACATAGTGTCCACTTGACTTTCATTGTGTTGAAATGGTGATGTGTTAGGAATCACATTTGGGGATAAAAAAATTTGGGAAGATTAACATTACAAGATTAATAACAATATCCATTAGTGTAACCGTGTGACATTAAAAATTCCTATTAATAGTGAAGGAGAAGAGTCATATCCCCTTATTCAGCTCAGGAGATAAACAATGTCTAAATCTAATTTGTCACAACTATGTCAACTACTCAGTCAAGTCTTTGTCTCACTTAAAAATAAAAAATATGTATAAATGACCCAAAAAGAATTTTCGCATACAACTTGACCCCTCTATCTTCTTCATAATGAAGTCCACCTCAACCCACACAGCGTCTATTTGCGAGTCCGTGAATTGGAATGTGATTATTCATAATTTGTAAAAAGTATTTCAGTATTGAAACTAAAAATGGAAAAGTTCATTATGTTTTTTTTTCGCCTGTGGTCATTCCTAACTTCTTTTTAGTAATTAATGAGTTTAAGCAGTAATTATAGCATAATTACTAATTTTTTGAGGGAATTGATTTTGGCACTTCAAAAATTATCATTGGCACTCTATAGTACCACATTCAGTGCATGTAGTACCATGTAGTTAATGCATTGCATGGAGTGTCAATGGTAACTTTTGGAGTGCCAAAATCAATTCCCATTTTTCAAATGACCAAATTTAAGATGATAAGTTTATACCTTAACCACATCCCTTGTGGCTGAGTAGTAAACTTCTTGGGTGTACTACCTCAGAGGTTTAGTGTTCGAGTCATGGCGAGCGTGGCCACTGGGGAATTCACCCGGCAACTCTAAGACCTCGAAGAATTAGTCGAGGTGTGTGCAAGCTGGCCCGAACACCCCCGATTACCAAAAAAAAGAAGAAGTTGGTACCTTGAATTCTATGTAGATTATGAATGAACTCATTCAATTTCATTGACACGCTAATCGCTAGGCCCTCAATGTCTTAGATTTATTTCTATATGGTTGGAAACTTGGAGGTGGTGGATGGTTGAAGGTGAGCAACGGTGGTGACCCACCGGTGACATTGGTGGTTTTAAGGAAAAATAAGACAGTGGAAGAAATAAAATGAAGAAAAATATCTTAGGAGAAAAATTTTCAAATCAAGAAATTTGTCAAAATTCGTCAAAATTCGTCCCGCTTATAGAATTTTGAAATTCAATTATATTTCTGTTTAATCACAACCATGAAGAGTTAAGTTTTTTGAATTAAAGCCTAAACATGAGGAGATAAAATATAATTAATCCTAGATACAAATTGGAACACTCTTGGGCAGGGGCGCATCCATAAATTTCATTCAATGGGTACCAATTAACTTGATAGGGTTAAGAAAGTTTTACTGGGATTCGGGGGCAGCACCCCGATTTTTTGTTGGTCGTCTATTTATACATTTTTGATAATAAGATAAGAAAAGATAATGAGAAAAATATAAGGAGAGATAAATACAAACTATTTGAATCAACAAGGCATGTTGTCATGCACCTATCCAAGTAAAAAAAAAAAAAACCACATGGTATGGTGTCAACAGACAACAGGGTTTGTAATACTTAATTGGGTTGGGCTGAAATGAGAATAGACATAATAAGGTTTAAATTAGGATGGTCGCGGGCTAGAATATCACATGAGCTATTTTGTATGGTGTCTAGTATTAGGTGGGTTTATCTATAATTTGAATTTAGAACACTAAATCGGTTGGGCCGAAATGAGAATGGATATAATAAAGTTTAACAGTATAAAATATTATGGTGTGCTAAAATATCACATGTACTAAAAAAAATTCTCAAACTTCAAAAGTTGAGTGGGTACCATGGTACCCACTGGTTACCATATCCCTACGCCCCTGCACTTGGGTGAAGTTGTTTAGGTGTGACTCGTTAATTTCCTTGGAATTTAAGATTAAAAAAATAATGTTAAATATATATATTTTTTAAAGGTAGTCCCACAATTGTGAGAAAGAACCTAATGAATCACACCTAAAGAACTTTAGCGAAGTGTGTTCCATAAAAATTAACAATGTTAAATACATACCATCTTTGTCATCTGTTAAAGCATCAGAGAGTTGTTTGGTAGTAAAGATCTCGAGGGCATTGATTAAAGGCGGAAGGGTTGATCTTGAAGTCTTATTGATATGAACCTCGAACTTTGGGCTTGTCTTTGTTGGTAATTGGCTGTACACTGAATCTGCAGTCAAATACATAGGAGTAAAAGGACCATACCATAAATCCTGGTTCATGTAGATGTTGAATTCTCTTGTTTGATTGGTGGCTTGCAAGTTTTGAAGCTCAGCAAAGTGCATGAATACGTAGAATTGGTCTGTGGAATTCTCAGGTACCCAGTCGATCTCCAAGAAATCGGTGTCATTTGGCACTATGCATTTGCTCATGACGACAGGTGGTGGGTGGAATTTGTTGTTTTTAGAGTCAATGGTTGAGCCGGTTGTTAAAACTGAGGCATTGACATACTCAGCGGGCCACCATAACCGATCGTAGGGGTCATCCTTGTACCTAAGTGAAATCAAATTTTATTAGCATAGTGAGATACTTTTTAGGGTTAATTACACAGATCTCTTTTGGGATTTAATAAAATTATATCAATTTTTCCTTTATATTATAAAATTATACAGATTTTTCCTCTAGCATGAATTTACGTACTTACTAGTTATATTATCTGCAATCGCCTGAATCTCGAGGCGTTCTTCGAACCAATCATTGACTTTATTGAGATAGGTGAGACTCTCCTATTTTACCCCTTACTTTGTTTATTATATATTTTACTAAGTTACACACATCTCTCTCTCTCTCTCTCTCTCTCTCTCTGTATTGTGTGTATGTATAGATATAGATATAGATATACAAATACAAATACATACATAATGTATGGGCATACATGTATATATATATATATATATATATATATGAATTTGTTTAAAAAATAAAAATTTAAAACTCAAAATCAATTGTTCCAAAAACAAAATTTGTTCCTATGATTTAAACACAAAATCAATTTATTCCAAAAACTGATTTGTTCCAAAGATTTAAACTCAAAATCAATTTATTCTAAAACTTAAGATCTAAACCAAAATACCAAACTCACCTCAAAGATGTATACACGTATCTATGTATATATGAATTTAATGGTTATATTAATACAAATATGTATGTATATATGGTGTGTATGTATGTATGTATGAATGTATATGTATATATAGTAGACAGGGGTGGACGGATGCATGGGCAAGGGGGGCAAAGCACACAACCCCCCCCCCCCATATTTTCAAAAATTACTAATATTACCCTATGAGCCAAAATATTTTACATTCAAGCCTCCCCTCTTGAATTCCATTCAAGCCCTCCATAGTTATGAAAATTATCTACTATGCATAAAAGACCAAAATATGTATAAATAGGTCCATTTTTTTTTCAAGGGCGCTGCCCCTGAACCCCCGTAAATCAAGCCTCCCTGGATTGATTTTCTAGATCCCCCTGATAGTAGAGAGAGAGGAGGAGGAGGAGGAGGAGGAGGAGGAGGAGGAGGAGAGGATTTTTTATTTTTTTTTATAACTATGGGTATTTTCGACATTAGCAAATTGAGAAGGGAGGTCTTTGTAAATTTTGCAATCTAGAGGGGAGGTGTGTGCAATGCAAATCCAAACCTCAAGGGAGGTCTATGTAATTTTACGATATAGAGAGGAGATCCGTGTAATTTTACCAAAACTCAAAGGAGGTCCGTGTAATTAATCCAACTTTTTAATACGAGCAATTGGTTCGTTAGCCAAAAAAAAAAAAATTTAATACAAAAATTAAGAGAATCAAATAAAGAAAATTTTGTTTAACATTAATATGCTGATAAGGGAATTAGAGTATTTTCAATTTTTTTTTTTTTATTAAAAAAATGGGAAGTTATTGCTTTTAGATTAATTGCCTTTTCAAGTTTTTTGAAAATGTTGTTTGTTGAAAAGGTTGGTTCAAAATTTTTGACTTATTCAATAATCTCAAATAATTGATTTTCAAATGGACAGTTGGTATCACATACAGTACTAGTTTTCTTGCTGATTGTAGTCAGTTTCTCGAGATATTTTATTTTGAAAGGTGGAGAACTTTATTCAAATTGACCGTTGTATATGTAACGCCAATCATATATGTTATGCACTAGTTAACAGTTTGCCTTGTTACATTAGAATGGGAAGGCTTAAAAACAATTGAAAATATACACAACGTTTTTTTTTTTCGCTTCCAAAACTTAATTTTAAACCTCGATTCCCAATTACATTACTTAAAGGGTCTTGATTTCAAATTGAGGACAATCTGTGACGTATGTGACAATTGAAAATTTGAGAGCCTTAAATGATTGTCCTCCATTAATTGAAACCAATTTTGCTATAGTTTTTGACTGAAATCGATTGAATAATTGATGATGTAATTTATAATAGATGAATCAAAATAAATGTATAAAGATTTAAAAAGCATTACTAAAATGTAATTGACTCAGCTTGGAACTAATTTCTCATGTTTCCCACAAATTAAAATTTAGGGTAAAAAGCATTTTGCCCCCTCAAACTATACACGTTTTTGCAATTTGTACCCTGAACTTTAAAAATTTGCAATTTTCCCCTGAACTATCTTTAGAGTTGTAATATCCCCCTGAACTTCAAACAGTTGAAATGTCCCCCCTAAACTATCGTCTGTTTTGCAAAGTCCCCCCTAAACTATCTTTCATGTTGCAATGACAACCCTGCCATCACATTCCATCAAGAAACACGAAAGATAGTTTAGGGGGATATTGCAACACGAAAGATAGTTTAGGGGGGACTTTGCAAAACAGACGATAGTTTAGGGGGGACATTTCAATTGTTTGAAGTTCAGGGGGACATTACAACCCTAAAGATAGTTCAGGGGGGAAATTGCAACTTTTTAAAGTTCAGGGTACAAATTGCAAAAGCGTGTATAATTTAAGGGGGCAAAATACTTTTTACCCTAAAATTCATTTTAAAATTGTGGTTGGTTGGCGTGAATGGCATCTTGATAAGACCAATTCTTTTTTTTTTTTTTTTTGCTAGAAATATAAGACCAATTCTTTTTTTTTTTGCTAGCTAGAAATATACGACCAATTCTTTTGATTGAACCATGAACTCTCCTAAAAAAAAAAAACGAATGCATATGTATAAATTCAGGCAAGAGAAACTTTTTATTTAGAAAATACTTTTGTTCACCCAAAATATGATTTATTAATGCTCATCTAAGTATTTTATTGGTTAATGCAATTAATCCTGAGTCTCACTGTATTGACCAATGAGATGCTTGAGTGAGCATTGATGAACTATTTTTTGGGTGAGCAAAAATACTCTCTTTTATTTATTGGGAGAATCAATGCTAGACGTTGATTATAGCTTTGCACCATGATCAATCACTCTGATACTTTGCAAAACTCGATATATTGGCCCCCACCTCGCTAGATATAAAACGGAGTAGTATTTAGTTAGAGTAATACTTGGGGCACAACCACAACCTTTTTTGCACAACCTTCATTTTGTGTCTATCTCTCTCTTGATGGGTCTTACAGTACCAGTGACCCCACAGTGCCCACTAGGAGAGAGATAGACACAAAATGGAGGTTGTGCAAAAAAGATTGTGGCTTTGGTTGTGCCCCAAGTATTACCCATTTAGTTTTGTTTGTTTGTTTTTTTTTTTTTTTTTTTTTTTCTTCTTTTTTTTCCCCTACAAAAAATTCAAAAGTACGTTTGAAACAAAAGACTAACGTACCTGAGAAAATCTTTGGCCTTTGAACCACTGATATACAGACGCGAATATAAGTTTAGTGATCCAGACGCAGTTTCATACATAGAATTATCCATAGGCCTTAACTCTAAGGCTGATATGATAGGTATCCCAAGTCTAGTATTGATAAGACACACAGATATATAATCCGTAGTGGGGACATGTATGACCTCCAATATCCGACCATTGTTTGTTTGGGGTAGGACCACCGTGTACCAGAAATTAACTCCGATGTGCAGATCGAATTGCGGTCGTTGATTTTGAGAATCATAGTTTCCGTACATAAAGTAAGCACGTACCAGATATTTGTTACCTCTGCCACGCGCTGGTCTGAGAGTGTAACAGTTTCTGATTCCCCGAGGAAAGCTTCTGAGGGTAACGAATTGTTGTTGAAGTGAGTTGCTCCTAGAATCAGGAGATATGTAATTGTTCACACCGGTGTCTACATACCCTGTATCTGATGTGTAATATATTCCGGTCGTGTTATCGGTGTAGCTAGAATTCTCAGCTATCCCACAATCTATGCTTATAAACCCTGAAAAATATATATATGTTTATATAATATTTATATAGATATAGTTAGAGAACTAAATTATATTAATTGAAATTCAATTCTAGAGAGAGGGTTTAATTCCAAACCTGATGTGTCCTGGGCATGAACCACAAATATATAGGCAAAGCCACAAAGGAAAGAAAAGAGGAACCATTTTGACATCCCCACCACCATTAATTCCTTTGATCTATTCATATTCTTCATGCTGATCAATATGGAAAAGCCTAACATGCCTTCCGACCTCACTTTTATAGATATATATGTATATATATATGTATGTTGACAAATTGCATGTTGTCTACTACTTAAATGATATACAATTTTGAGCTACATGCTGTCGTAAGAAAAATTAAGAGTAAATTATGTTGAACTCCCATGAGATAATGTTAAAATGGAGAGACATCCCTAGTTATGGAGTGGAAAATTACAGTGATCTCCATTAATGAAGTTGGAGATTAACACTTTTCTCCTTCTAGTCAATTGCTAATTGACCGCTCATTTTCTTTAATTTAAAAACTTTTATATAATGATCTACTTATTCTTACTAAAGTTAATAAAAAAAATTTATATTCCATTTTTTTTTTTGCAAGAATGGATGCAATAGTATATTAACTCTCTACTGCTAAGTTTGTCCTTTTATAATGTGTTGCCTTAATTTAAATTAACAAATTTTATCCAAAAAAAATTTAAATTAACAAATATACTTGGTTTAAGTGGTATATGGATAGTTTTGCAGGCATCACTTATTTTGTTGGTTCTATCTTTGATAAAAGAGGCTAGTGCAATTTTGCATATCACAGTACATCGAGGTTCTTAATTGATTTTGACCTGGCGTAAGGGAAAGTAATTGTAATTATCCCAAAAATAAAATTGCTACTGAGTCAATTGTTCCCCAGCATAAAACTATGGATATCCTTTTAGTACTCGAAGAATTATACAACTCAAATGACATCCAACATGTCTCATTTGACTACTAGCATATATGAAAAAGAAAAAAATAAAAAAAATAAATAAAAAATAAAGAAGTTAGGTTGGATAAGTTACCGAAAGAAAAAGGTTAGAGAAGATTTTGTCCTTGCAGTTTTCCTTCAAACAATCTCAATTTTCCTCAATCAATAATTCAATTAGAACTCATCAAGTGGCAAAAACTTAATTCCAACTAGATTCTATCTAGCGCAATGTGCGGGTACGTTGCTGTCTACTAAATCATCAAATATTGATGAAAAATATTTTTATAAATTCATAGTAATTGTTAAAAAAACAAAGGCTTAGCCTAGATATGTGGTAAAAAAATTGTTCATGTCACGCTCATACTGAGGTTTAAACCTTGCCTCCCCTCTCCCAGGCCTTGACAAATATGCTATCACATAAGACCACTACACCAAATGATTTAAAAAGAAAGAAAGAAAGAAAAAAAAAAGAAAAAAAAAGGAAGAGCTAGAGTCTAATTTTTAAATATGGAAAAGGATTGTTAATATAATATAACATTAAGGGAAAAAAATAGACCGCATATCAGTAAGATCTGACATAACCCGCCAACCAATCTGGAACAAAATAGTGAGAGTACAGGCCCGTAAGTTCAGGCTACTCTCTATTTCAAGGCTTGATTTCATAGCAAGACGTTCATAAAATAGTAAGACTCAATTTGCCTCAATTAAGTTAGCTGTCCTACGGTTAGGTTTGGCAAAATAGTTTTGGATGCTCCAATCCATCCAAGTTAACCTGAAAAAAAAACCAGTTTAGATTCGGCATAAATTATTGTGGGTTGAAAATGGGTTGGACAAATAAAATGTGTAGTTTAAAAATAGGTTGAAAGTGGTTAACTATTTGATAACCATTTCATTTTTTTTTGTTTTTATATTAGGAATTTTTGTATTCATTTAAAAAGAAAATAAAAAATGAGTTTGGTAACTTTGTTTTATTTTTTTAAAAGAGAGAAAAAACAAAAAAAAATGCATTTGATAACTATATTTTTATGTCAAAATTTTATGACTACTGAATAAAATGACTTTTTTGCATTTATATTTTCAAAATGTCATAATATGTTCCAAAAAAATCAGAATTTAACGTCGTCAAAATTTATGAGTTTCTGAAAACCATTTTGGAGCCTAGAGAATGTGTACGTCGTAAAATGACTAAGTTGCCCTTGGAGCTTATATATAAGAAGTTAACATTGTTAAAATTTTCAAATTATATGGAGTGACTTACCCCAAGGTTTTTTGACGTTCTGAGGGTCCATTTGGCCCGAATATATTTGTAAAATGATTATTTTACCCTTCAAATTTCAAAATGCCATTATTTGTTAAGACTAAATTAGAATTGAACGCTGTTAGAGCCTGTGAGCTCATATTTAAGATTAAGAACATTTGGGACCTAAAAATTACATATATGGTAAAATGACCAAATTGCCCTTAGAGTTTACATATATGAAGTTAATATTGTACGTTAAAGTCTTCAAATAATAGAGAGTGGCTTAGCCCGAGTACTTTCGGCGTTTAGGATCCAATGGCATGGTCCATTTTACCTGAATATATTTGTAAAATGACTATTTTGCCCTTAAAACTTTAAATGCCATAACTTGTTAAAATAAAATCAGAATTTAACATCGTCAGAGCTTATGAACTTATTATAATATTACGACCATTTGGGGGGCTAAAAAGCACATATGTGATAAAATGACCAAATTGCCCTTGAATCTTACATATAAGAAGTTAACATTGTTAAAATCATCAATTAATATAGAGTGACCTATCCCAAGGTTTTTTGACGTTCTGGATCCAATGACAGAGTCCATTTGGTCTAAAATATATTTATGAAATGACAATTTTCCCTTCAAACATCCAAAATGCCATAACGTATTAAGACTAAACTAGAATTCAACACCGTCAGAGCCTTTGAGCTCATATTTAGATGAAGAACATTTGGGGACGTACAAGTATATGTATATATATGGTAAAATGACCAAATTTTCCTTGGGGCGTACTTGTAATAAGTTAACATTATTAAAGTATAAAAATAATACGGGATGACTTACACTAAGGTAATTCGACATTCTTATTCCAATGGAGGGGTCAATTTGGCCTGAATACATAAGGGCAAAATAATAATTTTACTCTTAAAAATTCAAAATGCCATAACTTGTTAAGATTAAATTAAAATGCCTAAAAAGTATAAAGATCATAAATTGATCAATTCTGGTTATATCTTAACAAGTTATGCATTTTTAAATATATAAGGGCAAAAGAGTCATTTAATAAATATATTCATGCAAATATACCCAGGCATTAGATTTAGAACATCGAAAAATCTCAGGCTAGGTCACTCTGCATTATTTGAAAACTTTAACAATATTAATTTCTTTTATGTAAGCCCGAAGGACAATTTGGTCATTTTATGATCTATATACTTTTTAGATTCTAAAATATTTTTCATAATAATATGAGTAAACAAAATGTTATGGTGGTGTTGTTTCTGTATTGGGTCACCTGTTGCTTGGGGTGTTTGTCCAGTGGGTATTTTTTGGGTGTTTTGATCCAAGGGGTTGGTTTTGGAGGGCTTGTTTAAGGACCTATTTGGGTGCTTTGGATGTTATATTATCGTTTTGGCCTTTTTGGCTATTTTATTAAAATTTGCTCTTCAATTTTTTTTTTTAAATTACTACTTTATACCTATCGAAGAATTAAACAATTTCTCAAATGTCCCCTCTCCTCTATGATGACTACTTTCAAAATCTCTCAAAAAAAAAAAACTACTACTTTGATAATTATTATTCCAAAAGTTGACAAGAAGCAACACTAAAAGAAGTTCAGAGAAAATTACACTGACCTAAGGCCAAAATACTGGAAGTTTCCTCATGGTTAAATTAGTTATACTAGCCTCCTTTTGGGTTTGATTTGAGTAAGACTAAGCTCCCATGAGGTTTTGTTAATTTTTTTGTTTAAAATTTTTAAGTCAAAAGAAAACAATATATATATATATATATACAGATATACATAAAATTCTTAAATGTATCTTCCTTTGTCAGATAACTAGTTTTTAAAATTCTTCCAAAAAAAAAAAAAATGCGAAGACAAATAACTATTAAAATGATTATTTGACCCATAGGTGTTGCAAAATTTAACTAATACTCTAGCCAAAACGACATTGCATGTGTTGACTAACGCTAATATTGTTTTCATCACCCTAATTCCACTATCATCCCAACCCCACTAGGGTTAAAATTCCCAGAATTGAATGATTGCTATGATTTTTCTTGGCTTTGAGTGAGGTATATTAGTCATTTCTAAAAATGTAGCTAAAATGTTTACAGTCAATTGATTGTTAACTAACGACCATCCTTGAATCGAATGAGTTAGGAGCTAGTTTTAAATAAACGAGTAATACTTGGGGCACAATTAAAGTCACAATATTTTGTTTACGATCTCTAATTTGTGTCTATCTCTCTCCTAATGGGCAGTGTGGGGTCACTGGCACTGTGGGACCCATCAAGAGAGAGAGAGACACACACAAAATGAAGATTGTGAGCAAATAGTTGTGACTTTGATTGTGCCCCAAATATTAACCTAAATAAATCCCTAACTCTAGCTTCTGCTTATCTTCCAACCCTATGGTGTTCATAGTACTATCCCTCATTGTTAGATTATATATTTACACCTCTTTGCCTATGGAAGCTTTTGACACATTCATTTTGGCCCTCTTAGACCATCTTTAATGGGCATGTTATACCTCATGTATTGTCAAATTATAGCATGACTTACAAAAAAACCACTCCTATGGTATGCCAAAACTCATACCAAATTATAGTAATGCTATACATGTGCCTAATTTGGCATGACCTTTAGCATTGCTATAATTTAACATGACCTTTGACACACCATAGGCTCTTAATAAGTCCTCTGTCTCCCAAAAAAAAAAAAATGGTCTTTGGTCCGCTCTGAACTCACTCAAAAACAAGTGTAAATTATTGCATACGTACATATATATTTCATATACCTACAAGTACATATATATATATATATAAGTATATATACGGATAGAGAGAGGGATTTGAAAAGTTCAACGAAATTAACTTATTGCTAAACTAGCATCATATATAATATTGAGTTCTGACTTCCGTACCTAAGCACAAAAGGAGAATTCTTCCATACAATCAGACGAAATCAAGTGATTTGTTCCGTGATAAAAAATATTTATACTGTTATAAGAAATATTTATACTGGTAAGATATGTTTGTTTCATAATTCGTAATGTTTATACCAGTGCAAGATTTTTTTTGTGCCAAGCATCAAGGAGGTTGTACCTTATGCATGTAACATTGTTCAAAACTTGTTTTGATAAGCCATGTTTGTTCCTTCATAAGAAATGTTTGTGCCCTTATAAAAAATATTTGTACTTGGTAAGGCATATTTGTTCCACTATATATAGGAGATGTTTGTTTTGTTCCTTAATAAAAAATGTCTGTACCCTTATAAAAAATATGTGTTCCTTAATTTGGAGCATTAAACCAAAACCAATAATTGATTTAGTTAGAAAAGATGGACGGTTGAGATTATCTTTAGATTTCATCTAAGTGCTATGGTAGTTTGGTTGTACCGTACAATCAAATAACTTAGTTGTACATATACATATATGTTTGTACCAAATATATATATATATGTATATACCATTAGGGTGACCTTCTTGGTAGTGATAGCCCACCTACTAGCTAGCAGGGTAAGATGAATATTCATATGCAACATTCGCAACAATATTTTCCTGATTTTTCTGTTTTGTTTTTATTTTTCCCCCTAAATATTACTTTTCCAAAGGGCATAATTAATCATCTTTAAAATTGTTAAATGTATCACAGAAGCTATAAAAAAGTTATCTATGCATCAACATACTATATAAGTTATAGATGGAACTAACTAGGGAAATTCCTGTTGCGTTATATATACCTCTTGTACAGCTACATGTGAGAGTAAGTAGGTGATGCATGTAGATGGAATTTCTCAACCAACAAAGTTAATGGTGCGTGCAAAAATACCCAGACCCCCCTAAAACAGAATATAAGTTATCAATTTGAAAGAAAAAAAAAACAAAACATTTATAATGAAAACTTTATCAGCATTAGAAAAAAAAATGCTTTAATATTCAAAGAAGGGCAAGTTGATATTTCTCAAACATTTTAACAAATTAAGGGTCAACTGACTAACAAAAAGGGGAAAGCGTTACTCACATGCACACCTAAAGGGAGGTCATTTTACTTTTTTTATATCACAAGGGAGATCCCTATATTTTGACCTTACTTTAAGATGAATAATGTCATAAGCACGCAGCAATATCTGGTAGTAGTATAACAATAACACAACACACAAATCAGTTTTTGTATACAAGAAACCCCAAATCAAAGTCTATCCCTGACTCCCCAAATCAAGGAAGAATCTCCTTAATGTTCGCAACATTACTCCTGATTCTACCTGTCCGAGATGCTCTTTTTAGAAAGAGGATACCATTCACATTTTGAGGGATTGTCTGAAAGCTCGCAACATTTGGAAGGTTATTCTGCCATCAACTATTGATGTGCTGAACCTCTCCCTCTCTGCTACTCAATGAATACAGAATCGTATGTTAGATACTAATATGAATGCCTTTATCAATCTGCCTAATGATCTTCTTTTCAATGCAGGTTGTTGGCAATTGTGGAAAGAAAAAAACAATTTGGTCTTCCGAGGAAAAACTAACCATGATAGACAAATCGCTATGTTGTCTAAAGATTTGGGGATTGATATTCTGAAAGCATTTAAGAGAGATTCTTCCTTGTGTTCTAAGCATAATGATAATCTCATTAGTTGGTTTCCTCCTATTGAAGGTACCCTAAAGATTAATATGGATGGGAGCAGCCGAGGAAATTCAGGACAAGGAGATTTTGGAGGGCTCATCAGAGACGCACAAGACCGATGGAGAGCAGGATACTACGGATATCTGGACACAAGTTTCTTCACCGAGATCCATGGAATCAAAGAGAGCCTTAAGTTAGCTTACCGAGAAGGGATGGAAAATGTCATTGTTGAAACTGACTCGATGTTCGCTTGTCATTTAATCCTCAACCATGATGATAATCACCCTCTCAAGGTGGTTTTAGAAGACTGTAGGAGTTTAATTAAACTTTGCAAGGGTTCTATCACTCATGTGCTTAGGGAAGGCAATAGATGTGTGGACCTTCTTGCTAATTTTGGGGTGGATCATATGAATCCTCTTGTTTTGGTAGATGCCCCTATCAGAGAACTTTGTATGCCTTTAATGGCAAATATTTGTGGAACTAGTTTCCGTCGAGGAAGCCAGTTTTGATGTTCCTTGTTTTTACTTTCTTCCTAACCAAAAAAAAAAAAGTCTATCCCTTGGCGGGATTAGAAGTGTTAATTTACAGGTAGGAAAAGCATATCTCTGCACATGATATCATGAAGGAGTAATGTTATGTTTCCTAAATTTTGTATCCTAAATGTGGTTCCTAATACATGTAGTAGTGGGCACACATGATTTTCATTGAAGGATGTTTCCATATTATTGAAGGTGGTCCCAGTGCCACATGTGTGAGGAACCAATTTGGAAAACAAAATTTGGGAATTAGTATAACATTATTAATCATGAATATACAACAATTTTCCAACTCAAATAAGATCTAGAACCAACAATTTGGCAACAAAAAAAAAGGTCTAGAACAAACCAATATTTTTCAATTCATATTACCTAGCTAGAGGACCAAGTTCACTATCCAGATTCAGATTTACAAATCCAATGTTTTTATAAAGGTCTGACTCGCCGAGAGTTGTCTCCATAGCCAAACTCTCCGAGTGGGGGTGCGAGACACACAAGCCATTACTATTTCTACAGTCTTCCACGCAGAATTTACATCATAGTCTCCCATTAACCTTGAATCAACAACATTTGTAATGTCCCCTGTTGTAAGCTTGGAATTACCCATTGAACTATGTGAACATTGCCTTTTGTTATTGATGGTCGGCCTATGATAATCTTCAAGATAATAACACCAAAGCTATAAACATTTCCATTCTGGATACTGCAACACTAGTTGATAGTGGTGCATATTTAAATTGTATTCAAGAAGGAATAGTTCCAACCAAGTATTTTGAAAAAACTAAGCTGTAGAGCCCCGCCCCACCGTCCCGCAGGCGAGGGGGTGCTAATATAATAAAATAATATATATAACCAAGAGCGGAAGGACTGAACATACTTGTAATGCTTCGAGTCCTAGACTCGAAGTTTACCTGAAAACTCTCTTTTAAAAAAAATAGACATTTAAACTTTAAAATCATTTAACTCTGAACCTCTGAAACATTTAAATTTTTAAACCTCAAAACTTTGATACCATTATACAATGCCCCAAGTCCTAGACTCTGAGAGTTGCTGCAGAAGCATAGAATAGACTTTCAAAAATCTTTGATGGGAAAACATAATCTTTATAGATTCACAGATCTGAGTAAAACTATAGCAGAAGCATTACACTAGTCTTTTGAAAAACTTTGATTGTCGACTTAAAAGACATTAACAGAAAATCTTTATCAGTTCATCAAATGAACAGCAGTGCAGCGGAAAACATACAGATCTGGTAAACATTTATTAGACTTCTTCACCAGCTTTATAAAATAACCTTTAAATAGAAACTCAAACTTGGTTTCACATATCGAAAAGTGATACAATGACTTACTATCTTTTTATCAAACGTTAGAAACTCTTATAATAAAAACCCAAGGTTTTTAAGAATACAAAGTATCATGATCTCACAATTTCTTCCCTAACCGGGATCTTCACGAGTAAACTCTACTCCGGGCTTGAAAATTATATTCATCACTTGGAAAACATTAATAACACAGAAATCGGGTTTTCATTTGAAAATTATCCCTTCTTGAAACAAATCGTTATCAAGATAAGCAACAAAAAAATCAGAGTTAAGCTATCATGCTATTTAAAAGCAGGTGGACTAACACTTGTCCAATTAAATCATAACATGCTCTTTGAAACATCAATTAAATTAAAATCCCATAACTTGACCTTCAAACAAAGCGAAGTTCATCAAATCTCGGGAGCCTTACCCTTATCTATATCACCTGAAAAGGAAAGGTTTGATAGTCCATAAGCCAAAAGGCTCGTATAGTCATATAACCGCACAATAACATCTGTTATATAACATGCGTGAGTGCAATGAATGCCAATGTCATGTATGAAAATCACTTTTCGTGCATTTTCAAATACTCACCCTCAATCGTCAATATCAATACCCGGACCATGGGCTTCCCGTCCACGTAGGCCTAGCCTCAAACGTGCGGGACTTTGGGCCTTACGAATTACACGGAGGCCTAGCCTTTACCGTTACGGGGGTTTCTTGCAGCACATCCCGCAATTCGAGTTCCTAGTGGTACCCATCTCACACGCCTACCCACAAATCCGGGATTTCTATCTTTCAAAACAAAATCCCTCCTAGAGGGTTTTATGCATGGAAGCCTCTAAGGTCTTCCCTTTTCAAAACTTGGAAGTCTCTATGATCTTCATTTTTCAAAATCGAAAGCCTTTAAGGTCTTTCATCCCAAAATCATTTTCGTGATTTTCGTGATCATGCTCATGCTTATGAAATGTTATGACATATGCGAGCTCTAAGCATCCAGACATATTCAATATCTCATAAGACAGGTTATCAAAGTATGTGATCAATTTCAAACAACACAATAGACATGCTGAATCATCCAAGTAGACACATAAGATACTGCAATTCAAGTAAACACTTAAAACATCACAGCTTAAGTAAACACTCAAAGCATCACAGCTAATCAATTCATGTAACATGTAAGTACACTGTTAACATGTTATACAACTTTATTGAGGGTTATACGGAACTACCGTTCACCGAGGATAGTCTGAATAATTTAATCAGAACAGAAACTGGAACTGCTCAATCTCTTACAAATCTCGATATACAATAATGCGCGTATATCAGTGAGGTACAACACCTTTAAGCACAAGTACAACTACTATTAAAGTAAAGTACAACTCTTAAAGCATAGGGTACAAGGTCCCTTAGCTCAAATCTGACTCAAGTATAAGAAAATAGGAGTTTTCACTAAACTGCCTGAGGTTGCGCGCGCGGGCCGCTCGCGCGAGGCCTCGCTCGAGCGGACCGCTCGGGCGAATGTATACAGAAAGGCCACGGGTTCAATCTAAAACAGTTTTTTTCAGAAAAATGCCTGGTCGCGCGCGCGGGCTGCTCGCACGACCCCTCGCTCGCGCGGGTCGCGCGCGCGAGATGTCACAGAGTTGTCTTCTTCCTTATTTTTCCCCTGTTTTGAAATTAAAGGCTAAATTTTACCCAGTTTGAAAACTTAATCCAATTAGGACTTCCAATATATGAATCTCTTCCTTTTTCCGCGTAGATTTCAAATATGAAATCGGTTTTTACTGAAATCAAACACAGCTCTCGATTTTATTGAAAAACCGAACGGTGACAAAACTTTAATCCACCCGTTCATCACAACCGTTGCGAATTAGCTTTTAAAATTCGAAATGGAGCCTCGTGGGATCGAGACCTTTCAATTGATATAAAGAAATCAAATTTCTGTGACTGTTTTTCTGTTCGCTATTTTCGGACCCTTAACTATATATATGAAATTCTACATATATATATATATATATCTATATCATCAGTTTATAAAAATTGAATTAAAAACTGAATTATTACAAAGGAAAGTTTTACCAAATTGATTTTACAGAGAATTCCCAAATAAGAAATCAAGTTTGATTTCAATTACTCTCTGAATGTATATCTCTATGTGTGTGTGTGTATATTAATTGAAATTCAACTAAAAAAAATGGTGTAGGAAACTTACTCAAATCAATTACAGAAAGATATGAAGAGAAATCCAAAACCCAAAGCTTTGAATTCAACCTCCATGAATATATACATGTTTGTGTTTGTATATATGTAACTATCTATCTCTATGTATATATATGTCTGCATATATATTTATATATAAGCCGAGAGAGAGAGAGCAGAGAGTTGAGATGAGAGAAAGTGAGACAGTGGAGAGTTGATAGTGAGAGGTGTGTGTATATATATAAAATGTGTTGCTTGGCCTCCAAGAGGCTTCAAGCCTAAGCCTCTCACATACACACTGCTCACACGCACACACTGCACAAGTAAATTGCTTTGGGTCCAAGTTCAACATGGGAGTCTATCCCATGTGGTTGAGCTCACGTCTCCACTCACATACACAGGTAAAAAAAATAATTACACTGCCCAAAATTCAAAACTGGTATTTTTCTTTGACGAAAAAGAAATAATAAAATTTAATATTTTCCGGGTCACTACATAAGCAATCTCTTACATCAGCCAGTGGTAGTCGTATCGCTATACATTATAAACTGTCAGAAGTCCTTATTTGTAATGAAGGGACTTGTATACCCTCAACCTTTTTACTTGTTAAAAATTTATAGCAACAAGTAATTTTAGGAACACCTTTCCTAAATATCTTAATACCTTTGAACAAGATTGATCAAACAGGCATTTACTGTACTTATAATAGTAATGATCTGGTTTTTACTTTCCTTAAAGAACCAGACCAGGATACTGAATGAACTAAATTCACTATATGCATATTGAGCAACAAGTAAAAATGCCCAATATCATATTTAAAATAAAATATATATATATATATAGAAAAGGATTTCCAAACCAGCATCTGTAGTGAAATTCCTCATGCTTTTTGGTCAAAAAAAGAAACATATTGTCACACCCCGCACTAGCAAAAATAGAGAAAATAAATTCCTTTTTGGACCCGTAGGCCATGACAGTTGAAAGTCACCACATTGTCCATAACCAAAGTCTATCATCAGAGTAATGAATTCAACTACGCATTTGAAAGTTCTAAGCTCGATATACAAAGTCACAGTGTAATACTAAACTATTACAAAACCAAAGTGTTTACAAAATGTAATTAAAGTACTCCGACAACATACGCCAATTATGAACTTAACTATTACAACGGTCTCTAAAAACATAAGCATAAACTATCAACATCAAGCTCCAAATATTCAGCTCGCGTAGTAGTCATCTCCAGCATAGCCTCCGTCATCATAAGCTCCATCCTCGTAGCCCCTATCCATGTAGGCATCACCTACATACTCATAACCCTGGCGAGCTAGATATTGAATATTCAACGACATAAACACCATCAGCTATGAAAGCTGAGTGAATGTAAAATACTAATAGAGAATCTATAGAGTTGCAGGATATATAAACAACATCATTAAAAGGATCATCTCATTGTTCGCATGCATGTATGCACCAACTCCATATATCTCTACGGACATCATCCCAAATATAACATAGACTCTTGGATCCATATTAATCAGACACATAGTCCCATACCTACGTACGGTTTGTCATACCTGACACACATTCCCATGTATTCCAGCCAAACGACCTGATATACTTTGGCCAACCCATCCTCTCTCTTTCATGGACTAAGGCGATATTCCTTTAGTCTCTATCAGACTAAGTTTCGAAAACCTCCAATACATTTCGGCCAACACGCCCAATTCACATCTCTTTCACAATTGTTCTTCCTAGTCTCGGTCATGGACTAAAGTGACATCTTTTAGCCTCTACCGGATCTCCCATCTCGGACTGAGGTGATGTACCTTTAGCTTCTATCAGACTAGGTTCAGGATGTATCCCTCTTAATCTCGATCATGGGCTAAAGTGACATATTCCTGTAACCTCTATTCGGATCTCCCGTCCCTGTCACGGACTAAAGTAATATTCTTTTAGCCTCTATCATATTAAGATGATAACATCGGCATAACCCTCAATCTCGGTCTTGGACTAACGTGACCATGCCCTTATCTTTATTGGATCTCTCATGTCTTGGTCATGGGCAAGGTGATATTCTGTTAGCCTCTATCAAACTAGGGTGCTAGCCACATTACCGTTCTTGTAAATATGTATCCCTTAGCCTCTCTGGTGGACTAAGGCGATGTAAACCGTATATCCCTTAGTCTCTATCGTGGACTAAGACAACATAGGTCACCCCATAAACCACATCTGTTGACACAATCTGTATCCCTTAGTCTCTCTTGTGGACTAAGGTGATTCCACTACTATATCTGACAATCACAACTCTATATCTCTTAGCCTCTATCCTGGACTAAAATGATACCACTACTATATCTCACAATCACAACTCTGTATCTCTTAGCCTCTATATTGGACTAAGACAATACCACTACTTTATCTCTTAGTCTCTCCCATGGACTAAGGCGACATACGTTTACCACAACCCACATTGTATGACAATGTGGTAACATGCGAATTATTAATATTTATTAATAAGTGAGATAAGTGGTTGACTGTGGTCAACGGAAGGTGTCGAGTAAGGACACGGTGATTCGATAATCATTGAGATATTCGTGTGATTAAATGACATTTATGTGGATTAAATGTTATTTATCTTTACGTGATTCCCATGAATAGTAAATTATACTCGTGTAGTATAATTTCTGGTAGTTTTATTGTCACTGTAGAGCATTTGGAGAACTGTGGTGAGAACGTGAGTGATATGTTATGTAAAAGGTAAGTGGTGTAGAGATTTCACAGAATTTAGTTTTCGGACGTAATTTTGGACCCAAACGAGACTTAGACAAAAACTTTTATAAATTTTAGTTTTCACTCGTGAAGTAATAAAATGGACGTGTGCAACGTTTCATGAAATAATTAGGAGTTTTGAGAACTCGTGGAGAGGTAAACATAATTCCTGAGAGTCGTGCCTATATATAGAAACTTGTGAATTGATTTCATTAGTTCAAAACCTAAATTGGAAATCAAGAGAGAGGAGATTTAGGGATTTTGTTACTACGAGCTTTCTGACACAAAATGAAGACCTTCCGATCGTCAGTGTTTTTCCAAATTCTAGATTTGAACTCCTTGAGGTAAGGGCTTCATTTTGATACTAGTTAGGACTCGTTTGGTTAAGTTTTTATAAAAGTCCTAATGTTGGAATTTTGGAGAAAACATGCTTAAACTTGTAGGAATTCCTTATAATCGGAGATCCGACATTTAATTGGTCTCCTAATTCATCCTTAAAGTTATAGCAAAATCGCATGAGGTATGAATTCTAAGCCTATGAATTATAGGAAATTTCATGTTTTAATTATTGGACTTAATATTTTGGATTCGAGTGAAATTCATGTATTAAATAGGCCCATTAATTACACACATGAAAATGCCATGAAAGCACGTATATTTGACTATATGAACATGTTATGTGTCTATGTGGGTCAAAAGGAGAGTTTGATACAAGTTCATGCCGGGGTACGCCTCTCGATGCTTGAGATTTATAGTAGCGACGGCTACTTGTTTGGTTTTGAACCGGCCCTGCCAGAGCAGTTGGGTACAATGGTTGATAGACTCTGAGATTGCCATTGGCATCGTGGTTGATAGACTTTGGGCTTGCCGATATACTGGATGAATGCATGCGTGTCACTCTCCCTAGAGACTATTTGATGTGATTTAGATGTGTAATGCATGAATTGTTATATAAGCATATGCTTAGATTGTGCACTTAGCATATAGTTGAGCAGTGGAGATTTACTCCATTGTAGGTGAAAGAAAGAAAGGAAAGAAGAAGCGTGAGGAGTGACACTGCGGGAGCGACGGGGATTCTTCTCTTGTATATACTTTTGTTTCCATTCCAATAATGTAATTTTGAGTAGATTGGATTATGTTCTTCACTTAGAACTTGGAATGGATTAGTAAGGATGTAATATGTTTCAAAACACTTTATTGTTCTGTTGTAATGAATTTGAACTCATGGATTCATGTTTTGAATGTTTAACTCGTCAAACTCGTGTTTTTGGAGGCATATAATAGAACTTGTATGTTTTAAAGCCAAGCAAGCCATAACTTGTTCTGTTATAGTTTCTTTTCATAGATTAGTATGTCTTAATGATGTTTTTGAAAGTTTTGTTATCACTTATGAAGTTGGTTGGGTGTACTCATGTTTGGAGGAATGAAAGGAGTTATGGTTGTTTGTCATTAGACAAAATTCTGCTGCCAAGGAGGAATTCTGCTGAAGGGACATTCGACCGGTCGAAGGGGGTACTCATTCGACCGGTCGAATGACCTCTACTAGAATTCTTTTTCTTTACTTTTTGGAAATTTTTACAAGGTTTTGATTGGTTCTTAGGGTACCTTTGGGATCCCGTTTAACATATATTCATCCGATTCGAAATATAATTACGTTTTCAATTTTATACGGATTTTACAACTCAGAGGAAAATGTTTCCTAAAGTTTTATACACTCAAGGTTGTTTTAAAGTTCTTTTCCGTTGCATATAGTTATTAAATGGTTGGATGAGCCTTGGTGGCATGCCACGTGTCCTATTTTCCCACGTTAGTGGGATGGGTCGTGACATTTATTGGTATCAAAGCTATAGGTAACAAAACTTTGGGAACGTTCGACGACAAGTGGAATGTTGAGTGTTTTTGTCACATGTTCTAGATTGCATCCATACATGGTAGAGATGTTTGATGCATATGTATGTTGTTATACATACATGTTATAAATATTGTTGTACATGCATAGTATTTATGCATTGAGATTCACAGGATTGTAACCATGAGTGACAGTCGAGAATTATCGCTGCATACCCAACGTATGAATGAAATGGCAAAAATGATGGGGAATATGGGAGATATGATCCAAAATATAGCAAAGTGATTGCCTCCAATGCCTTCAATTGAAGTAGAACCAATAGTTGTAGTGCATGTAACCGAGAACAGGGGTATGAGATCAATATCTAAACAATTTGCCAGGAAGAAACCGACAGAGTTTCATGGGACTTCTGACATAGCACTAGCAGAGCATTGGATTATGGACATGGAAAGGATTTTTCGATCTATCCCGATGACCGATAGGGAGGAGATTGAGAACGCTAGTGATATACTCAGAGGTGAAGCTCATAATTAGTGGGTGAACCTTCTAGAATAGGGAGCACTGATAACTTGGGAGGGATTTAGAGCAGAGTTTAATCGCCGATTCTTTCCAAAGTCTGCTCTCAATGCAAAGAAGAGAGAATTTGACAATCTTCAACAAGGAGACATGACTGTCACAGAGTACACTTCGAGGTACAACGCCTTACTGAGATTTGGAAAGGGGTTTGTGTTGACAGAGGAAGATAGAACAAGGAAGTACAAGGATGGGTTGAGAGAGAATGTCCATTTGAGGGTCAAAACCTATGAACATTCAACGGTTGCCGCAGTACAACAAACGACACTTGTAGCTGAAAGTGGGATGGATAGATCAAGGCAATATCAACCAGGCCAACAAGGAAGAGAAATTATGAGGGTAATGATCGAAACCAAGGTGGATCTTTTAAGAGGCCTTTCTCGAGGGGTCCTGGTTCTAGTTCTAGTTTTGGCAGACAAGGAAGGACAACGAACAACATACCGATTTGTCCACTTTATAATTGACCACACACCGACCACTGTTTCATGACTAACTTCCAGAATAAGAACCAGGGAATGGGTAGTACCAATTCTACACCTAATATGAGGGAAAACTGCTTTGATTGTAGAATGCTTGGACATCGATCTAGGGATTGCCCGAGGAAGTGTCCCCAACAAAAAGTTAGCTCTATGGCTTCCAATGGTTCAAAGCCTAGACAGACTAACGATGGGAGACCAAGGACTGAGCAGTGCGAGGGAAGGTCATTTCAGATGAACCCAGGAGATATGGCTGCTTCAGAGACAGTGGTCTCAGGTATGGTGCCTATATGTTCATATCTAGCACGCATACTTGTTGACTCAGGATCTACGCATTCATTTGTATCACATGATTTTGTTGGACATTTGAATGTTAGATCGGCGCCACTAGGATATGAATTATCTGTGGCAGTACCCTTAGTAAGCCAAAAGTGACGTCTATAGTGTATAAGGATTATGAGATTAAATTAGGGGAAAAGTCGATGACTCTAGATCTTATACCTATTGGAATGAACCACTTTGACGTGATACTAGGGATGAATTGGTTAGCCTTTAACCAAGCAATGATAGATTGTCAATGGAAGGAAGTTAATTTTCGATCGCCAGTACATGGAAACTTTTGTTTTCAAGGAAGTGGGGTTACACCGCCACCATATTAGATTTCGGCTATCCGAGCGGGTAGATTGTTGAGGAAAGGATGTCGAGGATTCCTATATTCGGTAATTGATACTTTGGTGACCGAATTGAAGGTAGAAGATATTCTGATTGTACGAGAGTATCTGAATGTATTACTAGATGACTAACCAGATGTTTTTATAGAGAAGGAGATTGAGTTTACCATTGAGGTTATGCCAGACTCAAGACCTGTATCAAAAGCACCATATCGAATGGCACCCGTAGAGTTGAAAGAATTGAAAGTGCAACTACAGGAACTACTTGACAAAGGTTTCATTCGACCTAGTATATCACCGTGGGGAGCTCCAGTATTGTTTGTAAAGAAGAAGGATGTTTCAATGAGAATCTGTGTGGACTATCGAGAGCTAAACAAGCTAACAATCAAGAACAAGTATCCACTACCGAGTATCGACGATTTATTTGACTAACTTTGTGGAACACAAGTATTTTTAAAGATAGATTTGATATCGGGCTACCATTAGTTGAAAGTAAAGGCCAAGAATGTAGAGAAGACAGTTTTCAAAATGCGCTACGGTCACTATGAGTTTTTAATCATGCCATTTGGAGTTACAAATGGATCAGTCGCGTTCATGGACCTTATGAATCAAGTCTTTAAATACTATCTAAATGACTTTGTGATCGTATTCATAGACGACATTCTTATCTATTCACCGAGTGAGATAGAACATAAGAACCAATTGAGGTTGATACTTCAGAGATTGCGAGAGAAACAACTATTTGAAAAATTCAAGAAATGTGAATTTTGGTTATCTAGCATTACCTTTCTTGGTCACATGATTGACAAGAATGGAGTTTCAGTTGATCCTCACAAGGTAGAAGCCGTATCTAATTGGCAGAGGCCAACATCCGTATCTGAAATTTGAAGTTTCTTAGGGTTAGCGGGATACTACCGCCGTTTATAGAAAATTTCTCTAAGATTTTGTTGCCAATGGCCAAGTTGATGAGAAAGGGTGTTACTTTTGAGTGGGGTCAAGAGTGTGAAGACAGTTTTCAAGAGTTGAAGTTGCGATTGACAAGAGCACCTATCTTGACGATACCATCTGGAACCAAGGGGTTTGTGATATATAGTGATGCTTCGTATCAAGGCTTGGTTTGTTTACTTATGCAAGATGGTAAAGTAATTGCCAATGCTTCTGGACAGTTGAAGACACACGAGGTTAACTATCTGACTAATGATCTTGAATTGGCCGCAGTTATCTATGCTTTGAAGATTTGGAGACACTATTTGTATGAGGAAAAGTGTGAGATTTTCATGGACCACAAGAGCTTGAAATACCTGTTCACACAATGAGACTTGAACATGAGATAGAGGAGATGGTTAGAGTTGATGAAGGATTACGATCTTTCGATAGAATATCATCCGAAAAATACTAATGTAGTAGCCAATATGTTAAGCCAGAAGATGACAAGGAATTTAGCCAATGAGCTAACCCAGCAAAAAGAGTTGGTAAAGGAGATGGAATGTTTAGAATTGGATGTGATACCAGAGACTAGTGGTGGCTTAATAATGGCGATTATAACACACCTAGATATTATTGATGAGAACAAGAGGGAACAGTTTAACGATGTCTACTTGTGCAAAATGAGGGATGAGATACCTTTGAAGAAACGACCGAGTTTTACCTTGGAACAAGGAGTGTTAATGCTTGGGAACCGATTATGCGTACCGAATGTGAAAGACCTGAAGGAACGACTTTTAGAAGAAGCTTATAGTACAAAATATTAAGTACATCCGGGAAGTAACAAGATGTATCGAAACTTGTGAGAAAACTTTTGGTGAAGAGGTATGAAATGTGAAGTTGCCAAGTTTGTGTCTGGATGTTCGGCATGTCAGCAGGTCAAAGCGGAGAGACATGTACCTGCGGGATAGCTATAACCATTACCATTATCAAAATGGAAATGGGATAAGATCATGATGGATTTTGTTTCGATATTTCCACGATCGCCTAACAAGAATGATAAGATTTTGGTGATAGTTGATAGATTGACCAAGTCAGCTCATTTTCTACCAATTAAGACGACTAAACCATCTAAGCTAGCATAATTGTATGTAAAGGAGATTATAAGACTACACGGAGTTCCAGCAGTGATTGTATCAGATCGCGATAGTAGTTTTACATCAAGGTTTTGGGAATGTTTACAAAAGGCCATGGGTACGAAGTTGAGTTTTAGTACTACTTTTCATCCTCAGACCGACGAACGGTCAAAGCGTATGATTTAGATATTAGAGGATATGCTTCATTTGTGTGTTCTAGATTTTGGAAGTGATTGGGAGAAATACTTACCATTAATCGAATTTGCTTACAACAATGGGTTTCAGTCAAGTATTGGAATGGCACCATATGAAGCTTTGTATGGGCGTAAGTGTCGATCACCGATTTATTGGACCGAGGTTGGAGAAAGAAAGTTACTAGGACCTGAATTAATACAGGTGACTACTGAGAAGGTGAAGTTAATTCAAGAGCGACTCAAGGTAGCTTAGAGCCTTTATAAGAGTTACGCGAACTCGAAGTGGCGACTAATGATGTTCGAAATAGGTGACTTTGTATACTTGCGAGTATCGCTTTCGGAAGGCATTGTTCGATTCGAAAAGAGGGAAAAACTCAATCCGAGATTCGTAGGACCTTTTGAAATCCAGTGGCTTATCGGTTAGCGTTGTCATCAGAGTTGAAACATGTGCACAACGTATTTCACGTGTCGATGTTGCGACTGTATGATAGATATGAGTAAGATCGTAGTGCCAGAACCGTTACAGATTCAAGAGGACTTGAGTTACATAGAGCATCCCGTAGAGATATTAGATCAGAAAGAACGAGTTTTAAGAACTAAGACAATTCCGATGGTGAAAGTGTTGCAGCGTAGTCATTCGGTTGAGGAAGCTACGTGGGAGAATGAAGAAGAGATGAGGAATGAGTATCCGCATCTGTTTTACATATGAGGTATAAGTTTGGGGACAAACTTCCTTTTTGGAGGGGAGAGTTGTCACACCCGTTCCAGAAATTACATGTTTTCATATGACAGTGTCGTAACATGCGAATTATTAATGTTTATTAATAAGTGAGATAAGTGGATAATTGTGGTCAACGGAAGGTGTCGAGTAAGGACACGGTGATTTGATAATCGTTGAGATATTCGTGTGATTAAATGACATTTATGTGGATTAAATGTTATTTAACTTTACCTGATTCCCGTGAATAGTAAATTATACCTGTGTAATATAATTTCTGGTAGTTTGTTGTCACTATAGAGCATTTTGAGAACTGTGGTGAGAACGTGAGTGATATGTTATGTAAAAGGTAAGTGGTGCAGAGATTTCACAGAATTTAGTTTTCAGACGTAATTTTGGACCCAAACGAGACTTAGATGAAAACTTTTATAAATTTTAGTTTTCACTCGTGAAGTAATAAAATGGACGTGTGCGACATTTCAGGAAATAATTAGGAGTTTTGAGAACTCGTGGGGAGGTAAACATAATTCCTGAAAGTCGTGCCTATATATAGAAACTCATGAATTGATTTCATTAGTTCAAAACCTAAATTGAAAATCAAGAGAGGGGAGATTTGGGGATTTGGTTACTATGAGCTTTCCGACACAAATCGACGACCTTTCGATCGTTAGTGTTTCTCCAAATTCTAGATTTGAACTCCTTGAGGTAAGGGCTTCGTTTTGATACTAGTTAGGACTCGTTTGGTTTAGTTTTTATAAAAGTCCTAATGTTGGAATTTTAGAGAAAACATGCTTAAACTTGTAGGAATCCCTTATAATCGGAGATCCGACATTTAATTGGTCTCCTAATTCATCCTTCAAAGTTATAGTGAAATTGCATGAGGTATGAATTCTAAGCCTATGAATTAAAGGAAATTTCATGTTTTAATTATCGGACTTAATATTTTGGATCTGAGCAAAATTCATGTATTAAGTAGGGCTGTTAATTATGCACATAAAAATGCCATGAAAGCATGTATATTTGACTATATGAACATGTTATGTGTCTATGTGGGTCAAAAGGGGAGTTTGAAACAAGTTCATGCCGGGGTACGCCTCTCAATGTTTGAGAGTTATAGTAACGACGATTACTTGCTTGGTTTGGGAACCGGTCCTTCCTGAGCAGTTGGGTGCAATAGTTGATAGACTCTAGGATTGCCATTGGCATCGCGATTGATAGACTTTGGGCTTGCCGATATACTAGATGAATGCATGTCACTCTCCCGAGAGACTATTTGATGTGATTTAAATGTTTAATGCATGAATTGTCATATAAGCATATGCTTAGAATTGTGCACTCAGCATATAGCTGAACAGTGGAGATTTACTCCATTGCAGGTGAAAGAAAGAAAGGAAAAAAGAAGCATGAGAAGTGAGACCGCGGGAGCGACGGGGATTCTTCTCTTGTACATACTTTTGTTTCCATTCCAATAATGTAATTTTGAGTAGATTGGGTTATGTTCTTCACTTAGAACTTGGATTGGATTAGTAAGTATGTAATATGTATCAAAACACTTTTCGGTTATGTTGTAATGAATCCGAACTCATGGATTCGTGTTTTGAATGTATAACTCGTCAAACTCATTTTTTTGGAGGCATGTAATAGAACTTTTATATTTTGAAGGCAAACAAGCCTTAACTTGTTCTGTTATAGTTTCTTTTTGTAGATTAGTATGTCTTAATGATATTTTTGAAAGGTTTATTATCACTTGTGAAGTTGGTTAGGTGTATCATGTTTGGAGAAATGAAAGGAGTGATGGTTGTTTATCCTTAGGCAAAATTCTGCTGCTAAGGAGGAATTCTGCTGAAGGGACATTTGATCGGTCGAAGGGGGTCATTCGACCAGTTGAAATGACTCCTGCCAGAATTCTTTTTCTTTACTTTTTGGAAATTTTTAAAAGGTTTTGACTGGTTCTTAGGGTACCTTTGTGATCCCTTTTAACATATATTCATCCGATTCGAAATATAATTACATTTTCAATTTTATACGGATTTTACAACTCAGAGGGAAATGTTTCCTAAAATTTTATACACTCAAGGTTGTTTTGAAGTTCTTACCTCTGCGTATAGTTACTAAATGGTTGGATGAGCCTTGGTGGCGTGCCACGTGTCCTATTTCCGCATGTTAGCGAGATGGGTCGTGACAGTATTGTTCCAATACAACTCTCAAACATCAACGTTTGATAATAAACAGGTTAACAGTTCATCATATATAAAAAAAAACTAAACAATTAACATTATGCCAAGTTCAATCGATTGAACTCAATTCAATCGATTGACAAAAAGTAAAGTTCGATTGATTAAACTAAGTTCGATCATTCGAGATTGGCCTGTGTTCAATTACTCGAGATCCGTTTGATCGATTGAACGTGGTTTTCATCTCAAAACTGAACTAAACCATTCTTGCACGTTCAGGGTCCATTCTTTCTTCCGAAACACATACATACATACATATAAATGCTTCTAAGTGAGTAGGCACTCATTGGTAAAGACGCTGACGTCGGCGAGCTCGGGTGGCCGCGGGTTCCTCGGTGTGGTCTCCTCTCTCTCTTTCTCTGTCTCCTTCTCTGCTTCTTCTCTGTCTCATCTCCTTCTCCTTCTTCTTCTTCATCTTCCTTAAGAGTGTGTGAGTGTTTGTGATTTGTGTGTATATATATATGATATACTATCTCTCTCTAACTCTCTAAAACTCAGCAACCCAGACACACACACAAACCACACATATATATAGGGAGGGGGAGGGTGCAGGTGGCAAAATATGTATGCTGATATTACAGGGTTCGATCGATCGAAGTGAGTTCGATCGATTGAGAATAGGTCGGACGTGTTTGATCGATTGAGAGCAGTTCAATCGCTTGATAAAAGAAATAAGTCATCAATTCAGGTCGGCAGAGGTTCAAGCGATCGAAGTAGGTTTGATCGATTAAAGGAACAAAAGTTCGATCGCTCGAATGAAGTTCGATTGATTGAGATTGAAAATACATGAAATGTAAATACAAATAGACTAAATCTCATTTATAGAAAAAGATGTATAAAAGTTCAATGTAAATACAAGGTATTACACACATTGTTTCTTTACCTCATAGAGCTGATTTGATGAAAGAACTCAGATTCCCTCTAAAGCTCGTCCAAGCCAAATGAATTATGAATATTTGGATCTTTGTAAAAATGAAATTTAGAGTTTTCTAGAAAAATAACTCATAAGGAAGAGCTATTCTCCTTGGAGTTGTACAGCTTTCTATGTTAACAAGAATACTGAAAAAGAAAGAGGCAAACCAAGACTTGTGGTTAATTATAAACCTCTTAATGATGCTCTTCAGTGGATTAGATTCAATTCCTAATAAAAAGGATTTATTGGATAGACTACATGAAGCTTCTCTCTTCTCCAAATTTGATCTAAAATCTGCTTATTGGCAGATCCAAATCAAAGAAGAAGAAAGATATAAGACTGCATTTGCAGTTCCATTTGGTCACTATAAATGGAACGTTATGCCTTTTGGCTTAAAAAATGTTCCTTCAGAATATCAGAACATTATGAATGATATTTTTACCCCTTATTCTGAATTTTGTTTAGTTTACATAGATGATATATTGGTTTTTTCCTCCTCTTTTGACCAACATATCAAACATCTTAAAATTATGAAAGATGTTATTAGAAATAATGGTCTTGTCTTAGCTGATCAAAAAATGGTTTTATTCCAAACCAAAATTAGATTTTTGTGTTTTTTTTCAAAGGACAAGTTTTACCTATTGATAGAAGTATTGCATTTGCTTCTAAATTCCCTGATGAATTAAAAGATAAAAATCAACTCCAAAGATTCTTAGGTAGTCCAAACTACATTGGTAATCATTACAAGAATCTAGCCCAGGATTATAAGCGTTTACATCAAAGGCTTCAAAAGAATCCTTTACCATGGACTACAGAACATACTAAAGCAGTTCAAAGAATTAAATTGAGAGTTAAACAATTGCCCTATCTTTGTTTGGCTAACCCACAATGGTATATAATTGTGGAAATCGATGCTTCCGATATGGGTTATGGGGGAATTCTTAAACAAAAAAACCCCAGTAACAATAATGAAGAACTCCTTATTTTTACTTCAGGAGTTTGGAAAGGTTCAACAAAGAACTATTCTACTATTAAAAAGCAAATGTTTTCCATAGTTAAATGTATCACTAAATTTTAGGATGATATTTTAAATCAAGCATTTTTTTTAATGAAGAATAGACTGTAGTTCTGCCAAGTATATCCTTAAACAAGACATTAAAAATCTTGTTTCTAAGCAAATTTTTGCTAGATGGCAAGTTGATTTATCTGCTTTTGATTTCCAAATTGATTATATTAACGGAAATGAAAATTCTTTTTCTAACCAGGGAATTTTGCAGGAAAAACAGGATACAACCTCCTAATAAAGAAGGATTTCAGCTTACTCAGAGGCGTCCCAACAAAGGGAAAGGCCAGCAACAACAACAACCCACTAAGGGTTCTCAATCCATCAAGGATTCACAGCCACCAAAGTCTAAGCCATCCGCCAAGGATGTTCTGATTCAAGAAGCAAATTTTCAACACAAACATTTTTTTGGAAAATTTGTTGATTTTAGAAAAAGAAGACATTGGGCTTGAACTTGGTGCTTGGGTCTTAAAGAACACTATCTAGGAAACCATAATTTTATGACCCATGAAACTAAACCTAGATATGCCTATGGGGCAATGTTAACTAAAACAGGATCTATTCAAATTGAACATTTCTATCTTAACCCAAAAGATGTTAAGAGTGCCATTACTCATTCTAAATGCTATATGGTCAAGGTTCTCCATGAAAATGAATGGGGATTAAATCCTTCACAAGAAAAAACTTTAAAAGTCAATAGAAATTCTTTTAATTACTAGGATTATATCAAGGCATGGCATTGTGCCTTTTACTACCAGAACCTAGTCAAACATGACACTTGGCTTTTTGTTATTAATGATGAAATAGTGAAAAAAAAAGCATGAATACAAAATTGTTCCTCATTGTTTTTTCACTGGTAGGAGAAAATGGGACCAGATGTAAGTATTGTTGCTCGTGAACTTCTTGATTACTTTACTACCTGGTATGACTTCCATCCTAAGCTTTTAGGAAAATATTTCATTGATCCTCCTATCGAGAAAAATGCTTTTTTTTTTCTTCTTTGCTGAATTCAGATTAGTCTGGATTTTAAAATGGGATATCCAATAGGGAGTTGATAATTTGAAGTTGCCAATACTTCAGAGGACTTTTTGGTCCAAGTGGTGGAGTGGTTTTAACTTAAAAACGGCTTTGGAAAAAATCCAAACCACCACCACTGAGTATATTAAGATTCATGATAAAAAGGAAGAAATTAATGAGAATAAACTTACTCATTGTTTGTCATAGCCCGGTCCCACAGCAAGCAGAACCAAAGCCCGTGGCACGCCACCAAGGCCAACTCAATTAATTAACGTTCCCAAAAAGATTAGTTTAAGAACCCGCAGCGGAAAAAGAAATATAACTCTCATTTCAGTACGTACCGAAGTCAATCCAAAGTACACTTTTCGCCCGGAGACTTCAAAATTCGATCCTACTAATTTCCCTTCAAAAGGGTCCCAAAAGAAGCTTAAGTTTGTAATTAGAACTTTTGAAAATATTTGGAAGTGGTAGAATCAACCAAGCTGGCAAGGGGTATTTCCACCAGTCGAACGTCCCTCTCAACCGGTCGAAAGTCCCATCGACCAGGTGCCTTTGCTAACGTTTCAAGTAAAGGGGCATTAGACCGGTCGAATGGGTATCTTTGACCGGTCGAAAGTCTCTTTGACAGCAACCCACTTGTTTTTGTCCAACTTTCGACGTGATAAAAGTACCCTCTCTAGATCTGTTTCTTTCGAAACTTTATGGAAGGTATTTAAACATATATAACATGTCACTTTAAGGAAAACATTTACAAAATTCATTAAAGACACGTTTGGCACAAATCTCAATAGTGCTCAAAGTTTTGAATAATATGGACTATTGACTCCTTTACGCACTTAAACCCAAGCTCATGAGTTCTTTCACAACTCCAACATATCCAAAATACCTACGAAATATATTACTAATGTTTGGAATGTATCCAAAGTTTCTAATCTACAAGTTCTAAGTTTTATTACAATACTATCATAGATTCTATTACAAGTTCCTTAAACAAAATAATTAAACTAATGTTTCGATTACTAAGCCACGAGATAAACATGGAAAGTTGTCTTCTAAGTGAATACCCATCCTCCCTCGATCACTTCCCCGATTCCTCGTCGGCATTAACACCTATAATGGTTATTTAAATAACCATACATATTTTGATTTGTTTAAGCTAACGCTTAATGAATAAATCAACAATGCACATGAATGATAAACAAGCTCGCATTCACATCTCTGCATTTTATACTAGTCTCTGGAGTTTCACATGTACGTTCCACACTCCTAATCCACGACTCCTCGCCAATAAGTCCACGCGAAAAGGTAAGACCCGTGTTTCCTTTCTTCAAACATACGACCTTATGCTTATAACGGCTACACAACGATGGATTGGTACCACATGCTCCTTTGACCCAAATAGCAACTAAACATGCTCAAATATATTTCACCGTGCTTTCGACATTATCAAAACATTTCACAGTGCAATTGGGCCTATCTATCAATATATACGCCCAATATGAACTGCACAACATATATCTATGAACTAACACATGCTTTTCATACAAAACATGAATACATGCCACGCAATCATTCCAAAACACATATTTGAATCACTCACCTTCGATTTACGCTTCTAAAATACAATCCAAGGAAAACCCGAGTACAAAGAACGTGCAGTAATCCTTCTAGTACAATTCCTATCGATCAGAATTCCAATAATCAACTTTTTAAGAAAATTCTAGAAAAAGAGTTTTCAGAAAACTTAGCCAAACAAGGCCTAACGGATATCAAAATGAAGCCCTTACCTTAAGGAGTTCAAATATGAAATTTCGGGAAAAATAAACAAACAGAAGGTCGTCGATTTGTGCCGGAAAGCTCTAAGCAACCAAATTCCCAAATCTCTTCTCTTGAATTTCTAATTTAGGGTTTAAACTAATAAAAATATCTCATAAGTTTCGATATATAGGCACGACTCTCGAGAATTATGTGTACCTCCCCACGAGTTCTTAAAGCTCGTAATCAGTCTCTAAAACTTTCTACACAGCTAATTCATAGCTTCACGAATGAAACTAAAATTATAAAAGTTTTTGCCTAAGTTCTGTTTAGGTACTAAAGCGCAAATTTTTACATGATTTTACGAAATTGCTAATTAGCCTACTAATTCTGAAGCATATTAATTCGTCCTTACCAGGGTACTAAAATTAGGGTAAATATTACCTAGACCCCCTAAGGTTTGCCCCGATCATAGACGCCACCCCTCACGTTTCAGTAATATCACCTACACCCCCTGAAGTTTGAAGCGTGTATCACCTAGACCCCTCCGTCAATTTATCGTTAAAAAAGTGACGGACTAACATAAATAAATACAAAGCATACCCCTAAAAGTTTGGTCCTTGTGTCATTTTAGTACCCGTAGTTTCAATTGGGTCAATTTGGGCCCTGAAGTTTTAAATTGAACCTATTTGATCTAAATGTTCAATTCTGTGAGAAAAATTGACAGAATTTACTCACATACTATGCATTGCCATACTTTTTAAGGGCAAAAAAGGAACACCGTCAATCTCCCAACCTTCTTATTAGCGTAATTGTGCATAACAGTGGGTAAATTTTGTCAATTTGTTCCTCATATAATGGGGCATTTGGATCAAATTGATCCAATTTAAAATGTCGGGACCAAATTGACCCAATTAAAATTACAGGGACTAAAATGACACAAGGGCCAAACTTTTAGGGGTATGTTTTGTATTTATTTATGTCAGTCTGTCACTTTTTTAATGGTAAATTGACAGAGGGGGTCTAGATGATATGCGCTTCAAACCTCAGGGGGTGTAGGTGATATTACTAAAATGTGAGGGGTGGCGTCTGTGATCGGGGCAAACCTCAGGTGATCTAGGTGATATTTACCCCTAAAATTAACATCAGAAATAAATTCTAAACCAGAAAATAATATAAATAGAGAAATACACAGGTAAACATTTATATCCAGATAAACATTTAAGGTATTCCACAATGACCGTCTCAATCTCGGAGAGACGTCACAATATCAAAACACTCATTCTACACAGTCTCAGAGGGTTCTATAACACAGACACCCAAATCAACTCGTGAGCCATAACTCACTCACATATGTGCCACAATTGCACAACAAATCACATCATCATGCATGACAGTGTAATGAAATGCAACAACACAAATACGGGTGTTATAATTCTCTCCCCCTTAAAAGAAGTTTGTCCGCAAACTTACGCCGTCTCCTAGCATGACTTCTCCCACATGCTTTCCAACCTTGTCTTTTTGTTCACAATTTCCATCTCTCAGATACAATGTCACAACTCATGAGGAAAGTAAATCCTCAAGTTCATAAGAAAAATAACTCCTCTGAACCCCTTCTATATCCACTTAAAGTGTCAATTGAATACATACAACCAATCAACATTTCTCCCGAGTAAGAATATCAAAACTCAAGTAGATCATGCTCATTTTTTTTCTAATAATAGATTACACCACAATGTCCCATATTCATTCTATCATACCTTTTTTGAAACCACAAACTTCAGTATGCAAACTGAGAAAATGAGTCAGCTCTCTTCACTTTTCTTTCTCTCCGACCTACAATCACTTACAATTGTCTCAGACTGTTTAGCAATTTCTTCTGATCCCATATCTCAAACGAAACTATAATCGAGTCGAACATTCGTACATATTCCAATAATATGTTGATTCTTCAACCAGTTAATTGATACCTTCGAAATCTAATCTCTTATTTTTCCAACCATGAAACATTTGTGTAATACTTACACACTCAAGCTTCCTTCTATTTCTCACCATATATCAATGCTTCCCTTCTAAGCTATTCCACAATAGTAACCCTTGATATCTATAAATATCATTTTGTTGTCTTCTTTCCTTTCGACTTCATCAACCAACTCATCAATATATCCCCATTCATTCAATACCTCTTAAAGTGTCATTCTGGATTCCAACTGCAAATCTTTGCTATAACCAAACCTCCACAACTAATACCCTATTTACTCAGGCAAAGTCAAAATGTCGTAATATCTTATCCTCCAACAAGGCTTCCACTT
Source organism: Hydrangea macrophylla (assembly GCA_033977485.1). Taxonomy (NCBI): domain Eukaryota; kingdom Viridiplantae; phylum Streptophyta; class Magnoliopsida; order Cornales; family Hydrangeaceae; genus Hydrangea; species Hydrangea macrophylla. The sequence continues at coordinate 143,946,414 of CM066991.1, forward strand.
GAACAAGCCATCGATTTAAAAACAAAGAACTATCAGAAAATTTTAATCTAAAACTTTTACTAAAATAAATACATTTTCTACTTTTTGTTTTAAAACAAACGTCTCATATTTCTTGTAACCTTTCCTTCTATATCACAACACTACCACTCCAACAACGTCTATTGTAACAACCACAATTGTTAACATGATTTGATCCACGTATTACTCAATACTCCTCGTAATTCTTTCAACATGTATTCTTCCTTGTAACATATTCAAGATCACAATACGATCTATGATATTTTATCTATCTTATCGGTGACAATGATTACCTTTCTAATGAAGACTGTTACATCAATTCACTTTCATCTCATGACTCTTGGAAATCATCCTTGACTAATCTTATCCCATTTTTCAAATTCATCAATCTAAATTAAATACCGATAGAGCTATAATAGCCTCACAATCCCCAATCTTAACATCAAACACCACTCATGTTCTTCTCAATTCTTAGTATGTATCTCATAACCAATTAGTTTGTATTTTAAAAACACAAAACTTTTATTTCAAATAGCTTCAAATCCACTTCCAATAGCGATTTTAATTATTACCAAAATATTTTAAAAGTTCAAAACGTGTGTCCTTCAGACCACTGCTCTATAATTCCAGCTAACCACTCCTGAACCAACTCCTCACATAAACGAACCTCCATCCTCGTAATCCCAATAGTTACTTCCTAGTCTCTTTCCCATCATTCCCATTTCTTCATCGGTCTTTTTCTAATATTAATCCCAATATTATATCAGTAACTTTTTAACAAGACATTTACCCTCGATCAAGGCCATTACAGTTTGTCTCTGATTTGATAACTTTTCTTCACATTCATTCTTGTTCTGTATCTCCCTTCCACTTGTTGCCTTCACGACATCGTAACAAAATAAATTTTTCATACACATTTTTTTTTCGTTAAAACAAATTCACTTAACCATAGCCAAGATCGTAAATTAAATTCACGTACCACCAGCGTCCATCATATTCACACCATTCACTTACTCATCAAGTACCATCTTCCCAATTTATACATTCACGTCCTTATAAAGTACCTTTTTTGTCCTTCTCTCCCCAAAACTTGTTAAAACACATTATCGATCAACATCTTCTACTTACTACTTGGTCCTCCACTTTCTGAAATGTATTCTCAATTCAATATTCACTTACCACATCAACGCCTCAAGTGACAACGTGATAATTATCCTACTACGCACTACCTATTTTACCTCTAACAAATCTCATAAATTCTTAAACTTCTCATTTCACATATTCATTCCTTTGCTCTCTTCATTGTTGTAAAGGTCAAAACCCCAAATAATTTTCTTTACATACACTCCTCCCATTCTCATTCACTGCTACCCCAACAATATTAAATCTACGTTTACATTAAATTCAGATCTACTTGGGAACATCACAAGAGTCAAGTCCGCACATGTAGACACCCCATTTTGTTGGCTATCAGATTTAGGAGACCCATAGCTTTGTGGTTCATAATGATCGAAAAAGACTCAAAAAGGACTCCTGGAAGTTAGTTCTATCTCTCAAAATGCTCAGAATGACCAAAATGCCCTTGAAAGCCCCAAAACTCTCAAATTTGGACCAAAAGTTCTAGAAACATGCTACGTAAAAAATACTAAAAATGAGTTTTGAAGCAAAATCATATGAAATTGTCAGCTCCCAGAGACCCCCGGAAGTCCCGGAAGTTCCCTAAAAGTCCCCGTTGACCGGTTTGACCTAGGTGTGATCAGGTTTGACCAGGGTTTGATTGAAATCATCCAAATTCGCTGAAAATTCTGAGATCATTCTAGATCATGAAAAAGTATTAAAACAAGTTTTGAAGGAAAATCGGACAAAAACGTCAGCTCCCAGGAGCTCCGAGAGGTTCCCAGAACTTCCTGGAGGTCCCTGGTTTGACCAGTTTGACCAAAAGTTGCATTTAAAACTGGAGCACTGTATCATTTTTCAAAACTTTTCATGGATACTAGAGGTCAATAGCTTTCCAAAGGTATACCGCACATAATTCCTGGATTTAAAATGAATTTATTATGAACTTCTGAAGGTAAAAAAGGCGATCAAATCAGCTTTTATCGCGAATACCGCAAAACTTTTCAAAGTGACCTATCTCCGAATTTTTTTTTATGTAAAGTAGACTCCATTACCTTTCCAATGGTATATCACAACCTCAATTTGGAGTTCATTCGCATTTTCTGTGAATTTCGGACGAAATAGGGCCTTTTCGCGAATACTGGAACCTCTACGGGCCTAAATACAAATTTTTGGGCGTCTGAGGAGCAGTGCCGCGGCGGCACTGGGCCACTTCCACGGCGGCACATGGCCAGTGCCACGACGGCACTCAACCCCCACAGAGTCCATTTTTGTAATTTATTTTGGGGGTCCAAATTGAATAATTGAAGACCAAAATGATGTAGTTTTATGTTCACATATGTTTGGGACCAATGGAAGCACTTTCTAAATCCCAAAACTACCCCAAATTGGCCTATATAAACCCCCCTTTGCTCTTCATTTTAGGGGGGGCAAGTGCAAAGTTTGAGAAAGTTGTAGAGAGAAAGAGAGATAGAGATAGGTTTAGAAGAGAGAAAGGGAGCTTCTCCCACTGATTTTCCCTAAGAAAGTAAGTTTTAATCTTGTTTTCTTCCATTACTTCTCTTATAATTCACATTCAAATCCTCCCCAACCACCATTCTTGAGTTAGGAAGCCACTTGCATGTCTAAATGTCAATATCTATGAGTGAAACACCAAGCTATAAGTCTAAAATCACATTGATTATCATCTATTGATTGCTATTATTTGATTGTTTACATATTATGTTCATCTCTTCTTACCTCATTTCATTTTGATTTTTCTTTGATTACTTGCATGTTTATCATCATCTAGATAACATGTTGTTTGAGGAGAGTGAATCCTTATGGATAGTAGCTCTTGACCTCAAAGACATGTTTGATGGATGATGATTCTAACTTCAATACATTCATATGTATTACTGAGGTCATATTCTCAAACAAAACTATGTTTGTGCAAACAATATTGGGAGTTCTTGATGATGAGTTTGATGTTGATTTCTTAAGTGGTCTTAATCCCATTTTTGTGCTGAAAATGTGCTTTTAAAACCCCTATTTCAAAACCCCTCTAAAATCCCAAAATTTTGATTCCAAGAAACAAGCCTTGTTTTCTCAAGAAATCTTCAAAACAGTGAATGATCTGAGTTCAAAGATTTCTCTAGAACTCAATACTCAATGTATGGATGCAAGACCACTTGGAAAGTCTTCCTAACTCATTATAAAACACTCCTGATTTTTTGTTTGGTTTGGAAACACTTGGAAGGGTCCCTTTTTGACCAAAACATTCCTTCCATACATTCTGTTTTTACTGTCACAGCATCTAGGTTGACTTTCAACTTGTTTTTCAAAAACCTTTTCTAAAAGGAGTGGTCCCAACTCATTTTTCCCTTGAACTTCAGTGTCTTAGGGAACTCTCTGTATAATATGGGCCTCTAGATCTTTTGTTTTCATTTTCTAAGATTTTTCAACATTTCGGTCGACAGTACGGACTCTGTTTCTGAGTGACTTCTATTGTTTATATGATTTCTCTCAATATGTAAATTGAGGATTGGATTTTTGATATGTGTTCTAGACACAATAAGAATAATCTCCATAAAAAAAATCATACATTGAAAACATTTCTAACCCTACTTTTCAATTTCCACAAGATCAAGTCACTGTTCTGTCCACTATTCACAGCAAGTATACTTTTACTTCTATCCTTTGATTTGATGCTTATATATACTTCAAATTAGTTCATATCCTAGGAAGTGGTCCATACCATATTTTTACATATCCCATGATGACTTTTTCCATGCATTCATTCATCTTCTAGACTTCTAAGTCACTTTAGAAAACCCATGTACACAAACACACCACAACCTTTGTACATTCTAAGACCATGCATTGCATCCATGCAAGATTTGGGGTTTTTGTGACTTCTAATCTAAGAAGATTACAAGGAATGAACTTGACCACACCTTCATGTCCTCCATCGATTAATTCTTCCTTTCTCATCCGTCCCGGGGATTGAGCGGTCTTCTTTTCTCGAAGATTAACATGCACCATTCTAGCTTGCTAAGCATATTTTGATCTCTTTGATTATTTGTTTCAAGAACAATTTATGTCCCCTTTTAGATTAGGAAAACTTGATTACTTGATATGTGATTAGACGATTTTTCCTAGGTTTGTTTGTGTGATCTTTCACTTTACATTGTGTGATATTTGGCTTAGGTCTTATGAATGATATCTTATCTTTTGATCTTCCATTTCAAGATTCTTATGTGATGTAATATACCTATCATATTATTATTTGTCGAACCAAGCATAGTATAAGATGATTATTTGGATGTTAATTGAGGCCCGTCGAAAGAAGGGGCGAGTTGAGGGTGTTTTAGTCGTGACAAAGGCTCCTTCCTCTCTCTTATCAAAACCCCGAGCCAAGTTCTTTGGTTATGAAAGGTCAGTGCCCTTCATCTGTTTGGGTAAGTCAAATTAGGTTTCTTGGTTCCTCAAAGACAAAGTGGCGACTCTGTATCTGTTTTCAAAAGACCTTTTTAAAATAAATTTCAAAACAAAGGAAAATCAATTCTGAAACCCCGGAAACAAGAAGTCGGGGGTGGGCTCACGGAGGCCGCGTGTCCACAGCACCGCACCCATCACAAGTCTCATTTGGATTGAGTTGTTGCCTCTTAGTATGAGCTCACTGTCCATGCATCCAATAGTTCTATAAATTCCACGTTTAATCTAAATCTTGAAATTTACACCACAAATTCTGTACTCAAACCTTAACCCCCTTTTTCTTCCCACGTTCATTCTGGCATCAACTTACTTCCAATACCAATTGACGTCACATAACTCATCAAATCTTCAACCATATTCTCATTGCGGCTATTCCCAAATGCATATCGACCACTCATAGAAAAATCATCTCGCAAACTAGAGATAATAGATTCAGTTGAGAGATTCCTCAACATCCCACAATACTGACCATAAGATAGGTTGAAAGATTCCTCAATCGTCCACTATCCCAATACCGTATTCTAGTACTCCCAATACTTACCGTAATATAGGTTGAGAGATTTCTCAACCATTTGATACCCACCATAAGATAGGTTGAGAGATTCCTCAACCATCCCATACCCCAATACCGTAAGGTAAGGGAAGAGATTCCTCAACTATACACCATACACAAAATATCTATATATACTTCTTGACGCTTGCTATCCCGTCAATTCTACCGTCATCCCCGATATACTCATGTCATAATCTCATATACTTATGTCACAATAGTTAAATCAATCCTGAAACGATAACTTCCAACAACCACTCACACTACCTATATACAGAAAGTACTTCTTTCAACATGTGAACCACCATCAAACTTCTTCTACTGTATACCATCCGAATTCCATCTCCACCTCGTACTTAAAGAAAACTTGTTTCCATCGGTTTTGAAAACTTTTAACGATTTAAGATTTTGAAAATCAAATGGTTACCAAGATGGTTTCATCTATCACCTTCGGCAATTCTACAGTGTCCACAGCACACACAAAAATCTGACCGTCATCCAATCTCATATCATTTATGGAACCGTTCTAAAATTACGTGTTGAGATCTTGGTACTGGTGGTGCATTAATATATCAAACCTCAACTGGTGGAGCCTGAATGTTCATCTGATCTCGTTCACCTACGGCTTAGACAAAATTCCCCACCACATCCACTATCTGATCCATAGGCGAATGTGGTGATAACCCTCTTATCGGATCAATCATGTGGACAATGCATAAAGACTATGCATGCTATGCCACAATACATATATGTGCACAGAACATCATTACCATCAACAAATGAAACATATGAAGCATTTCTACAATGATAACAATATTATCGTTTCAATCACACACACTACTCGCCGTCACTCAACATATAATGCCACTCGTTCCCAAGGCTCTAAAACTATTGATTTGATACCACTAAATGTCATAGCCCGGTCCCACAACAAGCGGAACCGAAGCCCGTGGCATGCCACTGAGCCCAACTCAATTCATTAACATTCCCGAAAAGATTAGTTTAAGAACCCGCAGCGGAAAAAGAAATATAGCTCTCATTTCATATGTACCAGAGTCAATCCAAAGTACACTTTTCGCCCGAAGCCTTCAAAATTCGATCCAACGAATTTTCCTTCAAAAGGTCCCAAAAGAAGCTTAAGTTTGTAATTAGAACTTTTGAAAATGTTTGGAAGTGGAGAATCAACCAAGCTGGCAGGGGGTATTTCGACCGGTCGAATGTCCCTCTCGACCGGTCGAAAGTCCCATCGACCAGGTGCCTTTGCTGAAGTTTTGAAGCAGAGGAGCATTACACCGGTCGAATGGGTATCTTTGACCGGTTGAAAGTCTCTTTGACAGCAACCCACTTGTTTTTGTCCAACTTTTGACGCAACAAAAAGTACCCTCTCCAGATCCATTTATTTCAAAACTTTATGAAAGGTATTTAAACATATATAACAAAATGTCACTTTAAGGAAAACATTTACAAAACTCGTTAAAGATGCGTTTGGCACAAATCTCAATAGTGCTCAAAGTTTTGAATAATATGGACTATTGACTCCTTTACGCACTTAAACCCAAGCTCACGAGTTCTTTCATAACTCCAACATATCCAAAAGACCTACGAAATATTTTAATAATGTTTGGAATGTATCCAGAGTTTCTAATCTACAAGTTCTAAGTTCTATTACAATACTATCATCCGATTCTATTACAAGTTCCTTAACCAAAACAATTAAACTAATGTTTCGATTACAAAGCCACGAGATAAACATGGAGAGTCGCCTTCTAAGTGAACACCCATCATCCCTCGATCACTTTCCCGATTCTTCATCGGTATTAACACCTACAATGGTTATTTAAATAACTACACATACTTCGATTTGTTTAAGCTAACGCTTAGTGAATAAATCAACAATTTACATGAATGACAAATATGCTAGGATTCATATCTCTACATTTTATACTAGTCTCCGAAGTCTCACTTGCACGTTCCACACTCCTAATCCGCGACTCCTCGCCAATAAGTCCACGCGAAAAGGTAAGACTCATGTTTCTTTTCTTCAAACATATGACCTTATGCCTATAACGGCTCCACAATGATGGCTTGGTACCATGTGCTCCTTTGACCCAAATAGCAACTAAACATGCTCAAATACATTTCACCGTGCTTTTGACATAATCAAAACATTTTTCCGTGCAATTGAGCCTACCTATCAATATAGACGCCCAATATGAACTACACAACATATATCTATGAACTAACACATGCTTTTCATACAAAACATGAACACATGCCACGAAATCATTCCAAAAACACATAATTGAATCACTCATCTCTGATTTACGCTTTTAAAATACGATCCAAGGAAAACCTAAGTACAAAGAACGTGTAGTAATCCTTCTAGTACAATTCCTATCGATCAAAATTCTAATCATCAACTTTTTAGGAAAATTCTAGAAAAAGAGTTTTTGGAACACTTAGCCAAACTAGGCTTAACGGATATTAGAATAAAGCCCTTACCTCAAGGAGTTCGAATATGAAATTTGGGGAGAAACAAACGACAGAAGGTCGTCGATTTGTGCCGGAAAGCTCTAAGCAACCAACTCCCCAAATCTCCTCTCTTGAATATCTAATTTAGGGTTTGAACTAATGAAAATATCTCATGAGTTTTTATACATAGGCACGAGTCTCGGGAATTACGTTTACCTCTCCATGAATTCTCAAAACTCCTAATTAGTCTTTGAAACTTTCTACACAGCTAATTCATAGCTTCATGAGTGAAAACAAAAAATTATAAAACTTTTCACCTAAGTTCTGTTTGGGTACTAAGACACAAATTTCTACATGATTTATGAAATTGCTAATTAGCCTACCAATTTTGAAGCGTGTTAATTCGTGTCACAGCCCGATCCTACAATAGCAGAACCGAAGCTCGTGGCACGCCATCGAGGCTAAACCAATTCATTAACGTTCTCAAAAATTTAGTTTAAGAACATGCATCGGAAAAGAAACAAACCATTTGAAAACTAGCAGTCCAGTCGACTGCACCTCGTGCCCAGTCGATTGATACTGGTCCAACAAAAAGTTTGATTTGAAACCTAATCCAGTCGACTATTTTCTACGTCCAGTTGACTTGGGTGAAAAATTATGAGTCGATTGATCCGTCCAGTCGACTGAAGTCCAGTCTAAGCAAAAAGTATCTGATCAGCAACACAACCTAGTCGACTGTGTCGATGACCCAGTCGACTGTGTCCCTACAAAATATATGCAGTGACTTGTGAACAAAAGGGTCCAGTCGACTGCACTAACAAACCAGTCGATTGTTTTCCAGTAGCAAGGCATTCTACATAATTTCTCAAGTGTAAAAGCTTTCTGAATTCAACCAAAGTTTAAATGCACACTCCGAACTTATTCCAAAGTGATTCTAACTATATTATAACATGACTAAAACTTAATTACAAGAGATTCCCATCTATTACAGTATCACCAAACCGTTCTACGATTTTAAGTTAAACAAAATCAAAAGTCATGAAATTCTTATTACAACGACTCTATTACAAAACTACGAGATAGGCATGATAAGTTGTCTTCTACAAGAGCTCCCAACCCACGTACTCACTTTCCCGATTCCTCGCCGACATTAACACCTGAAATGGTTATTTGAATAACCACACATATTCAATTTGTTTAAGCTAACACTTAGTGAATGAAACAATAAATGCACATGAATGACAAACATGCTCGTATTCACATCTCTACATTTCATACTAGTCTATAGAGTCTCACATGTACGTTCCATACTCCTAATCCGCGACTCCTCACCAATAAGTCCACGCGAAAAGGTTATAAGACCCACATTTCTTTTCTTCAAATGTGCGACCTTAATGCCTATATCGGCTCCACAAGATGGCTTGGCACCACGTGCTCCTTTGACCCAAATAGCAACTCAATATGCTCAAATGCATTTCACCGTACTTTTGACATAATCAAAACATTCCACGGTACAATTGGGCCTACTCATTAATATAATTGCCCAATATGAACTACACAATATATATCTATAAAGTAACAGATGCCTTTCATAAAAAATAAATACATGTCAAGAAATCATTCCAAAACACATAGTTGAATCACTCACCTCCGATTAACGCTCTAAATGTTCGATTCAAAGAAAACCCGAGCACAAAGAATGAGCAGAAGTTCGTGTAGTATAATTCCTATTGATCAAAAATCCAATAATAAACTTTTTAGGAAAATTCTAGAAAAGGACTTTTCGAAAAACTTATCCAAACAAGATCTAGTGGATATCAAAACGATGGTCTTACCTTAAGGAGTTCGAATATGAAATTTAGAAGAAAATGAATGGGCAGAAGTTCGAAATTTGTCATCGTGAAGCTCTAAGCAACCAAAATCTCCCTTTGGCATTTTTCTTGATTTTAGGTTAGAAATTAACTTTATAAAAATATCCAAGTCATCTCTATCTATATATAGGCAACACTTTCGAAAATTGTGTTTATCTTCCCACGAGTTTTCAAAACTCGTAATTAGTCTCTGAAACTTTCTACACAGCTAATTTATTACTTTATGAGTGAAAACTAAAAATTATTAAAGTGTTCGCCTAAGTTACATTTGGGGGTACTAAAACGCAAATTTCTACATGATTTTACGAAATTGCTAATTAGCTTACCAATTCTGAAGCGTATTAATTTGCCCTCACCAAGATACTCAAATTAACAACAGAAATATGTTATAAACTAAAAATAATACAGATAGTGAAATACACAGGTAAATAGTTATTTTCAGATAAACATTTAAGGTATTCACAATGAACGTCTCATACTCGAAGAGACTTCACAACATCACAACACTCATTCAATACAGTCAAAGGGTTCTTTTACACAGACACCCAAATCGACACGTGAGTCAAAACTCGCTCACACATGTGCCAAAACGCACAACACATCAGATTATCATGCATGACAATGTAATGGAATGTAATAACACAATTATAGGTGTTATGATTCTCTCCCCCTTAAAAGAAGTTTGTCCCCAAACTTGTACCACATATATCGAAAAGGAGTGGATAATGAGTCCGCATCTCCTCCTCTATTTCCCATATCATCTATTCTGTCGTTTGGCTACGCTATAATACTTTCACCTTCGATATTACCTTATTTCGCAGGACTTGATCCTTCCGATCCAAAATCTCTACTAGATACGTAACATACGTCTAATCACTCTGAATTTCATTCGGCGTCGGAGTCATCACTTGATCTGTGTCGTCCGCCAAAATGCTTACGTAGTAATGACACATAGAAAACGTTATGAACCTGGGCATACTCATTCGGCAAATCTAATCGATATGCTATGGGTTGGGTCCAACTTTTCCAATGATTTCAAGAGGTCCTACATATCTCAGGTTGAGTTTTCTATATCTCCCAAATCTAGTAATCCCCTTTGAAGGTGACACCTTCAAATACACTAAATCTCCCACATCAAATTCCAACGGTTGCCTACGTTTGTCGGCATAACTCTTATACCTACTCTAAGCTGTCAGTAACCGTTGTCTAATTACATATATCTTATCCGTAGTCTCTTGTACAATTTGCGACCGTTCAATCATTCTTTCTCCAACTTCTGTCCAACTAATCAGTGAACGACATACATGACCATACAATGCTTCATAAGGAGCCATCCCAATACTCAACTGAAAAACTATTGTTATACGTAAACTCAATTAACGGCAAGTGGTCTTCCCAATCACCTTGAAAAATCAAGTACACACAAACGAAGCATGTCTTCCAAAATCTGGATTATTTTTTCTGATTGATCATTAGTCTGAGGGTGATAAGCGGTACTAAAATACAATTTGGTAACCATTGCTTCTTGTAAGGCCCTCCAAAGCTTCGATGTAAAACTACTGGCTCTATTTGAAACAATAAAAACTGGAATGCCATGTAGTCTCACAATCTCGTAATAGACAACTTAGCCAAAGTCTTCAGCTTAGTTGTTCAAAGCGGTAGGAAGTGTGACAACTTTGTCAAACGGTCAACGATCACCCAAATAATAGCATTCGATCTCTTAGACCTCGAAAACCCATTAACAAAGTCCATTGTAATGTGTTACCATTTCCACTTGGCTATCAATAACAGTTGTAACAATCCTGAAGGTACTTGGCATTCGACCTTTATTTGTTGACAACTCGTACATCATGAAACATAGCATGCTATTTTTCTCTTCATTCCCGACCACCAATAAACATATCTCAAGTCTCTATACATCTTGGTGCTTCTCGGATGAACGGTATACTTCATATTATGTGCTTCATCTAGAATGTTCTATTTCAACTCTTTCTTGTTAGGTACGCAAATTCTACACCTCAATCTCAGAACATCATTCTCAAAAGTGAATCACAAATTTTCTTCAAAGTCACATCCTGAAGTTATTTCTCTGTAATCTCATGAATCAAGAGTAGTTGTGCCACAATTGTCGACATCAAGCCACTTTCGATCCTTGGAATCATTTCAAGTTCCAAATTCTCCATATCTCAAATCAACTCTTTTTGAGAAGTCACGTCCTAGGCTGTATTGGTTGGTGCTTTACAACTAAGAGCATCGGCGACTACATTCACCTTGCCCAAATGATACTGAATCGACAGATTATAGTCCTTCATCAACTCTAACCATCTCCTTTGCCTTATGTTTAAGTCTCGTTGCGTGAACAAGTACTTTAAACTCTTATAATCCGTATATATCTCACATTTCTCTCTATACAGGTAATGACGCCATATTTTTAATGCAAAAACCACAGTAGCCAATTCTAAATCATGAGTCATATAGTTCTTTTCATGCAGTCTAAGTTGTCTCGACGCATATGCAATTGCCTTGTCACCTTGCATAAGAATGCAACCTAAACCTCTATATGAAGCATCACCCTCAAGTCTCCATCAAAACAGCTAAGATTGGTGCCTTCACCAGCCGACTCTTCAAGTCGTGTACTTTCTTCACATTCTGGACTCCATATGAAAGGATCTTTCCTCATCAATTATGTCATTGGCATTGCTATACGTGAAAAGTCTTTTATAAACCTCTGATAATACCCAACTAATCCTAGGAAACTTCAAATTTCTGTCACATTCGTCGGTCTCAACCAATTGGTAACTATTTTTATCTTCTGAGGATCTACTAAAATTCCTTTCGCTGACACTATATGTCCAAGAAAAGCAATCTCTGTCAACCAAATTTCACACTTCTTCAATTTTTCAAACAATCTCTTCTCGTGTAATCGGTGTAAGGCTAATCGCAAATGATGTTCGTGGTCTTCAACACTCTTGGAATATATTAGGATGTCATCTGTAAACTCAATAACAAACTCAACTAAGTAGTCTTTGAAAACACGATTCATCAAATCCATAAAAGTAGCTAGTGCGTTAGTTATTCCAAACAGCATAACCAAAAATTCAAAGTGACTATATCGAGTTCTGAAAGCTGTCTTCTCAACATCTTCCTCCTTGACTTTCAACTGGTGGTATCCGGATCTCAAGTTAATCTTCAAAAATACCTGAACCTCTTGTAACTGGTCAAATAAGTCATCTATTTGCGGTAACAGATATTTGTTCTTGACAGTCAACTTATTCAACTCTTGGTAGTCGATGCACATATGCATTGTCCCATCCTTCTTCTTCACAAACAAGACTGGAGCTCCCCATGGTGAAACACTAGGTCGTATAAAACCCTTCTCAAGCAGCTCTTATAACTAAACTTTTAATTCTTTCAATTCTATCAGTGTCATTCGGTACGGTGCTTTGGATATCGATTGTGACTCTGGTACTACTTCTATCGTGAACTCAAGCTCTGTTTCAATCAATGTATTGGGGAAAAACATCCAAAAATTCTTGAACTACTGGAATGTCTTCTACTAGTGGTCTAAGAACTCGTGTGTCAATAATTGCACATAAAAAACCCAAACAACCTTTCTTCAACATCTTACTTGCTTGAATCGTCGATATCAAGTATGGCGGTACGGTCACACCCTTACTTTGAAAAGTAAACTCTTCTTGTGCTTATGGATAGAAGCTAACTCGTTGCTGCTCACAATTGATCTTAGCTTGATTAATCGACAACCAATCTATGCCCAATGTAACATCAAAGTAATTTACTGTCAATGGAATCAAATCGATGCTCAAGACCTTATCGCCTATCTTGATCTCACATGACTTGAATACCGAAGAAGTTACTAACGGCTCACTAGTGGGTAATGATTGCTCAAATCATATCGTAACGGTTCAAATTTAACAGTTAAATGCTTAGAAAAATAATGGGACACAAATGAATGCGTTAAACTAGAATCCATGAGTATACGTGAAAGATATGAACAAATAGGAAGAATACCTGATATAATAGTATCATCCGTAATCCCCGACCTAAGTTGGAAGTATCGTCCTTGTTGTTGCTCGACTCCTTTTCCTTTATCCATTTTTTGCACTGCCTTTGATCAGCTCGGCATACTCGATGCTCCGGTACTCATTCTCGATTGTCTCTTACTTAAACATTTCTTCACTATATGCCCCGGTTGTCTACACTCAAAACATTTCCCCTCATCTCTGGGTTGTAGCTCTTGGTGTTCGAGGTTTTGTTTGGTGTCATCACAGTCATATTCAGAGGACAATTCCTGGATATGTGCCTTAGTTGCTTACAAAGGTAACAAGTGCTCAATAGATAGCAAGTCCTTTTGAGTCGCAAGTTACATGTTGGGCATAACGGTCTTGAGTCTTCGGTGAACGTACTCCCTCCTTGGTTACCCACATACGATCTTGAACTTTGCGTAAATGGTTTCTTGGCATTACCTTGACTCTTACTCCTATTGTCATTGGCTCTCTTACCTTGTTGTCCTTGTCGATATCGATCGACACTTTTCTCACCGATGCAAGCAGTTTCTTCTACTAGAGAAACGGTCGGGTGTTACAACATGTCAACACAGCTACAGATAATCTCCCCAAGCCCTTCCTCAAATTTACATGCCTTATCTTCATCAGTCGGGATGGTAGTTTTCCCAAAATGCAACAAAGCATTATAACAAGAAACGTACTCCCTCACAATCATGTCTCCCTAGACTAAACTCGCAGACTCTTGATGTTTATGAGTATGCGCTAATCGCAAAAAGAATCGCTTGTTGAATTCGTCTTTAAATGGTTGGCTTCCCTTGTTCTAGCACATTATTCCACCAATCCAATGCTTTACCCATCAATGTATCAAATGTGCACAGAATTTTTTCCTCGTCGGTACATATCACAGTACGAAAATGTCTTTCCATGTCCATCATCCAATGGGCTAAGTCTATGTCAACTTGCCCATGGTACAAAGTCAATTTCTGCTTATGGAATTGTTCTACGATTGTGTGTTGAGGTCGCGGTACTGGTGGTGCATCAATGTAACAAACTTTAACTCGAGGGACCTGAACGTTCATCTGATCTCGTTCGCTTACGGCTTGAACAAAATTTCCCACCATGTTCACTATTTGATTCATACGCGAATGTGGTGACAATTCTCTTATTGACTCTGTCATGACATTTTAAATACTCGTCATGATAGGTTCAATGCATATAGACGATGCATGCCATGCCACAATATATATATATATATGCATAGATCATTATCATAATCAATAAAGGCTAACATATGAAGCATTTCTACAATGATAACAATGTTATCATTTCAATCACACACTCCACTCGACGTCACTCAACATATAACGTCACTCATTCCCAAGGCTCTAAACCTTTTGCTTTGATACCACTAAATGCAACATCCCGGTTCCGTAATAGTGAAATTGAAGCCCGTGGCACACCACTAGGCTAAACGAATTCATTAACGTTCCCAAAAATTAAGTTTAAGAACACGCAACAAAAAAGAAACAAACCATTTGAAAACTAGCAGTCCAGTCGACTGATATTGGTCCAGTAAAAAGTTTGATTTGAAACCTAATCCAGTCGAATGTTTTCTACGTCCAATCGACTGGGGTAAAAATTATCAGTCGAATGATATGTCTAGTTGATTGAAGTCTAGTCTAAGCAAAAAGTATCTAATTCAGCAACATGACCTAGTCGATTATGTCCCTACAAAACTGATGCAATGACTTGTGAACAAAAGTCAGTCGACTGCACTAACAAACTAGTCGACTGTTTTCCAGCAGCAAGGCATTCTGCAGAATTCCTTAAGTGTTAAAGCTTTCTAAATTCAACCAGAGTTTAAATGCACACACTGAACTTATTCCAATGTGATCCTAACTGTATTGTAACATGACTAAAATGTAATTACAAGAGATTCCTATTTATTACATTATCACCAAACGTTCTACGATTCTAAGTTAAACAAAATCAAAAGTCATGAAATTCTTATTACAATGACTCTATTACAAAACTACGAGATAGGCATGATAAGTCGTCTTCTACAAGAGCTCCCAACCCACGTACTCACTTCCCCGATTCCTCGCCGGCATTAACACCTGAAATGGTTATTTGAATAACCATACATATTCGATTTGTTCAAGCTAACGCTTAGTGAATGAAACAACAAATGCACATAAATGACAAATATGCTCGCAATCACATCTCTACATTTCATACTAGTCTCCGGTGTCTCACATGTACGTTCCATACTCCAAATCTGCGACTCCTTGCCAATAAGTCCACGCAAAAAGGTAAGACCCACATTTCTTTAATTTCTTCAAACGTGTGGCCTTAATGCCTATACGGGCTCCACAAGATGGCTTGGCACCACGTGCTCCTTTGACCCAAATAACAACTCAGCATGCTCAAATGCATTTCACCGTACTTTTAACATAATTAAAACATTCGACCGTACAATTGGGCCTACTTATCAATATAATTGCCTACTATGAACTACACAATATATATCTATAAACTAACACATGTCTGTCGCGCCCGCACCCCCTGAATAGGCTGGCTATCGGTGTGGGCCTGGCTTCCTGAGAGTTGGTGAAATAAGATTGATTTTTTTATTAGAAATGGTGAAAAGAGTATGTTAGGGCCAATTTGAAATGTTCAGAGTCGCCACCTAACATTTGGACAATTAAAGTAATTCATCTTTGTCTTTTGAAAAAAAAATAGTTTTAAGAAAAGTGGGCCCTTTTAAAAGTGTGACTCTTAATAGGCATGCGAAAACCAGAGATCTTTTAAATTATGGGTTCAGGGACTCGGTCATGTCAAGGGAAGGTGTTAGGCACCCTCAAACATCCGCACAAGCACAGTTGCCGATTCTAGTGAATTTCATGATAATGGGACATATGTAAAAGAAATAAAGTGTGAGAATGTACAAGTATTGGAAAAAAAATGTGATTATGGCCGCAACCAAGTGAGGGGTTACATACGTATCTCAAGTCGAGAATCAGGTCGTACGTAGTTCTGTGCCTTGTATATGTGAGTGTTTGCAAGTGTTTTGAAAAGTTGGTCGATCTAGACCATGCAAATGGGAAGCAGTATTTTGAGCAAAAGATGGTGTAGCTAGGGCTGCTCAATATCGACCCGACTCACCCGTAGCCTTTTTATTGGTTTTTAAACAATGTGGGTGGAGTCACAAGTCTTGGGGGTGGAACCCGACAGTTTCGGGTGGAGTCACAGGTCCAGGGGGGTGAAAACCCGATTCACCCGACCCGACTCGACTCGAAACACACTTAATTTTTAAAAAAATATATATGTAATATGCTTATATCAATATATGCATTATGTATTATATAGTCTTTAATATATATATGTAATATGCTTATATCAGTACATGCATTATGTATTATATAGTCTTTAAATATATATATATGTTATATTCTTGTATCAATAAAATATACATGTCACTAGCGGAGATATAAAAACACTGAAACCATCAAACTAGCACATGACTATATTTTTATTTTTTGTTTGGTCAGAGCTTTGGTTAGCCCATGACTATGTAGACAAAAACATTCTAAGCAAAAAAAGAAAAAAGAAAAAAGAAAATGAAGACAAAGTCATGTGTAAAGCAAATGCTTGATTGAGACAAATGAGACAGTCGGGTTTCACCTGACTCGACCCGACTCACCCGACAAAACGAGTGGATGACGGGTGGAAGAAGGGCAAACCCGACTATGTTCGGATGGATGAGCGGATGAGGGCCAAACCCGACTTACCCTACTCGTGAGCATCCCTAGGTGTAGCTAGGAACTTTAACTTGTACGGTGTAGTCCTAGACTTGAACCTTTGAAGTAGTGAGTTTTGAAAAGTGATTTGAGTGAAAAGTGGTGTAACTAAGAATTTTAAAAAGTGATTGAGATTAAAATGAACTTATGCAAGCAAGTGAAGAATGAAGTGTTTTTTTTTTTTTTTTTTTTGTACTTTTCATTTTTTTTTTCTGATCTTTTAATCCTATGCCAGAAGTAAGGGTCAGTGCTCAACTTTTAAGAAAATATGAGAACGTACATGTAGGATAAGAAAACTTACCTGACTTTACCTGTGTTGCTTGAAGATCTTGAACAAGGGAGGCATTTGAGTTAAGAGATGTCCATTTTTTTTTGTATATTTTCTTTTTCTTATTTTTTATTTTGGAAGAAAGGGTCGGTACCCAAATGATTGAAAAGATATTTTTTATGTATTTTATTTTGTGCCGGAAGTAAGGGTCGGTGCCCATTAAGAGTGAGAAGACTTACCCGTCTTGCTTGTCCTGTTTGCAGATTCTAAGCAAAGGTGGCATTGGAGTTTTATTTTGAGAAAGTCCATTTTTTGCATTTTTCTTTTTCGTCATTTTTTTTTGTATTTTTTTATTTTGTACCGGAAGAAAGGGATAGTGCCCAAAAGAAATAAAAGAAATGAAGTGTGTGTAGGATAAGAAGACTTACCTGTAAAGATCTCTGAATGCAGATGCGGTTGTTGAGTCCAATTAGTCCTTTTTTTTTTTAATATTCTATTTATGTAAGTTAAGCAATCTTTCTAATTTAGACATGGATTTCTGTGTTAGAGAACAACGTAGTCCCCAGTAAAACATAGATCTCCGTATTTGCAATCACATCATCCCCAGTAGAACATGACTCTCCGTATTAGAAATCACGTGAGATTTCCGTATTAGGAACCATGCAATCTCGAGTAAGACGTGATTTTTATATTGGAAATCAAGTAATCTCGAGTATGACGCGGATTATTATTATCAAGCAGGAATAAGGATTATATGTAGAAGAAAAAAAATCGACTAGAATTTTGATGGTAAATGATTGGGATGTTGGGTAGTGATTTGAGGCAGTATGATGACGGCGGTGGTACAGTGGCCTTGAGGTATGTTGATGAGAATCGAGATGATATGATAGCTAGGTGGAGGGTAGTGATTGTAGTGGTGACCTTGATGGTGATAGTTAGAAGGGGTGGTATGATGATGAAAAAAAATGCAAGCTCTTTTTTTTTTTTTTTAGGGTTTTTTGTATTTAATGATGAAGTGAGGGAGATGGAGAGGATGATGAGGGAGATATAGAATGTGAGGGAGATGCAGAGAGAGAGTATTTTTTTCTTCGTTCCTCCCCTTCTAAATGAGTATGTAATTCTCTCGTTTTATAGGCCAACAAGAGTCCTTTCCTTTTTTTTTTTTATTTTTTATTTTTATTATTATTATTTAATTTTTTATGGAAAAAAAGGCACTCCATTATATATCAAAAGGATACCTAATCTCCTTAGCTGTTTTTTTTTTTTTTTTTTTTGCTTTTGCTTTGCCTTTTGCTTGACAGCCATCCCACTGAGTCTGTCTCCAATTAGTGTGTGAAAAATAATCGTGTGTGGTAGGATGCATGCATAATTCTTGACCTCTTAACCCCATAGCTTTTGACTTGCAGTATCTTTTCCATTCGAGGTCAGATTAGGATGATTTAAAAAAAGTGGCAGGCTTGTGTCAACGAACACTTTATTTTGAAATGATTGGATTGGGCAAAAATTGGGTGTCTACAATGCCTTTCATACAAAATATGAATACATGCCAAGAAATCATTCCAAAACATATAGTTGAATCACTCACCTCCGATTAACACTTTTAAAGTTCGATCCAAAGAAAACCCGAGCATAAAGAACGTGCAGATGTTCGTCTAGTACAATTCCTATGATCAAAAATCCATTCATCAACATTTTAGGAAAATTCTGGAAAATGACTTTTCGGAAAACTTATCCAAACAAGACCTAGTGGATATCAAAACGACGGCCTTACTTTAAGGAGTTCGAATATGAAATTTAGAAGAGAAAAAAACGGGCAGAAGTCCGTCGTTTGTCGTCGTGAAGCTCTAAGCGACCAAAATCTCCCTTTGGCCTCTTTCTTGATTTTAGGTTAGAAAGTTTATAAAAATATCCAAGTCATGTCTATCCATATATAGGAAACACTTTCAAAAATTGTGTTTACCTCCCCACGAGTTTTCAAAACTCCTAATCAGTCTCTGAAACTTTTTACACAACTAATTCATAGCTTCACGAGTGAAAACTAAAAATTACAAAAAGTTTTCGCCTAAGTTCTATTTGTGTACTAAAACGCAAAATTTCTACATGATTTTATGAAATTGCTAATTAGCCTACCAATTCTAAAGCGTGTTAATTCGTTCTTACCAGGATACTAAAATTATTAACTGAAATATATTCTAAACCAGAAAATAATATAGATAGTGAAATATACAATTAAACATTTATTTTTAGATAAACATTTAAGGCATTCCACAATGAACGTCTCATACTCGAAGAGACTTCACAACATCGCAACACTCATTCAATATAGTCTCAAAGGGTTCTCTAACACAGACATCCAAATTGACATCGTGAGTCAAAACTTACTCACACATGTTACAAAATGCACAATACATCACATTATCATGCATGACAATGTAATGGAGTGCAATAACACAATTACGAGTGTTATGATTTGTCCTCACCAGGATACTAAAATTAACATCAGATTTAAATTCTAAACCAAAAAATAATACAGATAGAGAAATACATTGGTAAACATTTATTTCCAGATAAAGATTTAAGGTATTCCATAATGACCGTCTCAATCTCGAAGAGACATCACAACATCAAAACACTCATTCTACACAGTCTCAGAGGGTTTTATAACAGACACCCAAATAAACTCGTGAGCCATAACTCACTCACACATGTGCCACAATTGCACAACACATCACATTATCATGCATGACAATGTAATGAAATGACACAACACAAATACGGGTGTTATATTCTTCCAAGATAAATTTATTTAATCTTCTTCTTTATTCAATTAAGAATAAGTATCCCCTTCTCTCCTTTAGAGAGCAAAATGTCAAGGTTATGGAAGCCCTCAAAGAATAGTTCATGGCCTCACAATTGGCATAACAACAGAACCAGTCTACCTAGCCAAACACCTTTGGCTGTTTAGTAGGAAAAGCTCAAGATCCCTATGAAGATGATATGGGAATAGCTTCATCTTCATCCAGCCAAGCTCCTTTGATTGAAGATTTCTTTGATGCCATCATTGAACTCTAGGCAAGGCAGGACCCAATGGAACTCACTGCTAGTGGAAAGGATAAAGTGACATAAGCAATCATGTCATAACCAAGGTGACACATGCACTGACGTTTCCTCCAAGGTAACGCATGCAATGTCGTTTCCTCCACTGGCTGACAGAATAAAGGCACAAGGACCGACTCCACTACTTTAGGACAGGTGTACGTATTTTGTCTTTATATCTTTTGTCACGCCCCGAAAGCCGAAGCGCGAGGAAAGAGAAAAGATAGAGAAATAGAGAGAATAAAATTAAAATCTTTACACGAAATGCGGAAGCGACTTTGGAAACCCACGGGGATTCCTACAAGGATGACTCACTAATACATAAATCCAATATGGACTTACATGTTAATGATTTCAACAAAGATAGAAGTACTAGAAAATTTAATTAAGAAACTATCCAGACAAGCACTAGTTTCTAGGAGAGAAGGAAAAATACAATAACTGTGAAAAAGGGCATTTTTTTTATAGTTGCTGAATTTTAAAACACCTGTATGTGGTTATATGTTTAAAATTTTCACATTCTGTTTGCTTTAGTCCATGTAAAATTTAATTCTGCACAACTTTCGTCTAATGACATTTTTTCCAATTCTTCATCGTTTGGGCAGAAAACTGAAATAACAGTAGCAGTTTTTTTTCTTTTGACAGCAACTTGACAGTACTTTGAAACATTACCAACTATGCCAAATTTTCAAGTTTAAACATTGGTACAAGACTAAACAAGTCCTAAACTAACATGTGTCTAGACCAAACGAAACTTCATCTACTTGAAATTTATTAAAAACGAGGAGTGAAAGAGATGAAGAGAGGAAGAATGGGAGAGGGAGAGATTGGAAGAGAGAGATTTTAAAACATTTCCTTTAAAAAAACAAAATGGACAAATCCGGCAAGGATTTCATACAAATATAATGAGTCCGGTAGGGACAAAACCAAACATAAATGAATCCGGCAAGGATTCCATACAATTACAATGAGTCCGGCAAGGACAAAACCAATCATAAACGAATCCGGCAAGGATTCAAATCAACACATATACATAAAACTTTAAAAGAGGTTCTACGGTCTCGGAAACTTAATTTACATAACATAATTAAGTTTAACAAGTAGAAAAGACAAGGACTAACATTTGTCAATCAATTACAACAAGGCTTCCCAAAATGACAAAATATGGAAGTCCAAGCATTAGAAGTTTTGTAATAAAAATAATACAACCATTCTCTTTAAGAGTACTAGACTATTACAAACTTCCCCAACTAGTTAAAATTTACAAGAGAGCTATCCATAAACATGTCTAAGCACAAGTCTTCAAAACAGGATAAAAGGTATCAACACCTATGCGTCGGGTCACATATGCCCTTTGCCTTTATCAAGCTCACCTGAAAAATGTTTTGTCGTTTTTATGAGAACGACGGCTCGTAGAAGACATTGTAACAATTCTATATGCTATCCATGACTAAAATGAAATGAGATGCAATGGGTCGCCACCACGGCTACAATGAAATGATTAAAGCCGCAAGGCTATGCGTGATATGTACACACCTCTCTCATTACCGGACCATGAGCCACCCACGCATGGAGTGTAGCATACCGACTTCCGGGAGCCAACCGAATATAGCTGGAGTTTGAATGTTTCTAAGGGTCATTCTCCCTATTCCCTCGCATGGGGTTTTTCTCTTTTCAAAACAAAACATTTATGTCGTGTTCATGTAATGCTTGCCGATTAGGCCTCAATGCATATGATGTTGATAATGATTTTAAGAATGGTCCACTACAATATATTAAGCAAAAATTCTAGTCCATTAGACATGATATCAAGAACTTCAAAGAATGTAATTAAATTTCATAATTTAACATTCCTAACGAGAATTTCTAAACTAACGTCCTAGTATGTGTTTACACATAAAGGGAGCATCCTAAACATATCTAGCACCACATAATCAAGTTTGGTAAAATCCATACATGTAATTTACAATTTGGCATATATTTCTAAATTTACAACTTTGGGGAAAACACTAATGCATGGGTCCAATTTATTATCCTAACATTCCTCTAATTACATTTAACACCCCAAAATCACAACTAAAGCATACAAATCACATTAAGGTGTAATAATTTCAACATTACAACTTTGGGAGAAACTTAGTGCATGTATCCAATTTGTTCTCCTATCATCATTCTAATTACATTTAGCACCCCAAATTTACAACTAACACAATCAATGCATGTAATTCATATAAATACAAATTAATCCTAACATTACAACTTAGGGGAAAATCCTATTACATATGTCTAAGTTCTCTCCTAGTCTAAAAATGAACTCAAGACATCTTAGACATGTATAATATATAAAATTGCACAATGTAAAACTACCTCAATGTAGGTTTTCCAAAATAAATGGAAAATCACCCAAAATTTGAGAAAGAAAATAAGGGACTCCAAATGGCTCCAAGAATATGAAAAGAGAAGTCCTAGGAAGCCCAATGACTCACTGCATGTAGTAATTCTTCAATAGGATCCCATGGTTGAAGAAGATGAATTTTGAAACTCTATGTAATTTGGGGAAACTAGGGTAGAGGTCACCAAAACGAATTTCGAGGGTATCACTAGAAAGCTCTTGAAAATCTAAGAAGGTTTTGTGAAATGGAAAAACTCACAAAAATGACTTCTTAATGGCCTAATCGGAGCTTGAATGAAGAGGGTCATGGAGGGTTTTCCATATACCCACATGTATAGATATAAAGGAAGAAGAAGAGAGAGAGAGAGAGAGAGAGAGAGAGAAAAAAATGAAATGAGGAGAGAGAGGGAACTGGCCGGCCATCTAAAATGAGGTGGGGCCCACATTTTTTTTTGTTTGGTCTTGCATTTTAAGTGCTTTAAAATGATGTATAGCATATGTGTGTGTATGTGTGGTCCAATGTTACGCACTTAGTTTAAAATATGTACCCACTTTAACCCTAGTAAAAAAAAATATTGTAATAAAATAAAATAATACCAAATAAGAAAAAAAAAATAAATAAATGAATAAATAATTAAATATAGTGACACAAGTTCAAATAAATTCAAATACTGCCCCAAAATTATTAACAGGCTCTCACCTAATCATTTAATTACAGCTTTACCCTTAATTAAAATTTCAAGTTATTACATCTTTTTACTAAAAATCCACAGTGACCTGTTCTAGATTGATGGATTTGTTTGTCTATTTAAAGATGACCTCCCACCTGTGGTAAGGCATTTTCATCTTCCCCCTCTTTCTTATATCCTCCTCTCTCTCTCTCTCTCTCTCTCTCTCTCTCTCTCTCTCTCGTAGCCTCCAACTCCTCTGTAAATCTGGTTGCCAAGTAAGTAATAATATTTATTTTCTTTTTGTTATTTTGGTCCTATTGATAACTGTGGTATTAAATGGTGGAGGATGAAGAAAAAAGGGGTCCTTTTAGTCCCTCTTATCTTCAATTTGAAAACAAATCTTTTTATGCTTAATGGATTTTAGTCCTGATTCTTTTGCTAGACATGCTACAAATCATGGATTTATGTTCTACAGTTTTAACATGATCTTGGGATATAAAATTAAAATATCCTTGTTTATAAATTTGTTTTGAAGATATGAATGGAATTGTCCATTCATTCAACTGTTGCGTCTAATCATACGCAACTAGTTCTGTATTAACAATATTAGAATTGAATCTTGAAGTTGATGTTGGTCCAGATTTGAATGCTCTTAACATTCAAATGATAGGCACCCATGATATATTGTATAAACATTATATTTAAATTATAATATATTTCCATATAGTCTTTATAGAGGGATTGCCAATCACAATAGTAAAGCCAAAACGGCAATCCTCATCCCTTAACAGGCCCAACCCATGTGACAAACGGCAATAAAACTCCGAGAAGACAAAATATAAGAATATATCAAATTCTGATATAATTTCTAAACAATATACCATGGTGGCCTTACTGGAACACTATAATTGAATTGTAACCCTACATGCTTGATGCACAAAATGTTCACTGGAACACTAGAATTTTGAATTGTACTAGTGTTGGAATTAAATTTGGGCTACAAATTTTAAAAACATTATTTCATTTTTTAAACAACTTCCTCATTGATGTGAGAAAAAAGGTACAACCATATCACGATATACAAACCAGTGTAACCCTTGGTGGGGAATAGAAGTGTTCGGAAAAGGCATATCTACAAGGACTATAATAAACACATACTATTAAGTATCAATATGATATCATGAATATACAACAATTATTGAAGTCGAGTAATTTTAGAACAAACACCAAATATTTTTTGGCCAAGATAATATTACCTTGCTTGAGGACCAAGTTCACTCAGATTCATACTTGTGAATCCAATCTTATTGTCCGAATATTCCGACTCGCCGCGAGCTGTCTCCATAGCCAAACACTCCTTTAACTCCAACACCACAAAATTCATGGTTGGCCTTCTAGTGGGGTTGCGAGACACACAAACCATTGCTGTTTCTACAGCTTTCCACATAGAATTAACATCATAGTCTCCCTTCAACCTTGGATCAACAACATTTGTGATATCCCCCATTGTAAGCTTGGAATTGACCCATTGAATAACGTGATTAGAGTCATTGCCTTTTTTTATTGCTGGTCGGCCTGTGATAATCTCCAAGATAACAACCCCAAAGCTATAAACATCGCTTTTCTCTGATAATCTATTTGATGTGTAATAACTGCAAGCCCAAAGGAAAACTAAATGTGAAAAACATGCATTTCTTTATGTTAAGGTTTTGTACTATTTAGCCGATTGTATAGTTAATGATTATACCAGCGCTGCTCAATTTAAGAGTCTTTTAATATTCCAATTTGAAATGTCCCAGATAAAGAATCCTCTTTACAAAGTCCACTTAACTACAGACTTCCCAAGTTTAAATTTTGAACTTAAAAGAAGGGCATTATTGTGAAGTTATGGATTTTTCATATCCCAAAAAAAAAAAAAAAAAAAAAAAAACAGTGCTGAAATTGTTGGAATTTCAAACAAGTTCCCTTAATTTGGGACAAAGAAAGTATTTAAAAAGAATAATGGTATGCGCTAAAGAGAAAAAAAAATTATTTACTCAGGATCAAGGTATCCAGGAGTCCCAGCAACAATTGTTGATACATGAGTGCCACTTTCAGTTGAAAAAGCTCTAGATAGCCCAAAACCAGCAAGCTTGGCTTGAAAGTTCTCATTTAATAAGATATTTGTAGACTTCACATCTCTGTGCACTATAGGTGGCTTACAACCTTGGTGCAAATACTCCAGTCCTACATTTCAAACTCCCATTCAGTACTAAGACCTTGATTGGCAATAACTTTTGAAGCCCGTTAGTTGTTATAGAACTCCAAAACTGTTATAAATTGCATCTAAAACTTCGCTACTGGGATCATTTCCAGAAAAATGTGAGTCATCACAGAAAATTATGATTGGCCAGAAGCTATCTTTGATAGGGTTTTTTTTTTTTTTTTGTCAAATGCTATGTTCTATGATTCATACAGAAGTTGTTTCCAAACAAGCCCTAAAATGAGTCGTAAACGTGGGGAAATAAAAAAAGATAGCGTAATTCATGGGCTTACTACCTTGTGCTGCATCCATTGATATTCGAAGTCTCTCTTCCCAGCTTAAACTATTTGGATTTTTATCTGCACCGATGACTAGAAATTTCAATAAGCATAACTTTAAAGTAAATGAATGTATTTCACAGGTGAAACTTTCCTGATATGAGATGTATACCAGAGAGATGTTGTTGTAAGTTTCCATTGGCCATGTACTCATATACGATTCCCATGCCGGTGCCTTCATTGCAGTACCCGACAAGCGAAGTTAAATTTTTATGATGAACACTCATAAGAATATTAGCCTGCAATTCATAGCCAGAATTCAATTCAATATATATACAACAATTAGATTCTGTAAGAAATTTAATATTGAAGACTTACTAAAGATGCAATGTACGTACCTCTGCTTGGAATTCCTTATACCCTTGAATTGATGACGGAGAGAGCATTTTTACAGCAACTTGGGTTTCTCCTACAAAGCCATGGTAAACTGTTCCGAATCCTCCTTTCCCAACAGCTGTTTGGAAGTTGTTTGTAATCGTCAAGATCTCGGAGTATGTGAACTGTCGATTCTTTACCTCGATTGAAGTATCTCTGTTGTTTGTTTCAGTGTCTACCCTTCTGGCTTCTGAGATGGTCATAACAATATTAAAATAAATGGAAAAGAAAAAAGAAGATATATTTTTTTCGAATATCGTGAAATATTGCATTTTGTAGAAAATGTCTATTTTGAATTATATAAGGATATATAACGATTGTCATACCTTGTGATTTTCCTTTTTTAATGAACCATAAGGTAACCATGGCTGCAATTATGAGCACAACTACTACTGCGGCTACAGATGCTACTATTGGAACAAGTTTGTTATTGTTGCCTGATGGGGATGATTGAGTACTTGTATTTTTGCCTTCACCACCAATACCATCGATACTGTTAATTATGAAAAAATGTTAGACTTAAGTGGAATTCGTAAATACTCCTACTTTTTAATCATCCGGTAAATTTATTTTGAAAATTGTAGTTTGAAATTTTTTAGGATTAATTAAATACAATGCGTGGTTAGTAGTTTTAAAGTTATGTTTATATGTCCAAAGTAGTTGTCATTTGTCGGTAGAGTAATTCTTTGGTGACAACTTTCATACAACCTTTCTTAAAAAGATATGTCTATCTCTATCCTGTGATATACTAAATATTGTAACCTTTTTTTTTTTGAATGAAAAAACAAGAAGTTGAAAGTTATCAATATGATATTTCGAAAGGGCAAGTACTAGAGCTCTTCTACACCTCCAAAATATTTGACATGCATGTCAAGGCGCACCTCACGAAAATCCTACTAGGTATTAAAAATTTTGAAGGTTTTATATCTCCAATAGAAATTTAATTAATTAGAAGTACTACATCAGATTCAACGTCATGGATATATAAAATCTATGGATTGAATTTTTGGTAGGGAGAGAGATACAAAGATTTATATGCCATAGAAAATTAAGTACTAAAATTAACTTCCTTGTTTGAAAATTTAATAATTTGGGCTTCAATTTCTAAAGATAAGAGCAAACCTCAGTGACAATCCATTTTTTGACTTTGCAAGGAGTTCATTTGGAATTGAAGAGAAGTTGTTTCCTTTGAGGTTTCTGCAAAAGAAGAAACAACTATAATCCCTTTTTTTTATTCCATTAAAATAGATAAATGAGTCAACGAAGTAACTTACAGGACTCCCAAGTTACCCATTTGAGAAAGAAAAACAGGCACTGGTCCAGTCAATTTATTGTTTGATAAATCCCTGAAATTACCAAAAAAAAAAAAAAACAAGAAAAAAGACATGCTTGTCATTGCATAGAGAGATTGCAACATCTACAGGTATAGATTTGATTGAAATACTTACAGAGATTGTAACATTGTGAGGTTATATATGGAAGGAGTTATCTCCCCAGACAAATTACTGGAGGACATGTCCCTGATATGTAAATTTTAAGTGCCATAATTAATATTTTGAATACATAGATAGTTCAAGCTACGATAATAATTAAGGTGTATGGCATGGAATTGAAGGTGTATGGCATACCCACTCACGCAAAAGGAGGCACATATGCCCGGCTTAAGGATCCTCGGCTCCCTTGTGGACAACACACATGAGTGTTGCCCACAAAGTGACTGTCAACAGTGGCGGATTCAGGAATCTCGGTCAGGAGAACTGCGTGTAACCCTGAGGCAAATTTTTTTGGGTCTATTTGTATTTAGGTCAATATATTACTTATAATAAGTTTTCTTTTCAATTTTTGGGAGAATGAAGTATAATTGGGCCAACATATTATATATAAAAGCCTTTTTTTTAGCCTAACACATTTTTTTTTTGGAGGGCTATATAATAAGTTAAATTATTTTGGAGGGGCCAAAGCTTAATAAATTGGAAAATTATTTAAAATACATGTATAAAAGTGTAATTTTCCAAAAACTAGGGGTGACCCGCCACTGAGTCTGCCGAGGATCCGTGCTCAACTTGCCCGTCCTCAAACTTGTAATTTATCCGTTCAAAACTCAGAAATCTCACTTTGATCCTTAAATTCCAAATAAAGATCTTATTTACTCAATTAGCCTCAATGAGTTATGACTAATAAATAATAAATTATCATTTTGAGCATATTTAGGATTCTTTCTTTTACAAGTGAAACTAATAAATGTTAAAGAAATAATTAAGCGTATGAACACAATTTTATTGATCAAAGAATTATGTGAGAGATTACTTTGCCTTTGAATAATTATGTTTTACCCACTATTTATAAAAGCGACAGAATAACCACAAAATATTTAAAAACCTAGATTATATATAGCTTTTCTATGAAAAAAAATTCAGATTCCCGTGTAAGCTTGTGCCCTTTTAAGATAAAATCCTAAGTCTGCATGCATGTAATAGTAAACATACAGTGATACGATCCTAGGCGGGTCATAATCGGTGTAACTGCAGCGAATGCCGATCCAAGCATAAACTTTAGGTCCACATGGATCTCCTTCCCAGTTTCTTGACAGTCCATATATAGACTTAATGCTCAGGATTGATGCAACTAATAGAGACAAGAACAAATAGTTGGAACATGGAGCAAAATACGAAGCTAATATAAACTAAAATTTAACACATGTGTTAGACTCGATCGTCTTCACTTTCCGTGTTTTTTTAAAACTTGAAACTGGGCTCGCATGGTAACGTTGTTGCTTTTGGTTTTCGGTTTTTATTTTTATTTTTTGTATTGATGCCTGCCTCTAATTCAATACAAAAAAATGAAAACAAAAACTGAAAACCAAAAACCACAATGTTACCATGCGAGCCCTTAATCTTTTTTTTTTTTGGCTGAAAACTTGAAACTTAATCTCCTTTGATTGTGTGCGAATACAGGACTTACAGGGGTTGATTATAACTTTGAAATGACAAGTATACCCCCCATAATTTTCAACATTTATGTCTATCTCAGGGCGGACCCATAGAGACAACCGCAGGGGGGGAGGGGGCGGGGTTGTGTGTGTGGGTGTGTGTGTGTTGTGGTAGCACGACCCTTGCAAAAAAATTGAAAATTTTGAGGGTCTATATAGAATTTTGAAGATTTGAAAATATTTTACATAGTGGTACCACCAAATTTATGACTTTATATATGGAGGTTCTTAACACATAGTGTCCACTTGACTTTCATTGTGTTGAAATGATGATGTGTTAGGAATCACATTTGGGGATAAAAAAATTTGGGAAGATTAACATTACAGGATTAATAACTATTAGAGTTAGATATTATAATTAGTTTTATTTATATTTAGCTTTAGGGTAGTTTAGTCTTTTACTTTATATTAGGGTATACCTAGATATACTATTATTCTCTCTTCTTTTTGATTGTATTCATTCATTCAATTTTGTGTGTTATGAGAAACTCTAGTTCTCTTCTCTCTTTTCTCTTTGTTGTTATCTTTATTTGATATATTCACAATAACAATATCCATTAGTGTAACCGTGTGACATTAAAAGTTCCTATTAATAATGAAGGAGAAGAGTCATATCCCCTTATTTAACTCAGGAGATAAACAATGTCTAAATCTTATTTGCCACAACTATGTCAACTACTCAGTCAAGTCTCTGTCTCACTTAAAAATAAAAAATACGTATAAATGACAATGACGGAAAAAAAAATTTCGCATACAACTTGAAACCCTCCCCCCCCCCCCCCCTCCTCTATCTTCTTCATAATGAAGTCCACCTCAACCCACACAACGTCTATTTGCGAGTCCGTGAAAAGGAATGTGATTATTCATAATTTGTAAAAAGTATTTTAGTATTGAAACTAAAAATGGAAAAGTTCATTATGTTTTTTTTCGCCTGTGGTCATTCCTAACTTCTTTTTAGTAATTAATGAGTTTAAGCAATAATTATAGCATAATTACTAATTTTTCGAGGGAATTGATTTTAGCACTCCAAAAATTATCATTGGCACTCTATAGTACCACATTCAGTGCATGTAGTACCATGTAGTTAATGCATTGCATGGAGTGTCAATGGTAACTTTTAGAGTGCCAAAATCAATTCCCATTTTTCAAATGACCAAATTTAAGATGATAAGTTTATACCTTAACCACATCCCTTGTAGCTGAGTAGTAAACTTCTTGGGTGTACTACTTCAGAGGTTTAGTGTTCGAGTCATAGCGAGCGTGGCCACTGGGGAATTCACCCGGCGACTCTAGGACTTCGGGAAATTAGTCGAGGTGTGCGCAAGCTGGCCCGGACACCCCCGATTATCAAAAAAAAAAAAAAAGTTTGTACCTTCAATTCTATGTAGATTATGAATGAACTCATTCAATTTCATTGACACGCTAATCGCTAGGCCCTCAATGTCTTAGATTTATTTCTATATGGTTGGAGGTGGTGGATGGTTGAAGGAGAGCAACGGTGGTGACCCACCGGTGACATTGGTGGTTTTAAGGAAAAATAAGATAGTGGAAGAAATAAAATGAAGAAAAATATCTTAGGAGAAAAATTTTCAAATCAAGAAATTTGTCAAAATTCGTCCCGCTTATAGAATTTTGAAATTCAATTATATTTCTGTTTAATCACAACCATGAAGAGTTAAGTTTTTTGAATTAAAGCCTAAATATGAGGAGATAAAATATAATTAATCCTAGGTACATATTGGAACACTCTTGGGCAGGGGCGCAACCATAAATTTCATTCAATGGGTACCAATTAACTTGATAGGGTTAAGAAAGTTATACTGGGATTCGGGGGCAGCACCCCCCATTTTTTTTTTGGTCATCTATTTATGCATTTTTGATAATAAGATAAGAAAAGATAATGAGAAAAATATATAAGGAGAGATAAATACAAACTATTTGAATCAACAAGGCATGATGTCATGCACCTATACAAGTAAAAAAAAAAAAAAAAAACCACATGGTATGGTGTCAACAGACAATAGGGTTTGTAATACTTAATTGGGTTGGGCTGAAATGAGAATAGACATAATAAGGTTTAAATTAAGATGATCACGGGCTAGAATATCACATGAGCTATTTTGTATGGTGTCTAGTATTAGGTGGGTTTATTTATAATTTGAATTTAGAACACTAAATCGGTTGGGCTGAAATGAGAATGGATATAATAAAGTTTAATAGTATGAAATATTATGATGGGCTAAAATATCACATGTACTAAAAAAAAATTCCCAAACTTCAAAAATTGAGTGGGTACCATGGGACCCACTGGTTACCATGTCCCTACGCCCCTGCACTTGGGTGAAGTTCTTTAGGTGTGATTAGTTAATTTCCTTGAAATTTAAGATTAAAAAAAAATGTTAAAAAAAATTCTTTTTTTAAAGGTAGGTCCCATAATTGTGAGAAAGAACCTAATGAATCACACCAAAAGAACTTTACAGAGGTGTGGTCCATAAAAATTAACAATGTTAAATACATACCATCTTTGTCATCTGTTAAAGCATCAGAGAGTTGTTTGGTAGTAAAGATCTCGAGGGCATTGATTAAAGGCGGAAGGGTTGATCTTGAAGTCTTATTGATATGAACCTCGAGCGTTGTCTTTGTTGGTAATTGGCTGTACAATGTATCTGCAGTCAAATACCTAGGAGTAAAAGGACCATACCGTAAATCCTGGTTAATGTAGATGTTGAATTCTCTTGTTTGATTGGTGGCTTGCAAGTTTTGAAGCTCAGCAAAGTGCATGTATACGTAGAATTGGTCTGTGGAATTCTCAGTTACCCAGTCGATGTCCAAGATATCGGTGTGATCATTTGGCACTATGCATTTGCTCATGACGACAGGTGGCGGGTGGAATTTGTTGTCTTTAGAGTCAATGGTCGAGCTGGTTGTTAAAACTGAGGCATTGACATACTCAGCGGGCCACCATAACCGATCGTAGGGGTCATCCTTGACCCTAAGTGAAATCAAATTTTATTAGCATAGTGAGATACTTTTTAGGGTTAATTACACAGATCTCTCTTGGGTTTAATAAAATTATACCGATTTTTCCTTTATATTATAAAATTATACAGATTTTTTCTCTAGCATGAATTTACGTACTTACTAGTTATATCATCTGCTATCGCCTGAATCTCGAGGCATTCTTCGAACCAATCATAGACTTTATTGAGATAGGTGAGACTCCCCTATTTTACCCCTTTCTTTGTTAACTATATATTTTACTAAGTTACACACATCTCTCTCTCTCTCTCTCTCTCTACGGTGTGTATGTATAGATATAGATATAGATATACAAATACATACATAATGTATGGGCATACATATTTATCTATATATATATATATATATATGAATTTGTTTAAAAAAATAAAAATTTAAAACTCAAAATCAATTGTTCCAAAAACAAAATTTGTTCCTATGATTTAAACAAAAAATCAATTTATTCCAAAAACTGATTTGTTCCTAAGATTTAAACTCAAAATCAATTTATTCTAAAAACCTAAGATCTAAACCAAAATACCAAACCCACCTCAAAGAAGTATACACGTATCTATGTATATATGTATTCAATGGTTATATTAATACAAATATGTATGTATATATGGTGTGTATGTATGTATATATGTATGGTACGTATATGTGGTGTGTATGTATGTATGTTGTATGCATGTATGTGTATATATAGTAGACAGGGGTGGACGGATGCATGTGCAAGGGGGGGCAAAGCACCCCCCAATATTTTCAAAAATTACTAATATTACCCTATGAGTCAAAATATTTTACATTCAAGCCTCCCCTCTTGAAATTCCATTCAAGCCCCCCCAAGATATGAAAATTATCTACTATGCATAAAAATACCAAAATATGTATAAATAGGTCCATTTTTTTTCAAGGGCGCTGCCCTGAACCCCCGTATATCAAGCCTCTCTGGATTGATTTTCTAGATCTGCCCCTGATAGTAGAGAAAGAGGAGGAGGATTATTTTTTTTTTTGATAACTATGGGTATTTTTGGCATTAGCAAATTAAGAAGGGAGGTCTCTGTAAATTTTGCAATCTAGAAGGGAGGTGTGTGCAATGCAAATCCAAACCTCAAGGGAGGTCTATGTAATTTTACATTATAGAGAGGAGATCCGTGTAGTTTTGCCAAAACTCAAAAGAGGTCCGTGTAATTAATCCTATTTTTTAATACGAACAATTGGTTCGTTCGCCAAAAAAAAAAAATGGAATACAAAAATTAAGAGAATCAAAAAAGAAAATTTTGTTTAACATTAATATGCTATCACAAGGGAATTAGAGTATTTTCAAATTTTTTTTTAAAAAAAAAATAAAATCGGGAAGTTATTGCTTTTAGATTAATCGCCTTTTCAAGTTTTTTGAAAATGTTGTTTGTTGAAAAGGCTGGTTCAAAATTATTGACTTATTCAATGATCTCAATTAATTGATTCTCAAACGGACAATTGGTATCACATACAGTACTAGTTTTCTTGCTCATTGTAGTCAGTTTCTCTAGATATTTTATTTTGAAAGGTGGAGAACTTTATTCAAATTGACCGTTGTATATGTAACGCCAATCATATATGCTA
This sequence comes from Hydrangea macrophylla, assembly GCA_033977485.1. Lineage (NCBI taxonomy): Eukaryota > Viridiplantae > Streptophyta > Magnoliopsida > Cornales > Hydrangeaceae > Hydrangea > Hydrangea macrophylla. Next base: position 143,980,737 of record CM066991.1, read on the forward strand.
TGCACTAGTTAACAGTTTGCCTTGTTACATTAGAATGGGAAGGCTTAAAAACATTCGAAAATATACACCACGTTTTTTTTCGCTTTCAAAACTTAATTTTAAACCCTCTATTCCCAATTACATCACTTAATGGGTCTTGATTTCAAATTGAGGACAATCTGTGACATATGTGACAATTGAAAATTTGAGGGCCTTAAATGATTGTCCTCCATTAATTGAAACCAATTTTGCAATAGTTTTTGACTGAAATCGATTGAATAATTGATGATGTAATTTATAATAGATGAATCAAAATAAATGTATAAAGATTTAAAAAGCATTACTAAAATGTAATTGACTCAGCTTGGAACTAATTTCTCATGTTTCCCACAAATTAAAATTTATTTTAAAATTGTGGTTGGTTGGCGTGTACGGCATCTTGATAAGACCAATTCTACTCTCCGAATGTATATGTATAAATTCTGGCAAGAGAAACTTTTTATTTAGAAAATACTTTTGTTCACTCAAAATATAATTCATTAATGCTCATCTAAGTATTTTATTGATTAATGTAATTAATTCTGAGTCCGATTGCATTGACCAATGGAATGCTTGAATTAGTATTGATGAGCTATTTTTGGATAAACAAAAATGCTCTCTTTTATTTTTATTTATTGGGAGAATCAATGCTAGACGTTGATTATAGCGTCGCACCATGATCAATCACTCTGATACATGCAAAACTCGATATATTGGCCCCCACCTCGCTAGATATGATACGGAGTAGTATTTAGTTTTGTTCTTTGTTCTTTTTTTCGTTTTTTTCCCCTACCAAAAATTCAAAAGTACGTTTGAAACAAAAGACTAACGTACCTGAGAAAATCTTTGGCCTTTGAACCACTGATATACAGACGCGATTGTAAGTTTAGTGATCCAGACGCAGTTTCATACATAGAATTATCCAAAGGCCTTAACTCTAAGGCTGATATGATAGGTATCCCAAGTCCAGTATTGATAAGACACACAGATATATAATCCGTAGTGGGGACATGTATGACCTCCCATATCCGAAAATCATTTGTTTGGGGTAGGACCATCGTGTACCAGAAATTAACTCCGATGTGCAGATCGAATTGCGATCGTTGATTATGGGCATCATAGTTTCCGTACATAAAGTAGGCGCGTACCAGATATTTGTTACCTCTGCCACGCGCTGGTCTGAGAGTGTAACAGTTTCTGATTCCCCGAGGAAAGCTTCTGAGGGTAACGAATTGTTGTTGAAGTGAGTTGCTCCTAAAATCAGGAGATATGTAATTGTTCACACCTGTGTCTACATACCCTGTATCTGACGTGTAATATATTCCGGTCGTGTTATCGGTGTAGCTAGAATTCTCAGCTATCCCACAATCTATGCTTATAAACCCTGAAAAAATATATATATATATATATATGTTTATATAATATTTATATAGATATAGTTAGAGAACTAAATGATCAATTGAAATTCAATTCTAGAGAGAGGGTTTAATTCCAAACCTGATGTGTCCTGGGCATGAACCACAAATATATAGGCAAAGCCACAAAGGAAAGAAAAGAGGAACCATTTTGACATCCCCACCACCATTAATTCCTTTGATCTATTCATATTCTTCATGCTGATCAATATGGAAAAGCCTAACATGCCTTCCGACCTCACTTTTATAGATATATATATATATATATATATATATGTATGTTGACAAATTGCATGTTGTCTACTACTTAAATGATATACAATTTTGAGCTACATGCTGTCGTAAGAAAAATTAAGAGTAAATTATGTTGAACTCCCATGAGATAAGGTTAAAATGGAGAGACATCCCTAGTTATGGAATGGAAAATTACAGTGATCTCCATTAATGAAGTTGGAGATTAACACTTTTCTCCTTCTAGTCAATTGCTAATTGACCGCTCATATTTTTCTTTAATTTAAAAACTTTTATATAATGATCTACTTATTCTTACTAAAGTTAATAAAAAAAATTTACATTCCATTTTTTTTTTTTTTTTTGCAAGAATGGATGCAATAGTATATTAACTCTCTACTGCTAAGTTTGTCCTTTTATAATGTGTTGCCTTAATTTAAATTAACAAATTTTTATCCAAAAAAAATTTAAATTAACAAATATACTTAGTTTAAGCGGTATATGGATAGTTTTGCAGGCATCACTTATTTTGTTGGTTCTATCTTTGATAAAAGAGGCTAGTGCAATTTTGCATATCACAAGAGATCGAGGTTCTTAATTGATTTTGACCTGGCGTATGGGAAAGTAATTGTAATTATCCCAAAAATAAAATTGTTACTGAGTCAATTGCCTTGTTCCCCAGCATAAAACTATGGATATCCTTTTAGTACTCGAAGAATTATACAACTCAAATGACATCCAACATGTCTCATTTGACTACTAGCATATATGAAAAAGAAAAAAATAAAAAAATAAATAAAAAATAAAGAAGTTAGGTTGGATAAGTTACCGAAAGAAAAAGGTTAGAGAAGTTTTTGTCCTTGCAGTTTTCCTTCAAACAATCTCAATTTTCCTCAATCAATAATTCAATTAGAACTCATCAAGTGGCCAAAACTTAATTCCAACTAGATTCTATCTAGCGCAATGTGTGGGTACGTTGCTGTCTACTAAATCATCAAAAATTGATGAAAAATATTTTTATAATTTCATAAAAATTGTTAAAAAACAAAGGCTTAGCCTAGCTATGTGGTAAAAAAATTGTTCATGTCACGCTCATACTGAGGTTTAAACCTTGCCCCCCCTCTCCCAGGCCTTGACAAATATGCTATCACATAAGACCACTACACCAAATGATTTAAAAAGAAAGAAAGAAAGAAAAAAAAAAAAAAAAAAAGGAAGAGAGACTACTCTTTAATAGAAATATAAAGTTTAGTACCTAACACCCCACTCTTTTAAAAATTGATTCATCCCCAAATCTATGTACAATAATTAATCCCTAATTATAATTATAAACTAGAGATTAGTCCTTTCTCCCAAATCTGTATCTTTTTTATGGACAAAATTGTCCTTGCCATTAAATATGTACATATATTTATATGTACCATCACCAAATCAAGGCATAAATTTAGGGATTTCAATAACCCAAATAACTAATTATACCTCAATTTCTCTCACTCAGGATCTCTCTCTCTCTCTCTCACACAATCTGCGTCTCTCTCTATATCACGATCTGTTTTTTTTTTAACCTTTGCCCATGTCGATCTACTTTCACAAGTTATAAAGAAGAGTCATTTCTCCCAAATCTGTATCTTTTTTATGGACAAAATTGTCCTTGCCATTAAATATGTACATATATATATGTACCATTACCAAATCAAGGCATAAATTTAGGGATTTCAATAACCCCAATAACTAATTATATCTCAATTTCTCTCACTCAGGATCTCTATCTCTCTCTCTCTCTCTCTCTCTCTCTCTCTCTCTCTCTCTCTCTCACAATCTGCGTCTCTCTCTCTATCACGATCTGTTTTTTTTTTTTTTTTACCTTTGCCCATGTCAATCTACTTTCACAAGTTATAAAGTAGAGTCATCATTTTCTTTCTTTTCTTCTTCTTCTTCTTCTTTTTTTTTTTTTCCCGATTTTCGAATTTGTTGTTCCTTCAAGACATGTTCTTAGATTATAACTATGCAAATAAACTGCCTCCAAACAAAGCAGGGGCAATTGACGAGTGAGAAACATGGTGATGATAGTAATGGTGCAAACGAGATTACAAGATGGTGGGTTGGAGTAGCATCGGAGTTGTTTCAAATGTGCAGTGATTTCTAGGTTTCAACTTTCCAAATTAGTGTTTGGGGAAAGGAGTCTCAGAACATCGTACAAAGTTGTGCTTGAGAAGGGGACGACGGTGATGGTAAAGAGACTCATATGTCTATATCTATATGTGTATGTATACCCATGTATATTGTTGTTGTATTTTAGTGTTTTGACAATTTGTGTATGAATTTTTGCAGTGTGAGAAATTTCTCACAAAGTGTAGAGTTTTACTTTTGAATTTTGAAGGTGAGAAATTTGTTTTTATTTGGTGAGAAATTTTTCATCAAATCTGTTAAAAATGTGAGAAATTTCTCACTATAATAGATAAAATTTCTCACATATGGTCAGTGATGCCGTTTAAAGTAAGAAATTTTGTATTATGGTTAGAAGTGAGAAATTTCTCACACATAATTTTTCATTGTTAATTCTCTCTCTCTCTCTCTCTCTCTCTCTCATTAAATCCGTTAAAAAAATGTGAGAAATTTCTCACTATAATAGATAAAAATTCTTCACACATGGGCAGTGATTTCTTTTAAAGTGAGAAATTTCGCATTATGGTTGGAAGTGAGAAATTTCTCACACAAATTTTCACTGTTAATTCTCTCTCTCTCTCTCTCTCTCTCTCTCTCTCTATATATATATATATATATATATAATAATAATAATAAATCTGCGTTTTGAATTTTAATTCCTGATTTATGGGAGTGTAAGTATTATTAAATTTTCTATGTTAATTCTATATCTTTCTACATATATATATATATATAACAAATCTAGATTTTCAATTTCAAAATCCTGATTTATGGGATGGGGCTAGTTTGGTCCTCAAAATAGTTGAGAGACTAATTCTTAAGTTGTGGTATACTAAGGACCAATTTCTAGAAAGGGTGACTATAATGGACTATATATTAAGTGTCCCAATTTTTAAATATGGAAAAGGATTGTTAATATAATATAACATTGATGGAAAAAAATAGACCGCATATCAGTAAGATCTGACATAACCCGCCGACCAATCTCGAGCAAAATAGTGAGAGTACAGGCCCGTAAGTTCAGGCTACTCTCTATTTCAAGGCTTGATTTCATAGCAAGACGTTCGTAAAATAGTAAGACTCAATTTGCCCCAATTAAGTTAGCTGTCCAACAGTTAGGTTTGGCAAAATAGTTTTGGATACTCCAATTCACCCAAGTTAACCTGAAAAATAACCAGTTTAGATTCGGCATAAATTATTGTGGGTTGAAAATGGGTTGGACAAATAAAATGTGTAGTTAAAATAGGTTGAAAGTGGTTAACTATTTGATAACCATTTCATTTTTTTTGTTTTTATATTAGGAATTTTTGTGTTCATTTAAAAAAAAAAGAAAATAAAAAATGAGTTTAGTAACTTTGTTTTGTTTTTTTAAAAGAGAGAAAAAAACAAAAAAATGCATTTGATAACTATATTTTTGTGTCAAAATTTTATGACTACTGAATAAAATGACTTTTTTGCATTTAAATTTTCAAAATGTCATAATATGTTCCAAAAAAAATCAGAATTTAACGTCGTCAAAATCTATGAGCTTCTGAAAACCATTTTGGAGCCTAGAGAATGTATACGTCGTAAAATGACTAAGTTGCCCTTGGAGCTTACATATAAGAAGTAAACATTGTTAAAATTTTCAAATTATACGGAGTGACTTACCCCAAGGTTTTTCGACGTTCTGGATCTAATAGTAGAGTCCATTTGGCCCGAATATATTTGTAAAATGATTATTTTACCCTTCAAATTTCAAAATGCCATTATTTGTTAAGACTAAACTAGAATTGAACGCTGCCAGAGCCTGTGAGCTCATATTTAAGATAAAGAACATTTGGGACCTAAAAATTACATATATGGTAAAATGACCAAATTGCCCTCAGGGTTTACATATATGAAGTTAATGGTACACCCAAAATTGGCTCTATCTTATGACCGAGCGGTTCAAATCATCAGCTAGTACATGCCCCGGGCAAATCATGCACAACTCCTCAGAAGCGTCAGCCCGAGCAGTTTTCTCTACTTATCATCCCGAGCGGTTCATTTACGACCCGGCCAGCAGGTCGAGAAAACCGCGCATGCACATCCCGTCGCGGGAACAGCTCATCCGGGCCCACAGGCATGATCCCGATCATTACGGGCAGTTTCCTACTCAAGCTAGAAGACTAATGGAAAGTGCACACTGTTTCCTAATCCAATTAGGAAATCCCCATAATTAATGCCAATTTATATCAATAGAATTATATTTTGCTTATCCATGTATGAGTAGGTCTCTTACATTTATAAAAGAGACCTCTCACCCCCCATTGAAGGGGTCGCCAATTCTCTAGTCTACACAACACCTCTACAATTCACCATTATACGCATACACCCGGCCGGTATTACTGGTAGTGCCGCCCCTATTTGTTGGCTCACCAGGTCCGCCGGTGATCTGCTAGTGAACGTGCTCAGACACACCCGTAGACGTAGGTACCTTCATTAACAGGGCCGAACCACATACAAAAAATAGTCTCTCTCTCCTTAAATTGCTTTACTTTACTCTTACCAATTTTTGGCATCATCAGTTTGGCGCCGTCTGTGGGAACGACAAGTCTTCTCATCAACAAATCTCTTAACTGATCATCATGCCACCGAAGAAGGGTAAGAAGTCTCATCAGCAGTCCGACCAGGATGTTCCTTTGGCCCCGGCACCGACTACGGCAGTCATGACACCTGAGAAAATCACCGCAACCCTCACACAACTCTTGGAGGGCCAACGTCAAATCCAGCAGCAGATCGATGCCCTGCTAGCCCAGCAAAGCAATCTTCCAGTGGCCGGGAAACGACCAGGGAACGTTGCGTACGGTCAGGAACCGATCTTGACCAGACAACGTGCCCGAGCCAACCCGTCCCGTGTTGAGGATGCCAGAGACATCAATAGTGGGCGTGTTGCCCGAGAGGAAAGAGCCGAGGTGTCCCTAGGCAAACGGTTACCCGGAGTCATAACCAAGCCAGATCCCAGAGGACAGTACCCCGTCATGAAGAAGAAGCCTCTTCCACCGACCCGACCAGCTCCTCAGATACCAGTCGGGAAGGAGTGGAGGCCCGAATCCAGGACTTGCAGAAGCAGATCGACGGAGTGGCCAAAAAGTTTGGTCAAAACCGTGTTCCGAATCAAGCCAATACTGAGACAGAGACACCATTCTCCAGCCAGATCACGAGGTTCTCTATTCCGCGTAAATTTAAGCAGCCTCGGATAGATTCATACAACGGCTCGGGAAGCCCGGTCGACCACGTCCGGACCTACAAGGTTCAGATGGCCCTAGCCACCAACTTCGATGAGCTATACTGCCTAGCCTTCCCAACACTTTGAAAGGCCAGGCCATGCAGTGGTTCTACTCCTTGGAGCCCCGATCAATCTGTAGCTTCAAACAACTCAGCAAGCAGTTCATCAACCAGTTCGCCAGTATGCATGAGCGCCCAAAGCCAGACATGCAGCTACTAACAGTCAGACAACGGAATAATGAGTCCCTCAAGGAGTTCACCGACCGGTTCAACCAACAGAAGCTTCAAATCCGCAATTTGGACGAGACAATTGCCATCATAGCCTTCTGCTCGGGAGTTCAACACACCAAGTGCGCCGCGTCGTTCCACAGAAATCGATCGGCAACCTTGGTCGAACTCGCGGAGAGGGTTGGAAAATACATCGACACTGAGGAATTACTAAAGATCAAAGACCCCGGGCAAGAAAGCAACGAGTCTTCCAAAAGTAAACGAAAAGCGAGATCAGCCCAGGAGTTCTGACAGTTCTTCCAGTTCACAGCGGCGGTCTGAGTCCGGCAATCCCGACCCGACCACCGGTTCATAGCAGTCCGGGTCAGGCAGCCCTGACCGAACCTCCAGCTCACAGCAGGCAGAGTCCGGCAGCCCCGACCCGACCTCCAGTTCACAGTAGTCTGAGTCCGGCCGCCCTGACACAACCTCCAGTTCATATCGGTCAGGATCAAGCAGTTCCGACTTTGCCTCCAACACATAAAAATCAGGAGCCCGACGATCTTGATCCGGCCCCCTGTCTCCATCGGTCTAGATGAGCCCGACTACAGTGGTACTTGCATGATCACCACATGAGGCTCCACCGATTATCAAAGAGCCATGCAAAGACCTCGGGCCTAACCCCGAGGCATCTAAAGACCTCGGACCTAACCCCGAGGCATAAGAAGACCTCGAGCTCCGAACTCAGGCACTAAAAATACCTCGGGCTCCGAACCCAGGCACTAAAGACCTCGGGGTCACGCCCGAGGCATCGGCTTCGCTTAGGTCTAACCGACGATGGGGGCAAACCCCCTAGGTAGCTGATGATGGCAAGCTTCAAAAGACCCTGCAACTACCATGTTCCAGGTCGGTTACCTACAGATCATAGCCTCTGTAAGACCCTCGTCTTAGCGAAAGCTTGGGGGGCAAGATGGCGTAGTGAACTAAACAGGTAATCACACCGAGTATCTACAGGCCTCGCGGATAACCAAGTCAAAATCTTGGACAACTCGAGCACCTATAGTACTCAGAGGCATTAACTCCACTTAGGTCCAGACCGACGATAGAGGTGACTAAAATCTCTTAGGTTGGCCGACGATAGAGGAGCAAAAGGACCCTAAAGCAACGTGATTTAGGTCGGCTCCACCAACATGGTCAAGCTCTTCTCCCAGCAGTCTTGACGAAGGCTGGATGGGCGGAAGACAACCATCCTGGGGAGTTAACAGTAAAAAGGACCCAAGAGCAATGCGCTTTAGGTCGGCTTTTCCAACATGGTAAAATCTTTCTACCCACAGCATTGACGAGGGTTTACGGGCAGAAGATAACCATCATGGGAGTTAACTCAAGCAAAAAAAGACTCCGAAGTGGGCCGAGTCTCAACTCTCGGTCACTTCCGGAGCACTCAAAGACTCTGAATTAGGCCGGGTTTCGACTCCCGGTCACTTCCCGAGCATTTAAAGGTCCCGAGCTAGGCTGGGCCTCAACTCTCAGCCAGTTCCAGAGGACTTACCAGGCTCAGAAGCCCAGAGGTAGCTTTCACAAGGACTCAGACAGCGGTAAGTAACATCAAGCTAATTTCCAAACTTGCCCCGATATAGCATCTGGCCAATCTTGGAAATGGGGGGCAGCTGATACACCCAAAATTGGCTCTATCTTATGACCGAGCGGTTCAAATCAGCAGCTAGTACATGCCCTGGGCAAATCATGCACAACTCCTCAGAAGCGTCAGCCCGAGCGGTTTTGTCTACTTATCATCCCGAGCGGTTCATTTACGACCCGGCCAGCAGGTCGGAAAAACCGCGCATGCACATCCCGTCGCGGGAACAGCTCATCCGGGCCCACAGGCATGATCCCAATCATTACGGGCAGTTTTCTACTCAAGCTAGAAGACTAATGGAAAGTGCACACTGTTTCCTAATCCAATTAGGAAATCCCTATAATTAATGCCAATTTATATCAATAGGATTATATTTCCTTATCCATGTATGAGTAGGTCTCTTACATCTATAAAAGAGACCTCTCACCCCCCATTGAAGGGGCCGCCAATTCTCTAGTCTACACAGCACCTCTACAATTCACCATTATACGCATACACCCGGCCGGTATTACTGGTAGTGTCGCCCCTCTTTGTTGGCTCACCAGGTCCGCCGGTGATCTGCTAGTGAACGTGCTCAGACACACCCGTGGACGTAGGTACCTTCATTAACAGTGCCGAACCACATACAAAAAATAGTCTCTAATCTCTCTCCTTAAATTGCTTTACTTTACTCTTACCAATTTTTGGCATCATCAGTTAATATTGTTAAAGTCTTCAAATAATAGAGAGTGGCTTAGCCCGAGTACTTTCGACGTTCAGGATCCAATGACATGGTCCATTTTACCTGAATATATTTGTAAAATGACTATTTTGTCCTTAAAACTTTAAAAGCCATAACGTGTTAAAATAAAATCAGAATTTAACATCGTCAGAGCTTATGAACTTATTATAATTTTAAGACCATTTGGGGGGCTAAAAAGCATATATGTGATAAAATGACCAAATTGCCCTTGAATCTTACATAAAAGAAGTTAACATTGTTACACTACAAGGAAAAAGGCCTTTTATGTCACTTAAAAAGTGATATAAATAGGTATTTATGTCACTTTTTTTTCCAGTAAAAAGTGACATAAATGGAGGCGACATAAATGTTTTAAAAGTGACATAAATGTTTTCGAAAAAGTGACATAAATGTTTCATAAAACCAACACATTTGTTAATAAAAAGTGACATAAATACTTAAAAGTGACATAAATACCATTTTATTTATGTCACTTTTAACCTAAAGTGACATAAAAGTAGAAAAGTGACATAAATATCAAACAAAATTATTACATCAAAGTATTAAAAGTGACATAAATACTTAAAAGTGACATAAATACCATTTTATTTATGTCACTTTTAACATAAAGTGACATAAAAGTAGAAAAGTGACATAAATACCAAACAAAAGTATAACATCAAATTCTTAAAAGTGACATAAATATCATTTTATTTATGTCACTTTTAACCTAAAGTGACATAAAAATAGAAAAGTGACATAAATACCAAAAACAATTATTACATAAAAGCCTTAAAAGTGACATAAATACAGTAAAAGTGACATAAATATCACCCTGTAAAAACAATATATAGCACCCTGTACATATATACAATACCATGCACCATGTACAAAATTAAATCCAGCTGAATATATAATCTATTTCAACTACTAAATTTCATCGATTCGTCTCAATATCAACCAATTAATTGGTTTGAACAAAAAGTATACAATCGATCCGAGTCAAGTGCAAAACTAATAACATATACATATTACATATTCATCAAAAAGTACAAACAAAACTATAAAAGCAATAAAAAAAGAATTAGCCCAACAAAAAAAGTGGTTTGTTTGTCAAAACCTTCCATCAAAATGTGAAACTTTGTACCTACAAAAAAGATAAAGTTTTCATTAATTAGTTGTATATAAATTAATAAAAGAGTAAAACTATGTTTGGGGGTTTTGAGAGACCACAATGTGTTCGGGGACTCGTAATGATGAAAGAGTCATTTTTTCGTATTTTTTGTGAACCGTGAATCCGTTATGCATTTCGTTAGTTCTCGCAAGTTTATTTAAGCATGTTTTACTTGCGTGTAAGGTTTGGTGGCGTTTGGTTAAGTGGTTTACCGATTCACTACTAGAAATCTCAATAACTAAGCTTTTTCAAGCCTAAGTGACTAAAGAGTCATTTTTTTTGCATTTTTTGTGAACCGTGAATGCGTTATGCACTCCGTTAGTTCCCGCAAGTGTATTTAGGTATGTTTGAGGTGCGAGTAAGATTTCATGGTGTTTGGTTAAGCGGTTTACCGATTCACTACTTGAAACCTCAATAACTAAGCTTTTTCAAGCCTAAGTGACTAAAGAATCATTTTTTTGCATTTTTTGTGAACTGTGAATGCGTTATGCACTCCGTTAGTTCCCGCAAGTGTATTTAGGTATGTTTGAGGTGCGAGTAAGATTTCATGGTGTTTGGTTAAGCGGTTTACCGATTCACTACTTGAAACCTCAATAACTAAGCTTTTTCAAGCCTAAGTGACTAAAGAGTCATTTTTTCGCATTTTTTGTGAACCGTGAATGCGTTATGCATTCTGTTAGTTCCCGCAAGTTTATTTAGGTATGTTTGAGATGCGAGTAAGATTTCGTGGCATTTCGTTAAGCGGTTTACCGATTCACTACTCGAAACCTCAATAACTAAGCTTTTTCAAGCCTAAGTGACTAAAAGTCATTTTTTTGTATTTTTTTTGAACCGTGAATCCTTTATGCATTCCGTTAGTTCTTTCAAGTTTATTTAGGTATGTTTGAGGTGCGAATAAGATTTCGTGGCGTTTGGTTAAGCGGTTTACCGATTCACTACTCGAAACCTCAATCACTACACCAAAATGGTCAAATTGGAACCCTTTTGCGAATTTCATCTGGCACTGTTTAAAACAGTGCCAAAATTTGGCACGCTTTTAGGCCAATCTGGAACTGTTTAAAACAGTGCCAAATATGGAACTGTTTCAAGCAGTGCCAATCTGACAAATTTAGCGTGCCAAACAAATCCCAAAATTGTTCCCCCCAAATGTGCGTGTTGACTGAATAAAATACCCTTTTACATTAAAAAAAAAAAAACCAAACATTTCCCCAAATTAAGTTTTCCCTCTCACTCTCTCTCTCACACTCTCTCTCCTGAGAACCCTATAGAAGGAGAAAAAATCCCCAAATGTGACCCTCACCACCACCGCCGCCGACCAACTCACCACCACCACCGCTGCCGATGGCAGCTCTCTCTCTCCCTCTCCCTCTCTCTCTCTCTCTCTCTTTCTCTCTCTCTCTCTCAAACTCTAGTCTTACGAGAGCTGATGGGTTAAGGGGGACATTGGGAGTGCCTTTACCGCCGGCAGCTCTATTTGGGTTTTCTTCAATTTGGTTAGATCTGTTTGCTATTAACTCTAGTTTATTTCAAGGCATTGAAAAATTTGATCTAGATCTGATGCGTACATATTTGTTGTATATATATGTATCGATATATAACATTTCTCTGTGTTTGTGTATATATGCATGTATATGAGTACTCATAAATGTGAGCATATTGATTTTTTTCAAAATTAATGGATATATCATATATATGATTATAGAGTTACGGTTAGTTTTTGTGACTGTGTGTTGGATCTGATTATTTTGAGTTGACCCTTAGTTCAACAAAGATTATAGTTTAACACACCTTTCTGGGACTTTTTGAAAGGCTTAGATTTCATCATTTATGACATAGCCCCTACCTGCTTGTCTAAGGACTTCCAAATGTGCAGCTAGAAAATAATCATCCCGCTTTGAGAAGAAACTTCCCAGTGCCCACGGCATTTCACACCCAGCCCCAACCCAACTATAGTTATTAAAGGCCAAGATGCCTAGGAGATTATATAACCAATGAAGTAACGTGCAAATTGTATATTTATATATAAAATAAAATAAATGGTCAATGTCAACACCTCAAGTTTGCAACAATTGACTTACCAACCGGAAAAAAATAAGTTACCAACAATGGACTCCATCATCATCTTAATTTCAAAGATACATATATACATTTACAGGTATGTTATCAAGGGTGGAGCTACAGCTAGTTCAAGGGGGGGGGGGGGGGGGGGGGGGTTGGGGTGGGCACGTGTTTTCTCTCAACTTTTTAAAATCGTTTATCTACGTTATGTAATCTACACTTGAAACATTTGTAAACAATTTGCCCCTTTTTCTAACTACCACCCAAATCAGGATTTAACCAATTAGCCTCAAGTATTTAAATCCTCATAGATATCCCTTTTGAACCTACAAGATTCTTTGTTTTACGAGTAAAACTGGTTAGAAGAAGAAGAAGAAATTAAGCAATATTAGTTAGCCTTTGATTATTAATAATAAGGGCAAAACTTGCCCCCTCAAACTATACATTGATTGGTACTTTAGTCCCTCAACTTTGAATGGTGGTAATTTGGCCCTCTAACTATCAACTGAGTTGAAATATCAACCGTCCACTAAATTTTGTTAAAAAATCAAAGGGAATGGCCTAATGTGCTCCTCAAAAACCATGCCCTTTTTTTACTCCACAGCCTTCCAGAGCTACCAAACCAAATCCAGTTCAATCATAGCCTTGTTCCAAAGCTATCTCCACAAAACCAGCTCAATCTAAGGGTACTAGACAAAAACCAAATCAGTCGCAACCTTTCAGGAATACAAGGCCAGCAACTAAGGTAATTAGCAGAGGCAATGCATTTCAAGGTGCAGTTGGAAGGGGTAAAGGGAAGCATGGTCGATGTAGGTGAATTTTTTTTTTTTTTTGTATCAAAAGGTTAATGTCTTGAAGTTGATTTTTTTGACATGTTAATTGGGAATCTGGGATGGACATGGAACTGTATTTGACCATAGTAATTACATATCATATAACTAGACATTTTAGTATGAATGTATGTATATCTTTGGTTTGGTAGGCCTCATTTGGTGTTATTGTCACTCTTGCTAGCTCCCCAAAACATGCCACTACAACTAATTCAGCTTCAGTACTTCTCTCATTTGCTTGCACTCATGATTGCTCCAAAACATGCAATTGTTTTACATGGCATTACAACTTCTCTCATTTGCTTTCATCACTCTAGAACAGATGGGTTAATTTCAATGCATGTGAAACTGATAGATATGTTTTTTTCTTTGCTTTACAAATATTTTTGTTTATAATGTAAATACTAGTACTCTTTAGATCTACAATTGTTGTTTTTGTACTTGGACTATTTTAGGAAAAGCTTCATTACAGAGTAAGAAAATGCATGAGGACCAAAAAGATTGGCCGGAGATAAAAAGAAAATAAACCTATGCTGCAGTTGCTTTTTTGGATGAAAGTATGAAGCTAGTTTTGAAACCCACATTGTAGTATGGGAGTTCTGGTTTTTTTTTTTTGTTTATAACGTATGAGTGTGCTTTCTGCTTGTTTGTTTTCGGACTGTGCAACACAGCTCCCCAATTCATGCTAAATGTTTATTGCTTTTTGTTTTTTAATTCGTACTTCCAGGTTCCTGGAGCAGAAGGGCTGGTAATTAGAGTTGTTTTGTCAGTCGATAAAAAGTTGGAAGTGAAGCAGCGATTTCTTGAGATCTTTCAGGAAGAGAATTACCCAACTGAATTCCCTTATAAATCTAAGGTATTTTGGAGATTGACTAACCTTAAATCACCTTAGTGTTGTACTGGAGACAACTTTACCAGTGATAACTTCAAATCATTGACTAAAATTTGCTTCTTTCAAGTGATATTGTTGTTTCAGAAGATTGAAGGTGTGGAAGTGTGCATCTATGGCATGTACGTTCAAGAATTTGGATCGGAATGTCTACAGCCAAATCAACATCATGTTTATCTTTCATATCTGGATTCTGTTAAGTACTTCAGGCCCGAGATAAAAACAGTGACAGGAGAAGCACTGCGTACTTTTGTTTACCATGAGATTCTGGCAAGTTTCCAACTTTAGTTGCTCGTACAATTAATTCTTGCTAATGACTCTTTTAGTTCTCCTATTTGTGCTCTTACTGCCATTGTTATTAACTAAACTAGCACCTTGGTAAGTATATTTGATTCACTTGGCAGATTGGATACTTAGATTATTGCTCGTATCCTATTATTGCTCGTATTTCCAAATGACCAAATTATGAGTTCAAAGGTAATTATTCTCATCATTAAGAGGTATTTACAACTTTCGTCTTCATAACGTCCCTGATAATTAATTCGAAGTTATTGGTTTTGACTTAAAAACTTTTGAACTCACATGAAGTGTTAAAGAGGAGGTGGGGAAGGAAAACTTGACCTTAGTTAGAATTTCAGTCATATTGCATGTCGTGTCAAAAAGGTCTTAAGCGTGTTCTTCACATGTCTGCCACAATGCCACTTGCTTTAAACGTGTCCGTATGTTGGATCAAAGCTTCTTTTGGTTTGCAGATTTGGAGAAAAAGAAGGAAAGGGAAAGTAAAAGGAGAAAGAAAAATATTTTCGTTGTGCTTTTCCTACTATTTTCCCCTTTGCTTAAATAAGATTTCTTCCTTCCAATTTTCCAACTTTGTACTAGCAGAAATAGCGTTTCTGTCTCTTGTGTAGGCCATGGTGACAAAAACTTCTGCTTTAGCAAGTGATGACTGTTTGCAGTCGGACAACCCTGTTGGCGTTCAAGCTGTTTTTGACATGTACTGCATAAGTGCGTTGACTGAACATATATAGGTAATAGGTTATACTTTTACCCAAAAAAAAAGGAAAAAAGAAAAAAGAAATCCCCAAATCGTTTCCCTCCCTCTCACTCTCTCTCTTTCTCTCTTCTCTCTCAAACCCTAATAGAGGGAGAAAAAACCCCAAACCCCCACCACCACGCCGCCGACTAGCTCACCCCACCACCGCCGATGGCACCTGTGCTGCCGCCGCCTGCATCTCCGACGGCCTCTCTCTCTCTCTCTCTTAAACTCTAAGGTGATCTCTTCTCTTGTCTTGTTTTATTTATTTTTTTATTTTTTTAACTATGAAATAACATATTGTGATAAAACTACAAGAGTCCCTTCCTTGTTCAACTATGAAAAAACATATTGTGATAAAAACATATTGTGATAAAACTACAAGAGTAAATCTTGTGATTTGTCATTGGTGAATTCTTTGCTTCGGCTTTCATTTGTTCTTGTTTCACATTTTTTTTTTCTTATTTCTTTTGGATGTTTTCTCTGACTGTTTTCCACATTGTTGTAATGACTTCCATTTAAAATAATTCTTGTGGTTTGCTATTCACATCTCCCCTCTTGGATTTAATTTCTTACTAGTGGTTCATTGATATTCTTGGAACTTCTAACTGGTTTGCTTTTGAATAAACTTAATTTCATCATCAGTCGGCTAATTAACTTAGCTACTTATAACAAATAAAAAAAATAATACTAACAAGACCTAATCTACTTGGTGTCCGATTTAGAAAAAAAGAGAAATTTCTTTTGTTTTCTAGCTAAATGAAGTTGAATGTCATATCTTGACATTCTATCATATTTATTTGGCCCTTAGTTGAGGAGTTTTGAAGTCTCACTACTCTGTTTAGACTAAGTTTTGAAATCTTGACATTCTAACTCTGCTGAAAATTATGTACTGAAATTGTGTGCTGAAATTGTGTGCTGAAATTATGTACAATCTCAAATAGTTTAGGAAGATTCGTGCTGAAATTTATGTGCTGCAACTGGAAAATTATGTACTGAAATTGTGCTGGAAAACTGATTAGTATGTGCTGAAAGTGCTGAAATTGTGTGCTGAAACTGATTAGTATGTGCTGAAAGTGCTGAAATTGTGTGCTGAATCAGATTAGTATGTGCTGAAACTGATTAGTATGTGCTGAAACTGGATAATGATGTGCTGAAATTGTGTGCTGAATCAGATTAGTATGTGCTGAAACTGCTGAAATTGTGTGCAATCAGATTAGTATGTGCTGAAACTGCTGAAATTGTGTGCTGAATCAGATACGTCTAGAATATGCATCATGTCTTGTAGCTAAGATATCTCCTTGGCCGAATGGCTTTTAGGTTCATTCTGGTATGGTTAGAGAAAACTAAGCTACCTTGCTTGCGTTGGTTGCTTTAACATTTCTATTAATGAATTAAAGAAGACAAAACCACTGCCTTGAACACCAATTCAAACAAGACAGGAAATTGATAACATGGTAGAATTTAACTTAATTGAAGACTTCCATACTTCTAGGCTCTAGCCTTTGCGTTTCCAGGTCTCAGCAAAATGCTTTTCCATTCAGAAAAGAGATGATCATTTTCTTAGTTTAGTTTTCTTTTTCCATGGATTCCTCTTCTAATTAAGCTCTTTTTCCAATGAACGAAGAGATGAACAAGTGATTCTCAAACTTGTGTAGAAGAGCTTGTCTTTCTGCTTTTTCTTTGTCTACCTTATTTCTCTCTCCAACCACGATAAGTTGATAATGCTTATTAAGATTATTTAGCCAAGTTGATTATTGTCTAACCAAAATGCAATATTTTCTTCTTTTTGTCAGTTTGGTTAATTATCTTATTCTCCTTCTTATCAACATGAATTACTTTACATTTGTTACATACTTTCTTTTGGTGAACATGAACTTATTTTGTTGTTGAACCCAGTGAGACTCCTCTAAAAGAAATGTTTTAAAAGGCGAAAGCGCTAGGCGAGGCATTTCACCACCCTTGACGCAAGGCGTAAGCCTTTCGGTTATTCAATTTTCTGATTTAAAAAAGTCAAAATAAATAAACTAAAATAAAATAAAATAGAAAAAATAGGATTGACAACTAAAAAAACAAACAAAAAATATTTAATACCTTAAACAAATAAATGTCTCCAATTAACCAAGATAATAAAATTCTTGCTAAGAAAAGACTGGATTAAAAACAAAGTAGAAACAAGAAACAAAAAAGGATCAAGTGAGAGAGAGAGAGAGAGAGAGAGAGAGAGAGAACCGCGACAAGTTTATTGTTTTTTACAGTGAGAGTTAACAAAAGACTGAGGCCTTTAAAGCCCTAAAAAGGGGCAAGTATGTAATTTCTTGTACTGAAAAACTGATTAGTATGTGCTGAAAGTGGGATTCAGTTTTCTAATTGCTTTTTGTAATGTAATAAAATAGCCTGTTAAAAAGATTGTTGTTTGTTTTGAATTTATGTCCCATTACCTGTTAAGAAGTTTGAAAACAAGTATATGAATTACTAGCCACATCTTTAGCAATATATATATATATATATATATGATTGGCATTCTTTTTAAATTCATTCATTCGTCAAATTACTTTGTTTCATCTACACGGTGATGCTCTTTCTACTGTTTTTTCGGCTAACCTGTATGACTATGTAAATTCTGTACTATTTAATGAGCTGACTGTGTGAACTTTTGAAGATAATTGTTTTGATTAGCACTTTTAAAGGGTTGAAAATTAGTTGCTCTGAAGTAATGGTCTTAGTTGTTTGATTGTGATGGCCCCATTTGAAGTGCTCTACTCATTGAATCCCACTAGCGAGTTATCTTCCAATTGTCTTTAACTATATTTGTATGCATGTCATTAATGCATGTTGCTACATGATGAAGTTACTTTGATGAACATCTTGTGCATCCAACAGCCCAAACTCTTCCAAGTTCATAGTTTAGTGTTTTCTCAAGTTGACGACGTCGACGAGTGTTGATTGCAATTGGAAGCCCTAGCAAAATATTCGAATCAGGTAAGCAAAATATTCGGACTTGTAATGGATCTCGATAATTGTTCTTATGTAGTAGTATATTTAATGTGAATTTAGCTTAGCTAATCATATCTTGTAGCTAAGTTGCTTTTAGATATGGCCATTGTAGCTATCCTTTGGTGACGGAACATAGGAGAGAATCATATTTTGACATGATTAATTTGTTTTTTAACTAGGCTACTTGATAAATAAGTACTTGCATAAAGTGACTTGAATAAGTACCAACAAGTCTCATGTAAAGGTAGATTGTAATCATCACTTGGCTTTAGTATTCTGTTTGGTCGTCGATATAAATGCTTTAGTACTCTATGTAATTGCATATTTTTACTTTTCAAGTCGTCATCTACCTTGTTTTGGATGTAACATAAAAAATTTATGATTCATTTTTTACTTTAGTAGAGTTTCTTATTGAACCATGTTTCTTGAACTTTATTTAGGATGTCGATCAACAAGTAAGTTCAATTGCTAATTTAGTGTTTTTTTTTCTTTTACCCCAAACGTAATAGAATGTTCATTAAAATGTCTTTATATGCAGGATAAGGTTGAAATGCTTCTAAAGTTGTTTCAAGAGAGCGGTGGATTTTTGTTTTGGCACGATGACCTACTCCCTCCCCACGACGACTTTGATCAAGAATGAAGTAGTTATTTTGTATTAGGAACTTTATGTTAGATTCTTATGGTTGTATTTGTGTTAGGAACTTTATTTTGGATTTCTGTGGTTTAATTTTCTGTTAAGGAACTTTAATTTGGATTATATGTTGGTTTATTATGTTTTGTATACACTATACGTTGGATTGCTATGTTTTTATTTTCTATTGGGGATTTATTATATATTGATTGCTACTTTGTAGTTGTCATTATATTTTTGAAACAGGTGTTATTGGTATTTTATATATTGGTGCTATGATGCTGCCAAATTTTGGTTCTCCTTGAAAATAAATCTGGCACTGCTTAAAACAGTGCCAAAAAGCGTGCCAGTTGAAATTGTTTTTTATACTTAAATAAAAACTGGCACTGTTTTAAGCAGTGCCAAAAGGGCGCTAGATTAATGTAACCGGCATGTACGCGTGGCGAGACTAAAAGTTGCCACGTGTCAACAAGCTGTCTTGCAATTCTGGCACTGGTTTAATCAGTGCCAAAAAAGAGTGCCAAATCTTTAAATCTGGTACCCTTTGACCAAAATCTGGCACTGTTTTGAACAGTGCCAAAAAAATTGGATCCCCCGTTTTTGGCACTGAAAAAAACAGTGCCAGATTTGGTCAGGCACTGTTTTAAACAGTGCCAGTTTAGCGTTTTTGGTGTAGTGAATAACTAAGCTTTTTCAAGCCTAAGTGACTAAAGAGTCATTTTTTCGCATTTTTTGTGAACCGTGAATGCGTTATGCATTCTGTTAGTTCCCACAAGTTTATTTAGGTATGTTTGAGGTGTGAGTAAGATTTTGTGGCATTTAGTTAAGCGGTTTACCGATTCACTACTCGAAACCTTAATAACTAAGCTTTTTCAAGCCTAAGTGACTAAAAGTCATTTTTTCGCATTTTTTGTGAACTGTGAATGCGTTATGCATTCCGTTAGTTCCCAAAAGTTTGTTTAGGTATGTTTGAGGTGCGAGTAAGGTTTCGTGGCGTTTGGTTAAGCGGTTTACCGATTCACTACTCGAAACCTCAATAACTAAGCTTTTTCAAGCCAAAGTGACTAAAGAGTCATTTTTTTGCATTTTTTGTGAACCGTGAATGCGTTATGCATTCCATTAGTTCCCGCAAGTTTATTTAGGTATGTTTGAGGTGCGAGTAAGGTTTCGTGGCGTTTGGTTAAGCGGTTTACCGATTTACTACTCGAAACCTCAATAACTAAGCTTTTTCAAGGTTAAGTGACTAAAGAGTCATTTTTTCGTATCTTTTGTGAACCGTGAATGCGTTATGTATTCCGTTAGATCCCGCAAGTTTATTTAGGTATGTTTGAGGTGTGAGTAAGATTTCATGGCATTTGGTTAAACGGTTTACCGATTCACTACTCGAAACCTCAATAACTAAGTTTTTTCAAGCCTAAGTGACTAAAAGTCATTTTTTCGTATTTTTTGTGAACCGTGAATCCTTTATGCATTCCGTTAGTTCCTACAAGTTTATTTAGGTATGTTTGAGGTGCAAGTAAGGTTTCATGGCATTTGGTTAAGCGGCTTACCGTTTCACTACTGAAAACCTCAAAAACTAAGTTTCTGCAAGTCTAAGTGATGAAAAAGTCATTTTTTCGCTTTATTTGTTAACCGTGATTCCATTACGCATTCGATTAGTTCCCACAAGTTTCTTTAGGCATGTTTGAGGTATGAGTAAGGTTTCGTAGTGTTTGGTTAAGCAGTTTACAGTTTCCACCCTCAAAACCCCTAAAACTAAGTTTTTTCAAGCCTAAGTAATGAAAAATTCATTTTTTTCGCATTACTTGTGGACCGTGATTCCGTTATGCATTCGGTTAGTTCTCACAAGTTTTTTAGGCATGTTTTAGGTGCAAGTAAGTTTTCGTGGTATTCGGATACACGCTTTACCGTTTCACTACTCAAAATCTCAAAAATTAAGTTTTTTTCAAGTCTAAGTAATGAAAAAGTTATTTTTTTAACATTATTTGTTAACTGTGATTCCGTTATGCATTCCGTTAGTTCCCACAAGTTTATTTAGCGGTTGGGTGGGTTTTCTATTCAGGAGTGGCGATGGTCAGCAACGGTGGCACTGGCTAGTGCGCGCGCGCGAGAGAGAGAGAGAGAGAGAGAGAGAGAGAGAGAGAGAGAGAGAGAGAGAGAGAGAGAGAGAGAAAGAGAGAGAGAGAGAGAGAACCAAAAGATTGAGTTGATGCCGGTAGGAAACCTAGTGGTGGAAGAGCGAGAGAGGAAGAGAGTAGTGTGGGTGAGAGAGAGAGAGAGAGAGAGAGAGAGAGAGAGAGAGCGCGCAGAAGGTGAGAGATGAGAAATAATAGAGAGAGAGAGACGTGAAATGTCTCAAGGAGGGAGAGGACTGAGGAAGGTGGAGAGAGGTCTGTGGGAATGGGTGTCAAGAAAGGTTCAAAAAAATTTGAATCTAAACATAGGCCATAACGTCATCTCCACATAGGCCATCTAAATCATTGTGGTCGACGATACGGAAGCACCGTCTCTATTTTTTCACTCCTATTTTATCTTTGTTTCTCGAACTAGAAAAAAGAATAACTACAATCAAATATAAACAATAGATCAACATGAAAATGACAGTGAGAACAACAGGACTCCATATAATCTATCTTTCCAGCATAGTAATACTTTAATACACTAATACTTCAATGAAAGAGAGGGAACATTCAGGGAAGAAATGGAAAAATTCTTTAGTAACTTGAAGTACCTTTGGAAGTTGAAGAGTGATAGACACATCCTCGTCATCTCTAGGACTAGAAGGTGCTTGAACCTGTTACCCTGCATACTGGAATAACAAGTCACATAAGGACACTTTGATGAATTAAACAACTAGAAATGCAATAACTTTAGGAGAAGAAAATTCTACAGAATAAATCACAAAGCATAGAGAACTTCTAAAAAGTCGATCTAGTACTCCCTCCCCTCCCCATGATAAGCTTTGTTTTTACGAGAGCAAGAGAACTTGGAAAATAAAAGGTTAATATGTTCTTTGATTTGAATTTTAAAAATAAATAAATAAATAAATAAATAATATTCAAGATTCCCTGAGCAAGTGAAAAACAAGGAAAAAAGGAGCATAAGAAATAGAAATAGATCTAGTACCTCTTAGCTCTTACCTCTTAAGACCCAAAATATTAATGAGAGAGTCAAAGCCAAACAATTCCAACTTGGATTCTCTCTGGGAGCCATTGACATCTCCATTAATAGGCAATGACCGTTCTCTTACATCAGGACTCGTGTTTGGCTGTGTGCTCACTTTAATTTTTCTGCCATGGCGTCTAAATCAATATACCAAAAAAACAGAAACTAAAAATTCTCTGAATGGAAAATGAATTATGTGTATTTCCATAAAGTCATTTACCCTGTGTGGGCATATATGAGTTTTTTTTTTCTTTTACTATTTTTTTGCAGAGTGGAGTAGGGGGTTGGTGCTAAAGAAGGTAAATTACATTCATCATCTTTCTTTCTTTTTTCATATTTGGAGTAATGCATTTGATAATTAGAGTAAGAAGAGTGCGAAAGGAAACCCTTTTCATGTTCACGCATGGTACCTCTCACAAGAATACCTAAAGATTTGCAAGGGCTACAAAAGTTTCTCCTCAGAGTGGATTTGCTAAGAATAACATGAAGAGAAGTCAAGTGAACCTTCAGTAAACTATTGGATTTGAGTATAGAAGAGAGAATAACCTAGCTATTTCAAGAAGAGCTGCAATGCCACTTCCGTTGCTATTGCTTTCCACCGATAATGCCTACAAAAATTTTAAAATAACAGGAAAATTCTTAGGCTTGAGTACATATATTTTGTCCAAATAAAAGTGAATTAAGGTAAACACCATTGCAGCCCCAAATATGTCATATGAAGCCACTACAGCGATGGTCGGAAGGTGATTTGAATCTCCATTAGTTTTCAATCCGGGCAACCATCCCTGTTATCAAGAGAGAGAGTTAAACTTAAAAACAATTTGAAGAAGAATAAGCACCATTAACAGGATCAGTGAGCATGTCAAGTGTGCACGAGAGAGAGAGAGAGAGAGAGAGAGAGAGAGAGAGAGAGAGAAAGAGAGAGAGAGGAACAACGGATGAGGTTGAAACACATTAGAAGCACCCTAGTTCAAAACCAACATAAATACTACTCCCATGCCATTTAAGGTACAGTACAATGGTTTTTTCTTATAAACTAACTTCTAAGTAGATCAAAACAACCCCCGCGGCTAACGCAAACCTAACGCAAAAACATAATTTAAGAGATTACATGACGTATGCTTTAGTTAAAAGAATTATAGGCCTTGAGATACATCTCCTGTGAAAGCTTTAATAAGAAACTGAGAACTAAAATATGAGATCAACTTCCAGAACATCTTGGTTCAGAGAAGTGTAATAGAAATTCAAGAACATCAAAGTTAAAACCATGTGTTTATTATAAATTGATATGCATTTCAGCCTTTTTCCCCAGAGAGATCATTGAATGGGAATTTAAAAGAAGAATAATTTAATTTAATCTACGAAATTGTTTGGTATACTTCTCTACGTCATAAAAATAAAATATCAATATATATTAATTGCAAACATGTCCGTGTATTGAACTCCATTCCTTGAAATACCAAATCAAACCATGGGTAAAATTACATATGTCTCTGCAATTCTGGTTTCCCATATCACAATGCTATCTAAACTATTACGAAAGAATGTGATAGCAGCCAGAGAAAAAGAGAGCTCCAAATCTTTTAAGGTGAATATATCAAAATTGCACACATATACTTAAATTCGAATATAAGTAAAACAGGAATGTTAAGAGAGAGAGAGAGAGAGAGAGAGAGAGAGAGAGAGAGAGAGAGAGAGAGAGAGAGAGAGAGAGATTGGGGAATGTGTGACAAACAAGTTTTAAGTGCAAATTTAACACATAAAAATCAAATCCATTTAACCTTACTTGTTTCAATAGTTAGTGACTTTTGCTATATGTGCTGAAAAACTGTGTTAAGTAACTACTTCATAAGTTCATAATATCTACTAAGAACTTGCTGAGAAAATTCTCTTAATTAGTTGATTTGACTTTTAACCTTACTTCAATTCAAAGCAAATACAATTTCATGGGAATTTGAATTGAAGTACCTTCCCAATTTAAGAATGAAAATAGTACGTGTATATGAACACAAAGGGCACATTTGGTGTAGTTTGTACGATTCAATCGCAAAAAAAAATTATTTCAAAAAATTTGCTTTAGGTAAAAACTCAAAAGCTAACCAATTGTAAATTTATGCAGTCAACTCACCTTTGTTTGTTATCGAATCCAAAGTCTTGTTCGCTAAACAGTTTCATCTTAGATTTTGAGTTCCATAATCACTTATGAAATCCAAGCACGGTCTCGAACACCATAAAGGAGATGGTCAAATCAAACCTGAATTGAAGTGGTCCAAAGCAGAGCTATGTACCTAATAAATTCAAGTCAGAACGAAAAAAAAAAAGTCTATCAGATTGATGAGAACCACTTTGTAGTGGTCTCGTGCAAGAACATAAGCGCCTTTTTACCAACTAAACTAAACCATTGCTCAAATTGAATAAGAAGTAAGAACATCGTGAAATATTTGAAAAATGAAACTGAAATGTGGTAACAAAATCAGCAAAAATTACCACTGTAATTATTCCTTTTGCAGCCAGTTACTTTTTTCTGTCAATTTGGATGAATGGCTTATAATAATAGACACTTACAAACACTAACCACTAGCAAACTAAGGAATGGAAGAATGACCTCTAAAGTTGTATTGGCATCTCGGATAGCAGCACCAAGTTTCTTTGATTTGTTGTACACAGTAGCTAAAAAGAAAACACCAGTCAAACATAAATTATTTGAAAACTATGTGAGTATCAAATGGTTCAAGACCAAATTCAGATTTTAAGAAAATGAAGCCATGAGCTCATTTGAAGTAAAAATGAGGAAATACTAACAAATGCGCACTCTTTACCGGCTGCAGACTGAGAGGAGACGAGAGGAGGTGGGAAGAAGATGTGGTACCAGCGGCGGGGAGATGAGAGGGAGATGTGAGAGGGACTAAATTAAAAGATTGTTCCTGCACTTTTATTCCCGCTTTCCCGCGCACGCACTATATTCTTTTATGTCACTTTTTCAAAAATGTTTGTGGATTTTAAAAAAAAAAAGTGACATAAAAAATAAGAATTTTTGGGACCTCTCCACATACACAGATACACTCTATAGCATGCCAAATATTGACATCCATATCTATGTCCTTATTGGCCAAAAAAATGGAACAGAATACTAGTAAGAGCTTTATCACAATTTACTTTAACTATCTAAGTGGAAGGCAGATGAAAGCCAGAAAGAGAGGGGGAAAAAAGGATGATAAAAATAAAAGAAAGAAAGAAAAAACACCTCTTTTGGGTTGCTCAATTAAATCAAAATCTGAATCTCCCATTGTTGAACCTGCCAAAATGAGCCATATGCAAGCATAAGAACCTTTAAAGCATCCAGTCACTAGACAGAAGAGTAAACAGTAAACCAACCTACTGCAGTAGCCAAAAGTAAAATCAAGACGGAACAGCTTAAGCAGTCCTCTTAACAGCAGGTGGTACCTAAGCACCAAGACTAGTAATCCAATCTAAAGAGTAGAACAGGGGAGAAAATGTTCTTTATCAAGATTGTATTCCTTCAAAGAATTTATGCTTAAATGGTGCAAACTCAATTTGTTTTTCCTTATTTTGTGTTTGGGTTCTCACTAATCTCAGGATTGCATGATGTTGAGTTCATACCTAAAGTTTGATTTCCAAGAGTTGTCATTTCTGCAATTCAATTTGCACAAGACCATATATACATATGCCACCCTAGTATATATAACTTATTATGAATAGGTACAACTATAAATGATCTGCCTAAACTTTTCATGTTGTGCTTTGGCATCACTGTTCTTTCAAGTTAGTGTGCATGCCCTAGCATAGTAGTACTATTAGGTTAACTTTGTGCAATCAACCCAGTGTTACTTGAAATGAGAATTGCTGCAAATTAGGTTAGTCTGTGTGTGTGTGTGTGTGTGTGTGTGTGTGTGTTGAAAAAGAGAGGAATTTGGTTACAACAAACATTGGGAGGGAAAATCCAAACTTGGAAATCTTCATGACCCACAATAAGTTGGAAAGCAATATTAATATACAGTATCCTTGGGGAAGAAGCAAAGATATTACCTGCAACATATACGGGAAAGCAAAATCAATCATATTGTTCATCCGTGCAAGTTCAAGAGCCATGGCTGGATGTATTAAATCATAGCAAATGAATAGGCCAGAAGCAAAGCAATCCTTCTTTCCGTACACAAGCATGTCAACATTAGTTTCTAATATGGATGCAGCATAGACACAGCAAAGTGCTTCTAATTCTGATAGAAAGTTATGAGACCAAACCAATCTCAACTTTAATAATGACTTTCTTCTACTAAAATAACTTGCTGCCTGTGCACGTGCAGTGTGCTGCCATGCGTGTGTGCATTGAACGTGAGTTGTGCTGCTTTGCATGTGGGCTGTGCTGTGCTGTAACGTGGGCTATTGTACTGTGCACGCGGGCTGCTGTGCACATGCGCTACTGTGTATATGTCCTGTGTTGTGCTGCTGTGCACATTTGCTATGTGATGTGCACGTGTGCTATGTGCATGTGTGTGCATTCCATGAAGACAACCGGCTGTGCACGTGGGCAGTGAGTTCAATTCTAGCCAAAAGGGTTACCTTCCCGCTGAACTTCTTCTCAAGCTCTGTGAAAAGCCTGACATGAATCTTGTGAAAAGATTTTCAGTTTGTAGGGAACATGGATTACAACAGCCTTTCAGTTCGCGGCAACATCAACTTGACTGCAAAATTGTAGAGACAAAAATCATTCATATATGAGAAAGAAAAAAAGAAAAACTTAAAACAAAAAGATATTTTTTAAAACTTAAACTATTCTTACATTGTAGAGTTTATGTAAAGATCCTTCAAGTCACTTTTGAGCTGCTAGTTGGTGTTTTCCAAATCAAAATAGGACAGCTAGTGAATGACCCAGATAATGAATGACTTGATAAAGGCTATAAGTAATCTAGAAACAAAGAAAACTAAATATAATCCTAGAAACAAAATGGATAGTCAAAGAATGACCTGAAATGACGAAAAGGATAGCCGTGATGATCTCCAACGCCTGGAGTTGAGGAGATTACTTTTTGACAAGAATAAGGTGTGTAATCCTGCAATCACCACAATGATGGAAAAATTTTGGTTACCAAAGACCATACACAGCAAAGTCCTAACTGTTATCATTGACTCGACATGGGTCAAAGACCAAAAAAGTAAAGAATTTATTTCCTAAAATAAATTAAACAACGTGGGATTGAATTTTCTTGCATAGTGAATTGTCTGTTGTCCTATTTCAGTCTACAAACGTGGGATTTGATACCATATGTGAAACCAACTTTCCACTTAATAAACCAAGTTCTCCATACATCCAAGTGTCAAGGCGTCTTGAAAGGGATTTTTTTTCTCTATGCTCTCACCCACAAACTTACATGCGTTCTAGTTGTTTAAAGAGGCAGCAAAGAGATAGTAATAGATTAAATTGTTGGAGATGGATTTAAAAGGTTGAGAAATGTACATAGAGAGAAGACTTTTGATCAAGCTCTCCTATGCCAGGTGATATTTCCCCATCAAGATTCAAACCGGATAGATTACTGTAGTGTTTCAAACAACACAAAAACATGGAATCAGCATAAGAAAAAAGGTAAACTCCTTTTTTAGTTAAAACAAAGAACAATCAAACATCTTGCATAAAATTA
Source organism: Hydrangea macrophylla (assembly GCA_033977485.1). Lineage (NCBI taxonomy): Eukaryota > Viridiplantae > Streptophyta > Magnoliopsida > Cornales > Hydrangeaceae > Hydrangea > Hydrangea macrophylla. Next base: position 144,008,814 of record CM066991.1, read on the forward strand.
TTTGAGATCAAAATAAAGAGAGTGAAAGGTTGAGCATATATTAAGTATATTAACTAAGCCTAATCATTTGTTTTAATTTGCTAAACACAGATGATAGAACCATAGCAGATTGAAGGCTCAGGGCTGCAAACCTATTGGTCAGAGAGTCGCGAGGGCTGTATACATATATTGGGATTTAATGTTAAAAGGAAATAATAAGACTAACTCAATTTATACAGATAACAATCAAGATTAGATAAAGATACAGTACCTTACAATAAAACAAATGATAAAGATATGGTACCTATTAAATTGATCCGTTTTACTCTCTAAAAAATTGACTTCATATGAATGGAAGTGATCCCTTTTAGCACATGAGATTTGACCCTAAACACTTGCATAGAAGACCATGTGTACATTAACAAAAATTTCAATTATAACCTGCATTCTAAATGGAAGACCAGCTACATATTCATCTACTCTCTTGGTCAATATTATTAACTGAATAAATAGAGAGATGAGATCTATAATTGAAAGAAGTAACGACCAATTTTTGTACCAGCAATACCGATTGAGAAAAGGGGAGATGGGTTTCTTCGAGCTTTGCATTCGAGCATCATAACTTTAATGAAAGGGGGTGGTTGACGCCGGAGTTGGAAGAGATTAGTTCCTGCATAGTCAACCTATGTTTGAAACCCTAAATCAGGAAAACCCAACCAGAAACACCTTCACATGAAAAATTATAATTAATGCCACCTACCTTGAGGGATTACCTGAGAGAGAGAGAGAGAGAGAGAGAGAGAGAGAGAAAGAAACCTGGACCTGGAGAGATCTTGGAGGAGGTGGCGACTGAGAGGTAGAGGAAGCGGCAGCTCAGAGGAGGAGGAGGAAGAGGCAGCGGCGGCGGCTGAGAGAAGGAGCGGCGGCGGCGGTTGTGGCTTGGAGCAGGCGGCGGCGTGGTGGTGGAGGGAGAGGTGCGAAGGAAAGATCTTTGGAAATGAAGAAAGGGTTTGGGGGCCGGGTTTGGGAATGAAAGTTTTGGGAATAATCAGAGGGTTTGGGAGTGAATTTTTAAGTGGGGAGTGAATTTTTAAGCGCCAATCGTTTTTATGTCACTTTTTTTAAACCTTAGAGAAAGCTTTGTTACAAGCGTATACTTATATTTTTTATTTATGTCACTTTTTAATAAACTGACATAATAATTAAATGTTTTATTTACAAAATTGCCACCGCATTTTTATTTATGTCACTTTTATAAAAAGTGACATAAATACTCTATTATTTATGTCACTTTAAAATAAAGTGACATAAATAATAGAGTATTTATGTCACTTTTTATAAAAGTGACATAAATACTTTACTATTTATGTCACTTTTTAAAAAAAGCGACATAAAAACTTAAAAAGTGACATAAAAAGCTCGGGTGATAAATAATTATGTCATTCGAAATAAAAGTGACATAAATGCAATTTCAAAAGTGACATAAAAAGCATTTTTTCTTGTAGTGTTAAAATCATCAATTAATATGGAGTGACCAATCCCAAGGTTTTTTTACGTTCTGGATCTAATGACAGAGTTCATTTGGTCTAAAATATATTTATAAAATGACTATTTGCCTTTCAAACATCCAAAATGCCATAACGCATTAAGACTAAACTAGAATTCAACATCGTCAGAGCCTTTGAGCTCATATTTAGATGAAGAACATTTGGGGACGTACAAGTATATGTATATATATATATATATGATAAAATGACCAAATTTCCCTTGGGGCTTACTTGTAATAAGTTAACATTATTAAAGTATAAAAATAATACGGGGTGACTTACACTAAGGTAATTCGACATTCTTATTCCAATGGAGGGATCAATTTGGCTTGAATACATAAGGACAAAATAATAATTTTACTCTTAAAAATTCAAAATGCCATAACTTGTTAAGATTAAATCAAAATGCCTAAAAAGTACATAGATCATAAATTGATCAATTCTGGTTATATCTTAACAAGTTATGCATTTTTAAATATATAAGGGCAAAATAGTCATTTAATAAATATATTCATGGAAATATACCCTGGCATTAGATTTAGAACATCGAAAAATCTCAGGCTAGGTCACTCTGCATTATTTGAAGACTTTAACAATGTTAATTTCTTTTATGTAAGCCCGAAGGACAATTTGATCATTTTATGATCTATATACTTTTTAGATTCCAAAATATTTTTCATAATAATTTGAGTAAACAAAATGTTATGGTGGTGTTGTTTCTGTATTGGGTCACCTGTTGCTTGGGGTGTTTGTCTAGTGGGTATTTTTTTGGGTGTTTTGATCCAAGGGGTTGGCTTTGGAGGGCTTGTTTAAGGACCTATTTGGGTGCTATGGATGTTATATTATCGTTTTGGCCTTTTTGGCTATTTTATTAAAATTTGCTCTTCAATTTTTTTTTATTTAAATTACTACTTTATACCTATCTAAGAATTAAACAATTTCTCAAATGTCCCCTCTCCTCTATGATGACTACTTTCAAAATCTCTCAAAAAAAAAAATACTGCTTTGATAATTATTATTCTAAAAGTTGACAAGTGGCAACACTAATGAAGTTCAGAGAAAATTACACTGACCTAAGGCCAAAATACTGGAAGTTTCCTCATGGTTAAATTAGTTATACTAACCTCCTTTTGGGTTTGATTTGAGTAAGACTAAGCTCCCATGAGGTTTTGTTAATTTTTTTGTTTAAAATTTTTAAGTCAAAAGAAAACAATATATATATATATATATATACACAGATATACATAAAACTCTTAAATGTATCTTCCTTTGTCAGATAACTAGTTTTTAAAATTCTTCCAAAAAAAAAAAAAATGCAAAGACAAATAACTATTAAAATGATTATTTGAACCCTAGGTGTTGCAAAATTTAACTAATACTCTAGCCAAAACGACATTGCATGTGTTGACTAACGCTAATATTGTTTTCATCACCCTAATTCCACTATCATCCCAGCCCCACTAGGGTTAAAATTTCCAGAACTGAATGATTGCTATGATTTTTCTTGGCTTTGAGTGAGGTATATTAGTCATTTCTAAAAGTGTAGCTAAAATGTTTACAGTCAATTGATTGTTAACTAACGACTATCCTTGAATCGCATGAGTTAGGAGCTAGTTTTAAATAAACGAGTAATACTTGGGGCACAATTAAAGCCACAATAATTTGCTCCGACCTTTATTTTGTGTCTATCTCTCTCTTAATGGGCACTGTGGGGTCACTGACACTGTGAGATCCATCAAAAGAGAGAGAGACACGCAAAATAGAGGTTGTGAGCAAATAGTTGTAACTTTGGTTGTGCCCCAAGTATTAACCTAAATAAACCCCTAACTCTAGCTTCTGCTTATCTTCTAACCCTATGGTGTTCATAGTACTATCCCTCATTGTTAGATTATATATTGACACCACTTTGCCTATGGAACCTTTTGACACATTCATTTTGGCCCTCTTAGACCATTTTTAATGGGCATATTATATCTCATGCATTGTCAAATTATAGCGTGATTTTTAAATAACCCCTCCTATAGGCTATAGTATGCCAAAACTCATGCCAAATTATAGTAATGCTATATCATGTGCCTAATTTAGCATGACCTTTAACATTGCTATAATTTAACATGACCTTTGGCACACCATAGGCACTTAATAAGTCCTCGGTCTCCGAAAAAAAAATGGTCTTTGGTCCGCTCTGAACTCACTCAAAAACAAGTGTAGATTATAGCATACGTACATATATATTTTATATACCTACAAGTACATATATATAAGTATATATACGGATAGAGAGAGGGATTTGAAAAGTTCAACGAAATTAACTTATTGCTAAACTAGCATCATATATAATATTGAGTTCTGACCTCTGTACCTAAGCACAAAAGGAGAATTCTTCCATGCAATCAGACGAAATCAAGCGATTTGTTCCGTGATAAGAAATATTTATACTGTTATAAGTAATATTTGTACTGGTAAGATATGTTTGTTTCATAATTCGTAATGTTTATACTAGTGTAAGATTTTTTTTGTGCCAAGCATCAAGGAGGTTGTACCTTATGCATGTAACATTATTCAAAACTTGTTTTGATAAGCCATGTTTGTTCCTTCATAAGAAATGTTTGTGCCCTTATAAAAAATATTTGTATATGGTAAGGCATATTTGTTCCACTATATATAGGAGATGTTTGTTTTGTTCCTTAATAAAAAATGTCTGTACCCTTATAAAAAATGTGTGTTCCTTAATTTGGGGCATTAAACCAAAACCATTAATTGATTTAGTTAGAAAAGATCGACGGTTGAGATTATCTTTAGATTTCATCTAAGTGCTATGGTAGTTTGGTTGTACCGTACAATCAAATAACTTAATTGTACATATACATATATGTTTGTACCAAATATATATATATATATATATATCTATACCATTAGGGTGACCTTCTTGGTAGTGATAGCCCACCTACTAACAGGGTAAGATGAATATTCATATGCAACATTCGCAACAATATTTTCCTGATTTTTCTGTTTTGTTTTATTTTTTCCCCCTAAATATTACTTTTCCAAAGGACATAATTAATCATCTTTAAAATTGTTAAATGTATCACGGAAGCTATAAAAAAGTTATCTATGCATCAACATACTATATACATTAATTGGTAATTTTGTCAACTTTTTGCCAAATAAATAGTGAACCATTAATTATTTAAAATTTTTAAACATGGGCCACTATTATTTTATAACTAACCGAATTTAGTAAGTGGAATTTGAGTACTCACATTTTAATTAGTACGTCTTTATCAAAATGTTATAATCCAGATTTTCTTTTGCACCATGCTAGAAATTTGCCTGGTCTCGCATTAAATAAAGCACACTGATGTCATATCCTTAGAGAATGAGTCAACACTAGAAAATTGGCTCCTCTGTATGTGCTCCTCCTACCTTAAAAATCATGGGACATCAATTATTCACCCATTTTATTTTATATTTTTTTTTGGGAGCGTTTAGATTTGAATGCTACCTTAAAGTGTATGTTTGCATTTTTGTAAATTACTTATGACAATATATTGTGATATCAGCACAGCCCCTCCACGCTCACAGATATTGGCCATTTCATCTTCAACAATCAACCATACGAGAATATTTCAATATGAATGTGCCTGCAGAAAACAACTGTAAATTAATTTGGATTCGTATTTTTGTGCATATCCATTAAAATTGACTATTTTTGTGTACGTATATAGTGAAGTAAGGATGACAAATGGAGGTGTGGTGACCCGGAGGGTCAAGACTAGAGATACCAAAACGTGAAAACAACCATTATGTAGTTTCGGTTATCCAAAAAGCAGATTGGAGAAGATGTAATTTGTAAAGTACATAGAGCAAGTTGAAATCAAGTGGAGTGGACTTTTTGGAAATTTGTATAATCATTTCCTTGTTATGGATGGAACTAACTAGGGAAATTCCTGTTGCGTTATCTATACCTCTTGTACAGCTATTCAATGCAACATGTGAGAGTAAGTAGGTGATGCGTGTAGATGGAATTTCTCAACCAACAAAGTTAATGGTGCGTGCAAAAATACCCAGACCCCCCTAAAACAGAATATAAGTTATCAATTTGAAGAGAAAAAAAAACAAAACATTTATAATGAAAACTTTATCAGCATTAGAAAAAAAAAATGTTTTAATATTCATAGAAGGGCAAGTTGATATTTCTCACACATTTTAACAAATTAAGGGTCAACTGACTAACAAAAAGGGGAAAGCGTTACTCACATGCACACCTTAAGGGAGGTCATTTTACTTTTTTTAAATCATAAGGGAGATCTCTATATTTTGACCTTACTTTAAGATGAATAATGTCATAAGCACGCAGCAATATCTGGTAGTAGTATAACAATAACACAACACACAAATCAATTTTTGTATACAAGAAACCCCAAATCAAAGTCTATCCCTGACTCCCTAAATCAAGGAAGAATCTCCTTAATGTTCGCAACATTACTCCTGGTTCTACCTGTCCGAGATACTTTTTTTGGAAAGAGAATACCATTCACATTTTGAGGGATTGTCTGAAAGCTCGCAACATTTGGAAGCTTATTCTGCCATCAACTATTGATGTGTTGAACCTCTCCCTCTCTAGTACTCAATGGATACAGAATCGTATGTTAGATACTAATATGAATGCCTTTATCAATCTGCCTAATGATCTTCTTTTCAATGCAGGTTGTTGGCAATTGTGGAAAGAAAAAAACAATTTGGTCTTCCGAGGAAAAACTAACCATGATAGACAAATCGCTATGTTGTCTAAAGATTTGGGGATTGATATTCTGAAAGCATTTAAGAGAGATTCTTCCTTGTGTTCTAAGTATAATGATAATCTCATTCGTTGGTTTCCTCCTATTGAAGGTACCTTAAAGCTTAATATGTATGGGAGCAGCCGAGGAAATTCAGGACAAAGAGGTTTTGGAGGGCTCATCAGATACGCACAAGGCCGATGGAGAGCAGGATACTACGGATATATGGACACAAGTCTCTTCACTGAGATCCATGGAATCAAAGAGAGCCTTGAGTTAGCTTACCGAGAAGGGATGGAAAATGTCATTGTTGAAACTGACTCGATGTTCGCTTGTCATTTAATCCTCAACCATGATGATAATCACCCTCTCAAGGTGGTTCCTAATACATGTAGTAGTGGGCACACGTGATTTTCATTGAAGGATGTTTCCATATTATTGAAGGTGGTCCCAGTGCCACATGTGTGAGGAACCAATTTGGAATACAAAATTTGGGAATTAGTATAACATTATTAATCATGAATATATAACAATTTTCCAACTCAAATAAGATCTAGAACCAACAATTCGGCAACAAACAAAAAAAGGTCTAGAACAAACCAATATTTTTCAATTCATATTACCTAGCTAGAGGACCAAGTTCACTATCCAGATTCAGATTTATAAATCCAATGTTTTTATAAAGGTTCGACTCGCCGAGAGTTGTCTCCATAGCCAAACTCTTCGAGTGGGGGTGTGAGACACACAAGCCATTGCTATTTCTATAGTCTTCCACGCAGAATTAACATCATAGTCTCCCCTTAACCTTGAATCAACAACATTTGTAATGTTCCCCGTTGTAAGCTTGGAATTGACCCATTGAACTATGTGAACATTGCCTTTTGTTATTGATGGTCGGCCTGTGATAATCTTCAAGATAACAACACCAAAGCTATAAACATTACCATTATGGATACTGTAGCACTAGTTGATAGTGGTGCAGATTTAAATTGTATTCAAGAAGGCATAGTTCCAACCAAGTATTTTGAAAAAACTAAGCAATCTCTGACATCAGCCAGTGGTAGTCGTATCGCTATACATTATAATTGTCTGAAGTCCTTATTTGTAATGAAGCCACTTGTGTACCCTTAACCTTTTTACTTGTTAAAAATTTACAGCAACAAGTAATTTTAGGAACACCTTTCCTAAATATCTTAATACCTTTGAACAAGATTGATCAAACAGGCATTTACTGTACTTATAATAGTAATGATCTGGTTTTTACTTTCCTTAAAGAACCAGAGACCAGAATACTGAATGAACTAAATTCACTATATACATATTGAGCAACAATTAAAAATGCCCAATATCAATATTTAAAATAAAAAATATATATATATAGAAAAGGATTTCCAAACCAGCATCTGTAGTGAAATTCCTAATGCTTTTTGGTAAAAAAAAGAAACATATTGTCACACCCCACAGTAGCAAAAATAGAAAAAATAAATTCCTTTTTGAACCTGTAGGCCATGACAGTTGAAAGTCACCACATTGTCCATAACCAAAGTCTATCATCAGAGTAATGAATTCAACTACGCATTTGAAAGTTCTAAGCTCGATATACAAAGTCATAGTGTAATACTAAACTATTACAAAACCAAAGTGTTTACAGAATGTAATTAAAGTACTCCGACAACATACGCCAATTATGAACTTAACTATTACAACGGTCTCTAAAAATATAAGCATAAACTATCAACAACAAGCTCCAAATATTCAGCTCGCGTAGTAGTCATCTCCAGTATAGCCTCCATCATTATAGGCTCCATCCTCGTAGCCCCTATCCATGTAGGCATCACCTACATACTCATAACCCTAGCAAGCTGGATGTCGAATATTCAGCGGCATAAACGCCATCAGCTATGAAAGCTGAGTGAATGCAAAATACTAATAGAGAATCTATAGAGTTGCAGGATATATAAACAACAAGATCATTAAAAGGATTATCTCATTATTCGCATGTATGTATGCACCAACTCTATATATCTCTACGAACATCATCCCAAATATAACATAGACTCTTGGGTCCATATTAATCAGACACGTAGTCCCATACCTACGGTTTGTCATACCTGACACACATTCCCATGTATTCCAGCCAAACGGCCTGATATACTTTGGCTAACCCACCCTTTCTCTTATACCTCTTATACCTTTTAGTCTCTGTCATGGACCAAAGTGACATATCCCTTAGTCTTTCCCATGGACTAAGGCGATATTCCTTTAGTCTCTATCAGACTAAGTTTAGACAACCTCAAATACATTTCGGCCAATACGCCCCATTCACATCTCTTTCACAATTGTTCTTCCTAGTCTCAGTCATGGACTAAAGTGACATCCTTTAGCGTCTACCGGATCTCCCATCTCGGACTGAGGTGACGTACCTTTAGCTTCTATCGGACTAGGTTCAGGATGTATCCCTCTTAATCTCGATCATGGGCTAAAGTGACATATTCCTATAACCTCTATTCGGATCTCCCGTCCCTGTCATGGACTAAGGTAATATTCCCTTAGCCTCTATCATATTAAGATGACAACATCGGCATAACCCTCAATCTCGGTCTTGGACTAACGTGACCATGCCCTAGTCTTTATTGGATCTCTCATGTCTCGGTCATGGGCAAGGCGATATTCTGTTAGCCTCTATCAAACTAGGGTGCTAGCCACATTACCGTTCTCGTAAATATGTATCCCTTAGCCTCTCTCGTGGACTAAGGCGATGTCAACCGTATATCCCTTAGTCTCTATCGTGGACTAAGGCAACATAGGTCACCCTATAAACCACATTTGTTTCCACAATCTGTATCCCTTAGTCTCTCTTGTGGACTAAGGTGATTCCACTACTATATCTCACAATCACGACTCTGTATCTCTTAGCCTCTATCCTGGACTAAGACGATACCACTACTATATCTCACAATCACAACTCTGTATCTCTTAGCCTCTATATTGGACTAAGACAATGCCACTACTATATCTCTTAGTCTCTCCCATTGACTAAGATGACATACATTTACCGCAACCCACATTGTAGGACATTGTGGTAACATGCGAATTATTAATGTTTATTAATAAGTGAGATAAGTGGTTGACTATGGTCAACATAAGGTGTTGAGTAAGGACACGGTGATTCGATAATCGTTGAGATATTCGTGTGATTAAATGACATTTATGTGGATTAAATGTTATTTAACTTTACGTGATTCCCATGAATAGTAAATTATACCCGTGTAGTATAATTTCTTATAATTTTATTGTCACTGTAGAGCATTTGGAGAACTGTGGTTAGAATATGAGTGATATGTTATGTAAAAGGTAAGTGGTGTAGAGATTTCACAGAATTTAGTTTTCAGACGTAATTTGGACCCAAACGAGACTTAGACGAAAACTTTTATAAATTTTAATTTTCACTCGTGAAGTAATAAAATGGACGTGTGCGACGTTTCATGAAATAATTAGGAGTTTTGAGAACTCGTGGGGAGGTAAACATAATTCCAGAGAGTCGTGCCTATATGTAGAAACTTATGAATTGATTTCATTAGTTCAAAACCTAAATTGGAAATCAAGAGAGAGGAGATTTGGGGATTTGGTTACTACGAGCTTTTCGACACAAATCAACGACCTTCCGATCGTCAGTGTTTTTCCAAATTCTCGATTTGAACTCCTTGAGGTAAGGGCTTCATTTTGATACTAGTTAGGAAAAAGTCCTAATGTTGGAATTTAGAGAAAACATGCTTAAACTTGTAGGAATTCCTTATAATCGGAGATCCGACATATAATTGGTCTCCTAATTCATCCTTCAAAATTATAGCGAAATCGCATGAGGTATGAATTCTAAGCCTATGAATTATAGGAAATTTTATGTTTTAATTATCGGACTTAGTATTTTGGATCCGAGCGAAATTCATGTATTAAATAGGCCCGTTACTTATGCACATGAAAATGCCATGAAAACACATATATTTGACTATATGAATATGTTATGTGTCTATGTGGGTCAAAAGGGGAGTTTGATACAAGTTCATGCCGGGGTACACCTCTCGATGTTTGAGAGTTATAGTAGCGACGGCTACTTGTTTGGTTTGGAACCGGCCCTGCCAGAGTAGTTGGGTGCAATGGTTGATAGACTCTGGGATTGCCATTGGCATCGCGGTTGATAGACTTTGGGCTTGTTGATATACTGGATGAATGCGTGTCACTCTCCCTAGAGACTATTTGATGTGATTTAGATGTTTAATGCATGAATTATTATATAAGCATATGCTTAGAATTGTGCACTTAGCATATAGTTGAGCAGTTGAGATTTACTCCATTGCAGGTGAAAGAAAGAAAGGAAAGAAAAAGCGTGAGGAGTGAGACCGCGGGAGCGACGGGGATTCATCTCTTGTATATACTTTTGTTTCCATTCACCCAATGTAATTTTGAGTAGATTGGGTTATGTTTTTCACTTAGAACTTGGAATGGATTAGTAAGGATGTAATATGTTTTGAAACACTTTTCGGTTATGCTGTAATGAATCCAAACTCATGGATTCATGTTTTGAAGTCAAACTCGTGTTTTTGGAGGCATATAATAGAACTTTTATGTTTTAAAGCCAAACAAGCCTTAACTTGTTATGTTATAGTTTCTTTTCGTAGATTAGTATGTCTTAATGATGTTTTTGAAAGTTTTGCTATCACTTGTGAAGTTGGTTGGGTGTACTCATGTTTGGAGGAATGAAAGAAGTGATGGTTGTTTGTCATTAGACAAAATTCTATTACCAAGGAGGAATTCTGCTGAAGGGACATTCGACCGGTCGAAGGGGGTCGTTCGACCGGTCGAATGACCTCTACTAGAATTCTTTTTCTTTACTTTTCAGAAATTTTTACAAGGTTTTGATTGGTTCTTAGGGTACCTTTGGGATCCCTTTTAACATATATTCATCCGATTCAAAATATAATTACGTTTTCAATTTTATACGGATTTTACAACTCAGAGGAAAATGTTTCCTAAAGTTTTATACATTCAAGGTTGTTTTAAAGTTCTTTTCTGCTGCGTATAGTTATTAAATGGTTGGATGAGCCTTGGTAGCGTGCCACGTGTCCTATTTTCCCACGTTAGTGGGATGGGTCGTGACATTTATTAGTATCAAAGCTATACGTAACAAAACTTTGGGAACGTTCGACGACAAGTAGATTGTTGAGTGTTTTTGTCACATGTTCTAGATTGCACCCATACATGGTAGAGATGTTTGATGCATACGTATGTTGTTATACATACATGCTATAAATATTGTTGTACATGCATAGTGTTTATGCATTGAGATTAACAAGATTGTAACCATGAGTGACAGTCAAGAATTATCGCCGCATACCCAATGTATGAATGAAATGGCAGAAATGATGGAGAATATGGGAGATATGATCCAGAATATAGCGGAGCGTTTGCCTCCAACACCTTCAATTGAAGTAGAACCAATAGCAATAATACATGCAACCGAGAATAGGGTTATGAGATCAATATCTAAACAATTTGCCAGGAAGAAACCGACAGAGTGTCATGGGACTTCTGACACAGCACTAGCAGAGCATTGGGTTATGGACATGGAAAGGATTTTTCGATCTATCCCGATGACCGATAGGGAGGAGATTGAGAACGCTAGCGATATACTTAGAGGTGAAGCTCATAATTAGTGGGTGAACCTTCTAGAACAGGGAGCACCGATAACTTGGGAGGGATTCAAAGCAGAGTTCAATCGCCGATTCTTTCCAAAGTCTGGTCTCAATGCAAAGAAGAGAGAATTTGACAATCTTCGACCAGGAGATATGACTATCATAGAGTACACTTCGAGGTACAACGCCTTACTAAGATTTGGAAAGGGGTTTGTGTTGACAGAGGAAGATAGAGCAAGGCAGTACGAGGATGGGTTGAGAGAGAATGTCCGTTTGAGGGTCGAAACCTATGAACATTCAACGGTTGCCACAATACAACAAACGGCACTTGTAGCTGAAAGTGGGATGGATAGATCGAGGCAATATCAGTCAGGCCAACAAGGGAAGAGAATTATGAGGGTAATGATCGGAACCAAGGTGGATCTTTTAAGAGGCCTTTCTCGAGGGGTCCTGGTTCTAGTTCCAATTTCGGTGGACAAGGAAGGACAACGAACAACATACCGATTTGTTCACTTTATAATTGACCACACACCGACCACTGTTTCATGACTAACTTCCAGAATAAGAACCAGGGAATGGGTAGTACCAATTCTACACCTGATATGAGGGAAAACTGCTTTGATTGTGGAATGCTTGGACATCGATCTAGGGATTGCCCGAGGAAGTGTCCCCAACAAAAAGTTAGTTCTATGGCTTCCAATGGTTCAAAGCCTAGATAGACTAATGATGGGAGACCAAGGACTGAGCAGCGCGAGGGAAGGTTATTTCAGATGAACCCAAAAGATATGGTTGCTTCAGAGACAGTGGTCTCAAGTATGGTGACTATATGTTCATATCTAGCACACTTACTTGTTGACTCAGGATCTACGCATTCATTTGTATTGGATGATTTTGTTGGACATTTGAATGTTAGATCGGCGCCACTAGGATATGAATTATCTATGGCAGTACCCCTTAGTAAGCCAAAAGTGAGTCTACGGTGTATAAGGATTGTGAGATCAAACTAGGGGAAAAGTCGATGACTGTAGATCTTATACCGATTGGAATGAACCACTTTGATGTGATACTAGGGATGAATTGGTTAGCCCTTAACCAAGCAATGATAGATTATAAACGGAAGGAAGTTAATTTTCGATCGCCAGTACATGGAAACTTTTGTTTTCAAGGAAGTGGGGTAACACCACCACCATATTTGATTTCGGCTATCCGAGCGGGTAGATTGTTGAGGAAAGGATGTCGAGGATTCCTATGTTCGGTAATTGATACTTCGGTGACCGAATTGAAGGCAGAAGATATTCTGATTGTACGAGAGTATCTGAATGTATTACTAGATGACTAACCAGATGTTTTTATAGAGAAGGAGATTGAGTTTACCATTGAGGTTATGCCAGACTCAAGACCTGTATCGAAAGCACCATATCGAATGGCACCCGTAGAGTTAAAAGAATTGAAAGTGCAACTACAGGAACTACTTGACAAAGGTTTCATTCGACCTAGTATATCACCGTGGGGAGCTCCAGTATTGTTTGTAAAGGAGAAGGATGGTTCGATGAGAATGTGTGGACTATCGAGAGCTAAACAAGCTAACAATCAAGAACAAGTATCCACTACCGAGTATCGACGACTTATTTGATCAACTTTGTGGAGCACAACTATTTTCAAAGATAGATTTGATATCGGGCTACCATTAGTTGAAAGTAAAGGCCAAGGATGTAGAGAAGACAGTTTCAAAACGCGCTACGGCTCCACAAGATGGCTTGGCACCACGTGCTCCTTTGACCCAAATAACAATTCAGCATGCTCAAATGCATTTCACCGTACTTTCAACATAATCAAAACATTCTACCGTACAATTGGGCCTACTTATCAATATAATTGCCCACTATAAACTACACAATATATATCTATAAACTAACACATGCCTGTCACGCCCGCGCCCCCGGAATAGGCCGGCTATCGATGTGGGCCCGGCTTCCTGAGAGTGGGTGAAATACGATTGATTTTTTATTGGAAATAGTGAAAAAAGTATGTTAGGGCCAATTTAAAATATTCAGAGTTGCCACCTAACATTTGGGGTGTTAGGACCCCTACAAAGACAATTAAAGTAATTCATCTTCGTCTTTTGAAAAAAAACAGTTTTAAGAAAGTGGGCCCTTTAAAAGTGTGACTCTTAATAGCCATGCGAAAACCAGAGATCTTTTAAAATATGGGTTCGGGGACTCGGTCATGTTGAGGAAAGGTGTTAGGCACCGTTAAACATCTGCGCAAGCACGGTTGCCGATTCTAGTGAATTTCATGATAATAGGACATAAGTAAAAGAAATAAAGTGTGAGAATGTACAAGTATTGGAAAAAAATATGATTATGGCCGCACCCAAGTGAGGGGTTACATACATACCTCAAGTCGAGAATCAGGTCGTACGTAGTTCTGTGCCTTGTATATGTAAGTGTGTGTAAGTGTTTTGAAAAAGTTGGTCGATCTAGACCATGCAAATGGGAAGTAGTATTTTGAGCAAAAGATGGTATAGCTAGGGCTGCTCAATATCCACCTGACTCACCCGACCACCCGACTCACCCATAGCCTTTTTATTGGTTTTTAAACAATGTGGGTGGAGTCACAGGTCTTGGGGGTGGAAATCCGACAGTTTCGGGTGGAGTCACAGGTCTAGGGGGGTGAAAACCCGATTCACCCGACCCAACTCGAAACACACTTAAATTTTTTTAAAATATATGTGTAATATGCTTATATCAATATATGCATTATGTATTATATAGTCTTTAATATATATATATGTAATATGCTTATATCAGTACATGCACTATGTATTATATAGTCTTTAAATATATATATATATATATGTTATATTCTTGTATCAATAAAATATATATGTCACTAGCGGAGATATAAAAATATTAAAACCATCAAACTAGCACATGACTATGTTTTTATTTTTTGTCTGGTCAGAGCTTTGGTTAGCCCATGACAATGTAGACAAAAACATTCTAAGCAAAAAAAAAAAAAAAAAGAAAAAAAAAATGAAGACAAAGTCATGTGTAAAGCAAATGCTTAATTGAGACAAATGAGACAGTTGGGTTTCACTTGACTCGACCTGACTCACCCGACCACCCGATGAGTCGGGTGCACCCGACAAAATGAGTGGATGACGGGTAGAAGGAGGGCAAACCCGACTATGTTCGGATGGATGAGCGGATGAGGGTCAAACCCGACTCACCTTACTCGTGAGCACCCCTAGGTGTAGCTAGGAACTTTAACCTGTACGGTGTAGTCCTAGACTTGAAACTTTGAAGTAATGAGTATTGAAAAGTGATTTGAGTAAAAAATGGTGTAACTAAGAATTTTGAAAAGTGATTGAGATTAAAACGAACTTATGCAAGCAAGTGAAGAATGAAGTGTTTTTTTTTTTTTTTTTGTACTTTTCATTTTTTCTGTTCTTTTATTCCTACGCCGGAAGTAAGGGTCAGTGCCCAACTTTTAAGAAAATATGAGAATGTACATGTAGGATAAGAAAACTTGCTTGACTTTACCTATGTTGCTTGCAGATCTTGAATAAGGTAGGCATTTGAGTTAAGAGATGTCCATTTTTTTGATATTTTCTTTTTCTTATTTTTTTTTTTTGGAAGAAAGGGTCGGTACCCAAATGATTGAAAAGATATTTTTTCTGTATTTTATTTTGTGCCGGAAGTAAGGGTCGGTGCCCACTAAGAGTGAGAAGACTTACCCGTCTTACTTGTTCTGTTTGCAGATTCTAAGCAAAGGTGGCATTGGAGTTTTATTTTGAGAAAGTCCATTTTTTGCATTTTTCTTTTCGTCTTTTTATTTATTTTTTTTTTGTATTTTTTTATTTTGTACAAGAAGAAAGGGACGGTGCCCAAAAGAAAGAAAAGAAATGAAGTGTGTGTAGGATAAGAAGACTTACCTGTGAAGATCTCTGAATGCAGATGCAGTTGTTGAGTCCAATTAGTCCTTTTATATATATATATATATATATTCTATTTATGTAAGTTAAGCAATCTTTCTAATTTAGACATGGATTTCTGTGTTAGAGAACAACGTAGTCCCCAGTAAAACATAGATCTCCGTATTTGCAATCACATCATCCCCAGTAGAACATGGCTCTCCGTATTAGAAATCACGTGAGATTTCCATATTAGGAACCATGCAATCTCGATTAAGACGTGATTTTTATATTGGAAATCAAGTAATCTCGAGTATGACGTGAATTATTATTATTTTTTTATTATCAAGCAGGAATAAGGATGATATGTAGAAGAAAAAAAATCTGCTAGAATTTTGATGGTAAGTGACTGGGATGTTGGGTAGTGATTTGAGGCAGTATGATGACGGCGGTGGTACAGTGGCCTTGAGGTATGTTGATGAGAATCGAGATGATATGATAGCTAGGTGGAGGGTAGTGATTGTAGTGGTGACCTTGATGGTGATAGTTAGAAGGGGTGGTATGATGGTGAAAAAAAATGCAAGCTCCTTTTTTTTTTTATAAGATTTTTTGTATTTAATGATGAAGTGAGGGAGATGGAGAGGATGATGAGGGAGATATAGAATGTGAGGGAGATGCAGAGAGAGAGTATTTTTTTTCTTAGTTCCTCCCGGACCTCCCCTTCTAAATGAGTATGTAATTCTCTCGTTTTATAGGCCAACAAGAGTCCTTTCCTTTTATTATTATTATTATTATTATTATTATTTTTATTTATTTTTTTTATGGAAAAAAGGCACTCCATTATCAAAAGGATACCTAACCTCCTTAGCTGGTTTTTTTTTTGCTTTTGATTTGCCTTTTGCTTGATAGCCATCCCACTGAGTCTGTCTCCAATTAGTGTGTGAAAATTAATCGTGTGTGGTAGGATGCATGCAGAATTCTTGACCTTTTGACCCCATAGCTTTTGACTTGCAGTATCTTTTCCATTCGAGGTCAGATTAGGATGATTCAAAAAAAGTGGCAGGCTTGTGTCAACGAACACTTTATTTTGAAATGATTGGACTGGGCAAAATGGGGTGTCTACAATGCCTTTCATACAAAATATGAATACATGTCAAGAAATCATTCCAAAACACATAGTTGAATCACTCACCTCCGATTAACGCTTTTTTTGTTCGATCCAAAGAAAATGCAAGCACAAAGAACGTGCAGATGTCCGTCTAGTACAATTCCTATCGATCGAAAATCCATTCATCAACTTTTTAGGAAAATTCTGGAAAACGACTTTTCAGAAAACTTATCCAAACAAGACCTAGTGGATATCAAAATGACGGCCTTACTTCAAGGAGTTCGAATGTATATGAAATTTAGAAGAAAAAAAAGGGCAGAAGTCCGTTGTTTCTCGTCGTGAAGCTCTAAGCAACCAAAATCTCCCTTTGGCCTCTTTCTTGATTTTAGGTTAGAAAGTTTATAAAAATATCCAACTCATCTCTATCTATATATAGGAAACACTTTAAAAAATTGTGTTTACCTCCCCACACTACAAGAAAAGTGATTTTTAGTGGCAAAATTTTGTGCTGCGACTAATATTTTGTAACTAAAACATGCATTTTAGTGGTGCAGAAGGAGCTTGTCACAAAAATATATTAAATTAATTTTAATCAGTCACAAAGTTATGTGGGCGTGAGTAATTTGCTTGGCGGGATCTGCCGGGAAGGAAACCCAGTTTGGCGCCTAATTTTGAATTGTTTTTGTGATAACTAAAACTCATGTTGTGAGTAAAAGAATGGCTCTCATTTGACAAACAAATGAAACGGCGCAGTATTGCCAGACATTATCGTAGTATTCACAGATACCGATGTATACCTTCTAATTAAAAGCATTTTATAATCAAACCATCTCATCTCTCACCTTATAAGAAACTAGGTCATCGTCTACCTCCCTTGCTTCAGCACTCTCTCCTCCTCTGGCCAGCGGAAACTGTCGCCAGAAAAATTATTTGGGCGGATTCTTCAGTAAGTACTGAAACCTAAACTTTCTTCCCTTCAATTTCTCTCTTCGTAGATCTCTGTTGGTTTCTCTTTCCCTCAATTTCTTTCCATTTCTTGTCTTACTGTCCCGTAACCGCTATTCACCGAACCACACTGGGCAGTCAAACCATCTTTGAGGGCTTTTAGGTTAGCTTCTTTTACATTGAGTCCAGCTTTTACCCTTTTTTTAATCAAAATTTGCCCGTAATATGACACTGTGGTGTTTGAATATAGAAGAAATTTGGTTTGGTGTTAGATGGGAGAAGTGATTACTTTAGATTTGCTTCTTTTACATTGAGTCCAGCTTTTTCCCTTTTTTTTTTTTTTTTTTTTCTCCTGATATCAAAATCTGCCCGTAAAATGACAATGTGGTGTTTGAATGCAGAGGAAATTTGATTTGGGGTTAGATGGCAGAAACGATTACTCTTGTGAATACCATATATTTTAGTTTTGTTGTGGTTGCTGTCAAGAATGATCATTTAGCTATTAAGTGTTATGATATTCATGAATTTAGTGTCTTGGGGTCTGTTTTAATATGGACAAGTGTTGCAGAATCGTGATCTTATCATGCACTACAGGTGTTTGATGCTAGTCTTAATAGAACGTCTGGGGTTTTTCTCAAGGGTTTTATCATTTATGTAATCTGGGAGCCTTAGGCTTTGGTTTTTTGGGTGTAATGTCCACTTTGTGGAGCAATATTAATAAAAGTTTCTACTGTTCAAAAAAAAAATATATATATATAAATATTTTTTTTTAGTTTTGTGGTTGTTTGGTAGTGGGATTCTAGAATTTGTTATCTTGCTATCATCTCAATTCTGATAAACAAATCCAATACACATGTGTGTGTCTACTAGTACCAAAAAAATTCGATAATACACCCTATTTGTTTAGGATGTATCATACATACTAGTTGTTTATGCCCCAAAATATTATAGTTACAAGGTCCGAAAATGTTGTAGTTAGGTCCATGGTAACTAAGTCCCAAATGTTGTTACTTTGAAACCTACTTTTCTTTTAAAACCAAAATGGTTTCAAAGTTGCAACATTTTGGATCCTAGTTACAAGATTTTAGGACCCAACTATAACATTTTGGACCTAAATTGGAATGTATGACGCATCCTAAACTACTAGGATGTATCATGGAAGATGCCATCACCTAGACTTAGTTATATTCTATTGTGTAATTACCTGGGTCTCTCCATTTTTTGTTTTTTTGACAAAAGTTTATGTGTGATTTTAGGTGCTTTAATATTGTGTTGAAGAGAATAGAATAGGTGGCTTTTTGAACGTAAGTTCCTCTTGCATCCTCCCTTTTTTATTATTTCACTGCTATGCATACATAATTTTCAAAGTTTCTATGATTCGAAAATTCTTTTACAATTTCCTTGATAGGTTGTAAAACATATTAACAAAATAGTTTTGCTTTGATATATAGGACACCTTGTGGGTAAATTACACTGGTGGTGATTGTCATAGGCTTTTGGGGATTATTTCTGTAAACCTTTTAGGCAGTTTTGGTTTAGACTTTTTTTTGTTGATCCAAGCATTGGTTTAGACTTTTGACTGGTGTTCTTGCTGTTTGATTTTGGGTCAGTGAAAAAAATTATGTAGTTGGCCGAAAAAAGAAAAGAAAGAACTAAAGCCCATATACCATTCTTACATTGTGTGTTGGTGAGTGTCTTGAACCTAAGGAGTTGTTTTTTATTAATTTCTCTACTCTTTTTATAGAGCCAGTCCAGCACTAGGATTTTTCCATGACACAATGTTGGAGGCTCAAATTAGAAGAAAAAAAAAACACTATTTTTCTTTGCATTTAGTGGGAGATGAAAGTGACATCAAAGGTAATATTAAAAAATGAGCTTCATTTTCATTTCACTTTCTCTTAACAAACCAAATGGAGAAAAACCTGATGCAAAACTCAGATTTTATTAATTTTCTTTTCAGCTGCAATTAATTGTATTTTTATTAGCAAGACTCTTAGCCGAGCATGCTTTGAATTTTTTCCACTACTTCGGGCAAAGGTTGATGGTATGGCTTGTTATGATCTTGATGGTACTGTATTTGTGTGGTGCAAGCTAGTAGATATAATTCGTCTAACCATTTTGGTAAGCCATGACAAGGTGTTCCGTATAAGGACACTATCCTAAGGGTAATGCTATACTTTTCAATTTTTTTTTTCAAAAAAGTGTTTCTCAACATATGTGGTAGTGGGACCCTTTTCAATAATGGTAGGACCACTTTAACATCAACCAAGCAAAATCAACTATGTCCACTGCCACTTGTGTTGGGAAACACTTGGAGAAAAAAATGGGAAGCATAGCATTACTCCAATCCTAATAGGGTAATTCTATGCTTCCCAAATTTTGAATCCCAAATGCTTCCCAAATACATGCGGTAGTGGAAACCACCATCAATAATGGAGGACCACTTCAATATCCTCCAATTATAATCCAGTGGACTCACTTCCACATTTATTTGGGAAGTATTTGAGATCCAAAATTTGGAAACCATAGCATTACTCATCCTAATGCTCTCAAATACTATTTTGTATCTTACGTGTTTAATACTTGACTTTCTTTCTTACTATTTTTTTTCCTTCCAATTCCCATGAGAAGACCAAGTTGTTGATTGTACCCTACAAACAAAAAAGTCCTAAATTTCTTGGCTCCTAGTGGTGGCAAAGTTTGTTAATTTTGACAACTATCATATTATTGAACGACCATAAACTTTGACAACTTTTAGGTTTGTTGTTGCTTCCATCTAGTATTTTTCCTAATTGTGCTATGTTATAAGTATTTATTTTTTTCCTTCACAATTGTAGAACTCCATCTTAGGTGGTCAACCTTTAGCTAGATTGTTGTCTTTGAGCAATCTCTTGAGTAAGTGCTTAATTGTGGCTCCTTTTTACTATAATTTTTTTAATCAAATACAATCTTATTGCTATTGCTATTGCTATAGTGATTTAAAGATTCTAGTAAAACACAAAATCTTGCTAGTCGTAGCCAGGGGCGGATGTAAAGAGGTACGAGGGGGGCTCAAGCCTCCTCTAGGTTTTGAAAAAATTGTACACTTGCACTAAAATTTTTTTTTTTTACAATTAGCCCCCTTAAAAAATACAATTAGCCCCCCTTAATATTATAAAATTGTCATATTAAGCCCCCTTTCTCTTATATTTTTGTGCTAATTATAAAATCCCTCCTCCCTCCTATGTTTTTGGGTTAATTTTTTTTAGCATTAATTTATATGATCTACACAAAATACGTATAAATAGCTCCAAATTTTTTTTTTTCGGGAGCGCTGCCCCCGAACCCCCAAACAAACCTCTGTTAAGCCCCCCCTGTATTAATTTTCTAGATTTACCCCTAGTCGTAGCACCATATTATATTACAGTAGGTCTGTTTGGCGTATTTTTAATTATTTTAATAAGTTATTAATTTGTCTGTTTGTACAGTTTCCTAGTTATTAGTTTACTAGCTTTTAGCTACATTGCTCACTTCAAAAAGTTCAAATACAGCTAATTAAGATTTTGAGAGCGAGTAAAATTCTGAAATTCTGAGTTGGTTTTATTGTTTGTAATCTCTTCATCGTATTATTCTATTTTGTTATTTTAGTTATTTTAGCTACATTGCTCACTTCAAAACTTCAAATACAACTAATTAAGAATTTGAGAATGAGTAAAATTCTAAAATTCTGAGTTGGTTTTGTTGTTTGTAATCTCTTCATCTTATTCTTGTATTTGGTTATTTTAGATAGTACTTATTTTTGTATCATATTGTGAATTTTTGTTATCAATTTTTCTAGCTTTTGATTACAACCTTACTTCAAATCAAACTATATTTTATCAAACCTACTTAATTTAGTTTGCGCATATATATATATATATGTGTGTGTGTGTGTGTGTGTGTGTGTGTGTGTGTGTGTGTGTGTGTGGGTATTTGCTTTGCATAAGTGACTATTCTATGGAAGTGCAAACAGACAATTTTCTTAATGCAAATATTGTATGTTAGTCCTATGGCAGGTAGAGTTCGAGCCGGAAGCAACCAAGGCAGAGCTGGGCTGCAACAACCATTAGAGATAGGGTCGTATACCTCAAGTGATGGGCTTTGAAATCCCATCAGGGTTGAGTCACCACTGACAGTAGATAATGTTTGCATCAACGAAATTGGTATGTTAACCAAGGCTTTGGTTGTATTGGCTTATTTCGAAACATACAAAACTTGTGGTTACAAAAAGGTCATGTATTGAACAGGGGCTCAAACATCTATGAAGAGAGGACGCGGCAAGACCAGAGGTATTGCACTTGCAAAGAAGAGGCGTGCTGGAGAAAAGCTCGCCGTGAACATTCCACTTTATCTTTGGCGAGCCGTTGGAAAAAATTCTCAAGCACTAATAACTGAATCGGGTATTATTGTGAGACAAATGGCTCCACTCCATTATGACAAATGGAAGGCCATTCCTGAAGAGGATAAGAAGAAAATGTGGCAATCATTGAGAGTACGTCCTTTAACCTCAATTGTGTTAATTTATAATCACTTTCCTATGATATTTAGTGGGACTGCAATGCTTTGTGCTTACGATACTGACCTTATAAGTTGTTTAGTTTGTAACTCTAGTCGTTTTTGGGTACACTTGTTCTACTAAAGCTAGCGGATTCAGACCTTAATCTTGTGTTGGCAGCATTGCCATGCCTTCAAACTAATTCAGCTTGTTTATGGATATTCTTATTCTTTGCTGGTGTTAGGGTTTTGGTAATTGTTGTTGGTTGTATCTTACTTATTTTGTTGTTTGAATCGTGTTCTGTGTCTCACTTGCATTTATATATATTTTCATCATTCCAGATCTTGTTGTTCTATGCATTGTTAACATTCTCTGTTTGCTTTTTGGTTTTCTAGAAAGTTATAGACTTAATTAATTCTTTTGCATGCTTTTGACTATACATGTGGATAGTTGGAATTATGTATAATATGTTAATAACTAATCGGGAATTTCATTATTGGGATTGGAATCAGAATTAGAAACATAAATCGGGATTTGCTCCGACTGAAATGAACTGTTACATAGACCCAGAGTTGATAACTTTTCTTTGCTGAATTTTGTCTATTTAATTTGTCATTGCAGCAAAAGTTTGCTTTGGGTGAGGAACCTCACGTCCAAATTGCTATTTATAGGCAATTGAACACTCAATACAGGTCTTACCATTATAGGCTGCACAAACAACACTATCTTGCACATGATACTAATGAGATGAGATTGTTAAATCGCCCATCAGGGATTACTCAAAATGACTGGGAACATCTTGTCAAACATTTTGGATCTGATGAGTTTAAGGTAATTTGCTGTTTCAATGCATATTTCTTATTCAATATTTATAACTAACTTTTTTCCTTTTCAAATATCATAGAAGGTTAGCCAAAGAAACAAAAAGAATCGGGAAAAGCAAAAGATCGGTCACATTGCTGGGACGAAGGGTTTTGCCAGGACCAGCTATGCTCATGTAAGCTCAATGTATTTTTAGTTTCTAGAGAACAGTATGATAATATACCCAATGAAAATAACATGTGCATTAATTAATGTAACAACAGCGTGATCGAGCAACAGGTGAGGAACCAACAAGAACTTTATTGTGGTACTTGACACGATTCAGCAAAAAGAAGCAGAAATGGGTAGATGAAACTTCACAAGAAGTCTACGTAAGTTACTTATCTGTCATACTTTTGGTAATTAAGGTCTAGGATGCAATTTGAGTAGATCTCAATGGTAAGTAACTACTTTTCTCTACATGTTGGACTGTTTGCTCTGTTAATTGCACGTACTTTAGCTTTTCTTTAAAAAAAATTTTGAACATTACGATTTTTATTGATAATATTCCACAAAGTGGAACAAAACCCAAACCAGGACAAGGCCATAGCCTCCCAAACTGCAAACAACCTTAAGAATACACCCCACAAACTTTTAGGAACACTCCACGAGATGGGCAATACACCCAAGAAAATCTAAGCCTAAAATCTACCAGATTGCCTACACCCTTTGATTCGAACCCCCTAATAAACTTAGGACAAGAACCAAACACCCAAGCTGCTGAAATTAATTTATGCTGCTGGGTTTTGCTGTCGTTCGATGCTGCTGCTGATTCTATTGAATAGTTTCCTTCAGCATGTGTGCAAATGTACATTTGGCTACTGCGATCATTGTGTGCTATTGTAAATTATGATTTTGTTTTTGGTGTTGGGCTTTCATGTAAGAGTATGTGGGTTTCTGCTAAACTGGTATGGATTTGATATACATTTAAACAGTCTTGACAGTAACCAAACACATAACCAACCCCACTATCTACAGCCAATAGGTAGCCATCAAGGAGAAAGTATAATGCATTAATCCTCCAGAACAACTCACATATTTGCCTTGGCCATTATTCAGCACCCCCATGAATGATAAACAATCAACTCTACAGCTCATGAAGTATGAACCACATCATTCTTTGAATTACTCCTCCAGTCAGCTTCCTGTAGGCTCTGAAAATGCTGTACAGAATATGAACTTTGTCAGTCTGAACTTAAAACCTTTGCCATCCGTCCAAGTATAAAAATCTCAATTTTCAGGAAATAAGAGGTAACACTCCAGAAAACTAGGAAAAAATACACCCCCAATATGTGTATAGACTCCTCCACATATGGAATACACACTCCATTTTGTTGAGAAAACTGATTTAAGAAGAATAGCCTTGATGTGCCTTATCCTCTCTTCACCTCCTCCCGCTCACTGCATAAAAGAACCCCCATCCATACCCACACTCTAGAACCCAGCTTAACCCCCTTAACCCTCACCTCAATTGACCTTGCCCAACACAAGACCACTTAAAACACTGATAACAAAACCCCCAAAAAACTCCCTCCCCAAAACAGCACCCTAATCCATGTTCTTGACTTTTCCTCTCCCCCTCTCCCCATACTGTCTGGACTGCACACACACCCCAGCTTTTCTTAAATTTGTTTCCTATTGAGTAGGTCTCAATAGTATTTTCAATATTAAATAATTGCATTGCTTTGTGAAAGTGGATTTGACAACACTTGAACCATTTTGTTTTAACAAGAAGACCATGGATTCATTCGGGCAAAAGTTCTTACGAATATTTTTAATGTAGGAAAAACTTAAACGTTTAGAATCTCAGCCTGTAGAGGAGGGTGTTACTGCAATGACTGAGGATGAGAGATTTGTACAAGTTCTTGGACCGGAGAGATCAGGACAGATACGTGGTCGTGGAGCTGGCCCTAAGATTACACCATTTGGAGCAAGTCAACAAAAGCACCATGCACAACTTGAAAAAGAGAATGGAGAGTTTAGGAGGCAAGCCGAAGCAGACCGGGGGCGCTTGGAATTGTTGGAAAAGGAGAATAGTGATATGACGAAAAGATTAGAGTGCCTTGCTTCGCAGTTAGCGTCACAAGCTGTAATTCACTATCAATTTGCTACTATGCTTGATCAGTTTAAGCAATCAGGCCATATACATCTATCTCCTTCCAGGGTGGCTACTCCTTAGTTGTTTTATTAAGTTAAAATTTGTAGATTATGTCCTGATATAAATTTTTTTTTTGAATTACTTGCTTCATACTAATTCATAGCAAGTTTAATATTGGTTTGATTTCACTTATTGCATTTTGAATGCAATACTAACATAGACTTCATTTGTTTCATTTGTAGGTTGGAGAGGCTTGAAGTTTTACATATCTGGAAGCTATGAAACAGGATTCTTTTTTGTAAAACTCTATGGCTATATTCTGACTACTAATTTTGTGTATTTAGATTCCTTGTGCTTATGACTGTGACTTCTTCTTTTGAATGTTCTAAAGGCCTACTAATTAGGAGATTTTTGTATGCATTTTCAGATGCCTTGTAATTAAGACTTCTTGGTACTTTGTTTTGTATATTCTTAGGCCTTTTGATCAGAATTTTTTGTAAAAACCTTTTGGGTAGTTACTGTATTTAAGCTTTTTTGTAATGATACTATGCATTGGATTTAATGAGGTTAAGGACCTTTCTGGAGGTTGGGTACCAACCATATTTTGTGGCCAATTTGATTTCAATTGCAGTTACTTTTATTTGTGATGAAATTTGGAGGTATTGCATATATATATATATATATATATGTATACTAATTGCAGGTCTTTTCCCATATACATAAATATAATATTTTATATATATATATATAGGAAAACTCTTACAATTAGTGGCAATATAAAGTCATCACAAGTTACTAAAGATTGACACTAAACTTTTGAGGATATGGCAAGATACTCATAATACTCACAACTTCTCTTGTGACTGAAGGTCAATTTAGTGGCAACATATTTTATGTCATAAAAGGTATAATATTTAGTGATACTAGGTATTGTCACTAAAATAATGTTTTAGTGTCTACATTTTGTTGCCACTGAAAATATGATTATTAGTGATGATAAAATGGTTGCCACAAAAAGCTTTGTTTTTGTCATAAATTTTGAGTTGTGACTAAACATCTAGATATTAGTGGCGATAAAACAAATATTGCCACAAAAAGTTTTAGTCACGGTACAATTAGTGGCAACCTAGTGGCAACTGTTTTTATTGCCACTATAACTTTTAGTGACGAAAATTTGGAATTTAGTGGCAATATTGTTTGCCACTAAAAGTCAGATTTCTTGTAGTGCCACGAGTTTTCAAAACTCCTAATCAGTCTCTGAAACTTTCTACACAGCTAATTCATAGCTTCACGAGTGAAAACTAAAAAATATAAAAGTTTTCGCCTAAGTTCTGTTTGGGTACTAAAACGCAAAATTTCTACATGATTTTATGAAATTGCTAATTAGCCTACCAATTCTAAAGCGTGCTAATTCGTTCTCACCAGGATACTAAAATTATTAACTGAAATATATTATAAACCAGAAAATAATAAAGATAGTGAAATATACAGTTAAACATTTATTTTCAGATAAACATTTAAGGCATTCCACAATGAACGTCGTAACACTCATTCAATGAGTAATGCTAGGTGTACACAAATTTTCACACACTTTTGCACACAAATGCTTTTAATGCAAGTACGCTGTGCTGTGTAAGTGGTGCACAGAAAAGTGTGAAAAATTCAAACAGCACAAGGTACTTGCATTTAAAGCATTTGTGTGCAAAAGTGTGTACAAAAGTTGTGTACACCTAACAATACTCCTCATTCAATACAGTCTCAAAGGGTTCTCTAACATAAACATCCAAATTGACATCGTGAGTCAAAACTTACTCACACATGTGCCAAAACGCATAATACATCACATTATCATGCATGACAATGTAATGGAATGCAATAACACAATTACGAGTGTTATGATTTGTCCTCACTGATACTAAAATTAACATCAGAAATAAATTCTAAACCAAAAAATAATATAGATAGAGAAATACATTGGTAAACATTTATTTCCAGATAAACATTTAAGGTATTCCATAATGACCGTCTCAATCTCGAAGAGACGTCATAACATCAAAACACTCATTCTACACAATCTCAGAGGGTTCTATAACACAGACACCCAAATAAACTCGTGAGCCATAACTCACTCATACATGTGCCACAATTGCACAACACATCACATTATCATGCATGACGATGTAATGAAATGACACAACACAAATACGGGTGTTATATTGTAACACCCGTACCCGGGGAACGAGTTAATTACTTGTTAATATGCATTAATTAATATTATTAGTGTATAAACGGATTAAGGGGAGGCTTGGACTCGCCCATGTAAAAAGTGTTCAAATAGAGACACTAGTTGGAAAAATCCCCAATGAGGTGGGACAGGTTTGGAAGTGGGACCCAGTGAAGGGCCTAAATGAAAATATTTGCATTTTATGTGATTAAATGCATTTATATGAATACATGAATATTTGTCTAAAATGCTTCTATATTATATGATGATGTATGTGTTAGCATTTGGTGATAGCTTGGGCACCCAAATAAGGATATAAATGAAAAAGATTTCAAATTAGTAGGTACGATAGCTATTTCACAAAATATGTGGGACCCACGTTGGGACCCATACGAAACTTAGACGAACACTCATTAAGTAATTGGGTAGTTAATGGAATGTTTGGGGGATTTCATAATGAGAACCTTATAAATTTTGAGAGTATAAATGAAAAGAAGAAAATTGAGGTGAAGACACCTCATGCTCAATGCATGTGTATGTGTGTCAAGTGATGGAGAAGTCTCCATTTTTATCAAATTAAAATAAAATAAGAGAGAGCTCGGAGAGAGAAACGGAGAAACCGTCACCGACGCCGTAATTCCGTCGTTCCGTCGCCGTCGTTCGTCGGATTCACGAATCAAAGCCATTTTGGGACTCGTGGAGGTGAGACGAACGTTTCTATACCCTTACGTTTAAATTGCTGGATTTTGGTAGCTCATACTTAACGGTGAGACATCGTCTACCGAAATTCTTGTAGGATTTACTTGGTGAGGAAATTGAGCTTAAATTGGTGAAATTCAGCATCTTCTAGGTGTAAATTGAGTAAAAATCTGTGTATAAGGTGAGTTTTCTACACTTAAACTGATTGTGTTTAATGGGTTCAAAGCTATATATGATGTTAGAGATGATAATTCATGATTAGGAGTTATAAAGATGTTAATCACGTGAATTCCATGTTAATTCTATGAAAATTATATGTTGATACATGAATATGTGTTTATGTGCTTATATGTCTATGTGGTAGTCAATGAGCACCGGGGAAATTGTTCATTATTGGGAGTAATAAGGGTGGTGTAGAGGAAGAATACGATAAATATGGAAGTCCAAGGAATAGAAGTGGCCACGTGACCAAGGGAGGTCTTCGGGTCTGAATGAACCATATAACCGGTGACTCGGCGACTACGTTTATGTTTTGTGTGTTAATTGTAGCATTACAAGTGTTAAACATACAATCATTTTAGAATGCTCACTAAGCGTGATGCTTAAGAAAATCGTTTTTCTATTGCTGTTGTGGTACATGACAACCACCGCAGGTTCGGAGCGACACCTGGAGAGGAATTAACGGGAGAGATGGGAGAGATGGGAGTTATGGGAGAGATTTGGGATTTATACTTGAGGATCTCCTTTTAAATTTGTAAAAGGTTGTTAATTATAGTTTCTTTTATGGTAAAGTTGGTGTTTTGGTTGTAACTATGGGACTTAGATCCTTAAACTTGTATTTTGGTAGTTTGGAGTTGAATTGGGAAGAATTATGTAAATTTCTATAATTTGGTTGTTTGTGCGAAAGTGGCTCACTTGGACCTTTCCGGCAAGTCCGGGTGGTGTCACAAATGTTGTTAACATGTTTCATTTGTGTATAAAGTGTTAGTTATGACTTAAGTTCATGTCCAACTAGTTTCAAAAACTTTTTCTAAACATTGGGTTTTAAAGCTTGATTTGATTCAAGGAGTTGAGTTCATGAATGAATTTGATCCAATTTTAGTTGTGGGTATGTGGTACATGCTTGGTATATGTTTAAAAGTGTTTGGGAATGTGTTGGAGTAGTTTTTCTAAAGTTTTATGAAGTTTGATTATGTTTTGGACATATTTGAAAACTTGTAGCAGCAAAATTTTGCAGCAGAAACCATTCTGCAGGAACCCGGATTGATCCGGGTACAAGGGGTGGATCGATCCGGGGTTCTGGAGGGACATTCTTCTAGAAAAAACAACAAATTGGATCGATCCGGATTTTGTGGGCGGATCGATCCGCCCCTGTTTCCAACAGCCGTCCACTTTTACGGAAACGTGCATATCTCTCTCAAGACAACTCGAATTCGCGCACTGTTTTTTTGTTAGAACCGAGACTCAAAGACCTATCTTTTAGTATAAAAGTTTTAGATACTTATTAATGACTATTTTGCCCTTGGGTTGGTTTTTGTCACAATAAAGCTCTTAAAGGTGAGTTAAATCATACTTTTTATTCCTAATTAGTGTATTTTGGGTGTGTATCGCCTTGTTACACGTGTCCTAATCCGCTGGGGCGGGTTGGGGTGTGACAATTTTTGGTATCAGAGCTATAGGTTAGAGTCTTTGGGAACAAGAGACGTATTCGACGCGTAGTGTGCACACAACAACATGTAGTTGCATAAACATGCATACACGTTTACTTAGCATGATTTTATCATTGATTAGAATGCCATGTGTTTATTTAAAAGTAATGTGTGTGTGTGTGATATAATGTGGGTGCCAGGCATTATGTCTGGAGGTGACACCTCAAATCGAATGGAAGGAGTTGAATGGGCAATCGAAGGATTGGTTCGAGTTGCCGAAACTCATGTGGTCGAGGAAAGGCCGGTACAACCGAATCCAAATCCAAGGGAGGAAGTTGTCACTATTTCTAAATTTCATAAGCAAAAACCGACAATATTCCGTGGGAAAGCCGATCCAATAAAGGCAAACTTTTGGGTTTCTGATATGGAGAAGATCTTCAAGGTATTACCGTGTACGGAAGAACAGAAAGTTATATTTGCCGCTGACACATTAAAAGATGAGGCACAATATTGGTGGCGAACTAAGCTAGGCCCGAGTCAACCGACTACATGGGATCTTTTTCTGGAGATATTTAATGAACAATACTTTCCAGAATCATTTGGGGATCAAAAGGCTCAAGAGTTTATGGAGTTGGTACAAGGGAAAAAGTCAGTTCGGGAATACTCAACACAATTTACCAGTTTGGCAAGGTTTGCCGGGGATATTGTAATGACTGAGAAGGTAAAGGCAAGGAAGTTTGTAGCGGGACTCCGGGGTGACATTCGGGGACGGGTGACCGTATTCTGTCTAGAGACCTATGCTAAGGCATTGGATATTGCTTCTATCGCTGAAAGGGATCTCGGGTACACTTCAAACTTACCACCACCGCCAAGTTAACAAAATAAAAGGGCTGGGTCAAGTCAGTTCAGTAGTCAAGGGGGTGCAAAAAGGCAAAGTTTAGGAGGATCATCAGCTAGTATTGGTAGTGGTTCCGATGGAAATAAACCGAGGTGTCAGACTTGTCAGAAATTTCATTGGGGCCGATGCAATCAACTTCCGAATTCAATCATTTGCAATATTTGCCGAAAATCGGGACACATAGCCAGGAACTGTCTAAATCTAAATATAGATAGGAGGGGTCGATGCTTCACTTGTAAGGAATTGGGACATCAAGCTAAGGACTGTCCTACTAGACGCCAAGGAGCTTCCGGTTCCGGTTCATATGCGGCTAGTGCTATTACACCAAGGACTACTTAACCTCCGAGGAGGGAGCAGCGAGAGGCAAGATCATATCAGCTCAGGCTAGGAGATACCGCTTCTGCCGACACTGTTGTCTCAGGTATGGTTTCCATTTGCTCACACCTAGTAAATGTACTTATAGATTCGGGATCCGCACATTCATTCGTGTCACACCACTTTGGTAAACGTTTAGATAAACCATTAGAGTTCCTAAACTATGATTTATCTGTCGCAATACCATTGGGGGCTCCGTTGGTTAGTTCGGGTGTGTTTAGAAAATGTGAGATTAATGTGAATGGTAAAGAGTTAACCGTTGATTTGGTACGGTTAGTTATTCAGCACTTCGATGTTATATTGGGTATGGATTGGTTAGCGGCTAATCATGCTAATATTGATTGTAACACTAAAGCAGTAACATTCCATATTCCGAATCAAGATGAGTTTTATTTTCAAGGAAAGGGTGTTGTATCGCCGCCGTATATTGTATTAGCTATTAAAGCTTGTCGTTTAATAAAGAAGGGCTGTCGGGGCTTTCTGTGTAGTATTCTTGATACTAGAGGCCCTGATTTAAAACTTGAAGATATTCTAGTTGTTAGAGAATTTTCAGATGTATTTCCAGAGGAGTTACCTAGTGTATTGATTGATCGAGGAATTGCATTTGGTATTGATGTTATGCTGGAAACCCAACCAATTTCACGAGCACCATATCGAATGGCACCAATTTAGTTGAAAGAGTTAAAGATACAGTTGCAAGAGTTGCTAGACAAGGGCTTTATTCGACCTAGTATATCTCCGTGGGGCGCACCGGTACTATTTGTGAAGAAGAAGGATGGTACAATGCAAATGTGCATTGATTACCAGGAAATCAACAAAGTAACAATCAAGAACAAGTACCCGTTGCCACGTATCGACGATCTATTTGATCAGCTTCAAGGGGCTCAGGTATTTTCTAAGATTGGCTTGAGGTCAGAGTATCACCAATTGAAAGTTAAAGCTGAGGATGTGGAGAAGACAGCCTTTAGGACTCACTATGGGCACTATGAATTTCTAGTGATGCCGTTTGGGGTTACTAATGCGCCTGTCGCCTTCATGGATTTAATGAATCGGGTGTTCAAATCGTATTTGGATGAATTTGTGATTATTTTTATTGATACATTCTTATTTATTCTAAGAGTCCGGAGGAGCACGGACGACACTTGAGACTAGTTTTGCAGCGACTACGAGAAAAATAGTTATTTGGGAAATTAAAGAAAAGTGAGTTTTGGTTGACGAGTGTCACTTTTCTGGGGCATGTGATTTCTAAAGAAGGTATCTCTATAGACCCACAGAAGATTGAAGCTGTTATGAATTAGTCAAGGCCGACAAATGTGTCCGAGATTCAAAGTTTCTTGGGGTTAGTCGAATATTATAGAAGGTTTGTTAAAGACTTTTCTAGAATCGCGACTCCGATGACAAGGCTAATGAGAAAAGACGTACCGTTTGAGTGGAATAAGGAGTATGAAGATTGTTTCTTAGCATTGAAGGAGAAATTAACAACGACACCGATACTTACAATTCCAATAGGTACTGGAAATTTTAGAATTTATAGTGATGCTTCTCACCAAGGCTTGGGGTGCGTGCTAACACAAGATGACAAGGTAATAGCCTATGCTTCAAGGCAGTTGAGATCTCACGAGAAGAATTACCCAATACATGACTTGGAATTAGCGGCGATTCTTTTTGCCTTGAAGATTTGGAGACACTATCTATACGGGAAGACATGTGAAATTTTCACCGATCACAAAAGTTTGAAGTATTTGTTCACTCAGAGAGACCTTAACATGCGACAAAGGAGGTAGTTGGAACTTATGAAAGACTATGACTTGAAGATTCAATATCCCTGGGGAAAACCAATGTAGTGACTGATGCCTTGAGCCGAAAGTCGTCGAAAAACTTAGCTTATGCCTTAACTGTACAAGAGGAACTAGTAAAATAATTTGAATAATTAGAACTTGAAGCAATTCCTAGAGTCAAAGGTAGTTTAATGGCTGCGATTATTGCAGAACCGAGTTTAATTGGTGAAATAAAGTCAAATCAACTTCTAGACCCAGAATTTAAGAGGATTGTGGATGAGTTACCTGAGGGTAAAAGGCCAGAGTTCAGTTTCCAAGATGGTGTTTTGAGGTATATCAACCGATTGTGTGTTCCTAAAGTTGGAGATTTGAGAAATAAAGTTATAGAGGAAGCTCATAATACCAGATATTCGATACACCCGGGTAATACTAAAATGTATCGAGACTTGCGAGAAATTTACTGGTGGAGTGGTATGAAGAGAGAAGTCGTAGAATTTGTGTCCAATTGTATGACATGCCAAAAAGTAAAACTAGAACATCAATGTCCCGGAGGAGAACTACACCCACTAGAGATACCGGAGTGGAAGTGGGAGCATATCACGATGGATTTTGTATCGGGATTTCCAAAATCTCAAAAGTCGAACGATAGTATCTGGGTCATTGTTGACCGGTTAACCAAGTCAGCCCATTTCTTAACTATCAAAACCAAAGATCCATCGAAACTTGCAAAGATTTATATCAGAGAAATTATACAGCTTCATGGAGCACCGGTTTCGATAGTGTCAGACCGTGACACTCGGTTTGTGTCAAGATTTTGGGAAAGTTTACAGAAGACTATGGGGATAGCTTTACATTTTAGTGCTGCATTTCATCCCCAGACCGATGGTCAATCCGAGAGGGTGATTCAGATCTTAGAAGACATGTTGAGAGTATGTGTTATGGATTTTAAAGCTGATTGGGAAACTCATTTGCCGTTGATTGAATTTTCTTACAACAACAGCTTTCAAACTAGCATTGGAATGGCGCCTTATGAGGCACTGTATGGAAGAAAGTGTAGATCGCCTGTTTGTTGGACAGAAGTTGGTGAAAAAATAGCTTTTGGGGTCGAAAATAGTTTAAATCACTACTGATAAAATTTGATTGATTAAATAACGATTACAAACGGCTCAGAGTCGTTATAAAAGTTATGCGGATATGGGTAGAAGACCGCTGGAGTTTGAGGTTGGTGACTATGTGTTTTTGAAAGCACCGCCTTCAAAAGGAATAGCACGGTTTGGTAAGCGAGGTAAGCTTAGTCCGAGATATGTTGGACTGTATCTGATTCTTAACCGAGTTGGACCATTAGCTTATCGGTTAGAGCTGCCACAAGAGTTAGAGAATGTTCATAATGCGTTTCATGTCTCAATGCTTCGACGTTATGTGCCAGATTCGAAACATGTTATCGTTCTGAAACCGTTAGTGATTCGAGAAGATTTAACATACGTGGAGCATCCAGTACAAATTCTTGATAGGAAGGATCAAGTGTTGAGAACCAAAGTAATTCCGCTTGTAATGGTTCAATGGCAAAGCCATTCAGTTGAAGAGGCAACCTGGGAGCGGGAGGATGAAATCCGATTCAAGTACCCGCACTTATTCAATTCTTAAGGTAAGAGTAAGTTTGGGGACCAAACTCCCTTTTAGGGAGGGAAAAATGTAACACCCGTACCCGGGGAACGGGTTAATTACTTGTCAGTATGCATTAATTAATATTATTAGTGTATAAACGGATTAAGGGGAGGCTTGGACTCGCCCATGTAAAAAGTGTTCAAAGAGGGACACTAGTTGAAAAAGTCCTCAATGAGGTGGGACAGGTTTGGAAGTGGGACCCAGTGAAGGGCCTAAATGAAAATATTTGCATTTTACGTGATTAAATGCATTTATATGAATACATGAATATTTGTTTAAAATGCTTCTATATTATATGATGATATATGTGTTAGCATTTGGTAATAGCTTGGGCACCCAAATAAGGATATAAATGAAAAAGATTTCAAATTAGTAGGTACGATAGCTATTTCACAAAATATGTGGGACCCACGTTGGGACCCATACGAAACTTAGACGAACACTCATTAAGTAATTGGGTAGTTAATGGAATGTTTGGGGGATTTCATAATGAGAACCTTATAAATTTCGGGAGTATAAATGAAAAGAAGAAAATTGAGGTGAAGACACCTCATGCTCAATGCATGTGTATGTGTGTCAAGTGATGGAGAAGTCTCCATTTTTATCAAATTAAAACAAAACAAGAGAGAGCTCAGAGAGAGAAATGGAGAAACCGTCACCGGCACCGTAATTCTGCCGTTCCGTCGCCGTCGTTCGTCGGATTCAAGAATCGAAGCCATTTTCGGACTCGTGGAGGTGAGGCGAACGTTTCTATACCCTTAATTTACGTTTAAATTGCTGGATTTTGGTAGCTCATACTTAACGGTGAGACACCGTCTACCGAAATTCTTGTAGGATTTACTTGGTGAGAAAATTGAGCAAATTGGTGAAATTCAGCATCTTCTAGGTGTAAATTGAGTAAAAATCTATGTATAAGGTGAGTTTTCTACACTTAAACTGATTGTGTTTAATGAGTTCAAAGCTATATGTGATGTTAGAGATGATAATTCATGATTAGGAGTTATAAAGATGTTAATCATGTGAATTCCATGTTAATTCTATGAAAATTATATGTTGATACATGAATATGTGTTTATGTGCTTATATGTCTATGTGGTAGTCAATGAGCACCGGGAAAATGGTTCATTGTTGGGAGTAATAAGGGTGGTGTAGAGGAAGAATCCGATAAATACGGAAGTCCAAGGAATAGAAGTGGCCATGGGACCAAGGGAGGTCTTCGGGCTTGAATGAACCATATAACCGGTGGCTCGGCGACTACGTTTATGTTTTGTGTGTTAATTGTAGCATTGCACGTGTTAAACATACAATCATGTTAGAATGCTCACTATGTGTGATGCTTAAGAAAATCGTTTTTCTATTGCTGTTGTGGTACATAACAACCACCGCAGGTTCGGAACGACACCTTGAGAGGAATTAACGGGAGAGATGGGAGAGATGGGAGTTATGGGAGAGATTTGGGATTTGTACTTGAAGATCTCCTTTTAAATTTGTAAAAGGTTGTTAATTATAGTTTCTTTTATGGTAAAGTTGGTGTTTTGGTTGTAACTATGGGACTTAGATCCTTAAACTTGTACTTTGGTAGTTTGGAGTTGAATTGGGAAGAATTATGTAAATTTCTATAATTTGGTTGTTTGTGCGGAAGTGGCTAACTTGGACCTTTCTGGCAAGTCCGGGTGGTGTCACAAATGTTGTGAACATGTTTCATTTGTGTATAAAGTGTTAGTTATGACTTAAGTTCATGTCCAACTAGTTTCAAAAACTTTTGCTAAACATTGGGTTTTAAAGCTTGATTTGATTCAAGGAGCTGAGTTCATGAATGAATTTGATCCAATTTTAGTTGTGGGTATGTGGTACATGCTTGGTTTATGTTTAAAAGTGTTTGGGAATGTGTTGGAATAGTTTTCCCAAAGTTTTATGAAGTTTGATAATGTTTTGGACATGTTTGAAAACTTGTAGCAGCAAAATTTTGCAGCAGAAACCATTCTGCAGGAACCCGGATCGATCCGGGTACAAAGGGTGGATCGATCCGGGGTTCTGGAGGGACATTCTGCTAGAAAAACAACAAATTGGATCGATCCGAATTTTGTGGGCGGATCAATCCGTCCCTATTTCCAACAGCCGTCCACTTTTACTGAAATGTGCATATCTCTCTCTAGGCAACTCGGATTCGCGCACCGTTTTTTTTTGTTGGAACCGAGACTCAAAGACCTATCTTTTGGTATAAAAATTTGATATACTTATTAATTACTATTTTGCCCTTGAGTTGGTTTTTGTCACAATAAAGCTCTTAAAGGTGGGTTAAATCATACTTTTTATTCCTAATTAGTGTATTTTGCACTACAAGAAAAAATCCTTTTTATGACTTTTTTTAATTTTTGGCTTAGGACCTTTTTTTAAAAAAAGTTATACAAAGTACTTTTTTCTAACATATTTATGACTTTTTTTACAAATAAAGTCATAAAATTGGTAAGTAGTGTTTAATTTATGACTTTATTTTTTATTAGTCATAAATCTGTTTATTTTTATGACTTTTTCTCTGAGTTATAATATCAAACATAAGTGTTTTATGACTCTTTTTCTTTAACTTTAACTATTATGACTCTTTTTTAAGAAAAGTGACATAAATAAGTTTTTGCCTAAAAACAAAATTACGACCTAAAATAAATTGAGGACTCAAAACTCTCATCTCCACTCCACTCTCCCCGTCGCTCTCTCATCCCCAAACCCTCTCTCTTCGGCGCCCTCTCTCCGACGCCGCCTCCTCCTCTCTGTCCGCTGCTCCTCCGCCGCCTCCTTTTAGGTACACACTCTCTCTATATATATACATATATATGTATGTATTTCTCTCTCTATATATATGTATGTATTTCTGTATGTCTGTGTGTATATAGATGTATGTATTGTCATGTTTGTTTAAATCTATAAAATTCGTATATGTACATGTACGCACTTCAGAAATTTCA
This sequence comes from Hydrangea macrophylla, assembly GCA_033977485.1. NCBI lineage: Eukaryota > Viridiplantae > Streptophyta > Magnoliopsida > Cornales > Hydrangeaceae > Hydrangea > Hydrangea macrophylla. Next base: position 144,046,503 of record CM066991.1, read on the forward strand.
TGTATGTGTATGTGAATTTTGTATTTACTATAGAAATTTTATTTTTCAATTGTTTGGCAGCTGCTAGATGCATATGATGAAAGTTTGCTAGAATTCACACCAGAAAAGAAATCTAGATGGCCTACTAAGCCTCAAGACATGGAAACAAATGGTTATGACAGTTACGAGGTGACGAAGATTGAGCATCAAGATAGATTACAGAATATGAATACCATATTGGCCATCGAGTTAATTGGGAAATTTCTACAAAGCAAACTAACTTCGAGGATTCTTTACTTGGCCCGCCGAAACATGTAAGTAACTTCACTCTTTTTACAATTGCTTTTGAACATTATTCATTTTTTTTTCAAAGTCAAAGTTATCAAATTAATGTTTAGTTCTTGGCATATATAATATCGACCATACGCCAAATCAGTTTTTTTTAAAATTTCTTTTTTGGACATCAATAAGGTGTCAAAAAAAAAGAAGAAGAGGCACACCACTTTGGAGTTTGAAGTGTCCATAAAATGGAATGTGATATCAAATAATCTCATGATCAACACAGTCCACTTATGGGACTGCTTCATAAATGCTGTTATACCACTCCACTCCATATAGGTTCTTGATTTCTGTTTGATAATTAAAGATTGTGTCTTTCAGTCTTTGTTTCCTCTGCGGAATTAGAGAAGGAAAAGGAAAAGGAAAAGAATAAGGAAAGGAAAACACGAAGGAGAACCGTTTCCATGGTGTATTCCCTTGTGCTCTCATCCACTCCTAAATAACATTGGAAATTTTAAAAAAAAAATAAAAAAGTAACAGGAATTCAAAAAACTAGAAAGGGAAGTGACTCACGAATTTTACATTTATTTTGTATTTTGCACCATTTTTCCTTCCTATTTTCCTCATCAACCAAATAGAGAAAAGAGTTTTCCTCTAAATCCATTAACCAAACAGAGCCTTAATACCATTGCCTATCTATTTCTTGATTTTCACTTGGAGTTGCAAATATTTACATATTTACTTGCCACTTTTTCAGGCCAGTGCATTGGGGAGGTTTTGTTCAGACTCCAGTGTATACAACTGCTCGTAGAGAACTCATCAGCACTGAGAAAATCGGAAGTGATTACTCGAGAGTTTCTTCTGCAGTTGACAACAGATACATGCAGAGATTTGTCTCGAAAATTCAAAACAAGTTCATTGAAGAATTCCATGCAGTTATGGTTTCTGGGTCGTTGGTTTGATCTTCTGGCCTTTGTCATGGGGCTAGCCATTCTGCCCTTTGGCTTCCTCTTGACCTTGTTCTTGAAGATGCACTAGATGGGTCACAAGTTAATGCAACAAGTGCAATTGAAATTATTATTGGTAAATCTGGTTTATTCTTGGTCCCAAAATATTTGCTTCAAGGGAAAAAACATCGGAGATTTAGAGCCCGTTTGGGATAGGTTTTCCTCGCCAACAATCACTTATAATTTGATTCCCAAAATAGAAGTAATTATTTAAAAAGTTGTTGGGTTAAATTTTTCACAACTCTTTAAAATAATTGATTTCTTTTTACAGCTAAAAACAATTTTTTTGAAAAGCTCGTAGTAGCTTTTTTTAAAAATTCCAATTAGTGATTATTTTGAAAGCTAACCCAAGCGGACTCTTAGTGAATATGTCACTAAATTAATAATTATGGTCTCATTTTTACAAGATTGATAAAGGCTGTCCAAGCAATTAATAACGCCAGTTGGCATGAGACCTTCTTAGCTCTTTGGATGTCAGCTTTACATCTTGTTCAAAGGGTTGGAATTCCTTTACTACGAGACTAAGATTTTTGTTCAAAACTTATACTTATGATGCTTCTTTGGATCAAATCTTTAACTTAATTAGTTTTCAGAAATTTCTTTCATTCTGCTGTTATTTGGAATGCTATTTACATACATACGTACTTACAACCAACTTGAGTTTGGATCGTTTAATTACCGTTAAATTCTTCATCTGGATCTTTCAGCAAAGGGTAAAATATCTGACTTAGTTAATGCCAGAAAGGGTATGGGGACGGTCAGTGGATTATATCCACATTACTAAACCTCGATCAATTCCAGTTTAATGTATAGAAATGATGATTTATGCATTGATTTGCTATGTATCTCATGTGGATCAGAATTTCAGTCAATGCCAATGGTTGGCTTACTAGTGACCTTTTACATCTTTCTGAAAACTTTGCTAACATGTTTTTTTCTATCTTTCTCATTGTAATTAGGAAAGGGATCCCATTGAGGGCCCTGTGCCTCGTTTGGATACTCGCTTGTGCATGTTATTATCTGTAACAACTCTTGTCGTCGCAGATCTTATCGAGGAAGAGAAAAGTGCTCCAGCTGGTGGAATAGAATATGGCCCCGTCAATCATGAGAGAGAAAAGCTGGTTTCCGTAAATCGTCCCTTGGATCTGGTCTCTAGCTTACAGAGTTTTGGCAAATATTAGGGCTTGCTAATTCCTGACATTTTGAGTTATGACTTCGGCCAATTAGGCTGCTGCAAAGGCGATGATGTTTGTTTTCAGGCATCAATGTGGGTAGTGCTTCTTTTGAGTGCATCGGCATGAAAGACATGCGAATAGGCTCTACTTGGTTTGAGGATTTTGACAGGGAAAAGGAAAGCTTTTCCCTTGGTGTTTTCCTAAATGTTCCAATGACATAAGAAATAAAAAATTCTCAATAAACTATTATAGAAAATCAAGAAAAAAGGAAAGGCATACTCACAAAATTCAAAATGCATAACTTATTTTTACTCATTTTCTTCCAGTCTTTCGCACTGCTTCCCTTATTAATCAAACAAAGAATAAGTGTTTTCCTTCCCTTTCCCTCACTAAATCCAATGAACCAAAAACAACCTTAGATTTTTCCTTGAGATTTTAAGTTCTGGAATGTCAAACTAGCATGGGGTTTTAATGCATGGTCTAGGTGCACGGTAGTGAGTCTCTAGTGCGAAAGTCATCTTAATTCAACTTTCTCATTCTGAGGCTTTGTACTCTTTTAACCATATTAAATCCTTGTTTGCAGCGGGTAATATGTGTCATTTAATTGTTGAGACTTGCATTTCGAGAAATCTATTGGACACGTCAGCATATTTTTGGCCGGGCTACGTTAATGGATGCATCAACCAAATACTTCATAGTGTGCCAGCTCAACTATTTGAGCTTGCAATCAACGGATCTAATGACGAGAAGATACATGCTGCTACCATTCTCTGCGGTGTCTCTCTAATTTGTGGGTGGAATGCACAGGTAACAATTTTTTAGTAAATAAAGATATTCTGCGACATCAAACTGCACAAACTAATATGTTAAGATATACATGTAAATATAGGCACATAAGTCCTTACAAAGTCCCGATGCTTGTAGGAACATACTGCCTATTTTATTATCAGACTATTGTCTCCGGCAGTTCCTGCAGATTATTCTAGGAATGAAAGCCATCTGATCGGTTATGCTCCAATACTGAATGTCCTCCTTGTTGGAATAGCACATGTTGACTATGTTCAGATTTTCTCATTACATGGCTTGGTATGTTATACTTCTACTGCATGTGTGAGAATCTAAACTATGTATTAGAAACGATGTTTCTTTGGTTTGGTCCGCTGAAACGGTCTAATCACGTATGATTTAGAGCCCATTTGGGTTAGCCTTTAAGATCATCACATTTTAGAACAAATTATACTTTAGAAAGCTACAAACTGGAGCTTTAAGATAATCATTCTATTACGTTCTATCTTGATTGTCAGGTTCCACAACTAGCAGGTTCATTAATGCCAATATGTGAGGTATTCAGGTCATGCGTGCCCAACATCTCATGGACTATCACAACAGGGAAAGAAATCTCTGCCCATGCTGTGTTTTCAAATGCTTTTGCGCTTCTTCTTAAGCTGTAGAGGTTTAATCATCCACCTCTAGAGCACCAGGTAGGAAATGTTTACTCTATTGTCCTCACTAGTTTATTTGACAATCATGGTTGTAAAATCATATATCACACACACATATTCAAATGCATTCTAGTGAGAAAAAAGGAAAAGTAGGTGACAACTTCTCAGGTAGAGTTGGGGTGGGACCTCTTCGCATAACGAACAACAACAAACGATGATACAAATTAAATTGGACAGTGCAGGTTGCAAGAGACCAGACAATTTGCACGAATGTAGTAAGAACCTAACTGAATTTTAATTCTAGCAACTTAATATGATGCATCTCGAACACTTTCGCATGTTGATGCGCATAAAAACTTTGCTGAATAGAGAATAGCAAAATTGTGGACATTTTTCTTTTCATATGTTGGGGATTCTGGAGATGCTATCTTGTTTTAATTTATAAATCTAAAGGTTGTACTAGCTATGTCTATGTCTCCCGCCTTATGTTCTGTATCTGATTGTTGTGGGAAATCTTCTTATCACCTTACACTTCTTTTGACAATTTCATCTACTGAAGGATATAGATGCTAGTGAGAGACAATTTTACTCACCATGGTATTGCTGGTGATTCCGTTTATTACAAGTGATGAGTATATTGAGAACTTCTTTGATATTGATGTTCATACTCTTATTGTTCTTGGTATTCACAGCTTATGATTGATGATTAAATATTTTCTACCTTTGCCTAATTTACTCTTTTGGTTATCAGTGTTACATCAGGTGGTATTCTCGACAGAGCAATTGAAGCAGAAGACAGGAAGCATGGAGACTTTTTTAGGCTGGTACAACTATTGTGTGTGTGTGTGTGTGTGTGTGTGTGTGTGTGTGTGTGTGTGTGTGTGTGTTGGTTCATTTACTTGAATTTTTATTGCTATAGATGCTTTATAGCTAAAGAGAGTGAAAGATAGGCAAAGAGGCATGGTGGATTAAATATCCATGCTAACACTAAATTAGCTACAAATCTAGAATGAAGAAAAACTAATCAAACAACATACAAAAGGAAACAAGTGATAATTTATTGCTCGTCTAATATTTTCAATATATTGATCCATAGGGACCCGACCAAAATAACCAGGAAATTCTGAATGTGGATGTTCGTACTCTTATTTAATTTGAACTTTTAATATTGTCTCGAGTGGACTCAAGCCTTTAAATTTCAAAGGGAAAAGAAGGCCACAATCAATTTGGGAATACATAAAGGTGAATAAACCTGAATAAAAACATGGTTGATATAATGGTAGTTGTTTAAATGATGCTTAGTATGTTATGATTTATGTAGTGATATAATGTATGTTACGGTTATTCAATTATTGTTGGGTATGTTTTCATAACTTGAAATTCTTGGGAGGTTCTATTTACAAAGTTGACTGTCAAAATTTTAGAAATCTTAGGTCAACAATCAGTCCAAGATAAGTTAGTTTTACCCTAGGTTACCTAGATTGCGGATCGATCTGGTACGAGGAACGGGATCAAGATCGCGGATCGCCACGTGCTATAAAATGTGGTACAGTGGGGGTATACTTCTTCCGATCTTAAAAGGGAAAGTAGTATGATAGATTAAAATGTGAAAATGATTTTTTAATCGTATTATTGTCAAGTAAAGTTCTAAATGAGAAAATATAATCGATGTGAATTTTGTAGTGTTATAAGCTCACTAGATTTTGGTGGTGTTATTACAATATTAGGTGATTTAAAGCGGGAACGCCCAAATTGACGTTCCAATTTGCTAGTGTTCCACGTTTTAGAAAGATCATGCCAAAATGGGGATCGCTAGAGTCTGATAGTTTTCTGGTAATATTGGAACTTTTACCACGACTTGTGATTGAAATAATTTATTGCTTGTATAAAATTTGCTTTATACTTGTTATATAGAATCTAATACATTGATTTTCATTTTTCTTTCAGTATTACACAGTTAGACTACATGGAACAAATATTGGAATTAAGTTGATGTACTAGCGGTAATTGAAGAGTTTAAATTGACATTCTTTTTTTTTTTTTTTTTTTTTTTTTTTTTTTGCCTTTTTCAACAACAATGCTAAATATGCATTATTGGTTTGTTGGTTTAATACATACTTAGTGGTTACCATTACATTTTTATTGTATATGACTAATTATTAGATTAATGAAAGAAAAATTTTGGTTGGAAGAATGATGATAATTGAATATGGTTCTAGAGCTGATTTGTGCATATATATATATATATATATATTCTGAATTGTATGACAGGTTTTGATGTAACTAAATTGTGTAATTCTTGATTATTGGATTATCAACAAAATATTTTTTTAAAAAAACGTTTTACATTATATATGACTGTTTCTTAAAAACAATCATAAATTAACAACAGTCAAGTAAAATCATAAATAGTGTGATTATTTATGACTTTTTATAGAGATTATTTATGACTTTTTAAAAGGTTATTTATGACTTTTTTTGCAAGATTATTTATGACCCTTTTAAAGATTATTTATGACTGTATCAATTAAAAAATAGTCGTAAATAATTTGAAAGCATTCATTTTTTATGACTTTTTTTTTTTAGAATTGTTGTAAAAGTAATAATTATTTATGACTCTTTTAAAAAACTCGAACTTATTTATGACTGTAATGTTATGACTTATTTTAAAAGCTTAAAATAAAGTCACAAACGTACATTTATGACACTTTTTTAAAGTCATAATAAGGGTTTTTTGTTGTAGTGTTGGATGGTATCGCCTTGTTACACGTGTCCTAATCCGCTGGGGCGGGTTGGGGTGTGACATATATTCTTCCAAGATAAATTTATTTAATCTTCTTCTTTATTCAATTAAGAATAAGTATCCCCATCTCTCCTTCAGAGAGCAACATGTCAAGGTCATGGAAGCCCTCAAAGAATAGTTCATGGCCTCACAATTGGCATAACAACAGAACCAATCTACCTAGCCAAACACCTTTGGTGTTTAGCAGGAGAAGCTCAAGATCCCTATGAAGATGATATGGGAATAGCTTCATCTTCATCCAGCCAAGCTCCTTTGATGGAAGATTTCTTTGAGGCCATCATTGAACTCCAGGCAAGGCAGGACCCAATGGAACTCACTGCTAGTGGAAAGGACAAAGTGACGTAAGCAATATTAATGTCATAAACAAGGTGACACATGCACTGACGTTTCCTCCAAGGTGATGCATGCAATGTCGTTTCCTCCACTGGCCGACAGAATAAAGGCACAAGGACCGACTCCACTACTTTAGGACACGTGTACGTATTTTGTCTTTATATCTTTTTGCTAATAATCCACAGTGACCTGTTCTAGACGGATGGATTTGTTTGTCTATTTAAAGATGACCTCCAACCTGTGGTAAGGCATCTTCTTCTTCCCCCTCTTTCTTATCTCCTCCCTCCCCCGCTCTCTCTCTCTCTCTCTCTCTCTCTCTCTCTCTCTCTCTCTTTCTTGTAGCCTCCAACTCCTCTGTAAATCTGGTTGCCAAGTAAGTAATAATATTTATTTTCTTTTTGTTATTTTGGTCCTGTTGATAACTGTGGTATTAAATGGTGGAGGATGAAGAAAAAAGGGGTCCTTTTAGTCCCTCTTATCTTCAATTTGAAAACAAATCTTTTTATGCTTAATGGATTCTAGTCCTGATTCTTTTGCTAGACATGCTACAAATCATGAATTTATGTTCTACAGTTTTAACATGATCTTGGGATATAAAATTAAAATATCCTTGTTTATAAATTTGTTTTGAAGATATGGATGGAATTGTCCATTCATTCAACTGTTGCGTCTAATCATACGCAACTAGTTCTGTATTAACAATATTAGAATTGGATCTTGAAGTTCATCCAGGTCCAGATTTGGATGCTCTTTTGAACATTCAAATGATAGGCACCCATGATATATTGTATAAACATTATATTTAAATTATAATATATTTTCATATAGTATAGTCTTTATAGAGGGATTGCCAATCAACCATAGTATAGCCAAAACGGCAATCCTCATCCCTTAACAGGCCCAACTCATGTGACAAACGGCAATAAAACTCTCAGAAGACAAAATATAAGAATATATCAAATTCTGATATAATTTCTAAACAATATACCATGGTGGCCTTACTGGAACACTATAATTGAATTGTAACCCTACATGCCTGATGCACAAAATGTTCACTGGAACACTAGAATTTTGAATTGTACTAGTGTTGAAATTAAATTTAGGCTACAAATTTTTAAAAACATAATTTCATATTTAAACAACTTCCTCATTGATGTGAGAAAAAAGGTACAACCATATCACGATATACAAACCAGTCTAACCCTTGGTGGGGAATAGAAGTACTGTTCGGAAAAGGCATATCTACAAGGACTATAATAAACATGTACTATTAAGTATCAATATGATATCATGAATATACAACAATTATTGAAGTCGAGTAATTTTAGAACAAACACACAAATATTTTTGGGCCAAGATAATATTACCTTGCTTGAGGACCAAGTTCACTCACCAGATTCATACTTGTGAATCCAATCTTATTGTCCGAATATTCCGACTTGCCGCGAGCTGTCTCCATAGCCAAACACTCCTTTAATTCCAACACCACAAAATTCATGGTTGGCCTTCTAGTGGGGTTGCGAGACACACAAACCATTGCTGTTTCTACAGCTTTCCACATAGAATTAACATCATAGTCTCCCTTCAACCTTGGATCAACAAGATTAGTGATATCCCCCATTGTAAGCTTGGAATTGACCCATTGAATAACGTGATTAGAGTCATTGCCTTTTTTTATTGCTGGTCGGCCTGTGATAATCTCCAAGATAACAACCCCAAAGCTATAAACATCGCTTTTCTCTGATAATCTATTTGATGTGTAATAACTGCAAGGCCAAAGGAAAAAAAATGTGAAAAACATGCATTTCTTTATGTTAAGGTTTTGTACTATTTAGCCGATTGTATAGTTAATGATTATACCAGCGCTGCTCAATTTAAGAGTCTTTTAATATTCCAATTTGAAATGTCCCAAATAAAGAATCCTCTTTACAAAGTCCACTTAACTACAGACTTCCCAAGTTTAAATTTTGAACTTAAAAGAAGGGGATTATTGTGAAGTTATGAATTTTTCATATCCCAAAAAAAAAAAAAAAACCGTGCTAAAATAGTTGGAATTTCAAACAAGTTCTCTTAATTTGGGACGAAGAAAGCATTTAAAAAGAATAATGGTATGCACAAAAGAGAGACTTTATCCATCCGGAGGTTGATTCTGTTTCGCTGTGAAGGTTTATATCCAATGTGGAGGATATTCGTGATGTGTATATTCCCAACAAACAGAGGAAAGGTAAACCTTATAAGTATGCCTTTGTGAGAGTGGACAATGCTAAGGCAGCGGACAGGGTTATCAATTTCTACAATGGAAGTTTTCTGTATGGCAATCCCATTTCAGTGAAGAGGGCTGCTTTTGATAGAGGTTCTGGGTCGCGAAGCTATTACGGAGAGCAACACTTTAGACCAAAATTGAAACCTGACCTGGGAACCTCGAAGCCGGACTTTGGAAACACGACTCATAATGATGGTCGTCGATTTGTGGATGTTGTTGGGAATCCAGACTATCATACAGAAGAGAAATGCTTGGGACAAACGGAGGTGCCAACAGCGGCGATTTTGCCTTGTTGGCAGCAGACCAATAGACGCACTATCAGGGAGGTTCATTGCGATTTTGCACCAGAAGAAAACTAGTGGCTGATGAGATGTACGGTGGGTACCCTTCACGGCTTCAATCTTCTCTCTCCTCTACTAGCCCACATTACGAAGATGAAATGCATTGCGAAGTCACTAGGGGGTGCTCGAGTTTTACTGGAGTTCTTGTGTAAGGAAGATATGATAGAACTGCTGCAAGAAAACATAGAATGGCTCGGAAAATGGTTCACGGAGGTGCATCCTTGGATCTCGCAAGACGTCGGGGGAGCAAGGTTTGTCTGGCTGCGTTGCTTTGGGGTCCCGTTACAAACGTGGAATGAGAGATTCTTTAGAGGAATTGCTAAATTTTGGGGAGATTGTGTGGAAGTTGACCTGTCTACAGCTAATAAATCTCGTCTGGATTTAGGAAGGGTCAGAGTGTGTACGATAGAACTATCACTTATCTCCCAGACGATTAAAGTCATTTTGGGTAGCGAATCATTTATTGTTAGTATTGTTGAAGAAGAAGATAAAGGAATAGAAGCAATGGAGTCTACAAAGAATCAGGCTGGGACTTTAGAGGGTGCAGTTAAGGACTCAGAATTGGTCAGAGAGATATGTTGCCGGAAAGTTATACAGGAGCTAAAGGAGGAAGGTTTGCAAGGGGCTAACACTGAACTACCTCAGCGTTCTATGACACAGCTGGGCGCGGGAGAGTCGAATCTCAAATTTCAAACTCAGTAGCTAATTCAAATTTGAATTTGACACACAGTCACGTAATAAGGAAAGTTGCGGTGGGCCAACCTGGGTCCAGTGGAAGTTCTGATAGTCTCAGTGGAGCTCTAGACACTGGGAGTTTTAAGGAGAGATTGGCTCATGCAAAGAAGCACAACGTATATGTGCTGAAACGTGGTGAACAATTGGATGAAATTCCTATATCGGAGTCCTCTAGCATTGTCCCAGATAGTCTGAGCTTGGGTTCTGCTCAACCCATTAAGACTGATAATTGCTTTTCCGCGGTGCAGCCCAAACTTTTGTCTTGTGCTGATGGGGAACTCGAGCCTAGGTCCCCAATCTCACTGGCCAACCAGCAATCGGCTGGGTTGCGCAGCCCACAACCCCTGAACCTTATTGTGGATCTCAACCCCTGTACCTCTGATACAGATACTACAGCGTCCCAATTGTCTCACTCTTTGGGAAATCGCCAAAAGGGGAAGAGAAGGAAAGGCAAAGGGATACAAAGAGCCTTGGTGAAACACCAGAGGAGCAGGAATCTTTCCATGGCCATTCTGTTAGGGAGTTCGGCGGCGGCTCATAGAAAGGCAAAGAAGATGAAGGGTGCTAATCACAACGAGAGAAATCAGGAGGGGGTCCGCAATGTCTGCCAACCGGTCAGAGAATCTAGCATCAAAGAGGAATCTCTAAATACTATCGAAGTAGGGAGAAAGCTGGGTATTGACAACAGAGATTTAGAACTCATAATAAAGGATAAAATTGCGATTCGGGAAAGAGAGGACCGAGCGAAAATGGATGGGGACTGCGGAGACCTTTGAAGAAACTAGTGTTGCTGATTGGTTGCAGGGGGTCTGTAGAGGGTTACGCAATGAAACTAATTTCGTGGAATATTAGAGGTTTGGGTAGAGGGGAGAAAAAGCTAGCTGTGAAAAAACTGATTGCAACGGAAAAACCAGGGATGATGCTAATTCAGGAAACCAAAAGTTCAGGGATGTCCGAAAATATTATTAGATCATTGGGGGGAAATTGGTTGGATCAGAATGTCAGGGTGGATGCCGAAGGTTCAGCGGGAGGGTTATTGTGCCTGTGGAATAACTCTTTCTTTGATGCTATAGATATTAGACGCAGTCCTAGATACATTGTGCTGCGTGGGCGGTTGGTTTCTACGGGTCTAGAATGTGTTATAGTAAATGTTTATGGATGCCATACGAATGTTGAACGGAGGGAAATGTGGGCTGAGTTGCGAAGTTTGATGGTCAATAGCCAGATCCCTTGGTGCCTCGGGGGAGACTTTAATGTTGTATTATCCCAGGAAGAAAGAAGTGGAGGGCCGCCCCAGGGAACAACGATCTCTGATTTTTTGGATTTTGTCAACTCGTGTGGCCTGATGGATCTTCAAATGGCTGGTAGGAAATTCACCTGGTCTAATAATAGATCTCATGCTCGGTTGGATAGGTTCTTATTTCAACAAGGATGGTGTCAATGTTTCCCCAATCTTCGGCAATGGGCTTTAAAGAAGAACATTTCGGATCATATTCCGGTGGCGGTCGAAACTCACCAAACTGATTGGGGTCCAACCCCATTCAAATTCTTTGATCATTGGTTGCATGTACCGGAAGTGGTCGATGTCATCGAGAAAGTTTGGCGGCACAATCCGGTGCCAGGGGATGCTGGAGTTGGGGCTCTCAAGAATTTTAAAAAGACTAAGATGCAAGTCAAGGATATTATGCAGGCTGCTTACAAACGTTCCATTCTGGATCTGTCTACAACACAAGATAGGTTAAATGAGTTAGATATTTTCTTGGAGGTGAGGAACCTGTCCTCATCAGAAAAGGAGGAGAAGAATACACTAATGTGGAAGTTGTGGCAAATACTAAGAGCGAAGGAGTGCTCATTACGGCAAAAATCGAAAGTCAAATGGCTTACGGAGGGGGATAAAAACTCAAAATTTTTCCATAGTGTTGTTTCTAATCGTAATCGAAGAAGATGCCTATCAAAGATTAGTATCGGGAATCAAGTTTTTGATGAGCCAGTGGGATTAAAATCTGCAGCAGCTGATTTTTTCCAAGATCATTTCGATCAAGATTGGTACGGACGACCGCGTTTGGCAGAACAAGGGTTCAACAAGATCTCAGAAGCACAAAAAGCGTCTTTGGAAGTACAGTTCTCAGAAACTGAGGTTCTAGAGGCAATTAATTCAAGTGATGGATCGAGTGCGCCGGGCCCGGATGGTTTCAATTTCAACTTCCTTAAACAAAATTGGACACACATCAAGGACAATGTTATGGCTTTTTTGTTAGATTTTCACTTAAATAGCAAACTTGCAAAGGGTATCAATTCTACTTTTATTGCATTAATCCCGAAAATCCTTAATCCTGTCTCTATTGGCGATTACAGGCCTGTGAGTCTGGTGGGTTGTCTGTATAAAATCTTGGCGAAAACATTGGCAAACAGATTGAAAAGGGTAATCGTTACGGTTATTGGGCCTAATCAATCGGCTTTTCTGAAAGGTAGACAAATAGTTGATAGCATGTTGGTGGCTTCCGAAGTGCTACATACTATGCAAAAATCCAATGAGGGGGGTGTCATGGTCAAACTAGACTTTGAGAAGGCGTACGATTCAGTTTGCTGGGAATTTCTTGAATCGATGCTCAAGAATATGGGATTTGGGAAAAGGTGGATCCGATGGATGGTGGAATGCTTCTCCACAGTGACAATGTCAGTGCTTATTAATGGATCTCCATCTAGAGAGTTTCCTATCAAAAGGGAACTCAGACAAGGCGACCCACTATCACCTTTGCTGTTCAACATTGCAGTGGAGGGTTTAAGTATACTTTTATCTAAAGCTAGGGTGGTTGGGCTCATTGAAGGAGTAAGGATTGGATCAGGGAACTTGATGATTTCCCATTTACAGTACGCAGATGACACTCTTCTTTTCTGTAACTCAGATGGGGATCAAGTGATTACGATGAAGAGAGTGCTCAGATATTTCGAACTGATCTCGGGCTTGAAGATAAATTTCTCGAAAAGCGGTATTGTGGGCTGCAGTGTATCGCCGCCTACTATCAATCTTTGGGCTACCCAAGTTAACTGTAGAGTTCTGGAACTCCCCATTAATTACTTGGGATTTCCATTAGGGGCGAATCCTAAAAGGGTAGCAACGTGGGGGCCAATTATCAGAAAAGTAGAGAGGAAACTGGCACAGTGGAAAGGAAAACTATTATCCAAAGGGGGGCGCCTCACTCTGATTAAGGCGGTGGCCTGTAGCATCCCTTTATATTTTTTCTCCTTCTTTCTGGTCCCCAAGACGATAGGACACAAACTTGAAGCTTTATACAGAAAGTTTTTTTGGGGTGGGATTCAAGAGGGTAGAAAGATACATTGGGTAAAATGGGAATTGTTGTGTCAAAGTAAGAGGGAGGGGGGCTGGGCATTGGCAATGTGCTGGATAGAAATAGAGGGCTTATGGCTAAATGGATTTGGAGATTTGGGTCCACTTCTTCGGCACTTTGGAAGGAGGTTTTATGCCACAAGTATGCTCTGAATTCGGGGTCTATTCAGTGGGACGCTTTAAAGCGCAGCCGCGGATCGTACTTCATTCAGAATATGTGTAAGCTACTTTCGAACGATGATAAATATACCAATGCCATCAGAAATGGATTTGGTTTTTGTTTGGGTAATGGGGATAAAATAGAATTCTGGGAACACAAGTGGCTTGGAGATTATACTTTGCGACAGCTAGTCCCAAGAATATATGCCCTCGCCACACCTAATTCTGGAAATGTTTCACAATTTGGGTCATGGGTGGGGGAAGCGTGGTCTTGGTCAATATATTTAAGAAGAGGTCTATTCGGATGGAAGTGTGAACAGTGGAACACGCTGTGGGAGTGCTTACAACAAGTACGCATAAGGCGAACAGCCACTGATCGAATGATTTGGAGGGGTAACCCGAAAGGATTTTTTTCTGTAAAATCCTTCTGCAGAATGGTAGCGGAGACACAAACGGACTTCGATGCCCAGAGGGGGCATGTTCTATCTCAGATTTGGGGAGGGAAAGCGCCAAAAAAGGTAGAAATGGTTGTGTGGCAAGCTATTGGTGCGAGATTGCCCACGAAAGATAACCTTATGCGTATCGGAATGCTTGAGGAGGAGGCCAATCAGTGTCCACTATGCCAAAACCATCCGGAAATGGCAGACCACCTCTTTCTACTAGGTGACAAAGCTTGGACAATATGGGGAAAGGTATGTGGTTGGTGGGGGGTATCTATAGCCATACCTTGCTCCTTGTTTCAATGGTTGGACATGTGGACAACTTTATGTCCGAAATCCAAGTATTCTGAGGCTTGGAAACTTGTGTTTTTTGCAACTGTTTGGGCACTATGGTTAGATAGGAATCGTCTATCTTTCAGAGGGGGCACATACAATGAAGATAATATCCTTCACTCCATCAAATTGTATCTAGTGTGGTGGTTCAAAGTAAATGTAGCCAAGATAAATATGTCAATCTCCGATATGCTGACTGATATCAAGGAAGCATGCTGCAACGTATCAAAGCACACATTTCGTATGCGGGTAGTATGGTCCGCGCCACCTATTGGTTTCTTAAAACTCAATGTAGATGGCTCGGCTCTAGGGAAACCAGGCCCCGCCGGAATAGGGGGCGTTTTTCGTGACTTTAGAGGGCATATTGTAGCTTTGTTTTCGATTCCAATTGGAGTGCAAGAATCGAATAAGGCTGAGTTGCTTGCTATCCGAGAGGGCCTAAGGATGTTCCATGGGAGGGACAATTTCAGAGGTACTAATTTATTGGTGGAAAGCGACTCGATTACGGCGATTACATGGATCAAGGGAGATTCGGCGGAATGTTGGAGATATCATTTTATTTTGAATGAAATTCATAATTTAATTGAGAGCATTGAAGGCCATGTGATGTTACAAATCGATCACATCAATAGAGAGGCAAACAACGTCGCGGACACTTTAGCTAAGGATGGTGTACATAGAGAGACCCCGTTTGTGGCGTGGCTATGAGCAAGCTGGGGGCAACTGGGGTTGAGGCTTTGGGCCTCTTATGGTGACCCGGTAAAGGCCATAGCCGAAGTAAAGGGGGCTTAACTTATTTACCGGAAGTTCATGTGTGCTCTGAGGAATTTGCATCGGTCGATTGCGTAGTAAGGTTAGACGGGTCATGCTCGTTTTGATCTTTTGAATACCAAGAAGTTCCATGCTTAGGTAGGCTCCTTTGTGGGGTAGATAAGGCTGTTTTGGAGGTGGGCCTGTTAAATATATCAATTTATAAATATATATATACTGTGGTGTTATAAAGGCTGATAGTGGTATAGCAGACACATGGTATGGCAGAGGGTTCGGGTCGGGGAGGGCAGTCGGTGTGCGTTTCTCCGTGTGGGTGGAGTCGCTTTCTTGGGTTGGAGAGCTTCTTTCTCCTTTTGGCGTGTGTGAGTTTTTGGTGTGTGTTTCTTTCGTGATGGGCAGTCTGTTTCTTGTCGCGTCGTGTGTGTAGATATATCATGTACATGGCCCTCGGAAAACTGTTGGCTTGGGTAATTGCGGGCTGTGCTGGCTAGCGCAATTTTCGTGGGCCACGGTTTGGTTAATTCATAGTGGCAAGTTCGGGTCTAATACGTATGTGTGCGTGAGCGGTGGTCCCTGATCATTGGAATAGCCTTTAGCAGGGGTGCTGTGTGATCACAGCGAATCTCCAGGCCTAAAGGGGAGGTCGATTGAAGGTGTTTGGGCTGCTTGCAATAATTTTGCTATCGATCTAGGTTTCAATCTCTCAGGGTGTTAGAGGTTTGGACAGTCTTCACTGCCGGAATCTGAGAAGCTGGGTGTTGCTGCTGGTTTGAAGTTCTGCTGCTGCTTATTGCTGTGAATCGAATCCCTGGATAGGAAAAGACAATTGCTACCGTAAGGGGGCCGAGCGATGTGTGTTGTAAAACTCATGCTAAATAGTATCGCAATTTAAATGGGATGTGATTGTTATGTGGTCAATCATTCTTTCTTCAGATTCGGGTTTTTATACCAAGGCTCTGGAGGAGGATGGCTGGTGCTACATATTAATGCACTTTTTATTTCAATCCCCGAAGGTTTAAAAGTAGAAAAAGAAAAATAGTGTGTCTCGTCCCAAAAGCTGTTCATTACAGAATGTTCGTACGTCGATTTTTGCTGGGCTGTGAGGGACTCCCTATAAAATGGTCTTGTGATGAGGATGTGTTGGGAAGCTGCGGCCCAAGATAATACAGGCCTGGATTTGGTGCCTTTTTCCTTGTACATAGTGGAACTTCACTTTCAACATTTGGATGTGTACTATTGTATTGTCAGCTTTGGGAACTTTGGGTAGTTCGGGGTCCGCGTGTTATAGCACCCCTAGTTGGTCAATGTTTATCATACAGAGTTTGCTGTGCTTGGGTCTGGTGTTAAGCAATCAAGAGCAAAACAACGGAATACAAGGGGCTGGGAGAATGCTTGATACAAGGGCTTGAGTCTTTAATTCAGGTTGAGCAAAGCATAAGTCGTCCAGCGATTTGAGTTCAAATTTTAAATTAGGGACAGTCTGGGACATTCTCAGCCGTGCTCATTGTGAGTTTTAGTGATGCCTAATTTCAATTATAATTATAGTTGACCTTTGAATTTGGATAGGCAGGGGGTTTTTATAACGATTTTGTTTCTATCTGCTGGGTTGGCTTTTTGTGGTTCCTTGTTTGAATCTCTCAAATGGAGTGTTTCAAAACGGAACCGGGTCTGCTGGTGTTGGGGTTCCTTAAGTTCTATTTGTAAATAGCGATGATTTATCGCTTTTTAATCTATATCAATGAAATCTGCCGTTCAAAAAAAAAAACAAAGGAGAAAAAAAAAATATTACTCAGGATCAAGGTATCCAGGAGTCCCAGCGACAATTGTTGATACATGAGTGCCACTTTCAGTTGAAAAAGCTCTAGATAGCCCAAAATCAGCAAGCTTGGCTTGAAAGTTCTCATTTAATAAGATATTTGTAGACTTCACATCCCTGTGCACTATAGGTGGCTTACAACCTTGGTGCAAATACTCCAGTCCTACATTTCAAACTCCCATTCAGTACTAAGACCTTTTGGCAATAACTTTTGAAGCCCGTTAGTTGTTATAGAACTCCAAAACTGTTATAAATTGCATCTAAAACTTCGCTACTGGGATCATTTCCAGAAAAATGTGAGTCCTCGCAGAAAATTATGATCAGCCAGAAGCTATCTTTGATAGGTTTTTTTTTTTTTTTTGGTCAAATGCTATGTTCTATGATTCATACAGAAGTTGTTTCCAAACAAGCCCTAAAATGAGTCGTAAACGTGGGGAAATAAAAAAAGAGAGTGTAATTCATGGGCTTACTACCTTGTGCTGCATCCATTGATATTCGAAGCCTCTCTTCCCAGCTTAAACTATTTGGATTTTTATCTGCACCAATGACTAGCAATTTCAATTAGCACAACTTTAAAGTAATGAATGCATTTCACAGATGAAACGTTCTTTATATGAGATGTATACCAGAGAGATGTTGTTGTAAGTTTCCATTGGCCATGTACTCATATATGATTCCCATGCCCGTGCCTTCATTGCAGTACCCGACAAGCGAAGTTAAATTTTTATGATGAACAGTCATAAGAATATTAGCCTGCAATTCATAGCCAGAATTCAATTCAATATATATACAACAATTAGATTCTGTAAGAAATTTAATATTGAAGACTTACTAAAGATGCAATGTACGTACCTCTGCTTGGAATTCCTTATACCCTTGAATTGATGATGGAGAGAGCATTTTCACAGCAACTTGGGTTTCACCTACAAAGCCATGGTAAACTGTTCCGAATCCTCCTTTCCCAACAGCTGTTTGGAAGTTGTTTGTAATCGTCAAGATCTCGGAGTATGTGAACTGTCGATTCTTTACCTCGATTGACCTATCTCTGTTGTTTGTTTCAGTGTCTACCCTTCTGGCTTCTGAGATGGTCATAACAATATTAAAAAAAAATGGAAAAGAAAAAAGAAGATATATTTTTTTTCGAATATCGTGAAATATTGTATTTTGTAGAAAATGTCTATTTTGAATTATATAAGGATATATAACGATTGTCATACCTTGTGATTTTCTTTTTTTAATGAACCATAAGGTAACCATGGCTGCAATTATGAGCACAACTACTACTGCGGCTACAGATGCTACTATTGGAACAAGTTTGTTATTGTTGCCTGATGGGGATGATTGACTTGTATTTTTGCCTTCACCACCAATACCATCGATACTGTTAATTATGAAAAAATGTTAGACTTAAGTGGAATTCGTAAATACTTTTTGATCATCCTGTAAATTTATTTTGAAAATTGTAGTTTGAAATTTTTTAGGATAAATTAAATACAATGCGTGGTTAGTAGTTTTAAAGTTATGTTTATAAGTCCAAAGTAGTTGTCATTTGTCGGTAGAGTAATTCTTTGGTGACAACTTTCATACAACCTCTTAAGGGCCTATTTGGTTGTCCTTGAATGAAAGAATTTCATTCATGTTTCCGTACACAATTTTATATAAAAAAGATGAAGAGCATGAATGGTTTCATTTAGAAAACGGATGCTCGTCTAAAAAATGAGGCTTGCAATCATGAAATTTGGCATTCTAGAAAAATGAACAAATTGCATCATAAGAAGAAGTATGGTGAAATCTCTCATATTTGTAAATGGATTCATTCATGATGATGAATTTTGCCTTACCTTCTATACAAAATTTGAATGGAACCATTCAATTTAAAGGGACAACCAAACAGGCCCTAAAAAGATGTGTTTATCTCTCTCCTGTGATGTCACTGCACCCCACAACCCCACAGTAACACAGAAGAGACATACACACATCTTTTAAGAGGTTGTATGAAAGTTGTCACCAAAGAATTACCCTTGTCGGAATTCCCAGGTGAGAATTTAGTATCCTCTAGAGTATACTAAATATTGTAACCTTTTTTTTTTTTTTTGAATGAAAAAACAAGAAGTTGAAAGTTATCAATATGATATTTCGAAAGGGCAAGTACTAGAGCTCTTCTACACCTCCAAAATATTTGACATGCATGTCAAGGCGCACCTCACGAAAATCCTACTAGGTATTAAAAAATTTGAAGGTTTTATATCTCCAATAGAAATTTAATTAATTAGAATTACATCAGATTCAACGTCATGGATATATAAAATCTATGGATTTAATTTTTGGTAGGGAGAAGATACAAAGATTTATATGCCATAGAAAATTAAGTACTAAAATTAACTTCCTTGTTTGAAAATTTAACAATTTGGGCTTCAGTTTCTAAAGATAAGAGCAAACCTCAGTGACAATCCATTTTTTGACTTTGCAAGGAGTTCATTTGGAATTGAAGAGAAGTTGTTTCCTTTGAGGTTTCTGCAAAAGAAGAAACAACTATAATCCCTTTTTTTTATTCCATTAAAATAGATAAATGAGTCAACGAAGTAACTTACAGGACTCCCAAGTTACCCATTTGAGAAAGAAAAACAGGCACTGGTCCAGTCAATTTATTGTTTGATAAATCCCTGAAATTACCCAAAAAAAAAAAAAAACAAGAAAAAAGGCATATGCTTGTCATTGCATAGAGAGATTGCAACATCTACAGGTATAGATTTGATTGAAATACTTACAGAGATTGTAACATTGTGAGGTTATATATGGAAGGAGTTATCTCCCCAGACAAATTACTGGAGGACATGTCCCTGATATGTAAATTTTAAGTGCCATAATTAATATTGTGAATATATAGATAGTTCAAGCTACGATAATAATTAAGGTGTATGGCATGGACGGACCCACTCAGGCAAAAGGAGGCAAATGCCCAGCTTAAGGATCCTCGGCTCTCTTGTAAACAGCACATGAATACTGCCGAGAATCCGTGCTCCACTTGCCTCTCTTCAAACTTGTAATTTACCCATTCGAAACTCAAAAATCTCATTTTGATTCTTAAATTTCTTATTTAATTTAAACCCCAAATAGAGATCTTATTTACTAATTAGCCTCAATCAGTTATGACTAATAAATTATCATTTTGAGCATATTTAGCATTCTTTATTTTACAAGTGAAACTAGTTAATGTTAAACAAAAAATTAAGCATATGAACAAAATTTTCTTGAAAGAATTATGGGAGAGATTACTTTGCCTTTGAATAATTATGTTTTACCCACTATATATAAAATCCACAGAACAACCACAAAAGATTTAAAACCTAAATTATATATAGTTTTTCTACGAAAAAAATTCAGATCCCCGTGTAAGCTTGTGCCCCTTAAGATAAAATCATGGGTCTGCCATGTAAGATGTTTTTGAAAGCCAAAGTAAACATACAATGATACGATTCTAGGCGGGTCATAATTGTTGTAACTGCAGCCAATGCCGATCCAAGTATAATCTTTAGGGCCACATGGATCTCCTTCCCAGTTTCTTGACAGTCCATAAATAGACTTAATGCTCAAGATTGATGCAACTAAGAGTTATAAAAAAAAAGTATTAGACACAAGAACAAGTAGTTGGAACATGGAGCAGAATACGAAGTTAAGATTAACTTTCGTCGTGCTTTTTTAAAACTTGACATTTAGCCTCTTTTTGATCTTGTGCGAAATGCAAGACTTAGAGGGGTTATTGTAACTTTGAAATGACGAGAATATCCTCGATACATTTATGTTTATCTTCTTCATAATGAAGTCCACCTCAACCCACACAGCGTCTATTTGCGAGTCCATGAATTGGAATGAGATTATTCATAATTTGTAAAAAGTATTATAGTATTGAAACTAATCATTTTGAATTTGTTCGTTTCGAAATAATGGAAAAGTTCATTATGTTTTTTCACCTATGGTTAGGAGTATAGATGAGCTGAGCCGGGCTCGATAAATTAAGACTAGACTCGGCTTAGCTCGAACGAGTTCGTGAACACGTTTAATCAAGGCACGGGAAAAAACTCGTTAATAGACTTAATAAAGAGTTAGCTTGTGTACTGACTTTCATATATATATATATATATATTTATTATAAAACTATATAATTTTAAAGAAAATAAGACAAACCTCGTAAATATATAGACTTGATAAATAACTAATTTTATCAAACTATGTAGTTTTAAAAGGCGTGCGAAAAAGCTCGCTATCACTTGAAAGCTTGACTCATTTAAGCCCGTGAACAAGCTCGCGAACTTATGAGCTCGGCTTGGGCTCGGCTCGTATACTCCCCTAGCTATCTGTGGTCATTCCTAGTTTTTTTTTTTTTTTTTATGTAATTGACGAGTTTAAGCAATAATTATAGCGTAATTACTAATTTTTCAAATGACCTAATTTAAGATGATAAATTTGTACCTTGAAGATTATGAATGAACTCATTCAATTTCATTGACACGCTAATAGACCCTCAATATCTTAGATTTATTTCTATATGATTGGTGGTGGTGGATGGTTGAAGGTGCACAACGGTGGTGACCCACTGGTGACAATGGTGGTTTAAGGGGGGGGGGGAAAAAAAAAATATAGTGGAAGAACTAAAATGAAGAAAAATATCTTAGGAGAAAAATTTTCAAATCAATAAGTTTTTCAAAATTCGTCCGGCTTATAGATTTTGAAATTCTATTTCAATTTAATCACAACCATCAAAGGTTAAGTTTTTAGAATTAAAGCAGAAAAAAGCCTAAATATAAGGTAATAGAATATAATTAATCCTAGATAAAAATTAATAATGTTAAATACGTACCATCTTTGTCTTGTGTTAAAGCATCAGAGAGTTGTTTCGTTGTATAGATCTCGAGGGCATTGATTATGGGCGGAAGGGTTGATCTTTTGGTCTGATTGATATAAACCTCGAACTTTGGGTTTGTTGTCGTTGATGGTGATGTGCTGGACACTGAACGTGCAGTCAAATAACTAGGAATATAAGGACCTTTTAACCATAAAACCTGGTTCGTGTAGATGTTGAATTCTCTAGTTTGGTTTGTGGCTTGCAAATCCTGAAGCTCAGCAAAGTGCATGTAGATGTAGAATTGGTCGGTGGAATTCTTAGGTACCCAGTAGAAGTACAAGAAATCGGTACCATTTGCCACGTTGCAAGTGCTCATGACGACAGGTGGTGGTTGGAAATTGCTGTTTTGAGAGTTAATGGTTGAGCTGGTTGTTAAAGTTGAGGCATTGAAAAGCATGTCGCGGAACCATAACCGATCGTAGGGGTCATCCTTGTACCTAAGTGAAATCAAATTTTGGTAGGATATATGGTGAGATACTTTACAATTGGAGCAATTTGTTCCTTTGCCAAAAAAAATTTTTTAAGACAATTTTAAAAAAAAAGTTTTGAAAAATTTTGTTTTAACATTAGTTTGCTATCACAAGGTAGGGAATTTTAGTATATTCAAATTTTATAAAAAAAAATAATAATAATAATAAATTCTAAGTTATTACTTTTAGATTAGTCGCCTTTTCAAGTTTTTTGAAAATATTGATTTTTGAAAAGGTTGGTTCTGTAATACCCCATAATTTTTATTAATCGAATAATACCAGTTTTGGAATTTATACTACATAATTTTTATCTGCGTGTGTGATTAAGCTGTGAGCCCAACACACACAAGAACTCCTCACTAGAACTTGGCCCAAAGAAAGGCAGTTGTGCACTGTGTGTGCGTGTGTAGGCAATTTGTGTTTTTGTGAAGCTTGTACTTCACTGTTCTTGGGGACCAAGACTTGAAAGTCTATATATACACACCTAAGGTTCTCTAATCTCACAACTCCCTCAACTCTCTGATTGTCTCAACAACTCTCCTTCCCTCTCTCGACAACATCACACACACACACTCATGTGTTATTACTTGTATTCAAACACACTCATACATACACACATACATGGTTAGATAGATAACCACACACATATATATATATATATATACGCAGAGAGTTTGAATCAAACTTTGGATCCAAGCCTTACTTTTGGGTAAGATTCAATTCCAATTTCAGTTTATATAAATTGTTAAGTGTAGATATATATATATATATATGTAGATTTCATATATATATACATATATAAATATCGTTAAGGGTCCGAAAATAGCGAACAGAAAAACAGTCACAGAAATTTGATTTCTTTATATCGAATGAAAGGTCTCGATCCAACGAGGCTCCATTTCGAATTTCAAAAGCTAATTCATAACGGTTGCAACAAACGGTCAACTTAAAGTTTTATCGCCTTTCGGATTTTTGATAAAATCGAGAGCTACGTTTAATTTCTTGAAAAATTGATTTCGTATTTGAAATCTATGCGAAAAAAGGGAGAGATTCATATATTGGAAGTCTATTTTTAATTAAGTTTTCAAACTGGGTAAAATTTAACCTTTGATTTCAAAACAGGGGAAAAAGATGAAGAAGACGAGTCTGTGACATCTCGCGCGCGCGACCAAGCTGTTTTTGAAAATGGTTTTGAAAATAACCACGTGGCCTTATTGAACGCTTTCCGCGCGAGCGACCTCAGGCAGTTTGGTGAAATCTTCTGTTTTGTTGTACTTAAGTCTGTTATGAGCTAAGGGGCCTTGTACCCTATGCTTTAAGAGTTGTACTTTACTTTAATAGTAGTTGTACTTAGGCTTAGAGGTGTTGTACCTCACTGATATGCACACATTATTGTATATTGAGATTTGTAACAGATTGAGCAGTTCCGGTTTCTATTCTGATTAATTATTCAGTCTATCCTCGGTGAACGGTAGTTCCGTACAACCCTCAATAAAGTTGTATAACATGTTAATAGTGTACTTACATGTTTACTTGAGTTGCTATGCCTTAAATGGTTACTTGAGTTGCTATGTCTTATGTGTTTACCTGGATAATTTCAGCATGTCTATTGTGTTGCTTTGAGTTGATAGCATGCCTTAATAATATGTCTTATGAAATATTGAATATGTCTGGATGCTTAGAGCTCGCATATGTCATATCAATTCATAAGCATGAGCATGAACACGAAAATCACGAAAATGATTTTGGGATGAAAGACCTTGGAGGCTTTTAATTTTTAAAAAGGGAAGACCTTAGAGGCTTCCAGATTTTAAAAGGTGAAGACCTTAGAGGCTTCCATGCATAAAACCCTCTAGGAGGGACTTTGTTTTGAAAGATAGAAATCCCAGATTTGTGGGTAGGCGTGTGAGATGGGTACCACTAGGAACTCGAATTGCGGGATGTGCTGCAAGAAACCCCCGTAACGGTAAAGGCTAGGCCTCCGTGTAATTCGTAAGGCCCAAAGTCCCGCACGTTTGAGGCTAGGCCTACGTAGACGGTAAGCCCATGGTCCGGGTAATGATATTGACGATTGAGGGTGAGTGTTTGAAAGGCATGTAAATGGTTTTTATGCATTGACATTGGCATTCATTGCACTCACGCATGTTATATAACAGATGTTATTGTGCGGTTACATGACTATACGAGACTTTTGGCATATGGACTATTAAACCTTTTTTTTCAGGTGATATAGATAAGGCAAGGCCCCGAGACTTGGTAATGCTTCCGCTATAGTTTGAAGACCCCGTGTGTGGGGATTATCGTTTAATTAATGTAATAAATTTTTGTTGCAAAGGACATGTTATGTTTATTTGGACAAATGTTAGTCCACCCGCTTTTAAATAAAAGGATGGCTAAACTCTGATTTTCCGCAGCTTATATTGAAAACGTTTCGTTTCAAGAAAAGAATGTTTCAAATGAAAACCAGATTTCGATTTTATAATTGTTTTCCAAATGAGGAACATATATTTCAGGTAATCCCTCGGAGTCTAGGACTCGGGGAGTTACGGAATGGTGTCAAAGCCTAATGTTATTGATTATTATTGTGCTTCCGCCGGTTGACACCCCGTCGCCGGGACCCGTGGCGGGGCGGGGCGTCATAGAATGGTATTAGAGCGTAACCGGGTCGAATACTTTTGACGCGCGGGTTATGTGCTCGCATGTTTAGTTTTGTTGACATGTTAGACATCATTAGTTGATACACGACATATATTTTGTATGTGTTAACATGTTACTTGGTAACTTGAGATGTTAACTGCTTACTTGTTATGCTTGACATACACATGTGCTATTGAATACACCTCGTGATTAGATCATGTTGTGTGATTCGTTTATTCGTTTCGATCTTATTATAGCTATGTCGCCGCGTCGTGAGAATCACAGTTTTGAGCTTGAGGTTGAAGAGCAGATATCAGCTGCTTCGATCCCAGTTAGAGGCCGAGGTCGAGGTCGTGCTCGAGGACGTGGTCCAGGTAGAGGCCGTGGTCAAGGTCAAGGCCGTGGTCGAGGTCGTGGTCGTGGTCGTGGTCGAGTTCATGCGCATAATGTTGCATTTGAGTCTGAAGCTTCCACAGGACCGGTTGATATTCCTGATGGACCGCAAGGGTTACAGAATGTTGTCGATGTAATTGCAAGGGCAGTCAGAGATGCTATGCCACCTCCTCCCCCTCATGCTCCGAGAGGTGAGACCAATCCCGCTAGAGCTCGGGAGCGGCTGATTACCAAAGATTTCGATGCTAAGAAGCCGCCACAGTTCTCTGGTAGCTCTGACCCGATTGCTGCAGAGGATTGGCTTCAGCCTATCACGAAGATATTCGAATTCATTGATCTTCATGAGGATGCTCTCCGCATCAAGTTGGCTACATACTTATTTTCTGGAGAAGCTACCCATTGGTGGGATTGCACTGTAAGTGTTCATCCACTTGCTGGCATGACCTGGAAATCATTTAAGAGTCTTTTCCTCGATAACTACTTCCCAGAAGTACAGAGAGACGCAAAGAGGGCTGAATTTTTTACCCTTCAGTAGGGGGACAGGTCAGTGACAGAATATGCTACTATGTTTTCCACCTTGGCTCGTTTTCCACAAGAGCAGTTGGTCAGTGATCATTTCAAGGCTACACGTTTTGCCTCTGGTCTTCGACCCTACATTCGAAAAAGTCTGGCTAGCACGCCTATCACCACTTATGCTGATACTTTGACAAGGGCATTGGGTGTTGAAAGTGTAGATTTGGATCTGAAAAGGGCCAGGGAGATTATTACTCCAGCCAAGAGCACTGGTCTGTCTAAGAAAGCTAAGACAGAGACTAGGTCTCAATTTCAGTCCCAACCTCCTCAACAGCAACAACAACGATCATACTCACAACAGAGATCTTCTTATCGAAGTTCTCAACAATCAGGGTCACAGCGAGGTGTGAATGCCGCTGGGGAGAAAGTTTTTCTCCGATGTGGTGATCCGAACCATTTTATCAAGTTTTGTCCTCAACCACCACCCAAGAAATCTCAGTCGATTGGTTCAACACCGTATTATCCACCATCTCAGGCAGTATCCACTCAGAGCGTGAAACCCTACCAGAACAGAGGTAATCAGGGTAATTATCAGAGGATAGATAATCGTGGTGGTACTCAGCCACAACAACACCAAGAACCCAAAGGAAGGAATTTTGCTTTGCCTATGTCATCTGCTTATCATGTTTCTGGAAATACCGGACCGTCTGTGATCCGAGGTATCGTCCCATTATTTAACTCTTGGGCATCTATATTGTTTGACACTGGTGCATCACACTCATTCATCTCATCAGCATTCACATCTGTATTAGGGTTAGAGATAGAATGCTTAGAGCATGTCTTATCTGTTGATACTCCGGTTGGAGGTGTTATTCATTTGAATCAGGTCTGCCGTGGTTGTATGCTTTTGATAGCAGACCGACAATTGAGTATTGATTTGATTGTTATACCGAATCTAGGATTCGATGTCGTCCTTGGGATGGACTGGTTGGTCGAGTATCGAGCTTTCATAGATTGTTTTAAGTGTCGGGTTACTCTTTTCACTCCTGAGGGAGACAGTTGTAGATTCGAGGGCGATCAGTTGGATTGACCGCTACCCTCTTTGTTTTCACGGAGTAGTTTATATTCTTCTCTTGGAACTCTGGCTAGTTTATTGGCCATGGAGAGGGGCACTCCTCTTGTGGAATTGCCACCCGTTGTTTGTGAATTTTCTGACGTCTTTGCAGAAGACTTATCAAAATTGCCACCTGTTTATGCTATCGATTTTGCAATCGATCTTGTGCCAGGCACTTCGCCTATTTCTATTCCGCCATATCGTATGGCACCAGCAGAATTGAAGGAGTTGGAAGATCTCTAGAGTAAGGGTTTTATTCGCCCGAGTGTGTCCCCGTGGGGAGCTCTTGTTCTCTTTGTTAAGAAGAAGGATAGAACGTTGAGATTGTGTATCGATTATCGAAAACTCAATCATGTGACGATCAAGAATAAGTATCCACTTCCTAGAATCGATGATTTGTTTGATCAACTCAAAGGTTCCACTTGTTTCTCCAAGATTGATCTGAGATCGGGTTATCATCAACTCCGTATTCGAGAGTCAGACATCTCGAAGACAGCTTTTAGGTCTCGATATGGACATTTTGAGTTTATGGTTATGCCATTCGGATTGACCAATGCTCCAGCAGCATTATGGATCTTATGCAACGAGTATTTCACGATTATTTGGATAAGTTTGTGATTGTATTTATTGATGATATTCTCATATATTCTTCCTCTAAGGAACTTCATGAAGAACAGTTGAGGATTGTCCTACAAGTATTGCGTACTCACCAATTGTTCAGTAAATTATCTAAATGTGATTTTTGGTTGACAGAAGTGAAATTTTTGGGACACGTTATCTCGAGAGATAGAGTGTCAGTTGATTCATCAAATATTGAATCTGTTATGGATTGGCAGCCACCTAAGAACGTATTTGAGGTACGTAGTTTCTTGGGTTTAGCAGGCTATTACCGTCGCTTTGTAAAGGACTTTTCTCGTATTGCTTCACCTTTGACTAAGCTTACGCGTAAAGGGGTGAATTTTATTTGGACCGAGGATTGCGAGAAAGCTTTTCAGCTTTTAAAGACTCGATTGACTTCTGCACCGGTTTTGATTATTCCGGAGCGTGGTGTTGACTACGCAGTTTATTGTGATGCTTCACTTCTTGGTTTGGGGTGTGTGCTTATGCAAGAAGGCAAAGTTATTGCCTATGGTTCTCGTCAGTTGAAGCCTCATGAGCAGAATTATCTAACTCATGATTTAGAACTTGCTGTCGCTGTGTTTGCCTTAAAGTCATGGAGTCATTACTTGTATGGGGAACGATTTGATGTCTTTTCAGACCACAAGAGCTTGAAGTATATCTTTACTCAACGCGATTTGAATCTTCGACAACGTCGATGGATGGAGTACTTAGAAGATTATGACTTCGAACTACAGTATCATCCAGGGAAGGCAAATGTAGTGGCCGATGAGCTGAGTCGCAAGTCACGAGGTTCATTGGCTTGTCTGGCCATTCAGGAATGGAACATGCTCGATCAGATTGGGGAGTTTGAGGTAGAGCTTGACGACTCTGAGGATCGTACTTCATTATTTTCTGTTATGGCTCAACCGTCGATCATTCAACAAGTGAAAGATGAGCAACAATCTGATCCTGTAGCATCTACTTTTCGTATGCGAATTCTTCGAGGTGATGTTATAGAAGGTTGGACTTTTGACTCCGAGTGTGGGTTGAAGTTCAAAGACCGTTTGTTTGTGCCATTGGCAGTTCGTGAATAAGTGATGAAGGAATTCCATCATTCACGATTAGCGGTGCATCCGGGAGGTAACAAGATGTACCATAATCTGCGACGTCAGTTTTGGTGGAAGGGCATGAAGCGTGATGTCGCTAAGTTTGTATCTCGTTGTTTGACTTGTCAACAAGTGAAAGCCGAACATCAGAGACCTGCAGGGTTATTACAACCATTACCAGTTTCAGAGTGGAAATGGGAACACGTGACAATGGATTTTGTGACAGCACTTCCTAGGTCACCACGTGGTCATGATGCCGTTTGGGTCATTGTGGATCGTTTGACAAAGTCTGCACATTTTCTGGGAATGCGTTTGACCGATTCGGTTGATGTCCTTAGTCGCTTGTATATTCGAGAGATCATTCGGTTACATGGAGTCCCTGTTTCGATTGTGTCGGATCGAGATCCACGGTTTATATCATTGTTTTGGGAAGGTCTCCAGAAAGCTTTGGGGACAGAATTGAGATTGAGTACGGCTTTTCATCCTCAGACGGATGGTCAGTCAGAACGTACTATACAGACCTTGGACGATATGTTACGAGCTTGTGTTATGGATTTCAAAGGTAGTTGGGAAGACCACCTACCATTGATCGAGTTTGCGTATAACAATAGTTATCAAGCAAGCATTCAGATGGCACCATTTGAGGCCATATATGGACGACCGTGTCGTTCTCCCGTATGTTGGACAGAAGTTGGAGAAGCGTCTCTGTTAGGACCACATCTAGTAAGGGAAACTACTGAAAAGATAAAACTGATTCGTAAGAGGATACTTACGGCTCAGAGTCGACAGAAAAGTTATGCTGATAAGAAGAGGAGACTGTTGTCCTTTGAAGTTGGAGATCATGTGTTTCTCAAAGTTTCACCTCGTCGTGGTGTGCTTCGTTTTGGGCAGGACAAGAAGCTTTCACCTCGTTTCATTGGACCTTTCCAGATTTTGGAACGTGTGGGTGAAGTCGCCTATCGATTGGCTTTGCCTCCGCAGTTGGCGAAAGTTCATAATGTATTTCATATCTCAATGCTTCGGAAGTATGAACCTGATCCGTCTCATGTTTTAGATTGGACTAATTTACCGTTGCAACAAGATGCGTCTTACGAGGAGCAACCCGTACAGATTCTGGAAGCTAAGGAGCATGTGCTTCGTGGTAGAACTATTCGTTTGGTTCGAGTACTGTGGCGTCACCATGGTACTGAGGAAACTACTTGGGAGAATGAGAAGGAGATGCGCGATCGATATCCGCAATTATTTGCTTCTTGAGTTAATTATTTTTTTGTGCTAATGATTATCGGTGTGCGAATTTCGCGGATGAAATTTCTTTTAAGGTGGGTAGGATGTAATACCCCATAATTTTTATTAATCCAATAATACCAGTTTTGGAATTTATACTACATAATTTTTATCTGCGTGTGTGATTAAACTGTGAGCCCAACACACACAAGAACTCCTCACTAGAACTTGGGCCCAAAGAAAGGCAGTTGTGCACTGTGTGTGCGTGTGTAGGCAATTTGTGTTTTTGTGAAGCTTGTACTTCACTGTTCTTGGGGAACAAGACTTGAAAGTCTATATATACACACCTAAGGTTCTCTAATCTCACAACTCCTTCAACTCTCTGATTGTCTCAACAACTCTCCTTCCCTCTCTCGACAACATCACACACACACACTCATATGTTATTACTTGTATTCAAACACACTCATACATACACATATACATGGTTAGATAGATAACCACATATATATATATATATACGCAGAGAGTTTGAATCAAACTTTGGATCCAAGCCTTACTTTTGGGTAACATTCAATTCCAATTTCAGTTTACATAAACTGTTAAGTGTAGATATATATATATATATATGTAGATTTCATATATATATATACATATATATCGTTAAGGGTCCGAAAATAGCGAACAGAAAAACAGTCACAGAAATTTGATTTCTTTATATCAAATGAAAGGTCTCGATCTCACGAGGCTCCATTTCGAATTTCAAAAGCTAATTCATAACGGTTGCGACGAACTGTCAACTTAAAGTTTTGTCGCCTTTCGGATTTTTGATAAAATCGAGAGCTACGTTTAATTTCTTGAAAAATTGATTTCGTATTTGAAATCTATGCAGAAAAAGGGAGAGATTCATATATTGGAAGTCTATTTTTAATTAAGTTTTCAAACTGGGTAAAATTTAACCTTTGATTTCAAAACAGGGAAAAAGAGGAAGAAGACGAGTCTGTGACATCTCGCGCGAGCGAGGGGTCGCGCGAGCGGCCCGCGCGCGCGACCAAGCTGTTTTTGAAAATGGTTTTGAAAATAACCACGTGGCCTTATTGAACGCTTTCCGCGCGAGCGAACCGCGCGAGCGGCCTGCGCGAGCGAGGTCCCGCGCGAGCGACCTCAGGCAGTTTAGTGAAATCTTCTGTTTTGTTGTACTTAAGTCTGTTATGAGCTAAGGGGCCTTGTACCCTATGCTTTAAGAGTTGTACTTTACTTTAATAGTAGTTGTACTTATGCTTAGAGGTGTTGTACCTCACTGATATACGCACATTATTGTATATTGAGATTGTAACAGATTGAGCAGTTTCGGTTTCTATTCTGATTAATTATTCAGTCTATCCTCGGTGAACGATAGTTCCGTATAACCCTCAATAAAGTTGTATAACATGTTAATAGTATCCTTACATGTTTACTTGAGTTGCTATGCCTTAAATGGTTACTTGAGTTGTTATGCCTTATGTGTTTACCTGGATAATTTCAGCATGTCTATTGTGTTGCTTTGAGTTGATAGCATGCCTTAATAATCTGTCTTATGAAATATCGAATATGTCTGGATGCTTAGAGCTCGCATATGTCATATCAATTCATAAGTATGAGCATGAACACGAAAATCACGAAAATGATTTTGGGATGAAAGACCTTGGAGACTTTTAATTTTTAAAAAGGGAAGACCTTAGAGGCTTCCAGATTTTAAAAAGGGAAGACCTTAGAGGCTTCCATGCATAAAACCCTCTAGGAGGGACTTTGTTTTGAAAGATAGAAATCCCAAATTTGTGGGTAGGCGTGTGAGATGGGTACCACTAGGAACTCGAATTGCGGGATGTGCTGCAAGAAACCCCCGTAACGGTAAAGGCTAGGCTTCCGTGTAATTCATAAGGCCCAAAGTCCTGCACGTTTGAGGCTAGGCCTACGTGGACGGGAAGCCCATGGTCCGGGTAATGATATTGACGATTGAGGGTGAGTGTTTGAAAATGCATGTAAATGGTTTTCATGCATTGACATTGGCATTCATTGCACTCACGCATGTTATATAACAGATGTTATTGTGCGGTTATATGACTATACGAGCCTTTTGGCTTATGGACTATTAAACCTTTTTTTTTTCAGGTGACATAGATAAGGGCAAGGCCCCGAGACTTGATAATGCTACCGCTATAGTTTGAAGACCCCGTGTGTGGGGATTATCGTTTAATTAATGTAATAAAATTTTGTTGCAAAGGACATGTTATGTTTATTTGGACAAATGTTAGTCCACCCGCTTTTAAATAAAAGGATGGCTAAACTATGATTTTCTGCAACTTATATTGAAAACGTTTCGTTTCAAGAAAAGAATGTTTCAAATGAAAACCAGATTTCGATTTTATAAATGTTTTCCAAATGAGGAACATATATTTCAGGTAATCCCTCGGAGTCTAGGACTCGGGGAGTTACGGAATGGTGTCAAAGTCTAATGTTATTGATTATTATTGTGCTTCCGCCGGTTGACACCCCGTCGCCGGGACCCGTGGCGGGGCGGGGCGTCACAGGTTCAAAAGTATTGACTTTTTCAATAATCTCAATTAATTGGTTCTCAAACGGACATTTAGTATCACATACTAATTTTCTTGCGGATAGTCTGTTTCTTGGGATATTTTATTCTAGAAGATGGAGAATTTTATGCAAATTGATTGACGTACAGTGTCATGCTTGACACTCCAATCATATATTTTAGCCTTGTTGCATTAGAATTGGAAGGCTTAAAAACACTTGAAAATATGCACTTCATTTTTTTCCCTTTCAAAACTTAATTTTAAAACCTCTATTCCCAGTTTTATTACTTAAGGTTCTTGATTTCTAATTGAGACAATTGTGACTCTTAACAACTTGCAAAACTCGATAGGTTGGCCCCCACGTCACTAGAAATAACATGTATTGAGTTTTATTTTTTCTTTCCTTTTTTTTTTTCCCTACCAAAAATTCAAAAGCACGTTTGAAACAAAATACTAACGTACCTGACAATATCATTGGACATTGAACCACCAAAATTCAGACGATAATCTAAGATAAGTGATCCTGACACAGTTTCATATATAGAATTATCCAATGGCCTTAGCTCTAAGGCTGATATGATTGGTATCCCAAGTCCTGTATTTATAAGACACACATATATATAATCCGTAGTGGGGGCATGTATGACCTCCAATGTATAACCTTGATTTGTTTGAGGCAGGACCACCGTGTACCAGAAATTAACTCCGATGTGCAGATCGAATTTCGGCCGTTGATTTTGGGCATCATAGTTTCCGTACATAAAGTAGGCGCGTACCAGATATTTGTTACCTCTGCCACGCGCTGGTCTGAGAGTGTAACAGTTTCTGATTCCCTGAGGAAAGCTTCTAAGGGTAACGAATTGTTGTTGAAGTGAGTTGCTCCTAGAATCAGGAGATATGTAATTGTTCACACCTGTGTCTACATACCCTGTATCTGACGTGTAATATATTCCGGTCGTGTTATCGGTGTAGCTAGAATTCTCAGATATCCCACAATCTATGCTTATAAACCCTGAAAATATATATATCTATATGTTTATTTATATGTATATATATATAGTTAGAGAACCAAATTTTTAATTGAAATTCAATTCTAGAGACAAACCTGATGTGTCCTGGGCATGAACCACAAATGTGTAGGCAAAGCCACAAAGGAAAGTTAAGAGGAACCATTTTGACATCCCCACCACCATTTCCTTTGATCTATTCATATTCTTCACGCTGATCAAGATGGAAAAGCCTAATATGCCTTCACAAGCTGATGTACACTTATATATATATATATATATATACATCTATGTTGACAAATTGCATGTTGTCTACTACTTAAATGATATACAATTTTGAGCTACACTGTCAAAAAAAAAAATTAAGAGTAAATTATATTGAACTCCCATGAGATATAAGGTCAAAATACAGGGACCTCCCTATGGAATGAAAAATTAGAGTGATCTCCCTTAAAGTTTGAGATTAACACTTTTCTCCTTCTAGTCAATTGTTAGTTGGCCGCTCATTTTCTTTAAAAACTTTTACATAACGACCTATTTATTCTTACTAAAGTTAATAAAAATTTTACATACCATTTTTTTTTTTGGCAAGAATGGATGCAATAGTATATTAAATCTGTAATGCTCAGTTTGTCCTTTTATAATGTATTGCCTTTTAAATTAATAAATGTAGTTAGTTTAAGCGGTATATAGATATTTTTGCATGCATATCACTTATTTTGCTGGTTCTATCTTTGATAAAAGAGGCTAGTTCAATTTTGCATATCACAAGAGAGGTCCTTAATTGATTTTGACCTGATGTAAGGGGAGTCAATTGTAATTATCCCAAAAATAAAATTGCTACTGAGTCAATTATTTTGTTCCCCCAGCATAAAACTATGGATATCCTTTTAGTCGAAGAATTATACTACAACTCAGATGACATCCAAAATGTCTCATTTGACTACTAGCATGAAAGAAAAAAAAAAAAAAAGAAAAAAAAAAAATAAGTTTTAGTCCTACTTGCAGTTTTCCTTCAAACAATCTCAATTTAATTTGCTCGAGAATTCAATTAGAACTCATCAAGTGGCCAAAACTTAATTCCAACTAGATTGAATCCAGCGCAATGCGCGGTACATTGCTGTTTACTAAATCATCAAATATTGATGAAAAATATTTTTATAGATTCAGAATAATTGTTAACGAGCAAAGGCTTAGCCCATGTGGTAAAAAAGTTTTTCATATTTTGCTCCTATCGAAATTTATACCTAGCTAGCGCCCCCCCCGCACTGGCGGATCTAGGCATATTTCAGGGGTGGCACAGACCTCTTCTGAATTTTTAGAAATTATAAAATTATATATAATAGTTTATAGATTTTAGAAATAGGTCCTCTTAAGTTTCACACACGCCACCCCTGAACTTCTGAAAATTCTAGATTTGCACGTAATATTTAACAAGTTTTAGATATAGGCTCCCTTGTACTTTTGAAAATTCTAGACTTACATGTAATACTTAATAAGTTATAGACATAGGCCCCCTTGTACTTTTGTAAATTCTATACTTACATGTAATATTTTAAATATTTTAGACATAAGCCCCTAAAATTACATGATTGATCCCAAATTATGGGTGTTAAACCAATCCTATATACGATTCTACCATTTCACACATAATAATGTATAGTTAGACCCAAAAAAATTCACTTCGGGAGCGCTACCCCTGAACCCCAGTATAAGTTAGGCCCCCCCTGCCCAAAAAACTAGGGTCCGCCCCTGCTCCCCTTCCCTTGGCCCTGACAAATATGTTCTCACACAAGACCACTATACCAAATGATTATAAAAAAAGAAAGAAAAGAAGAGAGACTAATTTTTAAATACGGAAAAGGATTGTTAATAGATTATAACATTTAAGGGGGAAAAAAAAAAAATTTCGACCGCATATATATATCTGTAAGATTTGACATAACCCGCCTGCTCGAGCAAAATAGTAAGAGTATACGCGGCCAGTAAGTTCAGGTTACTCTCTGATTTCGAGGCTTGATTTCATAGCAAGACGTTGAAAAAATAGTAAGACCCAATTTGCCCCAAGCCGTCCTACAGTATTCAGTTTATTGATCGTATTGTATTTGTCATGACAAACATGTAAAAATGTAATCATTAGTAATTTAATTTCTTAACTTAAAGGTTGTTTTAACACGGAGTAAACTTCAGTGCAGTAATAACTGTGCTGTTCATCCTGTGCCTCTCACAGGATGAACAGTGCACAGTAGTTTTTTTTTTTTTAAGGAAATTGGCTGTGCACTGTTCATCCTGTGAGAGGCACAGGATAAACTGCACAGTAAAAACTGCACTGAAGTTTACTCCTTTTAACACTCCAATACAACTTATTCTCTAAAACATGAAGTCAATTTGAGCTTTGACAAAAAAAAAAAAATAATAATCAATTTGAGTACAATTTTATGTCTAAATGCGTTGTTGTAATTGTTTGTTTTTAACAAATTAGTTTTAGGTCATATTAGACTTTTTATTACATAAAGGTTATCCTTAGAAGAAGTATTTGATATTGACCATGAAAGGTACATGACAATTTTGGGGGAGAATTTTATGATATGACCTAGTATTTGATATTGACCAAGAAAGGTTATTTAGTATTTGACATTGGCCAAGAAAGGTACGTGACAATTTTGGGCCATATCATACAACCACAATATGGGTATAATATTTTGAGACTTAAGCAAACATGCATGGATATAATATTTTGTGACTTGTGTACAATGTATTGAGAAATAAATAATAATAATAATAATAATAATAATAATAATAAAAGAGTAAAAAACCATAAAAATGATGTGTGACATGGGTGCAATATTTTGTAAACTGACAATTGTATTCCTGGCTTCCTCTTTGTCACATGTTTTTGTCATATGATAAGATCAAATCGTGTAGCTCATATGCTAGATTCTCCCAATTTAGAAAGGGATGTACGGCCACTTCAAATGGTATGTTAATTAAGAAAACATGATTAAATGGGAAAAAAAATGCTCAAGTGAAAAATTATGATTAAATTCTTGATTTTTTTTTTCAAGAAAACATATAAATGGCTATATGATATGAATTACGAGAAAATCTCATTCTTATCTAAATAATAACTTCCTTTCCAACGATGGATTTTACTCTAAAATACAGCATTATAAATATGAATGACATTATTCAAATTCAACTAACAACCAAACATACTATAAGTGTTTGAATGGTTCGTTGCAATAAATTTCATAGTTTTTTTTTTTGGGCAAACAAATTTAATAGTTTCTTTGACGTAACAATATGGGTATGAAAGTTCAATGATCCAAAGATGCCTTCTTGATCTAAAAACTCAGTTTATTCTTTTCACATAATTGTCATTATCTTTGAATAAAATTCAAAGCCTAATCCATTCGTGCATCTGCTTTCCCCCATAATGGACAACACTTTGGTGCAAGTTCTTTGATATCGATGGTAGAATGGTACAATTACATAATTAAAATCGATTCATGTGCTTTAAGTGCAATAGACATATTTTTGTATTTGAGTCAACTCCTAAATTTCGTAACTATATACATATATTAGAAATTGAAAACAACTACTTCCAGTTGGGGTGGTAATTTTCGACTCAACAAAAAAAAAATGGGTTTGGGTGACCCGTATAAAAGCACTGATCATAAACAAGTCGACCCGTTTGACAATAAACGGGTTGAAGCGGGTCAACTCGTCTCCCGATTAAATATTTAAGTGTAGTTGCATGGGGCATATTTTTTTAGTTTTAAAAATAATTTTTAATAATCTGGAAGTCTAAAATACAAATAATATAAATAAGAATTAAAAACATATATATTTTAAAAAATATATATATATTTTTTAAATATATGTATATATATAAACTAAATTTTTTTTTTTGCTCACAAAAAAAAAAGAGTAGTTACCAACTTACCAACCAAGTAAATTTATATATAATAATTAATAACTAATGTAAAAAAAAATATTAATTAATAACTAACAATGGAGGGAATAAGATAGAGCCTGGAAGCATTCGTGCATCAAGCATTGCATAAAATAAAAAAAAAAGAATAATAAAAAAAGCGAGAAGCCCATTGGATTGCTGGATTTGGAAGGGAGACAAATTAGTCAATTAGATAAATAAAACTGTTAATCTTAATTCTTGATGAATGGCAAGTGACGAAATTTATTTATACAGTTAGTAAAAATGATATTTCTTCTTTTTCATTTTGTTTTGCTGTGCTTGAGTTTTAAGTTTATAATAGTTGTAAATTGTTATATTTGTAGTATTTTAGTATTTAAGATGTACGTGTTAATAATTGAAACATTTGATAGAAGACTTGTTAGTGTTATTAATAGGACTGTAAGCTTTTTTCGAATAACTGAACTGAGCTAACTGGTCGGTTTTCTTAAAATTACCTACAACTAAAAAACCGATTCTACCGCCCAAATTGGCAAAATTGACCATTAGGCAAAAAAACGACCGAACCGACCACTTCGGTTGGTTTTCAAAACATGAAAAAATCGAAAATAAAAAAATAAAAATCCGAACCGAACCGAACCGAGACAATCTACACGGGTTAGACGGGTGACCCGTGTATGACCCGGCACGATTATGACCCGACACGATTATGACATGCACGTTAAGAATGACGTACACAATTATGACCCGACAAGATAATGACCTAGCACGGCTATGACCCGACACGACCCGATTGCCACCCCTAGTTAAGGGTAAAAAAAATATAGGGACTTCTCTCATAGTCTTAAAAACTACACCGACCTCTCTTGAGGTTTGGTTTGAGTAGGGGTGTATACGAGCCGAGCCGAGCCTGCTCGCGAGCTTTTTCACACGAGCTCAAACGAGCCGAGCTTTCAAGTGTTCACGAGCTTTCTAACGAGCTTTTTCGCGCGCCCTTTTAAACTAACTAGTTTAATAATAAAATAATCATTCATCAAGCCTATTTACGATATATGTCATATTTTCTCTAAAATGATATAGTATAATAAATATGTATATAAAAGTCACTATACAAGCTCTTAATCAAACCTATTAACGAGTTTTTTCACTAGTCTTAATCGATCATGTTCACGAGCTCAAATAAGCGAGTCAGGCCTAGTCTTTATCGAACAGAGCTTCGAATCCTTATTGAACGACTCAGCTCATTTACACCTCTAAATTTGAGTAATGTTAATTTTCTCCTTTCGTTAGTCAATTATCAGTTGACCATCAATTTTTTGGTTAGAGCTTTTTAAAATTTCTACTTTACACCTATCGAAGAATTAAACAATTTCTCAAATATCTCCTCTCCCCTATGATGGCTACTTTCAAAATCTCTCAAAAAAATAAAAATAAAAAAAAACTACTACTTTGATAATTATTATTCTAAAAGTTGACAAGTGGCAACACTAAAAAAGTTCAGAGAAAATTAGACTGACATACTTAGGCCAAAATACAGGAAGTTTCCTCGTGGTTAAAAGTTATACTAACCTCCTTTTAGGTTTGATTTGAGTAAGACTAATTAACCTCCCATGAGGTTTTGTTAATTTGTTTGTTTAAAATATTAAAGTCAAAACTACCAAAAAAAAAAATTCCTTAATTAATTGTATCTTCCTCTCCCAGATAACTAGCGTTTAAAATTCTTCCAAAAAAAAAATATTACAAAGGCAAATACCTATTAAAATGATTATTTGACCCGTAGGTGTTGCAAAATTTAACAAATACTCTAGCCAAAACGACATTGCATGTGTTGACTAACGTTAATATCGTTTTCATCACCCCAACCCCACTAGGGTTAAAATTTCCAGAACTGAATGATGCTATTATTTTTCTCGGCGTTGAGTGAAGTAAATTAGTGATTTAAAAAAAAAAAAAATGTACTAACTAAAAGTTTGCAGTCAATTGATTGTTAACTAACGACCATCCTTGAATCGCATGAGTTAGGAGCTAGTTTTAAATAAACCCCCAACTCTTCTGCTTATCTTCCAAGTCCTATATATGGTGTTCGTAGTCCTATCCCTTACTGTTAGATTATATATTTACATTACACCACTTTGTCTATGGAAGCTTTTGACACATTCATTTTGTCCCTCTTAGCCTATTAATAAGTCCTCGGTCTCCCAAGTATATAAAATAATACAAAATAATAATAAATAAAAAGTCTTTGGTCCGCTCTTTGCTGCAACCACTCACTGTAGAACTCACTCAAAAACAAGTGTAGATCATAGCATACGAACATATATGTTTTATACATATATATAAGTATATATACGGATAGAGAGGGTTTTGAAAAGTTCAACGAAATTAACTTATTCTTAAACTAGGATCATATCTAATATTGACTTCCCGTACCTAAGCACGCAAGGAGAATTCTTCCATGCAACCAGACCAAACCAAGTGGTTTGTTCCATGATAAGAATTAAATGTTTATACTGTTATAAGAAATGCTTGTACTTAATAAGGCATGTTTGTTTCATAATACGAAATGTTTATGCCAGTGTAGGATTTTCTTGTGCCAAGTAAGCATCAAGGAGGTTGTATCTTATGCATGTAACATTGTTCAAAACTTGTTTTGATAAAGTATATTTGTTCCTTAATAAGAAATGTTTGTACTCTTATAACAAATATTTGTACTTGGTAAGGCATGTTTGTTCTACTATATCTAGGAGATGTTTGTTTTGTTCCTTAATAAAAAAATGTTTGTATCCTTATAATAAGAAATGTGTGTTCTTTAATTTGGGGCTTTAAACCAAAACCACTAATTGGTTTAGTTTGAAAGATGGACGGTTGAGATTATCTTTAGACTTCATTTAAGTGCTATGGTAGTTTGATTGTACCGTACACCCAAATAACTTAGTTGTACATATACATATATGTTTGCACCAAATAATCAAATATGCATGTATTTGCATTAGGGTGACCTTCTTGATAGTGATAGCCCACCTACTAACAGAGTTCGTATGCAACATTCGCAACAATATTCTCCTAATTTTTCTGTATTGTTTTATTTTTTTTTTCCCCTAAATATTACTTTTCCAAATAATATAATTAATCATCTTTAAGATTGCTAAATGTATCACAGAAGCTATAAAATGTTATCTATGCATAAACATACTATATACATTAGTAATTGGTAATTTTGTCAACTTTTTGCGAAATGGATAGTGGACCATTGTTATTTATTTATATTTTTAAACATGGGCCACTATTATTTAATAACCGAAATTAGAGAGTGGAATTTCAGTACTCACTTTTGCACCATGCTAGCAATTTGCCTGGTCTCGCATTAAATAGAGCACACTGATGTCATAATATCCTTACAGAATGGATCAATACTAGCAATCTGTATGTGTTCTTACGGTCCTATACCTTAAAAATCATGGGACATCAATTGTTCACCCATTTTATTATATTTTCATTTTTTTTTATGGAGCATTTAGATTTCAATGCTGCATACATTCCACAGAAATTCTTTAAAGTAATATATTACAGTGTATGTTTGCATTTTTGTTATTTAATTATGACAATATCTTGTGACATCAGCACAGCCCCTCTATTATAAAAATGTAACTCGGGGCATGTTGAGGCTCACAGATATTGGCCATTTCATCTTCATCAAACAACAATACGAGAATATTTTAATATGAATGTGCCTGAAAATAACTGTAAATTAATTTGGATTAGTATTTTTGTACATATCCATTGAAATTGACTATTTGAAAGGTAAGTATGTACAGTGAAGTAAGGATGACAAATGGAGGTGTGGTGACCCGGAGGATCCGGACTAGAGATACCAAAATGTGAAAACAACCATTATGTAGTTTCGGTTATCCAAAAAGCAGATTGGAGATGATGCGTATAATTTGTAAATTAAAGCAAGTTGGATCGAGTGGCCTTTTTGGAAAATTTGTATAATCATTTCCTTGTTATAGATGGAACAAACTAGGGAAATTCCTGTTGCATTATATATAACTCTTGTACACCTATTCAATGCAACATGTGAGAGTACGTAGGTGATGCATGTAGATAGAAATTCTCAACCAACAAAGTTAATGGTGTGTGCAAAAATACCCAGACCCCCCTAAACCAGAATATAAGTTATCAATTTGAAAAAAAACACATTATTAATGAAAACTTCATCAGCATTAGAAAAATAAAATAAATAAATAAATACTTTCATATTCATATAAGGGCAAGTTGATATTTCTCAAATATTTTAGCAAATTAAGGGTCAATTGACTAACATAAGGGGAAAGCGTTACTCATTTACACACCTTTTTTTTTGAACAGCAAGTCAATTTCATAAAAGCCAAAAGGCCAAGATAGATACATAGCACCCAACCAAGAAAATACATTGCTCCAACACTATATTTCCAAAGGTATCCACTCAAAAGCCCCTAGAAAAGACAAGGAAAACACATCTTCTAACCAAAAGATTGCCCCAGCACAACTATCCACCCCATAACTTAACACATCTACATACCTTAATGGAGGTCATTTTTACTTTTTTTAAATCACAAGGGACATCCCTATATTTTGACATTATCTTATGATGAATAATGTTATGCTTTCCAAATTCGAATCCTAAATTTGATTATTAAATACGTTATTGATCGTAACAAAAGCACGCAACAATATCTGGTAGCAGTATAACAATAACACAACACACAAATCAATTTTTGTACACCAGAAACCCCAAATCAACGTCTATACCTTGGCGGGATTAGAAGTGTTTATAGGTAGGAAAAGGCATATCTCTGCATATGATATAATGAATGAGTAATGCTATGTTTCCTAAATTTTGTATCTTAAATATGATTTCTAACACATGTGACAGTGGGCACACACTATTTTCATTGAAGGATGTTCCCACGTTATTGAATGTGGTCCAGTGTTACATGTATGAGGAACTAATTTGGAATACAAAATTTGGGAAGCATAACATTATTAATCATGAATATACAACAATTTTCCTACTCAAATTGGAACCAACAATTCGGCGACCAAAAAAAAAAGTTCTAGAACCAACAAACAAATATTTTTCAATTCGTATTACCTAGCTAGAGGACCAAATTCACTATCCAGATTTAGATTTATGAATCCAATGTTATTATACAGGTCTGACTCACCGCAAGCTGTCTCCATAGCCAAACACTCCTTTAATTCTAACACCACAAAATTCAGGTTGGCCTTCGAGTGGGGGTGCGAGACACACAAGCCATTGCTATTTCTACAGCCTTCCACGCAGAATTAACATCATAGTCTCCCCTTAACCTTGGATCAACTACATTTGTAATGTCCCCAATTGTAAGCTTGGAATTGACCCATTGAACTATGTGAACATTGCCTTTTGTTATAGATGGTCGGCCTGTGATAATCTTCAACATAACAACACCAAAGCTATAAACATCACTTTTCTCTGATAATCTATTTGTTGTGTGATATCTGCAAGCCAAAAAATAAAGGAGAAACTTTATTTATATTAGGCCCCGTTTGGTTTGCATGGAAAGAAATGTATATAAATAAATAGATTTTAGGTAATCAGAATTCATGGAAAGAAATCTGTTTTACATTCTATTATATTGTTTGGGTAAATAATGAATATGATAATGGAAATATGATAGATTCCAATTCATATGTTTGTTTTATGATAATTAAGTTGGGAATTGAAATAATATTTAAATAAGTAAACTAAATTCTCCCTATATATTTACCACACACATAAATAAATGTATATATATATATATATAGGGGGCTGCTAAACTACAACATGATGGTTGTAGGTTAGCAACATACAACAGTCTCTTTAGCGACGAAAAATAAGTTTTTTGCGACAAAATTTTTGTCGCTAAAAGTTGAAAGCCTCATTTGCTAAAAGCCTGATTTTCGTCGCTAAAAGCCTCATTTGCTGTAGGTTAGCAAATCCCATATATATATATATATATATACATATATTAATCAATAAGATCACAAAATTGAAATATAATAAAATCAAAATTTTAAAATATAACTTAATCAAAATTTTAAAAATAATTAGATAAGGTCAAAAGATAAGGATCAAGTTGGTTGAATATGTCTAATGTTTAGCTTTTTTTCTCAATTCCTAAGGAAAGGAATCTCATTACCACCTCTAGATAAGGAATTAGTTTCTTTATTTTTCTAAGAAACTACTTCCATTTGGAATTAATTCTAATATGGATTCCAAATCATTTAAATATACCAAACATAAGAAAGTGATTCTAGGGAATGAGTTTCCTCCGTTGAATTCCTTTCCGTGCAAACCAAACGGGCCTTAAGGTTTTGTTGCTGTTAAGCCAACAGTATCGTTAAAGAATGTATATCTAAAAGTTTAACGGTATGCCCATAATAAAAGAAAATGATCTTACTCAGGATCAAGGTACCCAGGAGTCCCAACAACAATTGTTGATACATGACTACCACTTTCAGTTGAAAAAGCTCTAGATAATCCAAAATCAGCAAGTTTGGCTTGAAAGTACTCATTCAATAAGATATT
Organism: Hydrangea macrophylla; assembly: GCA_033977485.1. Lineage (NCBI taxonomy): Eukaryota > Viridiplantae > Streptophyta > Magnoliopsida > Cornales > Hydrangeaceae > Hydrangea > Hydrangea macrophylla. Next base: position 144,090,794 of record CM066991.1, read on the forward strand.
TGTACACTTTACAACTCTGTGTAATATAGGTGGCTTACAACCGTGGTGCAAATACTCCAATCCTACATATTAAGTTCCCATTTAATACTCAAGCCCTACTTAATTGACAACAGTTATTGGAGCCCATAAATGATTATAAAACTCCAAAAACTAAGTATTATAAAACCATTTGTAAAACTTAGCTTCTGCGGTTCAATCATAGAAAAGTGTGAGTCAATGGAAGAAAATTTTCAATTGACTAGAAGCTGTCTTTAATTGCTTTTCTTTGGTGCAATTTTCTATGATTTGAGTAGAAGTTGTCGACAAACAAGCCCTAAAACGAGTTGTAAAACTGGAAGGAAAAAAGCACAATTCATTAGCTTACTAACCTTGTGTAGCATCCGTTGCTATATTCGAAGTCTCTCTTTCCAGCTTAAAGCATTTGGATTTTTGTCTGCACCAATGAATAGAGATTTGAATGGATATAATTTAATGAATTCATTTTACAAATGAAACTTTCCTTATATGAGATGTATACCAGAAAGATGTTGTAAATCTCCATTAGCCATGTACTCATATATGATCCCCATATTTGTGACTTCATCGGAATACCCAACAAGCGACGTTAAATTTTTATGATGAACACTCGTAAGAAGATAACCTACAATTCAAATACAGAATTCAATTCAACATACAACTAGTAGATTCTGTAAGAAATATTTTATTTTAGAATATTAAAGATACGATGTACCTCAGCTTGGAATTCGTTATACCCTTGGGTTGATGAAGGAGAGAGCATTTTTATAGCAACTTGGTATTCACCTAGAAATCCATGGTAAACTATTCCGAATCCTCCTTTCCCAATAACTCTTTGGAAGTTGTCTGTGATCTTCAAGACATCAGAGTATGTAAATTGTTGCTTCTTAACTTCGATTAACTTATCTCTATTGTTTATTTCAGGGTCCACCCATATGGCTTCTGATATCTTATCAATAGACTTGTTAGTATCATGAAAATTTAAATATTGGGCTGTTAACAAATTTAAATTTTGAAATGTCACAGTCCGGTCCCACGATAGCATAACCGAAACCCGTGACATGCCACCGAGGCTAAACCATTTCATTAACGTTCTCAAAATTTAGTTTCAAGAACACACATAGCGGAACAAAATAAACCATTTGAAAAGCAGCAGTCCAGTCGACTGCACCTCGTGCCCAGTCGACTGATACTGGTCCAACAGAAACTTAATATTTCAAACATAATCTAGTCGGCTGTTTTCGAAGTCCATTCGACTGGGGCTTTAATTATTCAGTCGACTGGTATGGTGCGGTCGACTGAAGTCCAACCTGGGCAAAAATAACTGAATTGTAAACACGATCCAGTCACTGTGTCGGGGACCCAGTCGACTGATCCTCTATAAAAAGATGCAGCGAGTTGCTGAAAAAGAGGGTCCAGTCGACTGTTCCACAAACCATGAAACAAGAGTGTTCGGTAATTATCATCATCAATTGTTATAATTAGTGTGTAAAAATGGATTAAGGGGACGCTTGGACTCACCCATGAAACAAGAGTGTTCAGTAAAAGACACAGTTGGAAAAGTCCACAGTGAGGTGGGACAGTTTAAGGAGTGGGACCCAATGAAGGGCCTGGATGAAATAAATTTGCATTTTCTATGTTAAATGCATTTATAAGATTAAATGGATACTTGTTTAAAGATGCCTTTTGTGGACATCGGCGCTCGGGGGGCCCGCTTTTAGGTTTGAAATTGTTTTGAGAAAGGAAAAGAAAATGATCTGTTGAAAATTGATACAGAGTCGCCACTTGGTCTTTAAGGAACCAAGAAACCTAATTTGACTCACCCAAACGGATAAAGGGCACCGGCCTTTCATAACCAAAGAACTTGGCTCGGGGTTTTGGTACGAGAGAGGAAGGAGCCTTTGTCGCGACTAAAACACCCTCAACTCGCCCCGTCTTTCGACGGGCCTCAATAAGCATCCAAATAATCATCTTTTACTATCTTTGGTTTGACAATTAATACTATGATAGTATATTACATCACACAAGAATTTTAAAATGGAAGATCAAAAGATAAGATATCATTCATAAGATCTAAGCTAAATATCACACAATGTAAAGTGAAAGACCATACAAACAAACCTATGAAAAATCATCTAATCATATATCAAATAATCAAGACTTCCTAATCTAAAGGGGGACATGAATTGTTATTGAGACAAATAATCAAAGAAATCAAAATATGCTTAGCAAGCTAGTATGATGCATGTTAATCTTTGAGAAAAGAAGACCTCTCAATCCCCGGGACGGATGAGAAAGGAAGATTAGATCGAGGGGAAACATGAACATATGATCAAGTTCATTCCTTATAATCTTCTTAGATTAGAAGTCACAAAATCCCCAAATCTTTGCATGGATGCAATGTATGTATCTAAAATGTGCCAAGGTTGTAGTGTGTTTTGTGTTCATGGATTCCTAGAATGACTTAGAAGTCTAGAATGTGTATGTATTAATGAAGGAAATCATCATGGGATGTGTACAAACGTAGTATGAACTACTTCCTAAGACATGAGCTAATTTGGAGTGCATGTAAGCATCAAATCAAAGGATGGAAGTAAAAGTGTGCTTGCTATGAATAGTGGACAGAACAGTGACATGATCTTATGGAAATTGAAAAGAGGGGTTAGTTATGTTTTCAATTTATGATTTTTAATGGAGATATTCCTTATTGTGTCTAGAACACAACCCAAAAAGCCAATCTTTAATAACTATTACAGGTTAAGAGAAATTATATGAACAATAGAGGTTACTCAGAAACAGAGTTCGTACTATCGAGTGAAATGTCAAAAATTCTTAGAAAATGCAAACAAATGATCTAGGAGCCCATTTTATACAGAAAGTTTTCTAAGACACTAAAGGTCAAGGTAAAAATGAGTTGGGACCACCTCTTTTGGAAAAGTTTTCAGTAAAACAAATTGAAATTCAACCAAGCTGCTGTGACAGCAAAGGCAGAATATCTGGAGAGAATGTTTGGACCAAAATAGGGTCTTTCTATGCATCTCCAAGTCAAACCAAAAATCATGGGTACTCTCTAATGAGTTAGGAAGACTTTCCAAGTGGTCTTGAATTCATACATTAAGTATTGAGTTCTAGAGAAATCATTAGAGTCAGATAACTCACTGTTTTGAAAGTTTTGAGAAAAGCTAGGGTTTTATTCCTTGAAATCAAAATGAGGGTTTAAGAGGGGGTTTTGAAATGGGGGTTTTGAAAGCATATTTTCAATACTTAATGAAGATTATAACCACTTAAAATGCCAACATTTAACTCACATCAAGAACCTCCAAGATTATTGGAGAGTGTTATTTTCATTCTAAAGACAACTTCAAGAATACATAGGAATGTATTGAAGTTGAAATCATCATCTATCAAACATGTTTTTGAAGTCAAGAGTTACTATCCATAAGGATTCACTCACCTCAAACTTCATGTCATCATCTAGATGATGATAGGCTAGTATGTAAATAGAGAAAAACAAAAAGAAATGAGGTAAGAGGAGATGAACAAATATAAACAAGCAAGTAGATAACAATCAATAGATGATATTCATGATGATCTTGGACTTATAACTTGATGTTTCACTCATATATGGTGACCTTGGACATGGAAGTAGCTTCCTCTCTCATAAATACTCACTAAAATGGTAGTTGGGTGTATTGAATGTGAAATAAAGAGAAGTAATGAATGTAAGAACAAAGTTGTAAACTCACTTTCTTGTTGGAAATCAAAGAAGAAAGCTTCTTTTCTCTCTATTCCAACCTTATCTCTACAACTTTCTCTCTACAACTTTTCTAAGCTTTGTATTTTGCCCCCCCCCCCCTAAATGAGTAGTCAAAGGGGGTTTATATAGGCCAATGTGGGGTGGTTTTGGAATTTAGAAAGTATTCCCATTGGTCCTAAACACCTGTTAACATAGAACTATGTCGTTTTGATTTCTAATTAATCAAATTGGACCCCCAAAAGAAATTGCAAAAACAGACTGTTCTGGAGGAGAGTGCTGTAGCGACACTGGGCATGTGCCGCGGCAGCACTGCTCCTCATTCGTCCAGATAATTCTTTTTAGGCCCCCAGAGGTTTCGGTATTCGCGAAAAGGCCCTATTTCGTCCGAAATTCACAGAAAATGCATATGAACTCCGAATTTAGATTGTGATATACCGTTGGAAAGGTAACGAAGTCTAATTTACATAAAAAATAGTTTGGAGATGGCTCACTTTGAAAAGTTTTGCGGTATTCGCAATAAAATCTGATTTGATCGCCTTTTTCGCCTTCGGAAATTCAAAATAAATTCGTTTTAGATCCAGGAATTATGTGCGACATACCGTTGGAAAGCTATTGACCTCTAGTATTTATGAAAAATGTTTGAAAATTGTTGCGGCGCTCCGATTTTAAAGTCAACTTTTGGTCAAAACTGGTCAAACCCGGGATTCTCGGGAAGTCCTGGGAACCTCCGGGAGCTCCCTAAAGCTGACGTTATCGTCCGATTTCCTTTTAAAACTCATTTTAGTATTTTCCACATGATCTAGAATGATCCTGTAACTTTTCAGTGAATTCGGATGATTTTGGTCAAACATGGTCAAACTTTGGTAAAACTGGTCAACGGGGACTTTCCGAGAACTTCTGGAACTTCCGGGGGTCTCTGGGAGCTGACGATTTCATCTAGTTTGCTTAAAAATCATTTTATGACTTTCCTTATGACATAGCATGTCTCCCAAACTTTTCAGTCCACATCTGGGAGTGTTTGGATTTTCAAGGGCATTTTGGTCATTCTGAGCATTTTAAGAGATAGAACTAACTTCCAGGTGTCCGTTTTAAGTCTTTTTCGATCATCGTGAACCACCAAGCTATGGGTCTCCTAAATCTGATAGCCGGCAAAATGGGGTGTCTACAGTTTGCTCCTCTTTGGCATGAACTTACGAGGCAACGCATGTCGCAAGCGAGTGCCAAAGCTCTGAAGAGATAGGTCTTTTGGAGGCTATAGATTTAGGATAAAAGTGTTGCAAAAGATGCAAGGATGAAAAACATGATGCTGAGGTCAGTGCTGGTCGTGCTCTGCGTGAGTTACCTACGTATCCCAAGGGGAATCAGACCAGGACGTAGTTCGGGGCACAAAGAAATAAATACGTACACATCAATCAGGAAGATGCTGTGCTATGCGATGCATGGATGTGATATGAACTGTGTTATGAGTCCTATCATGCCTAGTGTTCTGATCTTGGTACGAGCAGGTGTTGTGAGTTGTGCCACTCCGAGTGGGCTGGTGTTGTGCTAGTGCTTGCGACTGTGGTGTGGTGGATGACTCAGCTAAGGGCATCGAGGTTTGGAAGACTCTGGGTCTAGGGAAAATTTCTGGAATTTGGTAAGTATGCTGGCGAGTGGATCGTACACGGGGCCCTTGAGGATAACACTGAGAGGTGAGAGGGCTCACAAAGATTGATAACCGGGGGATTTTATGATAACTGAAGTGAGGAAGCTCAAGATAAGTGAGGAGGTTCACGATAAGTGAGGTAGCTCACGATAACTGATAGGTGAGGTAACCAAAGTGAGGAAGCTCACGATAAACGAAGGTGAAGAAGCTCACAGTAGTTGATAAATGAGGAAGCTCACGACAGATGATAGGTGATGACGGTAACTAACAGACGCGGAGTCTTGGACACCATAAGAGTGGTCTGGCTGTGATCGGGCAATGATTGCCTTGAGGTGCTGAGATTTGATGATGTTTGATTTGACCTTTATCCATTCTGGGAAGGCAGTTCTGGTTTCTAAAGGCCGATGTTTTCCTGTTCTCTTCTGTTGGGGATGATATGAGGCCTTTTGAGTTTTTTCATAACTGTCGACCGAGGACCAAAACCCATTGCTGAATCTTTCATGATCGATTGAATCTTGCCGATCAAGAACCAAGATCCATCTCTGAATCTCCCATGGTTGATCAAATCTTGCGGTGCTCAATCCAAAAGATCCGGCTGGGACCTTCGGGAGCCAATTTTATTTGTTGGATTCTCTGGGAACCACTCTTAACTGTCGACCGAGAACCGAGACCCATCTTTGAACCTTTCCGGTTGACCGAATCCTGCTGATCAAGAACCAGGACCCATATCTGAATCTCTCACGGCTGATCAAATCTTGCGGTGCTCAATCCAAAAGGGCCGACTGGGACCTTCGGGAGCTGATTTTGTCTGTTGGATTCTCGAGGAACCTCTCCTAACCATTTTCTTTTATATACTGGCCAAGAACCAGGATTTGTTACTAAAACTCTCGTGTATGATCAAATTTTGTGACGGTCGACCCGAAACAACCGATTCGGACCTTCGGGAGCCGATTTTTCTCAGTTCTTGCCTACTGGAGGTAGCCCTGATGACTTTCGGACTATTGGGGGTAAAACCTCATAAATCTTGACTGAAATGGGCCACTAGGGCTGATCGGGGCCAAAAATGGGCTGAAAAAAGGCCGAAATGGGTCAAAACGGAGCAAAACTGAGCGAAGCGGGGCCCGCAGAGAGCAGTGCCGCAGCGGCACTGGTCCACTGCCGCGGCAGCACTTGGCCAGTACCGCGGCGGCACTGGGTGGCCGGACTTCATGTGTGTATATCTCGGGTTTTTGAGCATTTCAAGCTCATTTTTGGCCATTTCGGGGTGCTTTTGGAGCCAAAATCCGTCAAAACGCAGCTTGTGCATGCTCAGATGAGTAATCTTTCCCCACGATTGGAATTTTGATTGGTGTTTTGGTTTGTTCTATTTTTCAAGAAGAAAGTTTGGTTTTAGCTTCCATTTTCTTGCAGATCCATGACCTCAAGCTCAATGAGACCGTTTAAGAAGGCCAAGGAACGAATGAAGGCCGAGAGCCAAACCCTGGACTTAATTTTACAGGACCCCAACATCATCTTTCGGCCGCGGCTCTAGCGAGCCTGGTATGTGAAACTTTCAACAGTTTAGGACTATTTTTGTGCATTATGCTAGTTTTATGAACTGTAGTGTGCACCTAGAGGTTGTTAGAAGCTTGTTTTGTGCTTGTATGTTGATTTTGTGAAGTTAGACTTTGGGTCGTGAATAGTGATTTTGTGCTTGTTTTTGTCATTTTTGATGTGTGCAGGTGCCAGAAGTGACATTGAAGGGCCACGATAGCCTCGTTCACGCTTTTCTGTGGTACACCCAACTCTCGCATGTCGTCAAGAGAATGGTAGACGATGCCGGGTTCGGCGGCTTTGTCCGCTTGGTTTCAAAGAGTACCAACGATCTGGCGCATTTTTACGCTCTTACTGAGAGATGGTGGGACACCACCAACACTTTCCATCTGCCATTTGGTGAGATGACGATGACGCCTTTTGACTTTTCCATGATTACTGGTTTGAGAGTTGGCGGGAAGCGCCTGATCCTGGACTATTTTTATGAGATTGATCCCGAGGCTGTTGAGATGTTGATTGGGGTTGTTCCCCCTAATCTGAAGGGGCACAAATTTCCTTGTGGCTGGCTTTACCGGGCTTACGGCAAAGGGAATCACAACCTGAATAACTCTCAACTTTTGAGGGTATTTCTTCTATATGTCCTTGGTTGCTCGATTTTCGCGACACGGAATGACCGGGTGAGTTTGAGGCTCCTTTCTTATCTGGCGACCATTGGTGAGATCCCCTCTTATGACTGGGGCGGTGCTGCCTTGGCCCACTTTTACAAGCATATGGGTGAGGTTTCCCGGGGTGATATCAAATCGACGGGGGGATTCTGGCGAGCTTGGGAGGTATGTACTGCAACCTCTTTTATCTTTCGGTTTTTTTATTTCCGTACTTCTGATTTTCATTTTGTCGGTACAGCTTTGGAGTTTTGAGTATCTGAAGATGTTGGCTCCTTCCACCGCCGATGAATCAGGCGAAGATGAGGATGGTATGGCTCCTGTGCCTTTGTTCCCCTGGGGCTTGAGATGGCAGAGGGATGTTGTCGGGGTAAAGAGCGGGGCTCAGCGGATTGTTCTCCTCAGAAACTTCTTATCTGGGCTGACAGCTGCTAGCGTTGATTAGACGCCTTGGGAGCATGTTTCCTATACTGCCCCAGAGGAGATACAGGCGTTTAGGCCCCTCGTCTCTTGCCGTCTCCTGATGGAAAGTACTGAAAGCAGGCAATGGTTCCTTGGCGAGCGGGTGTCTTGGCAGGTGGTTGGCGGTCCAAGGTATCGTGTCCCTCATAATCCTCCCGTGATGGATGCTGATGACCTTTCTGGTGATGCTTTGCTGGCGGGCTTAGCTGGTACTGATGTTTGGGATCACTTCCTCTTTGAGACCGGCTATGAGACTTACCGTGGCCTCTTCCTGATGCCCAACTTCCTACTCCTGGATGTGAGTTTCTTTTATGTTTTTGTCTCTATCCGTCGCCTATGTTTTTGGACTCATCTTTGCCTAATTTATTTTGTGTCTACAGATTAGGGGAGTGTTTCGGCCGAAACGGATCGGAAACATCCCTTTCGGAAAAAAAATCCAAAATTTTCGGAAGCCAAAAATGCATTCCGAATTCCGTTCCGAAATTTCGGAAATTCCAAAATTATTTCCGATTCCGAAATTTCGGAAATTTTGGAATTTTGGAAAATAATTTTGGAATTTCCAAAATTTTGGAGCAGAATTCGGAATGCATTTTTGGCTTTCGAAAATTTTGGAATTTTTTCCGAAAGGGGTTTTTCCGATCTATTCCGGCCGAAACACACCCCTAGACTGGACGGTTAATGTTTTGGGTACCGATGGTTCTCCCCAGGTTATGGAGATGCCACGGGTCATGTGTAGGTATCCCACCCAGCCAGCAGGCGTTCTCAAAGTCCCCTGGAGTTATGCTGAGGAAGGCCACGCCTTGGCAGCTAGCTTACGGTCTTTTGTTCTCACGCGAGACCATCGGGTATGTCTCTAATTTTGCGCTCCTTAAGGTTATGAGGTTCTAACCCTGATTTTGCCCTTGACAGATGGATGGTATGCGGCAGTTCGCCACCAGTCAGATGGCGTCCTTGGTAAGTCTCTGACTCGATTTTGTTTTTGTACTTTCTGTTGCTTCTCTACTGATTGCTTTCATTTTATTTGTGTGTGCAGTATCGTGGGGGTGGTGCTGGCTCGTCGAGGACCGGGCCGAGGTGCAGAGGTGGCCGGAGGAGGCCATCGCCAACGTACACTCCAGGTGGCCGGATAGAGGACGAAGAACAGGAAGACTGAGGCCTCCTAAGCGGGGATTTTTGTTTTATCTCCATTTCATGTGTTTCAATTGGGTTGTACTAGTGAATTTTGTGACTGATGGACAATGTGTAGGACAATGTGTAGGACAATGTGTAGGACAATGTGTGGGATGATTTGTGACCTTTTGGCAGAGTGTGATGATGTTTTGTCTTTTAGACCGGATAGCTTCCGTTTTGAAGGCGCAGTTATGTGCTTATTTTTATTTCGTGATCGTGTAAAGATATACCTATATGTGCCCTGAGATTCTATGATTGTTGATGTTTCTGCGATGAGCAGCCTTGTGATAGTGAGCGTGTTTGCCTTGCAGGTGGGATAGTCCATGAAACGGGGAAGTGCTGCCGAAATTTCAAATTTTGCTAGAGCCACGTCAGAAAACATGGCATTGTATGATCCTGCTCAACTCACGGCTTAGCTGAACATCACAGATGGTGTGGAGCGGATCAACCTTTTTAGCTACGGCTTGACCGAGCTGTTCTCTCTTCGCCAGATGGCCTTGAACGCTGAGTTCATGCGTGCTGCTATTGTCCACTGGGACCCGATGAACCATGTCTTCAATTTCAACGGCCTGGAGATATGTCCCCTGTTTGAGGAGTTCTGTGCTATCCTCGGCTTCGATTCTGACTCAGACCTGATTCTTCCTTCTGCTGATACCCCTAATCCCACGCGAGACTTGGCTGAATACCTGAACTGTTCCACTGCTATTTCCCGCTGGCTAATTCATGGTGAAGTTCTTGACATTGCTTCCATCATCGCCCGGTATGCTAGTCCTGGGAATCCTAGCGTATATGATGCTACCCGCGGGCCTGCTCTGATATTGTGCATGACTTCGCACTTTCTGTTCTCGAGTACTTCTATTGACTTGGTGCACGTGTGCCTCGGGCTGAAATCTAGCAGGAACCCCATGGCCATGGTTTTTGCTAAAACCCTGAATGGTTTGGATCGCGCTTTTAATCAAGGAACTCTTCTTCTTTCTGGGGCGCCTTTGGTGTTACAGGCTTGGCTCTACGAGCGCCTTCAGTTATGGACAGGTAGTGTGCCGCCAGTTTATTTCTGCAGGACCGTGCTTCATTCTCATTGCACTTCTGCCGATTGGGTTAACATGATGGGTGCTTTATCAGAGGCCGATATTTGCTGGATTGTGGGGCGTTGGGGCCTTCACGCTGTGACCACTAGCCTCGGGGATTACTAGAGAGTGTGGCTGATGGGTCTGAGAGAGACTTCTTTCTACCATCCTCACCGATTGGCCAGGCAGTACAGGTGAGTTCAAGAGGTTCCCCGGGGGTTTACTGAGAGGGTCTTTGCTTCTAGGGTCAGAGCTGCCACTGTTGCTGCTTTCATCAGGGGCTGGGCCGGTCGAGTAAGAGCCTACTTCTAGAGACTTGTGAAGAAATAAAAGACAAAACAAAACTAGACTTGACTGATTATGCTTCTTCCTCCAAGTGTCTTGTATATTTGTGACTGCTTTTTGAAAAAGAATTTTTATGTTTTCCTTTATTCCTGCTTATGTAATATTCGAAGTTTGCTCATCGGTGAATCTCGATTACTTTGAGAATCTTATTATTATGTATTTGGCTTTTCTGAAAACATTTTGGAGTAATATTTTGATCAGATGTTGCTTTTGATACTTGCTTGGCCCTGCTGGGTCGATTAGAGGTGAATGAGGCGGGTAGCCGAAGTTTGCCCCTAGTTTGGAATACAGGCGGTTGTGAGGCAAATGAGGTAGGTGACCGAAATTTGCCCCTAGTTAGAAAGGGATTTGGGCAAACGGGGCGGGTGGCCGAAGTTTGCCCCTAGTGAGAAGGGTGGTTTCTAGGTTATGGTAAGGACCGCGACTTTATTTCTCTCACGTGCTCATATTTGTTGCCTAGGCACCAATGAGGTGACCTAGCGAGCTCTTTTCTCTCTTTAGTTATTGCTCACTTTGGACTTAGCTCTAATTTTTGCCTCGGCGTCCTTTCGAATTTTCGACCTAGCAGGCCATCCATTTTTTTCTTTTTGGAGGTCTGCCTACGTACCCCCAGGCGGGGATCAGGTCCAACATAGTTCAGGTCATGGTTTGAAAGAAGTGTGCTATTTTTTAGGTAGGCGGGACGACCGAATCGATGCGGTTGCTGATCGGGAAAGAACAAATCCCAATTATACGTCTTAATTCACATTTGTCAGTCGTTTTTATCCTGTTTTTGTATAATTTTACTTTGTTTTCCACTTTCTGTCAAGTTTTAGGAGAAAGCAATGATTTTCAGTTAAATGGGGTGAAAAAGCAGGAAGAAAGAAGCAGAAAAAACCAGTTCGCGCGAGCGGCCTGCTCGCACGAGAATCCAGCACATCGCTCGCGTGGCCCGCTCACGCGACCTCCCATTTTACGCGCTCGCGTGACCCGCGCGTGCGATCCGTACGAAAAAACATAAAAACACGTATTTTGAAGAGCTAAAGACCCCTACGTGGACGGAATTGTCCAATTACGTCCAGAAAGCAAATTTTAGCAGTTTTAATGAGATTAGGTCTAGGAAAATCCTTCTAATCTCTCTATAACTATATATATCTCATTCTAAATCAAAGTAGGGGGTTACAAGTTCATTCATTGAAGACTTTGGAAGGCAAGAGGAAGGAGAAGAGCAAGCTTGGAGGTCTCTAATGGCTACCATCAACTCAATCTTCATGCTTTCACCCACCATGTGCAACTAAACTCCTAATCTAGGGTTTCAATGAAACCCAAGCTATGTAAAGGGGGAATTATATGCTTTTCTATTTTAAGATTTTATGTATTGGATAGTGATTGTATGTTGGTGGATTATTTATATATAATCAATTTTTAATGATAATAATCAACAGTATTTTGGATCTATTCTTGTCTTAGATTTTTCCTTATGCTTATTGAAGTCAATAGTTCTTGATTTCTGTGATTGATCGGAGTATTTGCATACAATAGTGCTTATGTGATTGTGATGTTTACAACTTTTATAATTTATGCTTAGGAAAGATGAGTTATGCTACAACCTAGTTATAGGTAGATAATTCATGTGAACCATAGATGGATTATACTTAGATTAAACTAACGATATCCTCTTGACGATACTATTGGGCTTGTAGCTACAATAGATCATAACTATCCAAACCTAAAACTTAGAATAGAAAGTATAGACCCCCGATGCATAGTTAGTGGTGGATTTGTAATCCTAGATCTCATCTATTCATATTTAAACCAATTTTCAATTTAGCATATTAGTTTACTTAGATTTAATTCTAGAATTTATTTTCATAATTCCGTAGTTTAATTCCATAGTAATAGTCAAATCATCAATCAATCAAACTTCCAATTTTCTTATAACTAAATAGATTAGATTTTATTAATTAAAGGATAAAAATCAACAATCTCTGTGGGTTCGACCTTTACTTCCATACTGCAAATCTTTTGAAAGTAAAGCATAAGTTAGCATACTTTTATATCTTGATTTTGACGAGATCAATTTTTGGCGCCGTTGTCGGGGATTGAAATAATTTTTGCCGTTAATTTTTAGAATTGTAATTTACTTAGTAAATATTAGCTTCTATTTTATTTTCTTTGTTTCTAGTTTTACTTTCGAGTCGCTAAAAAATTATCCTTGTTTTTGTAGATTTCAAATCATCAATTCTAGCAAGATCGAGTGGAGCAGTTGTGCACGTCAATGGAGCTTACGCGGACCTGAAAAATAAAAATTGCAATCCATTAAAAACTACCAAGTAAATCCATTGATTAAATTTTGCATCAAACCACTGTAAGTCAAGGCGCTGAGACGCAATACTTGCATTAGGGTAGGTGTGGAATGAGCACTGCATTAGCTAGGAAACCCGGGGCGCTGGGCTTGACCCGGTCATTGCATTACAGGATAATTTCATGCATCATATTAGTCTTTGTGTGTTTGCATGCTTGTTTATTAGCGTAGTTTATTAGCGTAGCTTATTTGCTTCAATTGAGTCAGTGTTTAGTTTATGTTTGGTACTCGATCAAGTAAACCTAAATTAAATCCGCTTAATCTCAAACTTGAACGTACCCTTAGAGTCGTTAGGTCGTCAACACAAGCTTCTAGAGCTCGGTTGATGCTAGACGACGAGTCCACACCGGAACCATCATCTTTGTTTGAATTGGAAATCCGAAGTACTCTTAACCGTTTCAGAAAAACTAAAATGATAAAAATCGAACCTATTCCAATGGCCGATTTTGGACATAACAGGAATAATAGAAATAATCATAATAATGGGGATAATCTTAACATACCCCCACCACCACCGTTAAAGGATTACTTTACTCCTACCGCCTACACACCATCGTCGTGTATTGCACTACCGGAAGTGACTGCAGCTCACATTGAAATCAAATCGTCAATTATTGCACTCCTTCCGTCATTTCACGGTTGTGTTAAGGAGGACCCATATAATCATCTAGGCGAATTTCAGGGTATCTGTGCTACTTTTCAAAATTCAGAACTTAACAGATGATGAGTTAAAACTGTGTCTTTTCCCGTTTTCACTTAAAGATAAAGTGAAGTATTGCAATTCAATAAGAACATGGGATGAATTGCATACTGCTTTCCTACATAAATTTTTCCCCATCACTAGAACAAATTAGATTAGAAAATCAATAACTAATTTCACAATGCAAGATGGCGATACCCTTTATGATACGTGGGAACAGTTTAAAGAACTCTTACGTTCTTGCCCTCATTATCAGATACCTAAATGGTAACTTGTGCAAGTTTTCTATGAGGGACTACTTCCCGCCGTTCGTAACACCGTCGATGCTATTTGTGCAGGAACGTTCCTCCACAAGAGTGCCGATGAGGCTTGGAAGATATTCAAAACGTTAAGCGAAAACTCTATGCACCAAGCTGTATCTGTACGACCTGAGGGACACCTCCCACCACACCCAAAGAGAGAGGCTAAAGTTGAGTCTAACCATTCATATGAAATTCAAGAATTAAATAGGAAAATGGACCAACTCATGATGATGGGCCACATGCAAGGCCCACCCCCTCCTGCTGAAGTATGCCAGTTATGCTCAGAATCGTCTCATTCGACATTAGCATGTCCGTCCGCATCACAGTTTCCTGAATTTGTAGAACAACATATAAATGCTGTCTAACAGTTCCAACGACCCAATTATAACCCCGCGGGTTATAAACCGGACTCGACATGGGGACCTTACCCGAACCTTTCATGGAAATCTAATAGTGAAGGTCCGTATTCGAAACCAGCGACGACGAACTTCCCAAATGCGCCCAGGCCTCAACAAAATCAATACCAACAACCTCCCTTCCGTGTTAATCCTCCTAGGGATAAAACTTTTGAAGAGAGTGTGTTGGCATCGTTAAAAAACTTAGAGGCCCAATCTCAATCACAGTCGCAACTTGTTGACTCTCACACGCAATCGATAGCTAAATTAGAATCCCAAATGGGACAACTAGCTAATTCCTTAAACCGTCGTAATGAGGGAAAGTTACCAAGTCAACTGGTCCAAAACCCTAAAGTCCAATATGAGGTAAGTTCGGCAAGTGACCAGGTAAATGCGATGTCGACTAGAGTGACTAAACGTTCAGAGGAGATTGTACCTCCTCCCGAACCTCAAACAGATAAGGGTAAAGGAATAAGTAAAGAACAAGATGGAGATAACGATAAAGTTATGAAGGGCCCTGTTCCTTCGGTACCTAATATGTCTAAAGCGACAAATCCATCAAATTATGTACCTAGAATGCCGTTCCCTCCAAGCATGGATGTCTCATCTCACTTCTCGAAGAAGGGAACACGCCCGAAGGATATTCTTGAGACATTTAAAGAGGTAAAGATTAACATTCCATTACTTGATGCTATTAAGCAAATACGTCCATACGCTAAATTCTTAAAAGACTTATGCACCCAAAAGAGAAAATCTAGAAACCATTTATCTAAGAAAGTCTTTCTAATGGAAAAGGTGAGCTCCATGTTTAATCACAACACTCTTAAATACAAAGACCGGGGTACTCCAACCATCGCTTGTCACATCGGTGATAAATATATTCACCGGGCTCTTATAGATTTAGGAGCGAGTGTGAATCTACTGCCTTATTCGGTATATGAACATTTGGGCTTAGGAGAACTAAAACCGACTGTGGCCACCTTACAATTAGCCGATAGGTCAATTAAAGTTCCACGAGGGGTAGTAGAAGATGTGTTGGTAAAAGTTGATAAATGCTACTATCCGGTCGATTTCATCGTGCTAGACACCGAACCAGTCTTAGATGCTAGTAAACATATCCCAGTCATTCTAGGACGTCCTTTTCTGGTCACGTCTAACTCTATTATTAATCATAGGACTGGAGTAATGGATATAACTTTTGGTAACATGACCGTGCATCTTAACGTCTTTAATGCATCTAATCAACCATATAGATATGATGAAGAGGCAGACTGCTATGCCATAGACTTAATTGACGAATTAGTCGAAGAGGCAGCGCCTTTTATGTTGACTAAGGAAGCTTTGGAAGCATGTCTATCTCATTTTAATTTTAACGATTTCAACATGGATGCTAATATTGAAGATGTGAATAATTTATTGGAATCAGTAAACACAACTAGTGTGCTTCCATGGACTCCTAAAATAGAGGCTCTACCGCCTCTTGCACATGAACCAGCATTACCGTCCATTGAGTGTCCCCCGACACTCAAACTTAAACCGTTGCTGGATTCTCTGAAATATGCATTCGTTGGACCTGGCGCAACACTTCTAGTTATAATCGCATCAAACTTAACTGTACTTCAAGAATTACAATTGATTCAGGTCCTAGGTGATCATATGAAAGCAATTGGGTGGACTGTTGCCGATTTAAAAGGAATTGATCCGTTAGTTTGTATGCATCGCATAAATTTAGAGGAAAACGCTAAACCGTCTAGAGAAATGCAACGCCGGCTTAATCCCAACATGAAGGAAGTGGTTATGAAAGAAGTTATAAAACTCTTAGACGTAGGTATTATCTATCCGATCTCCGATAGTAATTGGGTCAGCCCCACGCAGGTTGTCCCAAAGAAATCGGGTATTACAGTTGTACCAAACGAAAAGGGAGTCCTTATACCCACCCGTTAAACCACTGGTTGGCGGGTATGCATTGACTATAGAAAACTAAATACGATGACTCATAAGGATCACTTCCCTCTCCCATTCATTGATCAAATCCTGGAACGTTTGTCCGGTCAAAGTTACTATTGTTTCTTAGATGGATACTCTGGTTATAACCAGGTGCCCGTCTATCCCGGTGACCAAGAAAAGATGACGTTCACATGTCCCTTTGGAACCTTTGCCTACCGTCGTATGCCGTTTGGCTTGTATAATGCACCGGCCACCTTTCAACGATGTATGATGGCGATTTTCTCGGACATGGTTGAGAAATTCCTAGAGGTATTTCTAGACGATTTCTCAGTATTCGGACCTACATTTGATGAATGCCTTCAAAATCTTACGAAAGTCCTCGCCCGTTGCGAGGAAGCAAATTTGGTGTTGAGTTGGGAGAAGAGCCATTTCATGGTTCAAGAGGGAATAGTCTTGGGTCACGTTGTTTCCAAGCGAGGTATAGAGGTTGATAAAGCAAAAATCAAATTAATAGACAAACTTCCACCACCGTCGTCTATTCGTCAAATTCGCTCCTTCCTAGGTCATGCCGGCTTCTGTAGATGATTTATCAAAGACTTTAGTAAAATCTCACGACCCTTGTACAATTTACTGGCCAAGGATGTTCCATTTGTCTTTGATAATGAATGTCTAAAAGCATTCGAAACATTGCAAACTTTACTATCCACGGCTCTGGTAATCCAATCCCCCGATTGGTCACTACCGTTTGAATTGATGTGCAACGCTTCCGACTATGCTGTGGGAGCTGTTTTGGGACAAAAAGTTAATAAAATCCCTCACGTCATCTATTATGCGAGTAAAACACTAAATGACGCACAGTTAAACTACACGACCACTGAAAAAGAAGTATTAGCAGTCGTGTTTGCCCTTGACAAATTTCGTTCATATTTATTAGGGTCGAAGGTTATTGTGTATACCGATCACTCTACATTACATCATTTATTGAATAAGAAAGAAACAAAACCCAGATTAATCCGATGGATTTTACTTCTTCAGGAGTTTAATTATGAAATACGTGATAAAAAGGGTTCTAAAAATGTTGTAGCTGACCACCTGTCACGAATTCTTGTAGAATCTAACGATATTACCCCTCTAAAGGATTCATTTTCGGACGAGCAATTATTTGTCTTATCTGCCTTAAATCATCCGTGGTTCAGTGATATCATAAATTTATTGGCTACGGGATATACCCAGCATACGTGGTCTCGTTTAGACAAGGACCGATTCTTTTCTAAAATCAAACATTTTTACTGGGATGACCCACTGTTATTTAAACACTGTTCTGATCAAATTATACGACGCTGTGTTCCAGAGAGTGAGTACAATTCTATTTTAAACTTCTGTCACTTTCTAGAATGCGGAGGTCACTTTGGTAGCCGTCGTACGGCCGCTAAAGTCCTCCAAAGCGGATTATATTGGCCAACCCTGTTTAAAGATGTGCACGAATTTTGTCAGAACTGCGTACGATGCCAACAAACAGGTAACATGTCACGTCGCGATGCGATGCCCATGACCCCAATCCTTATTATAGAAATATTTGATGTTTGGGGCATCGACTTTATGGGTCCGTTTTCGTCATCCTTTGGGTACGAATATATTCTAGTCGCGATCGACTATGTTTCTATGTGGGTGGAGGTAGTTGCGACTAAAACGAACGACTATAAAGTTGTGGTTCAATTTATAAAAGATAACATATTTTGTCATTTCGGCACACCATGAGCGATTATAAGCAACAGAGGCAAACATTTCTGTAATCGTCACTTTGAGGCACTCGTCCGAAAATACTCCGTTACTCATAAAGTAGGTACTGCATATCATCCGAAAACCCAAGGCCAAGTTGAAGTTTCGAATAAGGAAGTAAAAAGTATACTTGAAAAAATGGTACGTCCATATCGTAAATATTGGTCGTTGCGACTTACCGATGCGCTCTGGGCATATCGAACGGCTTATAAAACACCTATTGGAATGTCTCCATACCGACTAGTTTTTGGAAAAGCGTGCCACCTACCGGTAGAACTTGAACATAAATCTTACTAGGCTGTCAAAAAATTTAACCAAGATATAACAGCGGCAGGATGTCATCGTAAACTTCAATTACAAGAATTAGAGGAACTAAGACGAGAGGCTTATGATAATTCGAAAATATATAAAGAACGTGCGAAAGCGTTTCATGATAAGATGATTGTAAGAAAGATTTTCGAGGTCGGACAACGCGTCTGGTTGTTTAATTCAAAATAAGGTTGTTTCCAGGTAAGTTACGTTCCCATTGGAACGGTCCGTTTATAATAACGCAAGTGTTTCCGTATGGAGCGATTGAAATCCAAGATACAAACAGCGGAACACCTTTTAAAGTAAATGGCCAACGGCTTAAGCTGTACCGATCTGACGAGACAGAAGAAAGAGAGATAGAATCAATATATTTGGTAGACCCAATCTATTTCGACTGAGCACGAGCATCGGTCGAGCTGATGACGTAAAACTTAGCGCTTCTTGGGAGGCAACCCAAGCTTTTATTAGAATTTTCCTTAGTTTTGTTTGTTTTTTAAGGCTTTCTTGGTCTGCCAATGTCTGAGATTTAATTGCCCAAACAGAGGAAAATTGATCATGAAAACACTTATACAAGATAACAAAAGAGAAAATGATAAAAATAGACACTCGCGCGCGCGGCCCGTTGGCGCGAAAGGTCGCTCGCGCGGCCCGCTAGCGCGAGATTCCCCCTTAGACAATATTTTTTTGACAAAACTTCCACCAACAACTCTCTACTCAAACTCGCGCCTCAAATTGTGCGCGCGAAATGGTCGCGGGCGCGGCCCGCTCGAGCGATTGTGAGACTTAGAAAATTTTTGAAAATATTTTGAGGATGAGGTTCTGCCCAATCTCGCGCTTAATATCGCGCGCGCGAGGAGCTCGCTAGAGCGGTCCGCTCGCGCGAATTTGTCACTTAAGCAAAAAAAAATTTGAACTCAAAACATAGCCTCAGCTTCTCCTCGCGGAGGGATCCGCGCGCGCGAAGCTCGCTCGCGCGATGTCCTTTCCCTATATAAGTAGGGTTGTGCCCTATAATCTTGCAGAACTCTCTCTTCTCTCTCTTTTCTCTATCGATTCTCTCTCTCTCTCTCTCTCTCTCTCTCTCTCTCTCTCTCTCTCATTCTCTCCACCACAACCCACCACCACACCGCCACCGGCCATCATCACCAGCCACCACCACAAATACCACCGGGCCCCCGTCCGCCGCCGCTAACCACAATCGCCGTCCGCCGTCATTAACCACAATCGCCGCCGCCGTCGCCGCTAACCACACACAATCCGCGGGTAACACCCCCCTCTTGCCCTTGCGTTTCTAATCACAGGTACCTTATACCCTTATACATATATTTATATCCATATTTACATCTATATTTACATTCACATATGACTTGTTACATCCGCCCATACACACACCGAATTTTCTAAAACCTAAACCCTAATCCCTTATTTGGACATCATTTTTGATATTTCGGGCTTGAGTTTTGAGGTTCTACACCCACATATGAATACATGTGTGTATACATAACACTGGTTCTCTTTTAGGGTTCTAAATTTGAGCTGTGATATTTATATGCAGATCCACACACACACATTGATTGAATACATTGTACATACCAATTCATACCCATATATACACATATATATCTGTCTATCCATAGATACATCTATGGGTGTATGTATACATACACTCACAAAATTATATAATTTCATATATATATATGCCAGTAGAGTTAGGTTTTATAATTTTGGGGGTTTTCTCTGAGATATATACATTTTTAAACATATGTATGGGCATATCCACACATACATATATGTATCCATAGATGGATTTACATATACAGATTTCAATATAAAAGCACACACACCCCGATGTTCAATCTCCCAGACCCTCAATTTTAGGCTGTATAACATATATCCGCACTCACATACATTGAGTATACACTAAACCCTAACTATTATATATATACTCCAAACCTTCCTTTTATACACGAAGTCACAGGCTCACAATTATTCTTGGGAGTGGAGACTAGGGGTTCTTGAAACACTAAGCTCCACTTATCTATATTTCTTGAGCACAAACCAACCTAAATTGTTATCTAACTATGGATCGGGGTTTTGTTTCTGCATTGTTATGTATGAAGATTTACAAATATATTTGTGTGCGTACAAAACAACCTGAATTGCACCAATCTTAGTCATAATCAGGGTTTCACAAACCCAACTATGACTATTAGGCATATATAGACTTCTATTCCAGTAGTTAGGGGCAGTATTCACTTGGAATCATGATTGAATCCTCAAGCTAGATCGTGAAATTAACTTTTTTAGAAACTGCTCGTATCTCGTGTTCATGATAATTTCACAATGATTTGAAATTCTAAGGCCGAATTTAGAAGTTAATTTACTATAGCACCAATTCAGTATTCATGTACGACATTAGCCTAGTTGAGACCAAGGTCAACCAACGTCTCAACTAACAACAAACATGTCTATTTTTGTTACATATTTACACAATCTGAATCTTGAAATCCTATGCACAAGTTTGGATAAACGTTATCTTTTATTTACAACTTTAGGAGCTTCACCCCGCATTTCAATTCAAGTTTAATTTTAAAATGTTCATATTTCGACGTCGAATTCAATTTTGATATACTTCTTTAACATGCCCTTAACTTTATGGATTCAGATAAACCATTACCATAAACGAACTGTGACTATCTTACTTGGAATCTTAAATTATTGTTTCGGCATATGAGTCACTATCTTAGTTATTGATTTACATTGTTCATAAACACGCGGCACGTACCCCGTGACTTGTCGCAAAGTGTGTGCCATTGTCGGGACAGTGGGTAGGAAGGGACCGGCTCTTCTCACAGTTGCTGGGTGTTCCCCCGTGAACCCCAATTTATTTTAAACTATTGAATTTTATATTAATTGTGTCCCTTGCCGGGATTTTTCCTTGCAGGTGACCCATTTCCCTACCCCCTTTTCCTTTTCCATTTTCTGGGCATACTCCACTTTTAAAGCCCACATTTTCAAATTTTTTCTAAAAAAAAAATACCTCACACACCTTTTCAAATATGACCAAACGATCCGTAAAATCCGCATCGTCCTCCCAATCGCCCCAAAAAAAATCAAAGGGCAAGGAAAAACAAACACCACCGCCCCCTTCTCCAGACGACCCTAACCCTAACGAGTTAGGTCCTAAATAAGCCAACCGCGGCCTCAACTACGAGGCCGCTATCGACGCTGACTATTTTGCGTCAGATAAAGATGCCAAGTGGGGCCACAACAGCCTCACTACCCGAAAATTGGCCCCCCAACTCTACTTTCGAAATCCCGACCTAATTAATTATCCGCGCCTCGTCCGCCTATTTTATCAAAACATGCGATACCATAAACAATCCCTTAGCCAGCACGCCTATCTGTCCACCACCATAGATGGCCATGACATCACTCTTAACCCAGACAACATCTCTGACATTCTCCAAATCCCCTCCCACTCCTATCAAGTCCCTAAACTAAACGTCCTCAACAAAGCCCACTCCTTTATACATATTATCCAGGACATGTGTGGTGGCCGATCTAGGTCGGGGCAGTCTATACGACGATCCCATATGCCCCGCCAGATGTGGTTTGTCGACCATGTCTTTAAAAGAACCTATACCCCCTTGGTCACGAACAAGAACGGACCAAGGAGATCCATCATGCCCTCCACGTCGTTTATCACAGAGACTGGTTTCATCCCGGTCTCGTGATTATGAAGGGCATGCGTCTCGCTATTTAGGCCATAGATCATTCTGTCGACTCCAAACTCCTCTTACCGTACCCTCGCACCATTACGGCTATTCTCTGGGCCAAGGCCTTCCCTATCCCCGCCGATGAGCCGATAGATGGACGTATCCCAGAGTTTGCTTCCGCCGATTGGAAGCTGATCTTGGATCGCCTTGATTTGGAGGTGAGGAGGGCCCGCGAGCAGGACTAGGCACGTCGGGAGCAGGTAGCATAGCGTCCCCCTCCCCTAGAGGATACCCCGTATGCATGGACTTATGGGGACGTATGTGCTTTCTTAGGTGAGACCCTGCGGCTTCAGTCCTATATGCGTTCCTATTTCCAGCTGGCCCATCCAGACCAGTTGGATAGCATTCTAGCCCAGGGCGAGGCTGCCTACCAGCCTGCTTTCCTGAGACCGACACAGTAGGTGGCCGAGGAGCAGGGAGAGGTGTAGGGCGAGGAGGAGCAGGCTGGTGACGAGGGTGGAGATGATGGAGGTGACGGGAGTGACGGAGATGGCGATGGTGCTGCGACTACTGGCCAGGGGAGTACAGGTTTGGAGCTAGTACTATTGGAGGGCGGGGGTGATTAGACTGATGTTTTGGAGGGGTGACAGACGTCATTTTTTATTTTTTATTTTTATTTTTCTTATATTTGGATGGATGGATGGTTTCAGACATTTGCAGACATTGGTTTGTATATTATTTTGCATTCCTACTTCATTTTCTTTTTCTGTTTATTATTAGGATTGTGATGTACCCGGCTTCGACCGGTCAGTTTATTTTCCATCTTTTGTTTCATTTTTTTTGTTATGTGGGTCTGTAATTAATTATAGTTCAGTACTTATTGTTTTTCTTTTATGGTTTGTTCTATTCTTGTTGCTGCTGGTTAGTCACAACATTAACATCGCTATTAATCAGTTTGCGTTCACTTTCATGCTTAGCTATATAATGTGTTCATCTACTCATTTAGGCAATTGTCATTGAATTAATGTTGCACAGCAATTCCAACTCCCATTGCACTATAACAGGAATCTCTTAAGTTTAGGTTTGGGGGTAACTATGTCAGAATTTCTATTTAAATTCCAAACTAAATTGCCTAGGTTTAAAATTGAAATTCATTAATGCAACACAATCAAGCACCTAGTGACGTTAATTTCATTTCTTCTAATGACTCCAACTAATAAAGTTCAGTTGTGGCTTAATTTTTGGTTTCAGGTTTATAGTTTTCCGATATCCGTATAGTTACCTCGACCCTCATATCTCATTTTCATCCTCACATTATGGACCATCCTATTTCCCCTCCTACTTCACCTGATAGGTCTTCGAGTATGTTGAGTCATTATTCAGACTCTAGTTCTTCTACTTCTGATACCATACCGAGTCCTAGGGTAGCCAAGTCCTACGGTCCAGTCGATCGTCCCAGCTGGAATCGTTGTCGTCGTCCTCGTATTCCCTTTCATATCCGTTCTGATTCTTCGGACGCGGATGACCTTTTCGGCGATGACCCTACTATCATTGATGGCCCTTATGGCGCCCCACCGACATCTTCTGAGTCTTCTTCATCTGAATATATCGTTCGATTCCTCGACCGATGATGACGATGAGGAAGTTCTTTCAGGTCTAGCTGCCATTTCATTGTCTGATCCTATTTCGACCGATCTACCGACACCTGAGGTTACCTATCCGTATCGGAACCTCCCTGATTATGTGCCGGATGTTGTTCAACAACGTCCGAGTCACCCTGAGGATATTGCCTCAATCTTTGCACCTTATTCCGGTCCTAAGGATGATGCAGTTGATTTGGGTCCGGGTATTATCGAGGAGACTGAGGTAGATGTGGTTCCGGAGATTACTGCTAAGGATGATTTTGATGAGATGGGACCACCCTTTGACCCTGCGGAGCATCCGGAGTGGGAGCTAGTTGATTGGTACTTCCGTTCTGGCGTGTTACCTCCTTCAGACGTGTTTCGTGGTGTGGACGTCCTGGTTATCTTTTATGAGGATTACATCCATGTCATTGTCATGTTCCCACCTGCATAGGGACATGCAGTGATTTGTTTTGGGGGAGAGTATATGGATAGTTTTTCGTTTATTTGTTATTCTTTTATTCGTTCTTTTATTTTGTTTCTTTTATTTTTAGATTTTGTTTTAGGAATTAAGAATTTTGATTTTTGTTCGTTCTTTCTTTACTTTCGTTTATTCGTTCTTTCTTTTATTCGTTGTAAATACACAATAATAAGAAAACTGAAAAATTATAAAAAGAAATATAATTACATTTGATTCTAGTAGTTCTTTTAATAAATAAACTACGTCTTTCTTTTATTAAGTTTCCTTAATATTGTTCAATGTTGCGTTACTTGCATTACTTCTTATTGTAATTAGATTTCATTGAAATTTTGAGACTAAGAGAGTATGTAATCCGATGTCTGCCGAATCTATGAAGGTATGTCTTGAGAACTATATATCCTTAGAATTGTTGCTTTATATCTTATACTTGCATATCTTTTTGCACGGCACGTAGTCATGTGGATACATATTGACATTGAACTATAATATAATTTGGATTTCTAAATAGTAATATTGTGGAGATTAAACCCGGTGAACATTCGAGCCTTTCATTCTTTTTGAGGGTTTTATTACGTTATTCGAATCTCATTAACATAGCGCATTATTTCGTTGATTAGTCTCAATATTCTTTATTTTGATTGAAAGTCAAGTTAGTATTGTAATTACCATGTTAAAAATAGCATATAAAAAGTCTATTCCCTTTGATATGATAACATTGAAGAGTCATGTAACTCTAGAAAATGACACTAGGCCATCTGTTTTAATAAACCCTATCGACCTTTGGCCTACCCAATACGAATATTTTATATCCCTTGTTAACCCTTTTTGAGCCTTTTACTAAACCTTTCATTTGTTCACCTATTATCCTACCTACTTCAATATGGAGTTCGCCACTATTAAATGTTACATAACCCATGTCCAAGAGTAGTTGAGGAATAGTTTCACATAAAGAAATTGGGCTAATACGACTCGTGTAAAGGGGAGAATTGAGTAGAAAAGGTATTAAAAAATGGATACATAAAAAAAAAAATAGAAGATGTTGAAAGAAGGATTGAAAAAAAGAGATGAATCCCTTGAAAAAAAAAGAAATATAAAAAAATAATAAAGAGTCATTGTAGTAAAGTCCTTGCGTTACAAATATTACAACTATTTCTATGTACTCAAGGACGTTTTGAATTCCTTTTACCTTTCTTTTCTTAACTATAACCCTTGACCAACATTACAACCCTTGTAAAGTCCTAGTTGATTCTATGGAAACATGATTTGAATATGAAACCGATAGAAAAAGGGAATAAAAGCATGGTAGTAATAATATTTACTTGACGATCGATATCTATTCGTGAGACTATATTCCTGTCGTCTTATACGTTGTTCCGTGTCATATGCGAGATTTATTTGCTTTGTATAAGAATTACCTTCCTCGCATAAATTCGAGTAATTACACATATTTCCGAGTGATTTCATTTTAGAGTGTAATTAATAACGTGAGATTTGTAGTCGAAGCATCACTAGATAGTTATCCAATTTATATTCCAAGTTCATAGTTGTCGTGTATCCACTTGATCACTATTTCACACATATGCGAGTCTTCGATATATTCTATTGATTCTGGTGATATATGTTTTCGGATTATTTTTATAATGTAGGAAGGCGTACGATTGTTTTATTCTTGATAATTTAACGTTTTATTTGAATTTGATTTTATCAAGGAAGGATGTTGACATTGAAATATTTAAATTTTGAATAAAATTTTTATTTTTACAAGTTAATAAAGATGGTTGTGGGTGACTTGTTGACGAGAACCCTCACGAGACTTCACTCGTCCGACTAGGGACACCTAGAGGTTTAAAAGGCTTGTTGCATAGGCTAAGTGCAATCGTTATCCATACGAAAATGGATTATGATTTTTTTTATTAGTAGTTTTATTTTTCTTTTATTTTTGCTCGAGAACTAGCAAAATGTAGGTTTGGGAGTGTGATCGGGAGATAACAAATCCAAATTATACGCCTTAATTCATATTTGTTAGTCGTTTTTATCCTGTTTTTGTATAATTTTACTTTGTTTTCCACTTCCTGTCAGGTTTTAGGAGAAAGCAATGATTTTCAGTTAAATGGGGTGAAAAAGCAGGAAGCCAGTTCGCGCGAGCGGCTCGCTCGTGCGAGAATCCAGCACATCGCTCGTGCGGCCCGCTCGCGCGACCTCCCATTTTACGCGCTCGCGCGGCCCGCACCCGCGATCCGTATGAAAAAACATAAAAACGCGTATTTTGAAGAGCTGAAGATCCCTACGTGGATGGAATTGTCCAATTACGTCCAGAAAGCAAATTTTAGCAGTTTTAGTGAAATTAGGTCTAGGAAAATCCTCCTAATCTCTCTATAACTATATATATATATATCTCATTCTAAATCAAAGTAGGGGGTTACAAGTTCATTCATTGAAGACTTTGGAAGGCAAGAGGAAGGAGAAGAGCAAGCTTGAAGGCCTCTAATGGCTACCATCAACTCAATCTTCATGCTTTCACCCACCATGTGCAACTAAACTCCTAATCTAGGGTTTCAATGAAACCCAAGCTATGTAAAGGGGGAATTCTATGCTTTTCTATTTTAAGATTTTATGTATTGGATAGTGATTGTATGTTGGTGGATTATTTATATATAATCAATTTTTAAATAATCAACAGTATTTTGGATCTATTATTGTCTTAGATTTTTCCTTATGCTTATTGAGCTCAATAGTTCTTGATTTCTGTGATTGATAGGAGTATTTACATACAATAGTGCTTATGTGATTGTGATGTTTACAACTTTATAATTCATGCTTAGGAAAGATGAGTTATGCTACAACCTAGTTATAGGTAGATAATTCATGTGAACCATAGATGGATTATGCTTAGATTAAACTAACAATATCCTCTTGACGATACTATTGGGCTTGTAGCTACAATAGATCAAAACTATCCAAACCTAGAACTTAGAATAGAAAGTATAGACCCCCGATGCATAGTTAGTGGTGGATTTGTAATCCTAGATCTCATCTATTCATATTTAAACCAATTTTTAATTTAGCATATTAGTTTACTTAGATTTAATTCTAGAATTTATTTTCATAATTCCGTAGTTTAATTCCATAGTAATAGTCAAATCATCAATCAATCAAATTTCCGATTTTCTTATAACTAAATAGATTAGATTTTATTAATTAAAGGATAAAAATCAACAATCTCTGTGGGTTCGACCTTTACTTCCACACTGCAAATCTTTTGAAAGTAAAGCATAAGTAAGCATACTTTTATATCTTGATTTTGACGAGATCAATTTTTGGCGCCGTTGTCGGGGATTGAAATAATTTTTGCCGTTAATTTTTAGAATTGTAATTTACTTAGTTAGTAAATATTAGCTTCTATTTTATTTTCTTTGTTTCTAGTTTTACTTTCAATTTCCAAGACTTCCCGGGAATCCCAGGTTTGACCAGTTTGACCAGAATTTGACTTTGAAACTAGGGCACCGTAACAATTTTCAAATATTTTTCATGGATACTAGAGGTCAATAGCTTTCCAACGGTATATCGCACAGAATTTTCGGATTTAAAACGAGTCTATTATGAATTTTCGAATGCGAAAAAGGCGATCAAATCGGCTTTTATCGCAAATACCGCAAAGCCTTTTGAAGTGACCTATCCCCGAACTATTTTTTTATGTAAAGTAGACTCCATTACCTTTCCAACGGTATATCACAACCTCAGTTTGGAGTTCATACGCATTTTCTGTGAATTTCGGACGAAATAGGGCCTTTTCGCGAATACCGGAACCACAGGGGGCCTAAACAGCATTATCTGGACGAAGGAGGAGCAGTGCCACCGCGGCACTGGCCCAGTGCCGTCGCGGCACTCTCCTCCAGAATAGTGTTTTTTTGTAATTTTTCTTGGGGGTTCATTTTGATTAATTGAAAACCAAAACGACGTTGTTTTATGATTTCAGATGTTTGGAGCCAATGGGAATACTTCTAAAACCCTAAAACCACCCCAAGTTGGCCTATTTAAACCCCCCATTGCTCTCCATTTTGGGGGTGTCAAATGTAAGCTTTGAAAAAGTTTGGGAGAGAAAGTTGTAGAGATAAGGTTAGAATAGAGAGAAAAGAAACTTTCTTCTTTGATTTTCAAAACAAAAGTGAGTTCTAAACTTTGTTTTTACTTCATTACTCCTATTTACTTCAACATTCAATAGACCCAATCACCATTTTAGTGAGCATTTAAGAGAGAGGAAGCTTCTTCCATATCCAATGTCATCATATATGAGTGAAACACCAAACTACAAGTTCAATATATCATGAATATCATCTATTGATCATTATCTACTTGCTTGTTTATACATTGTTCATCTCTTCTTATCTCATTTCTTTTTTATTTTTCTTTATTTACTTATTAGTTCATCATCATCTAGATGATGACATGAAGTTTGAGGTGAGTGAATCCTTATGGATAGTAGCTCTTGACCTCAAAAACATGTTTGATAGATGATGATCATAACTTCAATACCTCCTAGGTATCCTTGAAGTTATGTTCAAAATGAAAATAAACCTCTCCAACAATCTTGGAGGTTCTTGATGATGAGTTTGATGTTGACATTCTAAGTGGCTATAATCTTTATTGGGTATTGGAAATATGCTTTCAAAACATCTACTTCAAAACCCCCCTCAATCCCTCTCATTTTGATCTCAAGAAATAAAATCTTGTTTTCCCCAAAATCTTCAAAACAGTGAGTCAAAACAGTGAGTGAGCTGAGTTCAAAGATTTATCTAGAACTCAATACTCAATGTATGGATGAAAGGCCACTTGAAAAGTCTTCCTAACTCACTATAGAACACCCATGATTTTTGGTTTGACTTGGAAATACTTAAAAATGGTCCATTCTTGCCCAAACATTCCTTCCAAACATTCTGCCTCTGCTGTCATAGCAGCTTGGCTAACTTCCAACTTCTTTTTCAGAAAACTTTTCCGAAAGAGGTGGTCCCAAATTATTTTTCCTTAAACTTCAATATCTTAGGAAACTCTCTGTATAAAATGGGCCTCCAGATCATTTGTTTTCATTTTCTAAGATTTTTTCAACATTTCAGTCGACAGTACGGACTCTGTTTCTGAGTGACCTTCATTGTTTATATGATTTATCTCAATCTGTGATAGTTATTTAAGATTGGCTTTTTGGGTAGTGTTCTAGACACAATAAGGAAGATCTCCATAAAAAAATCATGCACTGAAAACATTTCTAACCCCTCTTATAAATTTTCAAAAGATCTAGTTACTATTCTGTCCACTATTCACAGCAAGCACATTTTAACTTTCATTCTTTGATTTGATGCTTATATGCATTCCAAATTAGTTCATATCTTAGGAAGTAGTTCATACTACATTTGTACATATCCCATGATGATTTCATTCATTCATTCATATACCTTTTAGACTTCTTAGTCATTCTAGGAATCCATGTACACAAGGCATACTGCAACCTTAGCACAATCTAGACACATACATTGCATCCATGCGAAGATTTAGGGCTTTTGTGGCTGCTAATCTAAGAATATTATAAGGAAAGAATTTGATCACATGTTCATGCTTCCCCTCGATCTAATCATCTTTTCTCATCCGTCCCGGGGATTGAGAGATCTTCTTTTCTCAAAGATTAACATGCATCATACTAGTTTGCTAAGCATATTTTGACTTCTTTGATTATTTATTTCAAGAACAATTCATGTCCCCTTAGATTAGGAAAACTTAATTACTTGATACATGATTAGACGATTTTTCCTAGGTTTATTTGTGTGATCTTTCACTTTACATTGTATGATACTTGGTTTAGATCTTATGAATGATATTTTATCTTTAGATCTTCCATTTTAATTTTCTTATGTGATGTAATATACTATCATAGTATTAATTGTCGGACCATACATAGTATAAGATGATTATTTGGATGCTAATTGAGGCCCGTTGAAAGACGGGGCGAGTTGAGGGTGTTTTAGTCGCGACAAAGGCTCCTTCCTCTCTCGTACCAAAACCCCGAGCCAAGTTCTTTGGTTATGAAGGGCCGGTGCCCTTTATCCGTTTGGGTGAGTCAAAATTAGGTTTCTTGGTTCCTTAAAGACCAAGTGGCGACTCTGTATCTGTTTTCAACAGACCTTTCATTTTCTTCCTTTAATCCAAATCAATTTCAAACAAAAAAACATAACAAAAGAGGTGGAACGCCCGGTATCCACAGTAACAAAAGTGTTGTTTGGGAATATGAACCTTAAATTAAACATTTTTAACGTTGTCAATGAACCTCCCAATGATGATGATTACCCATGTGTGGCAGATAGTGAGGTTAGACAAACTATTGAACCTAATAAAGAAATAAATGTGAGTAAGAAGAACAAGATACGGAGTAATGAGCGAACGAATTCAATAATCCGAATCCTAACGAGAAATTTACTCGAAAGGTGAAAAATCGATTTGAACAAGATCAGGGAGAATCGTCGAACAAATTAACCCATAAAGATATTATTTCAGTTTTCAACTACGGTCTTCTTCCTGTTAATAGGGGCACAAGGTTCGAGTTTTTGCCTCCATAAGTCTTGAGCGTAGCATGGTCTAGCTAAAGATGTAAAAGACAGCGCTTCTTGGGAGGTAACCCAAGCTTTTATCATTCTGTTTTATCATTTTTGTACACTCTTTGGTCATGTTGGGTCAATTTTGAGTCAGTTTTGGTCATTCTGGACAGGTTTGGGGGTCGAGGTCAAGTTATTTTAAACTTATTCACATTGAAAGGAAGAGAAAAGAGAAAGAGAATATGTCGCGCGTGCGACCCGCTTGCGCGATATGTCGCACGCGCGAGTTTTTACCTTGGAAAAAAAAATTTAAACTTTATTATAGATGCCCTTCGCCTCTGGTCGCGCTTCAAATCGAGCGCACGAGGGTTTATCGCCCAAATGGCATGCTCGCGTGATTAAATGCCTTAGAAAATTTTTTAATCTTGACAAAACAGACCTCAAATTTACCTCGCGCGAGGAATCGCGTGCGCGAGATGTCGCTCGCGCAGCCCGCTCGCGCAAAGGAGGATTTTTTGCGTTTTTCTCTTTTGTTCTCTTCTTCTTTCTCCCAAACCTTGTTTATGTGTTTGTTCCCTTAGGCCCTTTTAGATCGAGTCATTCTTTGTTTAATAATTCCGTTTATGCTTGTTCTTTTTTATTTAGTTTAGTTTCTCAACAAGTACGCCATGGTCTGCATTACATATATATTTCTATTAGCTATTGTTGTTCTTTTGTTTGTTTATTTTCTTTTGTTGAGTATTGACAGGTGAATTAGTGGCTCCATAAGGAGCAATTGAACATTATCGCCATATTCATCTACATTCACCTGGTTTGCGATTGCCGAGATCGAGGTAATGTCGTTCCTTCTTTACGTAAACTCCTTTCCTTTATTTTATAATTTCATTGGGGACAATGAAAGGTTTACGTTTGAGGGTATGCACTGACATGCACATTATTATGCACCGATTTTTCAAATTTTTTTGATACTTGTGCTTAAATAAATGATGTTACCGACCTTTTTGCAATTTCGAGTCGATACTTCTTGTTAGGAAACTTGGACTGTTATAGAATGGTAAACAAGAAAAGATGTGGTTAAACATTTACTAAAGTCATGATGCGACATTCTAGGTTATGTATCATTTGAATCGTAGTTTTATATCATAGATTTGTATACAAAGCTATGCATTGCACGTAGTCGCTTGAATACATGTTTGATGTGAACTATAATATGATTCAGATTTCTAGATAACACATAGTGTGGAGACTAAACCCGGTAAGCTTTTGAGCCTATCTTTTCTTTTTAAAGGGTTATAAACACATTTTGTATTTGTCGAATTTCATTGAAATAGCGCATTAACTCGTTGTTTAGTCTCATTATTCTTGTTTTGGTTGATAGTCAAGTTAAAATATTTGCTACCAAGCTAAATAATCTTCCATCGTAAACGTTGAAGAACCATATGATCATAGGAAATGATGGTAGGCCCTATTTGTTTACCACCGACCAAGAAATGATAAAATTTCCTTAGTTCGCCCCTTTGAACCGTTAAAATGCCCTTTTTCTTTAATCACCATTATCCTTTTTTGCTCCAACTTGGCCAACTTGGAGTTCACCACTAAAAGATTGATCAACTTTTAGTATTGATAAGGTGATGTGTTGATTGAGAAGAAGAAGAAAACAAGATGACGTTTGAGGTAGTTGCCTTGGTATTCAATGAACATTCGTTTCAAAAGCAACAAAAAGGAAAAGAATAAGGTTGAAAAAAAAAGGTAAAACAAAAAGAAGAAAAAAGAAAAAAGAGGAAAGAAATTAAAGAAAAATATGAAAAGAAGAGAATGAAAAGATGAAAGTTGGTAGAAGAATGAATGAAAGAAATTGAATATGCCTTACAACGTCATTCTGAAGATTACCTAATGAATCCTTTCTATCCTTTTTTATTGCCTGAGCCACGTTACAACCTTAGAAAAGTCCTATTTGATCCTAGAAAACATGGTTTGGATATGTAAATGATGGGAGGGGGATTAAAACATGGTAACGATTAATTTTTCTTGACTATTGGCATCCTATCCATGAGACTACTGTTCTTTCGTGTCATGCGTCTTTTTCAAGTCATATGTGAGCGTTTCTCGTTTTGAAAACATATTTTCTTTGCTCCCATATATTAGAGAGATTATACATGTTCTGAACATTTCATTTGAAAGTATAATTAACTTTGTGAGATTCGTAGTCGAAGCATAGTTGGATGGTTATCCGAGTTATATTCCAAGTTCATGACATAGTCGTGTTTTTGACCACCACATCACACACGTGCAATTTTATGAGAAACTCTATTGATTTATATGATGCATGTGTTTGGGATTGTTTTTCATGATGCAGGTGGACGTTTGGTTCCATTATTCTCGTTCGTTATTCTATTTCAAATCATCGTTTTATGATAAGGAGTGTTGAATGTTAAGTTTTTCGTTTGAAATAAAACTTTTTAAATGTATAATGAAATAAAGATGGTTGTGGGTGTCTTATTCGACGAGAATCCTCACGAGACTTCACTCGTCCTACTAGGGACACCTAGGGGTTTAAAAGGCTTGTTGCATGTGCTAAATGCAATCGCGTTGCCTGCGATAGTGAGTTAGAATTTTTAAGTATAGTAGTATTTATTTTTATATTTTTCTTTGCTAATAGTGAGTTAGGATTTTTAAGTATAGTAGTATTTATTTTATATTTTTCTTTGCTTATAGTGAGTTAGGATTTTTAAGTATAGTAGTATTATTTTTATATTTTTCTTTGCTCGAGGACTAGCAAAGTGTAGGTTTGGGGGTGTGATCGGCGACGAATAGTTCCCGTTTATAGTGGCTTTGGAAGTCATTCTGGGCTCAAAAGTTGATTCCGGTGAAAGCTGAATGCAGTAGCAGCCTCGACAAATCACATTTTTGACCATAAATACTTTAGATTTGAGAAATTTCTTCATAGAAATAAAATATAGATCTTCGAGTTACGGACGTGTGGCCGTAGACGCGGAGTCAATACAAGGTCCGAGTCAAATGTTATCGCAATTCTACGATCGGTGCGCAAAGGTGAGAAAATTTGAAAAAAGTGAAAAAATGGGCTACTCGCTAGAGTGACCCGCGCGCACGACCCGTTGAAAAAGTGAAAAATGCGCATTTCAAGGTACTGAAGAGTCCTATGCAATCCGAATTGGCTGAATATGTCCAGAAACTTAAAAACAGCAGTTTTAGGGTGTGTTTGATAACCCAATTAAGTGGTGAAAATGAAAATTTTCAACACTTAATTCATTTCAATGCGTTTGATAATATACCACTTAATTAAAAAAAGTGATAGAAAATTCACTGAAAACATTAAGTGAAAATTTTCTGCTGAAAATAATCACTGAATGCAGTCTATTTTAGTTTTTGAAACACTGTTTTTAGTTTTGCTAATACAAATCACTTAAAATTTTCAGCACTTAAATTCAGCACTTAATTTTCAGTACTTAATTTTCAGTTTTATCAAACGCACCCTTAGTGCGACTAGGCTTAGGAAAGCTCCCTAATCTTTCCAAAATCTATATAAATCCTATTCTAAATCAATTTTGGGGTTACACAACATTACACACATCCTTCAACAACAAAAACTTCAGCCATGGACGAGAGAGAAGCAAGGAGAAGAAGAAGAAGACCAAGGATTCCCATGGCCTTCTCTATCAACCTCTCGCCATTCATCAATTCTATGGCTAACTAGACCTATATCTAGGGTTTTAATGAAACCCTAGCCAACTAATAGGGTGTTACTTATATTTTTCTTTTAGATTTATTATGTATGGATGATGATTACATATTTCGAGAATTTTGAATAATAAAATCATACTTCTATTGATTAAATCATTACTTTATTCTTGTCTTAGATCTATTTTGAATGTAATGTGCTCAATGATTTATATTTGGTATGCTTGTATAGATTATTTATATGTAATGGTGCTTAATTGAATTGTGATATCAAGTAGTCAAATAGTTCATGCCTAGGGAAGACAGAGTGTGCCGCAACCCTAGTTTAGTGTGAGACATTTCGTGCCAACCAAAGATGAATTATGTTGATGCTTGAATCGTAGTTATATTCTTGACGGAGGAATTGGGCTTGTAGCTACAATTCTCCATTATCATCCAATGTAATAAGCTAATTGAATGCATAGATACCCTTATTACGAAGCTAGCGGTGGATTTGCAATCCTAGGTTCAATACACATATTTGTCAAAAACAACTTTTAATCGCTTTCATAGTTAGATTTATTTTCTTAGTTTCTTAGTTTAATTAGAATTAAAATCAAAATTAAAATTCGATTTTCTTAATTAACTAGGTTTAGGTTTTAAAATTAAAGTGCTTTAGTATTTCAATCTCTGTGGGTTCGACCTCTACTTCTACACTACAAATCTTTCAAAGTAGAGTATAATTTTATATCTTGATTTTGACGAGATCAGCTGCCACTAGTAGTGGTATTGTATATAGTTGACTATAGCGTTGTATTAGTTTATGTCCCAAGTGCTACACAGTTTGACTAGTGTGTACTTTGCGGTACATCTTTTGATATATATATATATACATATATATACGAGTAGTATCTTTTTCAAAATGATTGCGGTATGATCTTAATTGTCGGTTATGTGCTGTTATTAGAACTGATGGTTCATTTCATTACCTCCTTATCTTGATATATGTTTCTTCAAGAAGATTGTCAACTAATCGATAGGTCTTTTATAGGTACACATTACACAAGGTCACTATGGTAGGAGCGAGAAGGAATCCGCCACGTATGGGAGCACCTATTCCAGAGGGTATGTGTAGACACCCCATTTTGTCGGCTATCAGATTTAGAAGACCCATAGCTTGGTGGTTCACAATAAACAAAAAAAGGACTCAAAATGACTCCTGGAAGTTGGTTCTATTTCTCAAAATGCTCAGAATGACCGAAATGCCCGTGAAAGCCCGAAAACTCCCAGATTTGGTCCAAAAGTTCTAGAAACATGCTATGTCATAAAAAAAGTAAAAAAAAATAAAAAAATCAGATGAAATCGGCAGCTCCCAGAGACCCCCGGAAGTTCCCGGAAGTCCCCGTTGACCAATTTGACCAGGTTTGACCAAGTTTGACCGAAATCGTCCAAATTCTCCGGATCATTCTAGATCACGTGGAAAGTATTAAAATGAGTTTTAAAAGAAAATCGAGCGAAAACGTCAGCTCCTGGGAGCTCCCAGTGGTTTCTAGAACTTCCCGGAAATCCCAGGTTTGACCAGTTTGACCAAAATTTGACTTCGAAACTGGAGCACCGTAACAATTTTCAAACATTTTTCATGGATGCTAGAGGTCAATATCTTTTCAACGGTATATCACACACAATTTTCGGATTTTAAACGAGTTTATTATGAATTTTCGAAGGCGAAAAAGGCGATCAAATCGACTTTTATCGCAAATACTGCAAAACTTTTCAAACTAACCTATCTCCGAACTATTATTTTATGAAAATCAGACTCCATTACCTTTCCAACGGTATATCACAACCTCAATTTGGAGTTCGTATGCATTTTCTGTGAATTTCGGACAAAATAGGGCCTTTTTGCGAATACCGGAACCTCTGGGGGCCTAAACGTAATTTTTTGGGCATCTGAGGAGCAGTGCCGCGGCGGCACTGGGCCACTGCCGTGGCGGCACTCAACCCTCGCAGAGTCCATTTTTGTAATTTATTTGGGGGTCCAATTTGATTAATTAAAAATCAAAACGATGTAGCTTTATGTTCACAGTTGTTTGGGACCAATGAGAGTACTTCTAAAACCCCAAAACCACCCCAAATTGGCTTATATAAACCCCCCATTTCTCTTCATTTGGGGGGGGGGGGGGGGGGCAAGTGCAAAGCTTGACAAAGTTGTAGAGAGAAAGAGAGATAGAGATAGATTTAGAAGTGAGAAAGGAGCTTCCTCCTACTATTTTTCTATAGAAAGTGAGTTTCAACCTTGTTTTCCTCCACCATTCTTCTATATACTTTATCATCAATACACCCAATCACCATTTCTCTAAGCATTTTTGAGTTAGGAAGCTACTTCCATATCCAAATGACTATATCTATGAG
Organism: Hydrangea macrophylla; assembly: GCA_033977485.1. NCBI lineage: Eukaryota > Viridiplantae > Streptophyta > Magnoliopsida > Cornales > Hydrangeaceae > Hydrangea > Hydrangea macrophylla. The sequence goes on from CM066991.1 coordinate 144,127,716, forward strand.
TGAAACACCAAGCTACAAGTCCAATATCACATTGATTATCATCTATTGATTTGTTCACTTACTTGCTCATATTATGTTTATCTCTTCCTAACCTCATTTCTTTTTATTTTTTTTTATTTACTTACTTGTTCATCATCATCTAGATGATATTATGTTTATCTCTTCCTAACCTCATTTCTTTTTATTTTTTTTTATTTACTTACTTGTTCATCATCATCTAGATGATGACATGAAGTTTGAGGTGAGTGAATCCTTATGGATAGTAGCTCTTGACCTCAAAAACATGTTTGATAGATGATGATTATAACTTCAATACCTCCAAGGTATCCTTGAAGTTATGTTCAAATAAAAATGAATCTTTCCAACAATCTTGGAGGTTCTTGATGATGAGTTTGATGTTGACATTTTAAGTGGTTATAATCTCTATTTGATGTTGAAAATATATTTTCAAAACCTCTATTTCAAAACCCCTCTTAAAACCCCTCATTTTGATCTCAAGAAAGAAAACTCTAGTTTTCCCAAAATCTTCAAAACAGTGAGTCAAAACAATGAATGATCTGAGTTCAAAGATTTCTCTAGAACTCAATACTCAATGTATGGATGCAAGACCACTTGGAAAGTCTTCCTAACTCATTAGAGAACACCCATGATTTTTGGCTTGACTTGAAAATACTTGAAAATGGTCCATTTGGACCCAAACATTCCTCCCAGACATTCTGCCTCTGCTGTCACAGCAGCTTTGTTGACTTCCAACTTCTTTTTCAGAAACCTTTTCCAAAAGGGGTGGTCCTGAATTTTTTTTCCCTTAAACTTCAATGTCTTAGGGAACTTTCTGTATAAAATGGACCTCTAGATCATTTGTTTTCATTTTATAAGATTTTTCAACATTTCAGTCGACAATACGGACTCTGTTTCTGAGTGACCTCCATTGTTTATATGATTTCTCTCAATATGTGATATTTATTAAAGTTTGGCTTTTTGGGTTGTGTTCTAGACACAATAAATAAGATCTCCATAAAAAATCATGCATTGAAAACCTTCCTATCCCCTCTTTTCAATTTTCAAAAGATCATGTTACTATTCTATCCACTATTCACAACAAGCACATTTTTACTTTCCCCCGTTGATTTGATGCTTATATGCACTTCAAATTAGTTCATATCTTAGGAAGTAGTTCATACTACATTTGTACATATCTCATGATGATTTCATACATTCATTCATACACATTCTAGACTTCTAAGTCATTTTAGGAATCCATGAACACAAGGCACACTACAACCTTAGCACATTTTAGATACATACATTGCATCCATGCAAAGATTTGGGGCTTTTGTGACTCCTAATCTAAGAAGATTATAAGGAATGATCATGATCACACGTTCATGCTTCCCCTCGATCTAATCCTCCTTTCTCATCCGTCCCGAGGATTGAGAGATCTTCTTTTCTCAAAGAATAACATGCATCATACTAGCTTGCTAAGCATATTTTGATTTCTTTGATTATTTGTTTTAAGAACAATTCATGTCCCCTTAGATTAGGAAAACTTTATTACTTGATATGTGATTTGACGATTTTTCCTAGGTTCGTTTGTGTGATCTTTCACTTTACATTGTGTGATATGTGGTTTAGATCTTATGAATGATATCTTATCTTTAGATTTTCCATTTCAAATTTTCTTATGTGATGTAATATACTATCATAGTATTAATTGTCGAACCATACATAGTACAAGATGATTATTTGGATGCTAATTGAGGCCTGTTGAAAGACGGGGCGAGTTGAGGGTGTTTTAGTCGCGATAAAGGCTCCTTCCTCTCTCGTACCAGAACCCCGAGCCAAATTCTTTGGTTATGAAGGGCCGGTGCCCTTTATCCATTTGGGTGAGTCAAAATTAGGTTTCTTGGTTCCTTAAAGACCAAGTGGCGACTCTGTATCGGTTTTCAACAGACCTACCTTTTCTCTCTCTTTTCAAATCAATTTCAAAACAAACAAGTGGTGGAACCCCGCGTGTCCACAGTATGGACTCGTCAGGTGTTTTTGAAGCCTTCATGCAACAGATGGAGTATGTTGGTGACACCTACAATCATGCCACTCACCAACGACCTGTCCAACCCCTTGTCGCACCACTTCCACCAAGATAGACTTGGGATAAGTTGTTAGAGCATTTCCGTGTCCTGTAATCGAAAAATTTCGATGGGTGAACAGAGTAGTGGCTACGAGAGATGGAGATTATATTTGAAGCTCGAGAATGCAAATGAGCAGGATAAGCTTCTCCTGTCCACTTTTCAGCTCACCTACGCCGCCGCTGACTGGTGGGAGGATGAACGAGCTACGATAGGAGTCGAAGCCATATGAAGAATGCCTTGGGAGACGTTCAAAGGCAGGTTCTTAGAGAAGTACTTTCCTGAGGATGAGAAGGACCAATAGAAGAAGAATTTCATGAGTCTGGTCTAAGGAGGATGCACAGTGAGGGAATATACAACGCAGTTTAAGTGACCGTCAAGATTCGCTCACCACAGAAGAGGGTGAAGAGATTTTACAAAGGACTGAATCCCCACCTTCGACATTTGATGATCGATCACCTCAACTAGAGTTTCGAGGGACTAGTAAGACTTGTTGTGAGTCTAGAGAAGGACGTGTATCCAGTACAGCAACAACAGACGAATTGACCCCCTCCGCCAAGGAACTTTCAACTGAGGAGTTTCTAGAACTCGCCATTTGAGGAATACCCAAGGTTGGAGATCCCAGGGTAACTTTCAGAGGAATAAGCGAACTTGGGATGGAACTAGGAAACCTCAGCCGCATTATCCTCATCCTCAACAATATCAATAGCGAGGACCACCACCTTAGGCACTGTTTGATGCTCCCTAATTGAGCAATGGAGGATTTCAATTGTGGAGCGCCTAGGCATATTGCGAAGTTGTGCACAATTCCCAGAATCCGTCGCCGGTCAGATACCATCTGTAATAACTGTAACAAGTCAGGTCACTTGAGCAAGGATTACTGCACACCTCACAGAGGATACTATGGGGCAACAGTTCAAGGACTTCGGGGACCCGCAGATTAAACTCGGATGAATGCCATCATCCCAGCAGAAGCAAACTTTAATGTCGAGGAGCAACAGAAGCCATTAAAAGGTCAAAGGTTACATAAGCCATGTATGGCAATAACTTTTGGAGTTAATCAGAAATAATAAAACTCGAAAATTTAAGATAAAATATTTTAGCAAAATAGCCTCTGTAAATTGTACTGGGCCAAAAGTTAACTTCGACAACTTTTACCAATCAAAAATTTGTGTGAATCAATTATAGAAGAAAAAGAAGCTGTCAAATAGTATACAAGAGGTATTGTTGAGCTCTTTAATGGATTTCTGTCTTTATTCAACTCTACTACATGCTGGAGTGTGTTGTACGTACCTCCTCATAATATTTCTTTAATGTCTAATAAAACTCTGTTTTGATTGACCAAAAAATAAAATGAGGGACAAAGTGAAAAAGATCTAACTACAAGGGGTGTATATGTAATTAACCATTTGTACCAAATAGAAAAATTCGATTTTTTCGTCACTTTTAACGTCCAAAAGTGACGAAGGGGAAAATTTTCACAAAAACGTAAGTTGAGGGACCAAACTGCCAATACAAAATTGTTTAGTGACCAAAGTTCCAAACAGGGTATAGTTTGAGGGTGCAAAATGCATTTTACCCTTCATACATATATCCATATAGAGAGTGTCAGTGTGTGAGAGAATACAAACATCAGTAGGTTCGCCGTACCATCATATTTGAAGTGCTTCTTTAGAAAAGTGATGATCGATGTATCATGAGAGACGATTGCCACAAAATTTGAGCCCCACTGTAGGGCAAAATCATCTTAAGGACAGCGAACCCAGTTCTTTACTCGATATATTATCCTACTTTTGCATCCATTCCAGGTTCTATTTATTAGGGTTAATTGTACTTTGCACCCCTGAAGTTCGGGTGATTTTGCACTTTGCACCCTAAAATTTTAAATTTGGCACTTTGGTCCCAAAAGTTTGGGATGAATTGTACTTCAGTCCCTTCAAGACTTTTTGCGACAAAATTTTCACTTTTAGTAATAAAATTATTCGTCACTAAAGGGCTATTTGGACTTATTTGCCATATTTGTGAAACTTTAGGGACAAAAGTGTCAACTTTAAAACTTTAGAATATGAAGTGCAAAATCACCCAAACTTTAGGGGTGATCAGTGCAATTAATTCTATTTGTTTAAAGTGTTTGTTTTGTTGACTCCAGATTTCATATAAATATGCATGTATACGCATTCTAATATATTTTTGTATAAAAAGTAGCTTTTTTACTTCCGAGCTTCAGTGCTGATGTTATAAAATCCAAGTACTAGCCCTGTGTTCTTATTTCTCCGTTCAACCCTACGTGCCCAAAATGTTTGTTGGAAGTCTGGAGCATTATAATTAGAGTAATGTTATATATGCTCTTAAATAATGTGGCAATGAAATTATTGTGGGGTTATTTTAAATCCTCCAATTATAAGAATGATACTATGCTTTTCAAATCTAAATTTTAAATTCACATCTTAAATGATGTGGTAGTGGGCCTACTGAATTTTGATTGGAGATTGTTGAAGAGACCCCACAGTAGTGCCACTACCGCATCATCTAGGATGTGAATTTGAGATTTGGATTTGAGAAGCATAGGATTATTCCTCTATAATTGAATGTAGTCCCTCTCAATGGCAATCCATGAATGTATTTTATGGAAGCCCAATGTATTGCTCAACCTTTGCTCACCATTCTCTCCCATTGGTTGATGGAGTGAGGTCCAATATTAAATGAAAATTAATTAATTGTATAAAGTACTGGGCCCATTGCATTAGCCAATGGGAGAAGAGGGTGAGCAAAACCGCGCGCACTCCATGTAAAAATATATAAAGAAATAAAAATAAAAAGGGTTAAATACAAAATATACCCTTGAAGTTTGATCCCTATTTCGTTTTAGTCCCTGTAGTTTTAATTGTGTCAATTTGGTCCCTTAAGTTTTTAAATGGAAGCAATGTGGTTCAAATGTCCCATTTTGTCAGAAAATTTGACAGAATTTATCAAATGTTTCGCACAATTACGCTGATAAGCAGGTGGGGAGATTAGTGGGTGTTCCATTTTGCCCTTGAAAAGTGTGACGGTACAAAGCATGTGAGTAAATTCAGTCAAATTTTCTCACAAAATTGGACATTTGGATTAGATTGCGTCTATTTTAAAACTCTAGGGATCAAATTGACACAATTGAAACTATAGAGACTAAAACGAAACAGGTACCAAACTTCAAGGGTATATTTGTAGTTAAGCCAAATAAAAAATAAAAAATAAAATAAAAAAATTGGGGCCCACAGTGTCTCTCTCCTACAACTTTTTGCTCACAACCTTCCTACAACTTTTTGCTCACAACCTCACTATCTCTCTCCTCATGGGTCCCACAGTGTCAGTGACCCCTCACAGTGCCTACTAGGACAGAGATAGACAAAGATAGTGAAGTTGTGAGCAAAAAGTTGTAAGAATGTTATGCCCCAAGATTTACTCAAGAAAATTTAAAATTCTATGTAGTAGTTTAGTCTGTCAGGCTCTAAAAAGAGCTCTCTCTCTTTATTAAAGAGATGACCTCTATTTAGGCCTTCAAATCCAATTTTTAAACATGATCTGACAATCAAAACAGATGCCCTCTCTTTATTAAACAGAGGGCGCCCTCTTTGGAGAATTTTCGGTAGTTTAGTATATATATATATATATGACCAGGTTCTAGAGTGAACAGAATGAACAAATTTTTTTTTGCCTAAAAAAACCCGCGGGTCAATGGGACGCACGCGCGGGTCAGCGGGGCAGTCCATGAATGTTTTTCAGACAAAAAAATAATATTCACTGGATATGTTCACTCTACCTTGTTCACTCTAAAGCCAGACCGTATATATCTATATATATATATTTTTTGGATGGAGGGTGCGCATAGCTCTCCAAGCCCCTAGATCTGCTACTGGTTCCACTAGTACTGTCATGTACTCATGTGTGTACAAAATAAAATTTGTGAAACAAATTTTAGAACCATAAAATATTATTCTTTAAACATCTCCTCAAGAAAGAGAAGTACCACAATGACACCATACAAATCAGTTTGTGTACCAGAAACCCCAAAGCAAGTCCGAACATGATATCATTAGTATACAACAACTATTCTTTTCCTTTTTTTTTTTTTTTTGTTTTTTTTTGGTTTTTTTTTTTTAATATAGGGGATGAGATGATATTCGAACACCGAATTTATGTATTGGAGGGAAATTATATATGCCAAACTCTTTATCACTTGAGCTATGCCAACCTATGTAGTATACAACAATTATTCTAGTAGAATAAGTTCTAGAACCAACACAAATACTTTTGGGCAAGTTAATATTACCGAGCTAGAGGACCAACTTCAGATTCCAGATAAATATTTGTGAATCCAATGTTGTTATCCAGTTCCGACTCACCGCGAGCTGTCTCCATAGCCAAACATTCCTTTAATTCCAATACCACATAATTCATGGTTGGCCTTCTAGTGGGGTTGCGATACACACAAGCCATTGCTATTTCTACAGCCTTCCACGCAGAATTACTATCATAGTCTCCCCTTAATCTTGGATCAACAATATTTGTAATGTCCCCAATCGTGAGCCTAGAATTGACCCATTGAACTATGTGACTAGAGTCATTGCCTTTTGTTATTGCTGCTCGGCCAGTGATAATCTCCAAGATAACAACTCCAAAGCTATAAACATCGCTCTTCTCTGATAATCTATTTGTTGAGTAATAACTGCAAGCCAAAAAAAAAGGTGACACTTTTTTGTGTTAAGGTTTTGTACTATTAAGCCAATAATCTCGTTAATAAACAATATATATATATATATATATGTATATATATAATATATTTTTACATAGATTTATGGTGTGCCCAAAATTTTTATTTTTTTTTCAAAAAGAAAGAAAGAAAAGAATCTTACTCAGGATCAAGATACCCAGGAGTCCCAACAACAATAGTTGATACATGAGTGCCATTTTCAGTTGAAAAAGCTCTAGATAGCCCAAAGTCAGCAAGTTTGGCTTGGAAGTTCTCATTCAATAAGATATTCGTACACTTCACATCTCTGTGTATTATAGGTGGCTTACAACCGTGGTGCAAATACTCCAAGCCTACATTTCAGATTCCCCTTCATTACTGAGACCCTACTTGACAACAGTTTTTTTTGGAGCCCACAAGTGATTATAGAACTCCAAAAGCTATTATAAAACCATTTTTAAAACTTAGCTTATGCAATCCAATCCTAGAAAATGTGAGTCAATCGAAGATAAAATTCAAATGAATCAGACCTATCATGGACAGCTTTTTTTTCAAGAGTAATTTTCTGTGACTCCAACAGAAGCTAGCTGATGACAAACAAGTTCTAAGACTTGAGTCATGTATACATGGTAAACAAAAAAAATTTCCAATTCATTAACTTACTAACCTAGTGCTGCATCCGTTGCAATTCGAAGTCTCTCTTCCCAACTTAAAGCATTTGGATTTTTATCTGCATCGATGATTAGAAATTTGGATAGGCATAATTTCCAAAGTAATGAAAAGAGGAAATTGTTGTCCTTATATATATGAGATGTATACCATAGAGATGTTGTTGTAAGTCTCCATTGACCATGTACTCATACATGATCCCCATGTTTGTGCCTTCGTTGCAATACCCAACAAGTGACGTTAAGTTTTTATGATGAACACTCAGAAGAAGATTAGCCTGCAATTCACGGCCATAATTCAATTTAGTATAAAACTATTAGATTCAATAAGAAATTTTGTATTGTACGTAGACATACTAAAGATACAATATACCTCAGCTTGGAATTGCTTATACCCTTGAATTGATGAAGGAGAGAGAAGTTTTACTGCAACTTCGTTTTCACCTACAATGCCATGGTATACTGTTCCGAATCCTCCTTTTCCAACAACTCTCTGGAAGTTGTTTGTGATCCTCATGACCTCAGAGTATGTAAACTGTCGGTTCTTACCCTCGATCAACTTATCTCTCTTGTTTATGTCAGGGTCCACCCTTTTGCCTTCTGATATCATATCATTAGATTTGTTAGTGTTAGGAAACTTGCAACAATCACATGTGTTGTTAAACAAATTTAAATCTTGAAATATTAGGATAGTGGGCCGGTCTCATGCCTTGTGGTCTTCTCCTTTTAATGAACCATAAGGTAATTAAGGCTGCAATCATGAGCACTACTACTCCAACAACTGATGCTATGACTATCGGAACCAAAACTTTGTTCTCTTTCTTTTTCCTTGCGGATGACTGAGTTGTATTTTCATTTCCACCCGCAAAACCATCAATACTGAAAATAACAACAAAGAGTTAGACACAGATTTGTGTTTCGCACTTTTTGGTTATTATCTCATTCTTAGAAACAGAGAGAGAGAAAAAAAGAAAGTAAAATCAATATTATCAATGGACTATGTAGTAGTCTTTATTTGAAAATATGATTCATGAGAGAGGAACAAACCTCAATGACAACGATCCACTGGTCGACCTTGCAAGGAGTTCCTTTGGAATAGAAGAGAAGTAATTTCCTTTCAAGTTTCTGCATAAGATGAACCAACATAATCATAAATATTTGTGCCGTTGAATTAACTTTAAGATTTAATGATCCATATCAAAGTAACTTACAATACTTTCAAGGATTCCATTTGAGATAGAAAATCAGGTACTGGTCCAGTAAAGTTATTGTTTGACAAATCCCTGAAAAATAAATATGTCCTTTATCATCACTTTTGGAGAATGTTGGATCTGAATGGAATTTTTCATCACAAAAAAAAGGGTGACATTTTAGGTTCATTACGCAAAAAGTTGTACATACAGAGTTTGTAACATTGTGAGGTTGGATATGAAAGGAGTTATCAGCCCCAACTGACTAGAATTCAAGTTCCTGATTCAAAGTAGATTGCTTTCGTTAATAAATAATCTTGAGTTATGATCAAAGTTATACAAGAATGGTTAGTGGAAAATGCACAATAAACATACATGGATATAATCCTACGGGGGTCTAAACCATCGTTGCTGCAGCTGATACCTTCCCATACATAATCTTTAGGGCTACATGGGTCTCCTTGCCAGTTTCTTGATAGTCTGTATGTAGACTTGATGCTCAACATTGCATCAACTAATATTTTTTTTTAAAAAAAATACACATGAGAAAGAGAGTTAGAAGAGGGGCAACAATATTATATAAGATTTTCTTCTAAACTTTTCATATAGTATAGCCGGATTGAATAAGAGTTAAAAGAGAGACGAAAATACAGGTTTCCGAGTTTTCTATAATTTGAGAAGCATACGTAGCATTATTCTTCTATTTATAGGCATCTAAGAATCACAGTCAATGATACATCACAACTATTGCAAAGTTTAATCATTTAAAAAATGCGATTCTCAGAGTTTTACATGTGCCTTTTTGAAAAGCAATTAACTATCAAGGATTGGAATTCAACACATCTATTTATTTTATTTAATAAAACAAAAGATTACCATTCAATCTTGATTACAACACACTGCATGCACTAGCAGCACTACACTAGATTACATCCATCTAAGATTTCCCTCTAATTCTCCAATAAGTAATTAGTTGGAGATTCTGTGCACATGTAAATTTAAGAAAGCCTTCAAAAAAAGTAACCAAAAATAAAAAAATAAAAAAGTAAATTGCAATACAGATAATGGGAGCTTCGCCCATAGCTCCCTCAAATAAAACTCTTCAAAGCTAAAACACATGCTACTTTTCTTTATCGCACTAGGCCCTTTTACACTCAGATTGCTATTACTTTTGTTATACAAGTCTGTTTTTTGTAAAATTTGATGTTTTGGAATCAACAATATGAGATCTATCAAATGAGTTCAATATTGGTAATGAAATACTGGAACCAAAAAAAACTAAACATCAAACAAATATGAAAAATTGCATTTTTTCGCATACATATAATAAAAACATATTTCTTTCATACAATTGGCACCATAGATGCATAGATTTTGAAAAAAAAAAATACACGAAATCAAAAAAATAATAATAATAAATCACCCTAAACTCCCAAGAATTGAGAAAGTTATGGTAGTTTAAAGTTGACAGATATTAATATTATCTATTATTTAAGATAGATAAAACCTCAACATCGGGCTGCAACTTAGCTTTTTTTGTAACATTTCCACGCCCATTGCGTAGATCTCAAAGACATATATGAAATCAAAAAAAAAAATCACCCAAAAAGCCCAAAAATTGAGAAAAGTTTGGCCCATAATATTATATATCAGTATCAACAAATTATATTATCTTTCTGAAAGATAAAAATGAAAAATCTAGTTCCAAATTACTTTTTTTTTATACAATTTTCAAGTTCAATTCGTAGACCTTGAAAAAATACATGATATGGAATTTTGGTTAAAACACATAATTTTAAGGGGCCTATGACCTAATATCCCTACAGATAATAGGAAATATTTTATGATACAACCAAGTGGTTTACAAACCAAAACGGGGTATAATGTTCGTTACCTTGGATATAATATTTTGTGACTCTGTACTCAGATGGTTTCGATAATGATTTTTATTTAGGTAACAAAATGTGTGGTTCCTATAGTGACAACGTACCAATGCATTTTTTATCAGTAATGCTAGGGGCACAACCCACTCACAATCCAATTCTATAATTTGAGTGGAAATCCTAAGTGGCAAGTGGAGCCCACCATATTCTAATCCATCTCTACTCTCTCTCTTTTCCATTTAATCACCACTACCACCACCATCTGCACCATCTCCGACCACCCTCTCTCTCTCTCCCCTCTCTGAGAACACCACCACTACCACCATCTCCACCACCGACGACCCTCTCTCTCTTTCTCTCTTCTATTTTCTCTCTCTGCTGTCGGAATTTTGGAATGGTGATCTTGGTGGTAGTGGTGCCAATGGTGAGAGTTTGGGGGAGAGGGCGGCCGGAGTTTTGGAATGGTGATCAGTGGTGGAGATGGTGGTGGTGGAATGGGGGCAGAGAGAGAGAGAGAGTAAGAGAGAGGTGCAGAGAGAGAGAGAGAGAGAGAGAGAGAGAGAGAGTTGGGTTAGTTTATTGGGTTAGGGTTTTGGGTTAAATAATGTTGGCCCCACCTGTCATCCAAAATTTCCACTCACTTTGTGGAATTTGGTTGTGAGTGGGTTGTGTCCTAAACACTACTCATTTTTTACAGTACTTTTTGCTTTGTTTAGGTAACAAAATATTGTACCTAGAAACATTATAAAACATTTTACCAGGAGAGCAAAGCAATGTAACCTGACTTTGTTAGTATGATAGGTCCAAACCGCTTGTTGTATCAATAAAATTCTCCGGACAATATAATTGTAAAAATGTATGTACCATCATTATCGTCTGTCTGCGCGCCTGAGAGCTGTCTTACAGTGTAAAGCTCGATAGCATTGATGATGGGTGGAAGAGTAGAGTTACTTGTTTTATTGAGGGTTATCACATGTATCGAATGATTCCCAGAAGGTCCTCTGCTATAAATTGTATTTGTGCTCAAATAAGCAGGAACCTGGTCTTTGTACCAGAGATTCCCATCCAAATAAATGTTGAACTGTCTAGATTGGTTGGGTTGCAATAATTGAAGCTCAGCAAAGTGCAAGTAGAAATAGAATTGGTCGTTCACATTCTCAGATATCCAACTGAGATACATAGAATCACTGTCATTGGCTACCATGGCAGTCCTCATCACAATTGGTGATAGCGCTAATGGATTGGGAACAATCTCATCATTGCTAGATTTTGTCGTTAGTGTTGTGTAGCCACTCAAGACGGAGGGATTCCATATGCGATCATAGACATCGTTTTTGTCCCTAACCGAGCAATACTAATGCAATTAGAAATATATATACAAATTATATATATATATATATATATATAGATGTGTGTGTGTGCGTGTAAAGCAATTAATCGAAGAGTAATTCTTGAGATACAACTTTCACACAAGCTTCTTAAAAGATGTGTCTATCTCTCTTGTGATGTCACTGGACCCATAGTAACACAGGAGAGAGATAGACACAACTTTTAGGAAATTGTGTTAAAGTTGTATGAAAGTTGTGTCCCAAGAATTACCCTTAATCAAATAACATCACTACATTTTGATTTACATATTATCAGATAGAAAATGAAGAAAGGGTTAACTATAGTTTATGCCATGTGGTTAATTAATTTGAATTACGTTCTTACACTTTTGAGTGTTGTTATGTGCTAACTGCATATACTAGGGAAAAAATTGTTTAGGGTGATCGTCACATCACATAAGCGCAAAAATATTCAATGTAACGGGTATGTAATTCTACGTGGTGCAACAAATCAATAGAAATTCAGTATAAATCCATTTAGCCCCCTATTTTTAGGGATTTTTAGTCCAACTCAGCAAAAAATTTCTCCAAACTATGTTACTCCTGAGCGAAAAAATGTAGAGAGAGAAGCTCTTCCCACTCTCTAGATAACTGAAGATGGGGAAGAGACAGAGGATCAAAAGATCCTCCCCCTCTCATTCGTAGTCTAAACTATCCTTGAAGGAACTCAAGGAGTTAGTTGCTTTAACTTCTAGTGCTATTGAGAATGAACTGGGATCTGCCAAGTAAAGTGGATCTTCGACGATCCACAAGACCTCGGAGGCCACCTAAAGATCCATATCCTAATGAGTTTGTGGGAGACCAATGGACGCAGATGCGATGTTCAAAAGTCTGCTCTCTTGATGATATTAAGGTTGTTGAAGCAACTAAAGAATTGAAAGAAAAGTTGTTGCTGCAACAAGAGCCATAAATGAAGCTGATGGTGTTTTGGGTGATGACGATCTTGAGTTAGAGGTTAGTCCTAACAATGCTATTGAAGAAAATCTCCTTGAAGAATCAGTACGTTGAGGGCTCCTCCGACGAAAACCAAGATGTTGATTTTTGTACCATTCAAGATTCCTGTGACGTTGATTTTTGTACCATTCAAGATTCCTAGGAGAACTAAAGATATAGATCAAGAAGCTCCGTATGTTGCTGTCCAAGAGGAACCAATGGGTGCTGAGCCTATTCAATCTCCTACAAATGGCATTTTCCCCATCCATCCGCCCTCTCCTAATTGGTATGATTATATGCAAGCTCGTCTCTTGACATATAAAATCAGGTTTACTTCCAAATTAGAGTTAAGCTCGGATCATATGGGTTTGCCTATTGTTGCTGATGTCCCACACCAAGTTGCTGCTCCTTCCATTATTACCAATGAACCTAGTAAGTTCGAAAACTTCCTCATGGATGTGGTGCAAGCTGAAAAGAAGGTTTTAAAAAAGAATGGGTTTGATCCAAACTAATGCTCATATTGAAACTCCCAAAGTATTGGCGTGTGGGGGTGTGATACATGCCCCAAAATCTGCTAGCGGGTCAGCCCCCATTATAGTGGCATTTTAACGACAAGTCATTCAGTGAACCCGTCACGCTATGGTGTGACCAATTAATCTCAATCACCCATTTGCCCTTTCCTTTTAGGGATATCATGATAAGTGGTTAGTGGAATTTCAAATTTTAAATTTGATAGCCTCTTGTCATGATCACCCTGAAAGGAGGGGTAAATAAATGGTTAGGATTAAATGGTCACACGACATTAACATGCTGACGTGGCGTGACGGACTCAGTAAATAATTTCTCCATTTTAGCAGCGGACAGTCAGATTCTTGTTGCTGAGCAAATTCTTGCGGGCTTGGTAAGCAGGCCGTTGGTCACCATTCGGATGTGGCTGATGTAAACCCCTAATATGTTCGGTTGTTACAAATTGGTGCTACCCACTTTGAACAATCCAGGCCCACACATACTAACCCACAAATTGCAATAGATCCGGTGTTAAGCCAAAATGGGTTGAGTTGTTTAAGCCCATCTCTCATGATTTACTCTGACCCATGTTGATGTTAGTTATTGACTATTGTGGATAGAACCGAAGGATGAAATTAAAGTTTCCCCAGTCATTGTTGACCCAGGGTGCCAAGAGTGTAACAATACCCTTGTTGGATTTTTTTTTTTTTTTTTAGGGATATTAGGTCATAGACCCCTTAAAATTATGTGTTTTAGTAAAAAAAAACCTCACGTTTTTTTTGCAGTTTTATGAAAAGTCCGTCGTTACTTTTCGTATTTGATGAAAAGCCCCTCCGCTCACAGATTATGTTATATTATCTGTGAACTTTAAATCATCATAACTCACTCGTTTTTCTGGTCTTTTTGGGTGATTTTTTTTTTTTTGATATCATATATTTTTTCGAGATCTACGCATTAGACTTGAAAGTTGTACAAAAAAAAGTAATTTGGAACTTCATTTTTCATTTTTATCTTTCAGATATATAATATTATCTGTTTACACTAACAGATAACATTATTTGTCAACTTTAAACCACCATAACTTTATCAATTCTTGGGCTTTTTGGGTGATTTTTTTTTCAATTCATGTATTTATTTGAGATCTACGCATTGGACTTGAAAGTTGTACAAAAAAAAAAAGCAATTTGGATTCGTTTTTCATTTTTATTTTTCAGACACAAACAGATAATATTATCTGTTTACACTAACAGATAATATTATTTGTCAACTTTAAACCACCATAACTTTATCAATTCTTGGGCTTTTTGGGTGATTTTTTTTTTTTTTTTTGTTTTCATGTATTTCTTTAAGATCTACGCATCGAACTTGAAAGTTGTACCAAAAAAAATAATTTGGAACTTCGTTTTTCATTTTTATCTTTCAGACACAAACAGATAATATTATCTGTTTACACTAACAGATAATATTATTTGTCAATTTTAAACCACCATAACTTCATCAATTCTTGGACTTTTTGGGTGATTTTTTTTTTGATTTTATGTATTTCTGTAAGATCTACGCATCGGACTTGAAAGTTGTACAAAAAAAAAAATAATTTGGAGCTTCGTTTTTCATTTTTATCTTTCAGACACAAACAGATAATATTATCTGTTTACACTAACAGATACTATTATTTGTCAACTTTGAACCACCATAACTTTATCAATTCTTGGGCTTTTTGGGTGATTTTTTTTTTTTGATTTAATGTATTTCTTTAAGATCTACGCATCGGACTTGAAAGTTGTACAAAAAAAAAATAATTTAGAACTTCGTTTTTCATTTTTATCTTTCAGACACAAACAGATAATATTATCTGTTTACACTAACATATAATATTATTTGACAACTTTAAACCACCATAACTTTATCAATTCTTGGCCTTTTTGGATAAATTTTTATTTAATTCATGTATTTATTTGAGATCTACGCAATCGGCGTGGAAATTTTTTAAAAAAAAAAGTCAAGTTGCAGCCTAATTTTGAGGTTTTATTTATCTTACAGATAATATTATCTGTTATCTGTGTGTCTAACAGATAATAATATCCGTCAACTTTAAACTACCATAACTTTATTAATTCTTGGGTTTTTTTTGGTGATTTTGTTTTTGATTTTGTGTGTTTTTTTAAGATCTATGCATCTATGGTGCCAATTGTACGAAAGAAATATATTTTTATTATATGTATGCGAAAAAAATGCAATTTTTCATACATGTTTGATGTTTAGTTTTTTTTTTTTGTCCTGGTATTTCATGATCAACATTGAACTTGACTGATAGATCTCGTTTTGCTGATTTCAAAACATCAAATTTTACGAAAAACGGACTTGTATCACAAAAGTTATAGCAATTTGAGTGTAAAAAGGGCTTAATGCGATAAAGAAAAGTAGTATGGGTTTTAGTTTTGAA
This sequence comes from Hydrangea macrophylla, assembly GCA_033977485.1. Lineage (NCBI taxonomy): Eukaryota > Viridiplantae > Streptophyta > Magnoliopsida > Cornales > Hydrangeaceae > Hydrangea > Hydrangea macrophylla. The sequence continues at coordinate 144,143,583 of CM066991.1, forward strand.
GAGTTTTATTTGAGGGGGGCTATGGCCGAAGGTCCCTTTTTTTAGACAGTAGGCTTCCTTACTCCCTTGTTCACAAAGTTACCACCAAGTTTTGGGAGAATGTTGGCCTTATTGATATTCTAGCTACTGACTACGGTACTTATTTCGTTAAGTTCAAAGTTTGCCTTGGATGCGGTGTTGGAAGGTGGTCCTTGGAATGTCGCTGGTAAACCTATCATTCTGAAAAAATGGGAACCGCGTTTCTCTTTTGACAAGGACAAAGTCTCTAAAGTACCTGTTGTTGGGTTTATGCCCTCAAACCATTACCTTATGTATGAGATATTGACATTTAATTAATGAATATCAGCTTTACATTTCATTGTGTATGTTTCTTTCATGAGATGATTATTAATCCTTAAGTATCATAGTAAGTAATTTGTGTGTGTGAGATACATACAAGTGAGATACGAATTTGATACCTAGAATTTGTCACAATGGATGATGAGACTGGATATCTTATCAGGTTTACACTGTAGCATCATTAACTGCCATTGGGTGGACTGATGAATCTCAATCACTGGAGTTTAACTCTTAGTTAATATGCTCGTGCTTATAGTGCATTGACGGACCTGAGCTCTCCTATTGACGCTTAACACTGTCAACAGTCGATAGGAACTCATAACTTGTATAAGGTACGTGTTCTCAATCTTGAAACGATTATGAACACAGACTGTGGACATGGCTGCTTTTACTTACCAATCAGTGAGGTCTATAAAAGATCAACACTTGGGTATCTTGGGTATGCCATGTTCATAGGGTTGTGAACATAAATTGTCAAGATAGAATCTACCCTCTGTTAAAGAATAAACATTCCCTTAAGAATATCACCAAGTTGATTACTGAGAATTGCAGTCTTGTTGATAAGCAGTTATCAACATGTTTAGTAATCATGAGAGGTGAATGGGACACAAGGAATATAAGAAATAATCATGCCTCAGGTTGACAGTAATGGATATCCGACTACCTGAATCTGATTATGAATGCTGACGGTGGAGGGATATTAGTACTGTTGGGAATATGCCCTCAAACTAGTTAGTTGGACAATGGAATATCATAATGCATTTATGCATGTTAGTTCATGAGATGAATATTAGACTGGAATCCTTAAACAACATTGTATGTGGTTTATTTGTGTATGTGATTACACATGTGAGATATGAATCACAAATCCTTGTTGTTTCAAATAAGTCACAGTGGATGATGAGTTTGGATAACTTATCAGGTATACACTGTAGCATGATTAACATCTACGGGGTAGAATGATGAATCTCGTTCATAAGAGTCTTTGACACTTGGTTAATATGCTAGTGCACACGGTGCATTGACGGACCTGAGTTAAACCTATTGACGCCTAAACGCTGTCACTGTCAATAGGAACTCAAAACTTGTATAGGGACACATGTCCTTAATCCTGAGGCAATTATGAACACAAGTTGTGTGCTTGGTTGCTTTGACTTACCAATCAGTGAGGTCTTGCAAGATCAACACCTGGGTATCTTGGGTAATCAAGTATGCAACGTTGGGAACATATATTGTCAAGATGGAATTCTACCCTCTTCTATAAAACGAAGAGTAAGTATTCCCTCGAGAATGTCACTAGGAGTGATTACTGAGAGCTGGCCAGCCTTGTCAACAAAGTGTTATTGTTGACATGTTTAGTAATCCAAGCGTAGTGAATGATACTTGAGGAATATAAGATGTACTATCTATTGGGTCGACAGTATCTTAAAACATACATCCCAATGATAGATACGAATACTGTCTGGTAGAGGGACATCCGTATCATATTGTACAAGTCTAGCAATCACTTATGTATGTGTGATTATGTTCTTATGCACTGGAGTGCAATTATCATTTTATAGTGGCATTAATGATAATTGATTAATTATTGATTTCTTAGTCAAGAGTACTGACTAGATGGAATAATAATTAATCGGAGCCAGTAATTAAGAACCTAGGAGGTCCCACTCTTAGCTCCGCCAGAATGCTTTGAAAGGCAAATGAGAATGTTGTCAAGACTGGTTCGATCGATCGAAGTTGTTTCGATCGATTGAAGTCTAGACAGGTTAGATCGATCGAACGTGGTTCGATCGATCGAAAGTTCGATCGATCGAAGTCACTTCGAGCGATCGAAAGTAAGGTCGGTTCTGGGAATCTATAAATAGGGCAGCTACGTCCAGAAATCAGAGTTCGTCGTTTTAACGTACCAGTTGCTGCAGAACCTGTTTAGGGTTCCCAAACCTTCCCTATTCTCACTATTAGGGTTCCCACCAACCCTAGCCACTCCGGGAGCATTCAAGGAGACATAAGGGTGAAGATCTCTTAGAGATTACTGCTGCACATTGAAGGAGAAGGACTAAATCAGAATTGGGTTCAAGACCATAAGGTAATGCACCTGTCCCCTCTCCTGTATGCACCTATAGAGTTAACGAGTAGTAGATCCAGGCAACCAATAAAAGTTTTGAACTTTGTTTTTTCCGCTGCACGTTTAATTTTAACTTTAAACCTGTTTTCCCTTTCAATTGGTATCAGAGCCTCGCTTGTTTGGATCTATAGATGCGTTTTTGGACACTAGTTTTGATTTGCATGTTGTTTTTGGAACTGTTTTCAAAACTGCATCATCACAGATTTGATTCTGTAGTGTTATCGCAGCAGAACACAAATCTGTGATTGCATAGGATGCAAGGTGGGTTCGATCGATCGAAGTAGTATCGATCGATCGAACATCATCTGTTCTCAAGCGATCGAACTAGTTTCGATCGATCGAACGTTGGTTCTGTTCGATCGATCGAATGGTGTTCGATCGATCGAGACTGCTTTTCTGTCCAGGGTTTCAGTTTATAGATTTAAAGGTTTTAAAATATTTACTTTAAAAATTTTATTTATGCTGTAAGTTTTTCAAAACATTCTGTGAAATTGAAAGTTCGATCGATTGAACTTTGTTCAATCGATCGAAGGTTCAATCGATCGAACCTGTTCGATCGATCGAAGTGTGACAGAGAACTGTGATGCTGTTTTAAGTTCTAATTCAGTATGTAAAGAGTTTATATACTATGTGAATCAACTAGGGGTTCCAATGGTACATTTATTTGTTATATATGCGTGGTTGTGCATGCGACTAACCCTTTTGCAGCAAGCTTAGTTCGCTATCTCCCATGGCACCAAGACTTTTAAATTTTGTATTTATGATGTATTTAATTGTTGGTTTGGATTTAAGGCTTATGTAAAGGGCGCTGTGACTTCAATCCTATGAAAAGGAAAGTCGCATCGGTTTCCCTAGCCTTTTATTTTATTGTTGTTATTTTTATTTCTAGATAAATTGTAAGCTTCGAGAGAAGCATAGGACCAATGTAATAGAATTAGAAAATCCATGAAGTTGGAGGAACAAGCCGTTGTCCATGAAGATGGAGTCGGAGGCAATCAAACCAAGAAGGAGGTTCTATGGAGATAGAGCCATGGGAGATAGAGGCATTGTTAAATGCTTTTATTCCATTTTAGTTTTGGTTTTATGTGCTTAGTTGTGATTGGTATTTTATATATTGTTACTACTCGCATGCACGTAAAACAAGTTTTCTAAAATAAAATTCAAAAACTTTTCCAACACATTAGTAAACACTTGATGTTTATGGGCAATGTGTAGAAACAATTTTTTAAAATTGAAAAATTCCTATTAGTTCATTGTAAGTATGATAAATACTCTGTGTCACTCATTTATGAGTGATCATTCCATACGGAGGGTATTTCTTATTGATTGCTAGATATGAACTTCTTATAAAAATCTAGTGGGAGAGGGACTTATTTTATAACTCTTATTTTATAACTCCCACTGTCTTCCATAAACGGTTCATTGTAAGGTGGGTAGTATATTCTGTGTTACCCAGCCATGGGTGATCATTCCATACGGAGGATAGACTATTCATTGGTTACTAGATATGAACTTCCTTTGGATAGAATCAATGAGACGCGTTAGAGGGTGACCACTACACTGAGGCACTACTTGAGGCGGTTGTCATTGGATTCTAGTTAATGGTAAACACTAGCTAAGCTATGGGTAAGGGATTCCACACGGAGCATTATCCAGAAACTTAGAGACCAAAAGTTCAGGAGTCATGAACTGTTTTGTAAGAGTTGCATGACATTCATGATGGGTTTCCCAATCAGGCTATGAGGTTATGATCGCCACACGGAGACTTAATTTCATAGGCTTGACATCCTGAAGACAATTAATGAGTTGGTTAAGGGAATTCCAATGTATCATATAAATTGTCATATTCATGATTTCCATATTGTAATTCTGTTACATTATTTATATTTCAGATTCATAATGTCTAGCCCACTTGCTATAACCATGATCCAGAATAAGCTAATTGGAAACAACTACGTTGAATGGAAACTGGAACTGGATGAATTGTTAACTGCTAATGGATGTAAATACGTTCTTACCATTCCCTGTCCACCTATTCCATGCCATGACACCCCAACTGATCTTGCGGATCAATATTGGCAGTGGATAAGATTTGATGGTATAGCTCGCTCTAGCATCTTAGACTCTTTGTCTGATGTGTTGAAGCAGCAACATCAACCTTTAAACACTGCCCGTGCTATAATATTGAACCTCGAGGAGATGTTTGGGGAGCTGAGTCGAACTGCAAGGCTTAGAGCCTTGGAGTTAGTCATGGACACCAGAATGTTGGAAGGAACTTCAATAAGAGAGCATGTTTTTAAAATGATTACTTATTTCAAAGTACTGGAAGTTCTGGGTTCCGACATTGATGGTGAGACTCAAGTTGACATAATCTTGCATTCGTTGCCTTCATCATTCACTCAATTTAAAAAGGTTTTTAAAAAAATGAGTAAAACAGTTTTTTCAACAAGTGAATTGATGAGCTCTCTTGAGGCAACGATGGATATAGTCAAAGAAGAGTCAAATGTTCAGAACATTGGAATGGCTTCATCTTCTGGAACTAAGCCTGAGAGCACAAGTTCAGAGAAGGAGAAGCAAGACTCAAGGATAGGTGAGCCTAACCCAACTATTGGGAAGAAGGCAAGACTTGGAAAGGGAAAGGCTGGTGCTATGCCGAAAGGAAAGTGTTTCCATTGTGGCGTGAGAGGGCATTGGAAAAGGAACTGTGTGGAATACTTGACTGCCAAAAGGCAAGGTACGATCCTTTCACTAGTTTTGAAGTAAGTTGAAAAACTGATACTTCAACTACTATGGGCACTAATTCTAAATTTTCTAATTATATCTGTAATTGATGCAGGGGATTGGAAAATAAGAATGTGCAGTGATTAGAAGATCTTGATTGCCTTTTGGGATCTGATGCAAGAGTTGCTATTAGATTAGTAGTTTTATATTGTAATAAAACTTATGGAGTTATTAGATGGATTTCAGTTTTGAATTAATGAATAATATTTATTCTTTTGATTTTGGTACTGAAATTGTTGATTAAAAGCATTCTTTTAATGTGATCTAATAACTCGTCAAGCAAGTATCTCACCGATTTACTCTTGTTTCTCTTATATTATCTAATGCAGTATTTAAATGACTCATGGGTATTTTACCATCTAAAAGGATAGCTCCTTCAACTAATTCTATAACTTTTTGGTTTAGAGGTTAGATCACATTTAATCTAAATAGGATAAATGGGGAGTAAAGGATTGGATCCTAAACTCTTTTGGTTGCTAAGACCATTGCCTATTTGTCAATCCTATTTAGAGAGTAAACGTGATCAGATCATATTAATCTAAATAGGATAAATAGGAAGTAGAGGATTGGATCCTAGACTTTTTGGGTTGCTAAGACCACTGCCTATTTGTCAATCCTATTTAGAGGGTAATGTGATCAGGTGATTTTTTCTTTTGAGAGATCACACGACCAAAGACTTATAAGAATTAGGCATACTCACGTATGTGGGCCAATAAACATTAGAGTTACGAAGTAGTTTTGGCTACTCCAGATACTGATATAAATTTACCTATTGCACCTTTTCTTCAATCTTTTGAAGAAATTCGAAAGGTTTGGAATGAGGAGTTGTTGGTAAAAGAATATCATTGCCTTTTGATTTGATCAAAATGGTGAGTATCTGTCTAATGCGTTTATTGTCTATAAGAGATAAGAATGAAATTCTTTCTCGACGGTCTACACCTAGTGCGCCTCCACGGGATGGTGTAGCAGGTAGAAGGAACTATCTTCTTTTAGATATGACTGGGTCATGGGATGAGTTATTTAGAGTTACTACTGTTCCTTGTTTTTCTCGATGGAACTACAATGTATATACTTGATCTTATTCAAAAGCAATTCTTTTCGATAGACATCCCCAAAGTTGTGAAAAGAATGCGACTTCTTTCTCATGGTAACTTTGGACAAGGATGTCTAGCACTTTGGTGTAAAGAAATGATGAGCCTTTTGAATCTAGATTAGAAGTATAATACTTTTGTAGTGTTTCCAGAGAAAACAAAAGTTGGTTGGAGACCAAATTTTGCAAAGGAAAGATAATATAAAAGAGTAAAGTAATTTATATCTTAAAGCAATCTATAAATCATCTAGAACTAAAATCTACTACCTCTTCATCCGTTCCTACATCGGTACTTCATTCTAGTGGGAGAATTCTTAGCGTTGCTAAAATCTCCTTGTGCATTGAAGTTTTGTGATAAGGAAGCTCCGGTATATGATTTGCATAAGTCTACGGACTTAAGCAATCATCCAGAGATAAGGACATCTGTTTTGACATGTTGGTCAAAATACTTTGGATTCGTCTGAAGTATGAATGTGGCTTAAGTGGATGAAAGGATCCTTGCGCAAAGGAAGTGTGGTGGTGATTATGGTTCCTCATATAGATGATATCTTTATCATTGCGAGATGTTAAAGTTGTGTTATCAGTGGTTGAGGTTAAGTTTTTTCAGTATACTTGATATTTGTGATCTCGGTGAGGCGAGCTATAACCTTTGGTTTTTGCTCATTCAAGATCGGAAAGTTAAGACAATGCGATTATCTCAAACTTCTATATCGGAAAGTTGCTGGCTAGATTCAACGTAGAACATTTTCGATAAAGGTTTTTCCACCTTTGAACATAACTTATTGGTCTTTCAAGACTTGTATCTTAGGATGCAAGATGAAAGAGGTCGCATGAAAGGTATATCATAAAGCCTTCGCTGTTGATAAACCTTATATGTGATGTTAAGTATGGGATATCTGTTATACTGTTTAGGTTGTTCACAGATATCAGTCCAAATGAATGTTCAGTTTTCTGACCTATCACAAAGTATATATTCTCTAGGGCTTGAGAAAGAACTAGCGGATATATACAGGGTGATGGTGTTTTGGACAATGTTCGAATTAGCTTTACTGGATACATGTCTTGTGACATCTTTTGTCTAGGGATATAGTATAACATGAAAGTGTCATACTATGGATTGTTTCAGTCGACGATCATTAGTCCCTATGCAAAACCTTACGGGTTAAGGATTTTGACAACTCACAGAGACTATGCTAGTGTTAGTGCTAACGCTATATGGTTATGAGTGCAAGTGGGAGTTTGTTGGGAATATGCCCTCAAACCAGTTAGTTGGACAATGGAATATCATAATGCATTTATGCATGTTAGTTCATGAGATGAATATTAGACTGGAATCCTTAAACAACATTGTATGTGGTTTATTTGTGTATGTGATTACACATGTGAGATATGAATCACAAATCCTTGTTGTTTCAAATAAGTCACAGTGGATGATGAGTTTGGATAACTTATCAGGTATACACTATAGCATGATTAACATCTACGGGGTAGAATGATGAATCTCGTTCATAAGAGTCTTTGACACTTGGTTAATATGCTAGTGCACACGGTGCATTGACGGACCTGAGTTAAACCTATTGACGCCTAAACGCTGTCACTGTCAATAGGAACTCAAAACTTGTATAGGGACACATGTCCTTAATCCTGAGGCAATTATGAACACAAGTTGTGTGCTTGGTTGCTTTGACTTACCAATCAGTGAGGTCTTGCAAGATCAACACCTGGGTATCTTGGGTAATCAAGTATGCAACGTTGGGAACATATATTGTCAAGATGGAATTCTACCCTCTTCTATAAAACGAAGAGTAAGTATTCCCTCGAGAATGTCACTAGGAGTGATTACTGAGAGCTGGCCAGCCTTGTCAACAAAGTGTTATTGTTGACATGTTTAGTAATCCAAGCGTAGTGAATGATACTTGAGGAATATAAGATGTACTATCTATTGGGTCGACAGTATCTTAAAACATACATCCCAATGATAGATACGAATACTGTCTGGTAGAGGGACATCCGTATCATATTGTACAAGTCTAGCAATCACTTATGTATGTGTGATTATGTTCTTATGCACTGGAGTGCAATTATCATTTTATAGTGGCATTAATGATAATTGATTAATTATTGATTTCTTAGTCAAGAGTACTGACTAGATGGAATAATAATTAATCGGAGCCAGTAATTAAGAACCTAGGAGGTCCCACTCTTAGCTCCGCCAGAATGCTTGGAAAGGCAAATGAGAATGTTGTCAAGACTGGTTCGATCGATCGAAGTTGTTTCGATCGATTGAAGTCTAGACAGGTTAGATCGATCGAACGTGGTTCGATCGATCGAAGTCACTTCGAGCGATCGAAAGTAAGGTCGGTTCTGGGAATCTATAAATAGGGCAGCTACGTCCAGAAATCAGAGTTCGTCGTTTTAACGTACCAGTTGCTGCAGAACCTGTTTAGGGTTCCCAAACCTTCCCTATTCTCACTATTAGGGTTCCCACCAACCCTAGCCACTCCGGGAGCATTCAAGGAGACATAAGGGTGAAGATCTCTTAGAGATTGCTGCTGCACATTGAAGGAGAAGGACTAAATCAGAATTGGGTTCAAGACCATAAGGTAATGCACCTGTCCCCTCTCCTGTATGCATCTATAGAGTTAACGAGTAGTAGATCCAGGCAACCAATAAAAGTTTTGAACTTTGTTTTTTCCGCTGCGCGTTTAATTTTAACTTTAAACCTGTTTTCCCTTTCAAGTACACCATACGAGTCTAGTTATCGCTTCGGATTTTTTCTTTTGCGTTAGAGTTCAGTTATTGTTTTATGGTGGAGTAAACGATAACTGACCAGTTAGTTAGTTTGCTGATCAAAGAGCTTGATCATGGGAATTGCCAATTGGTCTGAGCCAACAATAAAGAGCCCAGGAGGTCTCACTCTTAGCTCCGCTAGGATGCTTGGAAAGGCAAATGAGGATCTTGTCAAGACAGGTTCAATCGATCGAAGTACTCTCGATTGATTGAAGTCTAGGCAAGTTCGATCGATTGAAGAACTTTCAATCGACCTTCAATCGATTGAAGGTTCGATCGATCGAAGCCTCTTCGATCGGTCGAAGGTTAAAGTCGGTTTTGGAAATCTATAAATAGAGCAGCTGCGTACAGGGTTTAATGATCGCCATTTTTCCTATACGAAAGCAGCAGAGACTGTTTAGGGTTTTTCCAAGCCTTCTTATTCTCCCCGTTGGAGTTCCCACCAACTTTAGCCTCTCCGACAGCATCCATAGGAGTCATAAGGGTGAAGACAACCTGGTGAAGCTGCTGCACTATCAAGAAGGTTGAAGATTTCAGAATTACGTTCAAGACACAAAGGTATAGCTCTTGCCCTCTTGTTAGTACGCATCTATGGAATTGACGAGTAGTAGATCCTGGGCTACCAATAAGTTTTTGTAACTCAAACTTTCTGCTGCGCGTTTAAAATAATTTTCAAACCTATTTTTCCTTCACCTGTCTGGGTACACTTCTTTAATATTTTGCTTGAATATACATTGGACCCCCGATGTTATTAATCACATTGCCAGCATGAATGGGAGACCTCTCCGTGTTGATAAAATGATCGCTTCATGTCGAAGAATCACTTATGTTAGTTTGTATTGAGATTGATGCAAAAGATGATTGGATTACGAGCTTTGACCTGGAAGTGGTGGATTCCCGTTTAGGTAACGATTTGATTACTATTCAAGTTGAATATCAGTGGACTCCAACTCGTTATAAGGTGTGTAAGTGTTTTGGCCATGACTGTGCAAGGAGAGACTCAAGCCCAGCCTGCCTCTTCTAACCATGTTAATCAGAACCCTACTCAACAATGGATTCCGATTAACATGGTTTCGATTGACCCGCAAGATATTGCCGGTCCTGGTCAAGAGAATGAGAAGGGCCTGTGGACTCAAGTGGTGGGTAAGGGAAAAGGAAAGGGTGGTGTTTCTATGGAAAGGCAGCGAGCTGCCACTTCTGTCGCTCTTTATGGGCCTACCCCTTCTAATGCTCAACATATTAAGATTAGTAACTCGTTCAACAAGTTGGTGCCTTATGTTTATGACACTACTGGCCTCTCTAAGGAAGCTCATGGATCAGGCTTTTGTGAAGAAGATGGAAGTTTTCAAGCCCAAGATAGAGAGTTTGCCAATGCTAATGTGGAAGTGAACGATGATGAGACTGACAAGGACTTTGATGTTTACTTTGATGCTTCTTTTTCTACTCCCGGACAATCCATATCTTCTAGGCAAAAGAAGAAGAAAGCGAAGATGAAGTTTAGTGGGAGTCGCGCCCAAAGGGTCGCCACAGGACTTGATTGTGTCCTTTGTTTTTGGACGGTTGGGATGGGGTTCTCTCTTTGCTTTTGTAGTTGATAGTGTTCCATCCCATGTTAGAGGTGATCTCTATGCCTTTGTGCTTTTTGTATATCCTAGGGTATGGCCCTTGTATTTTTGTAGATGCCGTTTGGCTTTTCTTTAGTTTGATTAACCCTTTTTCAGAGAAAATAAATAAATAAAATAAAATAAATTCCCTCCAATTCAGCAAAATTTTGAATTATGTGAGAGGGGATAAAATCCCACATGGCATTCCAGGGATTCCCAATATTTGCTCCACATAAGCATGTTAGTGTGGTGTGAACTTCTAATACGTACCATACACCTTCCCCCTTCTTCTAGGTAGGGTTGCAATTCGAGCTGGCTAGTTAGATTTTAGGTCTATTTGCGCTCAACTCGAGTTTTAGTGTAGTCTGCAGAAACCCAAGCCCTACTTTAATGACAACCCAACCCAACTAGGGGTGTGATCGGGTTGCTCGGTTTTTGGGAGGTTTGAAAAGCGACCAATCGATTTTGTCGGTTTTAGGGTTAATTTTTTTTGGTTTGTTTCGATTTTTACACTAACATTTTGATGAAAATCGACCACATCGGTCAGTTGGTGCAATCTAATCGTTTTTGTTGACAACCCTAAACTCAACCCACCCCACCCCACCCCAAGTCAAAGTCCAATTTTACTACTCAAAGCCAAGCCCGAGCCGAAATTGTAACAAAGAAACAACTTCTATAGAGTATCGAACCTAGGATTTTTGTTATAAATTGAAATTTTTTTTTTTTATCAATTTGGTTTTCCAATAGAAACTAACATGATGTATTTTCCATTAAAATTAAAAGATCGTATGATCCCACCGCTAAAAAGAAAAAGTAGATAAACACAATACACTATAATATATATATATATATATATATCCATATATCCATAGAAGTTTGGGCTCGGGCACAGGTTATTCGGGTTAAAAACCACTCCATCCATGCCAAATCCAAATTCAAATCAGGCTTGAACTTTCTACCCCAACATACATTAAAAAAAAACAGTTGTTTCCCAATTAAACTCGAGTAATTCCGAGTGGGCTTGTGTCGCGGTCGGGTTTGCCCATCTGAGTTGGAGTCCTACTTCATGGGGATCATAGGCAAGTAGTTGGCAGCAGGCAAGTTTAAAATTTTAATACTACTTGTCATGATCCCCTTGGAATAAGAGGCAGGTGTATGGCCTGGATTAAAACATCATACCACATCAGCGCCATTCTAAGATAGTGTGACAGTCACCCTTCAATAATTTCTCCTAACAGACATGAAGAATACTCCCACATTTGTTTAGGTGTCTTCTATGATACATGTAAGTAGTTTTGGTTGTATCGCACAACCAATGTATTACCAAAGTGTTTGTAACTTTGGTTCAAAATGTGCTAACATCATGTTAACTGAACTGAAATAATCGAATTATATTTCGGTCAATTTTCAGTTCGTTAGTTCCGAAACTGAATCGAATTAGTCAAAATCGAACTAACTCGACCGAATGCCCACCCCTATATACTGACATGTGTTACAAAATGTTTGGACTAATTTGTAACATTTTAGGACCAAAACCACTAAGATTTAACACATAATTTTCTTTGGTTTTGACTTGTAGTACTTATCTATCTTCTTTGCAATAAATTCACCACAAAATTAATTGTTATACCGAATCATCTATATATATATATATATATATATATTCATAAACTTGAAAAAGAAAAGAACAGGGACACCTAAATAGAAAAATTGCGCACCTGACTACTCCAATAATTGTTGAACCATAATCCCAACGAGCATACAAGTTTAATGATCCAGACGTAGTTTCATACATGGACATTTGCAAAGGCCTTAGCTCCAACGTCGATATAAAAGGCGTTCCGCGATTCGTATTCACTAGACATACTGATATATAATCCCTTTGAGGGACATGTATTATCTCGTACCTCCGCAAAGTGGTGGCATTATTTAGGAGTAAGACCGTTTGCCAATAATCAACTCCAATATACAAATCAAATTCGGGTACTTGATCCTTGGTGTCATAGTTTCCGTACATAAATCTGGCCCTAATCAAGTATTTATTTCCTCTGCCACCTGATGGCCTTAAAGTGTAACAGTTTCGTTCTCCTTCTGGGAAGCTTCTTAATGTCCAGAACTGTCGATCATATGTGGATGTTCGGTATTCAGAAATTACTGTTTCGGGCACACCACTGTCCACAAAGCCTGTATCTGATGTATAATAAATGCTTGTTGTGTCATCCGTGTAGCTCGAATTTTCAGCTATGCCACAATCAATGCTTATGAACCCTGATATGCACATACACACACATATATATATATATATATATATAGAGAGAGAGAGAGAGAGAGAGAGAGAGAGATTAGATGTATGCTTTGTGAAAAAAAACAGATTTTAAGTGACATTGATAAACAGACTTGAGACTGTGTTAATTAGTGTTACCAAACCTGATGGGGGCTGGGCATGAACCACAAATACTATAAGGGCAGAGATACAGAGAAAAGAAAACAGATGGTAGCATTTTGAAATCCCCACCATTTCCAATCTATTGATCAGATTTTTTTTTTAATTATTTATGATGATTATGATTAACATGGAAAAGACTAGAGCTAGCCTTTTGGGCCTTTTATGTGCAAATATTGCATGCCATGACACCCCAACAAATTTGTACGCACTATGTCCCCAATTTCCGTGTTGTTTCTTCTGATGTTTAAGTCATGAATGGTGGGGATCCATTTTCTCAAATCTAATGGCTCTTAAAAGATGACGTATGACGCAGGGTATAAACCAGAGATGATCCTACCAAAGAAAAACAATATTTACTGTAACAGTTATATAATTCCTCCAACTAATAAACAAAAGTTTAAAATTTATAAAAGTATGATATTACAATTATATCCAATATTTACTCATCATAAGGTCCCCTCTCAACTAGTCTCAAGTCGTCGGAGACCGACAAGTTAGAAAAGAGAGCAACGACTAGGTGCTTGAGTCGCTGCTTTACTGCGAAATTATTGAAGTGGGCCTTAGACAGACCGCGTATTTTGTGCCTCGTGACTTTCATTAGTCAATTTGTAAATTTCTCAGAGCACAAGTTGTAGGCAGGGCCGGCCTTGGGGCAATTTTATGAAGCAATCGCATGGGGTTTCAATTTTAGGTTTCATTTTTAGGCCTATTTTTTTTCTATTTTTTTCTTAATTTTTATGAAACTTATCATTTTTAGGCCTATTTTCTTCTAATTTCTATGAAACTTATCATTTTTAGGCCGATTTCCTTCTAATTTATTCCTAATTTCAATGAAACTTAGTATAGAGGCCTCATTTTTTTGGCCCCTTTGAAAATTCGCTTGAGGCCTCGGACAATTTTTGTCATCTCAGGGCCGGCCTTGGTTGTAGGGCACTGCATCTTTATTTATACTTTGAATACATTTTGTTGACTGTAAAATTGCGTATCATTTGTTCATCTTTCTCTTTTTTTTTTTTTTTTTTTTTGTTTATTGACTAATGCAGTGAAATTTAATATTAAATAAAAATTGATTAATAATGTAAAATATTAAACCATACTATATTGATCAATAAAAGAGAAGGATGAGCAGTAAAAGAACAACTTTAAAATAGCAAAACTGTACTGGGAAAGGACATCACTTTAAAAGGACAGCACTTGGGTGTTATTCCTTTAGTATTTTTCGTGCTATTCCCTCTCACAAAAGTGGAATCCAGGACAATTTTTAAAATGTTTTAAAAAAATTATTTTAAAGTGCAAGATCACACTTTTATAAAAGATAACAGCACAAAAAATACTGAAGAAAAAGCACCCGAGTGCTGTCCATCAGTACAGTCCACTTTAAAAACAAGTGCTGTCCACTTTAAAAACAAGAAAACAAAAAACGTTGAAAGTTCGGCAACTAGATGCATTTGATTGCCTTTGAATGAACGGTGGGGATTCATTTTCTAAAAAAATCGAATGGCTCACAAAAGATACGGCGAAAACCAGAGATGGTCCTATCACAGAAGGTAAGAAAAAGAAAAAAAGGGTACCCCCATTTCTCTCTCTTAGAGATGGCGACAGGGTATATTTTGTTACGGACTAGCCTCTTTCTAACGCTTACTCCTGTTAAAAAAGTTTATCAAATTTGCCCCAAATGTATTAGTAACGTAGTCGGATTTGGTCGGTTTTTATTTATACGGTGGCGAGTTTACCATCGGGGTAACTTAAATACAATTAAAAAAAACTTTTATTTAATAATTAATGAATTGAATGATTAATTGACAGACAACCATGACGGGTTTCTCTTATTTCGTGAGTCAAAATTTTCAATTTTCACTCTATGTAATACATATTTTTCTTTTTTATATGTTATAGTGTAAGATATATACATAAGTCATGATATACGTATATATTTTAGCAAATAAAAGGTAGGTATAAGGTTATATTATTACATTTGACGCTTTAATTGGGGCGGTGTGGGTTTTAATCGAGGGCATTTTTAATTACCACCTTCGTCCCAACTCCTATAGGCCTTGTTTGGCAGGCAGGATAAGAGGTCGGATAGTATAACTTTGACCCTATCCGACTTTTGATGCTGCAATCTGGAGGATAAAATAATCTCAAAGTGACTTTTTATCTCATTGAGTTTGGGATAATTGCATCTCAATCCCAAGAGGGGGTAGGTATTAGGTGGGATTAGTAGTTTAGGATAACTTCTATGGACAAAGTGACCTTTTTTTTAGGGGCGGCTAAGGTCCCTACGTTAGACCATTATGCATGGGATAGATCCCTACGGTTTTTTTTTTTTTTTTTGTGCTAAAGGTCCCTGTAATTTTTAGTGGACGAAAATATCCACTTTCCTTATATTCAACAATTACACTACACACATGCCACCTCATCTCATAATTTAAGGAAGTTAGCTATGTTTTGTTTCCCAAACTTTAAATTGTCATAACTTCTAAACTGCAAATTATTTTTTCATAAAAATTATATATTCGTAACCTACAAAACAAGATGTCACAGTCCGGTCCTACAATAGCGGAACCGGAGCCCGTGGCACGCCACCGACTCTAACCCAATTCATTAACGTTCCCAAAATTAGGTTTGAAGAACACACGCAGCGGGAAAACAAAACACATTTTCAAAACTAGTAATTCAGTCGACTGAGCCTGGACATCAGTCGACTGAAGAAAGCAGAGAGCTTTCAAAACAGGTTTAACAGACCATTCAGTCGACTGAGACTGGGGTCCAGTCGACTGGGCCTACACCTTCAATCGACTGAATCCCCTCTTTCGGTCGACTGAAGCAAGCAGAACCAAAATGAACACAAAACCTACAGAGGTCCAGTCGACTGAGGCAGGGCCCAGTCGACTGCCTTTGCCATAAATGGAAGCAGTAGCTAGCAGGCACAAGGGTCCAGTCGACTGAACACTGGATCAGTCGACTGCTCCCCTGACAGCAGCCCAATCTGCAGAAAAACAAGTTTCAAAGATTTTCAAAAACAACCAAGTGTTAACCACACACTCCAACCTCTCATCAAAGTAATCCTAGCAATATTAAAACATTACCAAAGTATAATTACAACATGTTCCTATTGTCCCAAAACTACAAGATTTACGTTCAAGTTGCCTTCTAAAAGAACTCCCCAACCCACGTGCTCACTTCTCCGATTCCTCGCCAACATTAACACCTGAAATGGTTATTTGAATAACCACACATAATCAATTTGTTTAAGCTAATGCTTAGTGAATAAATTAACATATGCACATGAATGATAAACATGTCCGCATTCACATCTCTACATTTCATACTAGTCACCGGAGACTCACGTGCCCGTCCATGCTCCCAATCCGCGACTCCTCGCCAAAAAGTCCACGCGAAAGGGTAAGACCCACGATTCTTCTCTTCAATCGTGCGACCTTAATGCCTATACCGGCTCCACAAAATGGCACGGTGACCACGTACTCCTTCTGACCCAAATAAGCAACTTAACATGCTCAAATACATATCACCATGCTCGTGGTAATCAAAACATTTCATCGTGCTATTGGGCCTACTTATCAATATAAATGCCCAATATGAACTACACAAGATATCTCTAAGTATTAATACATACTATTCAAACATAACATGAATACATGTCAAGAAACCATTCCAAAAACATAGTTGAATCACTCACCTCCGATTTACGCTCTTAAACTTCGATTCAAAGAAAACCCGTATACAAAGAACGTGCAGAAGTCTGTCTAGTACAATTCCTATGGATCAAAATTCCATTTATCAACTTTTATGAAAAATTCTAGAAAACAACTTTTCGAAAAACTTGGCCAAACAAGCCCTAACATATATCAAAACGAAACTCTTACTTCGAGGAGCTCGAATATGAAATATGGGAGAAAACAGACTGACGGAAGGTCGTCGTTTGGCGTCACAAAGCTCTAAGCTCCAAAATCTCCCTATGGCCTCCTTTTTGGAAATTTAGGTTAAGAACTTGAAAATATCTCAACCATCTCTATCTATATATAGGCAAAACTCTCGGGAATTACGTTTACCTCCCCACGAGTTTTCAAAACTCCTAATTAGTCTCTGAAACTTCCTATACAGCTTATTCATAGCTTTACGAGTGAAAACTCAAAATTGTAAAAGTTTTCGACTAAGTTTCGTTTGGTCGCTAAAACGCGAATTTCTACATGACATTTTCGAAGTTGCTAATTAGCCTACCAATTAATAGCGTGTTCATTCGTTCTCACCAGGATGCTAAATCTAACAACAGAAATCTATTCTAAGTCAGAAAATAATACAGCTATTGAAATACACAGGTAAACATTGATTTTCAGATAAACATTTAAAATGTTCCACAGTGACCGTCTCATACTCGGAGAGACTTCACAACAACAAATCCTCAATCACCACAGTTTCAAAGGGTTCTCTAATACAGACACCCAAATCAACTCGTGAGTCAAAACTCACCCAAACATGTGTCATAAGACACGCCACAACACATTATCATGCATGACAATGTAATGCAAAAGCAATAACACAAATACGGGTGTTATACAAGATCTATCAAACAAGATCCATAATGACTATAAAAAAAAAATGAAGAAAAAAAAACAAACAGTGACATTTGCACCATGCATTGTTTTCAAACAGTAACATGTGTTACTGTCTTTAAGTGATATCCAAGTAAAGACAATAACATAATAACATCGACAGTATTTCTTCAAATTGACCAAATAATTGCAAAATTGTGGTCATTTTATCAGATGATACTACATTTATAATACTTTCTAAGTAAATACAGTAACATATTATAAATAAATAAATAAACTAAATGTTTTTACAAAAATAGTAACATCATTGTTGCAAAAAGTTGTGAAATTATGGTCATTTAGTAGATGTTACTATCTTTAAAAACTATCCCCATGCAAAAACAATAACATGCCATTAAAGATTGGCAACATGGTATTGAACAAAGAAATAGTAACATGTCGTCGACAATAACATTTCTTCAAATTGACCTAATAATCGCAAAATTATGGCCAATTTTCAAATGTTATTGTCCAGTTAAACAGTAACATATCATCAAAATAATAATAATAATAATATTCAAAGGTAAGTATCATGTTACTTTCGCAAAGAGAGACAGTAACATTAAGTTATAGTGGTCCAACAGAACATGAATTTTTTATTTTATTTTATTATTATTTTTTTTCATAGTCACTATAGATCTTGTTTGATAGATATTTCGTTCCAGATTACAAATATATAAATTTTATTCAAAATGGAGTTGTGGTTTGAAAGTTATAGCATTTTGAAGTTGAAAAAAAAAAACCCTTCCTTGAAGAACGTGCTGAGATGGCAAAACAGAAACAACAATGTTCTACATGTGTGATGGGGGCAAATTTGCCAATAATTATAACACCCGTACCCGAAAATAAGGGCTGATTATTATGTTAATATGCATTACTTATTATAATTAGTATATGTTATGAATTAAGGGGAGGCTTTGGACTCGCCCGCAATAAGTGTTTAGTGAAGGACACATTTGGAAAGTCCCCAGTAAGGTGGGACAGGTAATGAAGTGCGACCCATTGAAGGGCCCAAATAATAAAATTTGCATTTTACCTGTTAATATGCATTTATATGGTTAAATGAATACTTGTTTAAAAATGCCTCTATATGATACTTCTATATGTGTTAGCATTTGGTATCAGTTTGGATACCCAAATAAGAGCATAACTGAAAAGATTCATAATTAGTCGGTGCGATAGCAACTTCATAAAATATTTGGGACCATGTGTGGGACCCATACGAGACTTAGATAAACACTCATTTAGATAATTGGGTAGTTAATGAAATGTTTGAGGGATTTCATAATAAGAACTAAAGAAATTTCGGGGGTGTAAATGGAAGAAGAGTAAAACATTGACAACTCAATGCATATTATGCATAGGTGTCTTGTGAGTGAGAGACCATTTATAGAAATTAGATAGAAAATTAGAGAGGAAAGAGAGAAACGACGAGATTACGTAGCTCTGACATCGTTAATTCACCGTTCCATTGATGTTGTCGTCCAATTCGGCAACCGAAGTTGTATTCAGACTCGTGGAGGTGAGACGGTCGTTTCTATATCTTTCTTTTACATTTTAATCATCGTATTTTGGTAGCTCATTCTAATCGACGACACGCGATTGTCGAAAACTTGTATGATTTACTCCGAAATAGGATTTAAGCAAGAATTGTTAAGAACTTCAACTTTTCTAAGCTTATTTGAGGTAGAAATCATATAATGTGAGTTTTCTAACTAAAGTTTGATTGTGCTTAAATGTGCTAAATGCTTCAATCGTATCTAGAGTTTATAAATTCATGTTTAGAAGCTATGAAGTTGCTAGATTGTGAATAACATGTCAATATATGAAATTGTCATGCTTATGTGTTATGTGTTTATGTGGTGATCAAAGAACGCTGGGAAATAATTCATTGTTGGGAGTAATTATAAGGGAAGTGAAGGAGAAGAATCCGTCGAAAACGGAAGTCCAAGGAATAGAAGTGACCACGGGGTCAAGGGAAGGTCTTTGGGTTTGACTGAATCATTTAACCAGTGGTTCGGCGATCACGAATATGAGTTTTGTGTTTATCTATCGCATTGCACGTTAAGCATTCAATCATGTTTAGATTGCTCACTAAGCGTAATGCTTAAAAAAACCGTTTTTCTTTTCTATTATGGTAACAATCATTGCAGGTTCAGAGCAATACTCAGAGAGGAGGTGACATGCTGGGGAATGGGGGAGATTTAGAACTTGTTTACATGTTTCTTGAACTTGTAAATTATTATAACATATGGTTAGGAATCCTTGAACTTATGTTGTAAAATAGGTAGTTAGTGGATTTAGAGTTTGTCCATGTGAATCTTATGCTTTTCCGTGTGTTAAAACTATGTTGATTTGTGTATGTTGTTGTGGTTGGGCCATTCCGGCAAGTTCGGATGGTGTCACAAGTGTCTCAAACAAGTTTTGGTTGTAATCAAATGGTTTGTAAGGTTAATGAACTTTTTTTGGATAATTTTCTATGTATGAGTATGCTAGCTAATATTTGAGGTTGATGGCTTGATATGATCCAATTGTAATTTGAGTGAGATTTGGATCATGTTTCAACTGTGTCAGAAAGCTTGGGTATAGTTGAAGACATGTTTATGAGTGATTTGAAAGTGTTTCCAAGAGTTTTTATGATGTTTGGGATTAATAATGAGACTTGAGAATGTTTTTGGCATGTAAAAATAGGGTTTTAGTAGCAAAAATGTATTCTGCAGAATCCGGATCGATCTGGATTAAAAGATGGATAGATCCAGGCTTTTTGGGGGACATTCTACTAGAAATAATAAAGTCGAATTGATCCAAGTTTAAAGGGCGGATCGATCCACTTACAAATTTCGCTGCACGTCGACTTTACGGAAACATGCATAACTCTTTTTAGAAAACTCGGATTCGTGCACCATTTTTTGCGTTGGAATCGAGACTTAAACTTGTAAATTTTAACCATATTTTATTTATGACCATTTTTCCCTTGAGGTTGTTTTGTCACAACAAGGTTATTTTATGTTGTTTAATCCACGTCTTTCTTAGAAATTTACATGTTTTCGATATTTGCTAATTAGTGTAATTTGGGCGCTTATAGCATTGTTACATGTGTCCTAATCTGCCGGTGGCTGGTTGGGGTGTGACAAAAGTAGACTTAGGCCATAAAATTAAAAAACGATTGTACTTACCTCCTTAAAAAAAAGGGGGCTAGGTTTATCCTCTATTTCCTTCCAATGCAGGGACTTCTACTTAATTTTCCCATTTTTTTTTTAGATCTGCTTTTTCTTTTATTTCTTTATTTATTTTCAGATCTCTTTTTTTTTAAAAAAAAAAATCATATTTCTTTAGTGCTTTTTCTGATTTTTCCATATGCTTAAATAACATTAAAAATTCAAACTTACAAAATATATCGGAAATCAAGAAAATAGGAAGTAAATTGACTCATTAAATTCAAAACTTCAATTTTAAATTTTAACACTATTTTCTTTTCTTTCCTATGTTCCTTACCAACCAGACAAATAAAAGTATTTTTCGTAGGCTCTGTTTGGTCCTATGTACTCCAATAATACGCTTCAATGCGTGTACGAAATACTTCCCTAAATACCGTATTTGTCCCCACCATAATTATAATTTGGTGTGCAAATAGGAATTCCGCAAATCTGTATTGAAGGTACAAAGAAGACAACCCTATTTGCAATATGCACTATTGAAGATAGTCCAAAACATCCACCAAGAAATAAAAGCCAGTTCTAAAATTCTATTTCTGCAGAAACCAGATTATAGAAATACGTATTTTTTTTAAAGAAAAATTATGTAATATGTGCTGCAGAAGATGTGGATTGGTTTGTGCAATATGCTGCAGAAATTGTGCTTCAGAATTGTGTCATCAGATTGAGGATACTGTGCTGTTTTGATGTTGTTTCTGTTTGCTTATGAATTTGGGGTTCTGATAAAAAAAAAAAAGTAGAAGCAATGATGAATCACTCTCTCACCAAAGTATCTTGCAACAATAAAATTTAAAATGAGCTTGTAGCCAAATGAGCAGTAGAGGGACTTCAAAAATGACTCGAGTTTCCAAGGTTTTGAAGGGAAAGTGGTGGATTCGATCTCGACTTTTTGGCACATAAAGCTTTGATTGTTGTGGTGGTTCAAGTATAAAGATGATCCAGTTAACAAAACCAGTAATGATATGTTATGCAACATAGAAGCGGCATGCAAGGTCAGGATCCCCCCTCATTCGAGGCCACAGGTTTGGAAGTTGCTGGTTACCTATACTTTTGGCCGATGGCATCATAGGATCTACTGCTTTCCTTTCAAGGCTGGAATTTTTTGGGGTCTGGAGGCTTTCGGACAATGGCTTCAGGTTATTGAATTGATTGGGCATCGTGTTGCTGGCTTTTTTTGTTAGTGGTTGTTGGGTGGGTTGGGTTGTAATCTGTGTGGGTGTCCTGCTTGTGTTTTTTTTATTGTTAAGTGGGCTGATTGAATTTTGGGGTGTAATCCTTGATTTTTATGATTAATAAAATTGTGCTTTGTTGTTCAAAAAAAAAATCGTGCAATCCATACACCAATAAGAAAGACAGTACACCCATTTTTAACACGTTTTACAAATTAACCAGTTTTTGTTGCCCAAGAACCCATATGAAATCACCCTTTGTTGGAGAGAAAAAGACAATTCTACAAGGACCATGATATAAACACACTCATATGAGACAAGACATATACAACAATGATTCAACTCAAAATACTTTTATACCCACCTTGCACATAGTATTGGGGCAAGGTTAGCTAGGTCTCTCTACCTTGCTTGAGGAACAACTCCACTTTCCAAGTTCATAGCAGTCACTCCAATGGCATCATTAGTAGACGGTGGCTCACTTCGTGCTGTCTCCATTGCCAAACACTCCTTTAATTGCATCACCACATGATTCATTGTTGGCCTTTTCATGGAATTGCGAGACACACAAGCCATTGCTGTTTCTACAGCTTTCCAAACAGAATTAACATCGTAATCTCCTCGTAATTTTGGATCAACAACATTTGTGATATCTCCCATTGCAAGCCTTGAATTCACCCATTGAATTATGTGAACCACGTCAGTGCCTTTTGTTATTGTGAGTCTGCCCGTGATAATCTCCAAGATAACAACCCCAAAGCTATACATATCACTTTTTTTTTCTGGTAGTCTATTCGATGTGTAATAACTGCAAACAAAATGTATAAAAATCTGTAATTTTCTTACAGTTTATTGAAATTTTGATTTCTATGATTCAAGGTATCTTTGAGAATGCATGAAATAAGATCAAATGCAACATTATTCCCAAACAATGCTTAAGCCAATTTGGTTAAGTTTTAAAGAATATAATCTGATTAGTGTAGGCCAGGTATGCCCGAAAAAATAAACTTACTCAGGGTCAAGGTATCCAGGAGTTCCAGCAACTATTGTGGAGACATGAGTTCCATCCTCGGTTGGGAAAGCTCGGGATAGTCCAAAATCAGCAAGTTTGGCTTGGAAGTTTGAATTTAACAATATATTTGTACTCTTCACATCTCTATGGACTATGGGTGGCTTACAACCGTGGTGCAGATACTCAAGTCCTATGATTCAAATTCACATTTTAGTAAAACTAGTAAATAACCAACAAAAAAATGATTTTTTCTGCATAGAGTGATAGGAATGGTGGAGCCTAATCACAAGAGCTCGAGAATAGTTTCGGTGGAGATTCTATTGGCAAAAGGATAAAGAAGTCTGGGCGAGGCATTGCCGCCTAAGCGGGCAAGGGGGCGAGTTTAGGTGCGGAGGTTTATTCCTTGAACTTGCTGGAATGCCACCCGCCAGATGATCCGCCCGGGAGGGCCGCTCGAGCGGGATCGGGGATTTGCTGCAGATTTCTATTTCCTAATAGGTTTAGGAAGCTGTTTTGAGCTAGCACTGTTGATTGTCTTAGGGGCCGTTTGATAAAACTGAAAATGAACTGCTGAATTTTAAGTACTGAAAATTTTAAGCGATTGAATTTGCAATACTTAAAACAGTGTTTCAAATACTGAAATGGAATACATTCAGTGATTCTTTTTAGTAGAAAATTTTCACTAAAAGTTTTCAGCAATTTTTTGGTTAGTTTTTCAATTAAGTGGTAAGTTATCAAACGCACTGAAAATAACTAAGTGCTGAAAATTTTCATTTTCACCACTTAATTGGGTTATCAAACACACCTTACTAACCTTGTGCTTCATCCATTGAAATTTGGAGTCTCTCTTCCCAACTCAATGCATTTGGATTTCGTTCTACATTAACAAGTAACAATTTCAAATCAACATACAAGCCAAAAAGTGCATACATATTACAGTGAATTTTTTCTATTAGGAGATGTGTACCTGACAGATGTTGCTGTAAGTTCCCATTGGCCATGTACTCGTATATGATTCCCATGTCGGTGCCTTCATTGCAGTACCGAACAAGAGAAGTTAAGTTCTTATGATGAACACTCATCAAAAGATTAGCCTGCAGTTCAACACGAGACAACTCAGTTCAACATATGCACATCAATGAGCTTATACAACTATGAGATTTTTATTATTATGGAGATTTGAAGTTACCTCAGCTTGGAATTCCTTATACCCTTGTACTGATGAAAGAGAGAGCATTTTTACAGCAACTTGAGTTTGATCTACAGAGCCAAAGTAAACTGTTCCAAATCCTCCTTTCTCAATAACTCTTTGGAAGTTGTTTGTGATCCTCAAGACCTCAGAGTATGTAAACTCGCGATTCTTTACCTCAACCAACCTCTCTCTGTTGTTTAATATTTCAGGGTCTACCCTCCCGGCTTCTGAGATCACGTCAACAAAGATTTATGAGTTTCGCGAAAGTTTTAATATTGTGTTGTTTATAACTTTATCAATTTTGAACTATAAGGACAATTGTTCTTATACCTTGTGGTTTTCTCTTTTTAATGAACCATAAGGCAACTAATGCCGCGATTATGAGCACTACTACTCCAATGATAGATGCTACTACTGGAACAACAACATTGTTCCCGTTGTTTTTGCTTGGAGAAGACTGACTTGGATTGTTGTTTCCACCCCCAAAGCCATCAATACTGTTCATTTCAACAAAATGTTAAAAGACTTCTAATTTATTAATTTTTTTTTTGAACAGCAAGCAAATTATATTGAAAAAACCATAAAGGCCGAAAGAGAAAATATACCCCAACAGGTAGATACACAGATCACACAGCCCAAAACAGCCTCGACTCCAAAGAACAAAAAAACAAGGCTGCAAGCCTTCCCTATACCCCGCAAGCAAGCATAACCCCAATCATACTTACTGCTACAACATACAACAAAACCAGTAGACCTTAGAAAAATAATAAAACCCATCAATAAAAGGACATGCACCAGACCACTATCATAATCAAGAACATACCCACTTCACCAAACAGATTGAAGATTCTGCAGCTCCTGACACTCACATCAATAAAACCAAATAGCAAGAGATTAAAGATCATAGTATCACTCGGGCTGAAATGCTGAAGAAATACTGCAGAATTGATTCTACTTTAATTGTTTTGCAGATTTTTGAAATCTTTGCTGATATGCTAAACTGGCTGGTTTGATTTGGGGCTTTTTGTGCTGTTTCTTGCTTTTGTTTTTTGAACAGCAAGA
Organism: Hydrangea macrophylla; assembly: GCA_033977485.1. Lineage (NCBI taxonomy): Eukaryota > Viridiplantae > Streptophyta > Magnoliopsida > Cornales > Hydrangeaceae > Hydrangea > Hydrangea macrophylla. Next base: position 144,169,021 of record CM066991.1, read on the forward strand.
AGCAATTTCAAAAATAAAATCAAGAGACAAAGAGACTTAAAGCTCCTAGCACAGAGTAAGAATACACCTCAGCAAAAAAAACAAAGCACCTTATCCCAGTCTTTAAAGACTCAACAATCTGGGGCAACCAACAGCAAACACTAAGCCACCCTTGAAGAAACATAATGTACCATCAAGACGTTGTGAGCAAGTACAAGACTCCCAAAAACTAGCATCACTCTAAGACTGCCACAAAGCAACTCCACCTTATATTCCAAACAGCAATTATGAGCCGAAAAAAATTAGCTCTCCAAGTTGCACTTGCAAATCCAAAAAAGAAAAAAATCCACCCATGTAAAGCTGGCCATTAATTGGTAAGTTGCAGCCACTCAGCAGAGCTACAGAAGCAATCCAAGCCAGAAACTCGACTCGAGCACCAACAGCAGCAGAAAAGCAAACCAGCAGCAACAATCCCGGCTTATCAGATTCCAAAAGCAAAATGTTTATTTTGAAGCAAGCAGCAGCTCACAGCTCCCATAGATTAACCGCACCGTTCGAAACGTCGGTATGGCCAGGATATGAGGCCACAACTTGAAACAGCCAAAAAGCTTCCAAACCCATCAGCAGTAGCACTAGCCATAGCAGATTTCAGCTTTAAGAGTATCACTTGCAGCACCAGGAAGTATTGACAGTAAATGAAACCCATGACAACAGCAGCCCCAACAGTCACAAATGAAACCCATGAGCTTCACAATCTCCAGAATGTCCTGGTGCTAATCAAAGGAAGCAAGCGCCATGCCAGAATAGCCGCTTGCAAAGCGGGGGTATTTGTACAATACAACCGCGCTAAAAGAAAGAATTGCATTAGTTTTGATCACAACTTCCCGTTTTATCTGCAATTTGCATTACAATGCTAGTTTTAGACAATATGATTAATCTATGATAAGTTGTATTGTTTTAGCTACTATTTGTGCAGGTGAATGCTGCTGTATAAAAGACTGAAAGATTTGATAAAAAGGAGATGCTTTGTTTCAAAGAAGAAAGATTGAAGAAGAATTGCAGAGTTCGAGCGATCGACATAGTTCGAGCGATCGAGTTTCCGATCGATCGAAGGAAGTTAAAGCGATCGACAAGTCAAGTTGTTAGATCGATCGAGAGAGTTTCGATCGATCGAAAGTCCCTTTTATCAGATTATACGCGCATGCAGCAGTTGCGGGTTTTTGAACCCTAGCTCTTAGGTTTAATATATATCTTCATATTGTATACGTCCAGAGAGGACGCCCAACTTTGTTTTATCAGTTTTAGATAGAGAGGAGAGAGTTTTTCCTTGGTTTTTTGTAGGTTTCATTGAAGATTTAGCATTGTGAACTAGATTTCTTTAGTTAATACAAGTTATCTTCATTCCAGGTTCTTGATCTATTGCTTATTTGTTTTCTGCACTTAGTTAATCATAGTATACTTTTTAATCTCGAGTAGTTTTATGTTAATTAGATCGTACTCACTAGTTTTATAGTTTTAATGCAAAACTTTCATACAAACATTGTTTCAATGAACTTTTACGTTAAATATCAATCTGTGGTACTCCAGACAATGTCTGAGTAGTCCTAGGGTTGGGAAATCGCGATGAAATCGTGATTTCAGGCCTCTGCCATGCAATATTTTTTTCTTCCTGTGTTCGATCGATCGAAAGTATGTCGATCGATCGAGACAGTGACTTAGTCGAGCGATCGAGGAAATTTCGATCGATCGAGAGATGAAGATATTCGATCGATCGAAAGCGCGTCGATCGATCGAGGGTTCTGATTCTTGAGAACACCTAAAACAGTATTCTAAGACTTTCTGTTTTAAGGATTTGTTATCAAATTGTCCCTAAATGCTCAGTTTGTCAAAACAGTCTTTAAACTTAAGGCCTTAAAGCATTTTCTTTCAATATATTTTGCAAACCACCCTCAATGCTAACACCATTGTAGGTGAGAGTCTTAACTATTGGATTAAACCGTTTTTATGTATTTCAAACTTAATTGTGATGATGTAGTCCCGGTCATGAAAGGGCTATTGATTTTATATCTTTAGAGAAGTACAGAATACTGTAGTAGGTGTACTCCTTTGAGCTTAATTGCAATTGCATGGTAGAAGGTTAGGTCACGGTGGATTCGTGTAATCCCAACACTTTCTTTTATTAAGAAGAACCGTTTCTTTTAGAATAGTGCTTAGTTAGTTAATCGTTAGTTAGTTAATCGTTAGTTAAGTTAATTTAGTTGTCTTTAATTCTAGTAGTTGTTAACTGTGGAACTTTGTGTTCTACACTTCATTTTAAATATTGATTTTTGTTTTCTCTTTAGAGTCTAATCTAGGTAGTTTAATTCAACACCTTCCCTGTGGGATCGACCTGGACTTAATCCAGTTACTACTTGCACGTCTACCTACACTTGGGTATTGCACACAAGCGCACACAGAAAAAAATTCGTGTCAAGTTTTTGGCGCCGTTGCCGGGGAAGGCGACGAGTTAATTCTTAGATTACCTCAATCTCTTTTCATCTATTTCTCTTTTTGTTTTCTTTATTCTTTAGTTCTCTAGGTAAACCTTCACCCTAGGGACTCTCCTAGTTCATGTCCGAGAATTCTATCGAAGGATTCTTTGGAAATCCATTCTACTGCTCTGACTCTGATAGTTCCATCAACCCGATTATCACTCCAACTGCATCAATGGATGATCATCAGAGTGAAAACGGTGACAATGTTGTGGTGCCAATCGATGAGGCACTCCGTCCTCTTTGCGATCTTATGCAACCAGAACATGCACCTACGCCCTCTTGCATTCAAATCCCACCACACAATGGCGAATTTCAGTTTCGCAATGGGATGATTCAATTGCTTCCCACTTTTCGAGGATGTTTGCAAAACATTCTCGCAAAATTGTCCTAGGGAGGTGACGCATTTAATGCTATTCCCCTTCACTTTGAAAGATAAAGCGAAGGCGTGGCTTCACTCCCAAAAGCCTAATTCAATTTTCACCTGGCATGCGATGAGCACCGCATTTCTGAAGAAATTCTATCCTACTCGCATGACCACAGATCTTCAGCGTCAAATTAATTCCTATAAACAAAAGAGCAATGAAACCTTCACACAAGCGTGGGAGCGTTTCAAAGATTTGCTTCTCTCATGTCCACACCATGGGTTTGAGAAATGGCGAACGATCAGCTTCTTTTATCAGGGATTAAATGGTGAAACAAAGAAGTTGGTGGAAACAATGAGCTCTGGGCCATTTCTGCGAAAAAACACTGAAGAGGCTGAGGCCCATTTCGAATGGTTAGCTGAATACGCTCATGAATGGTCAAATTCTGACAATATCTCACGATCACAGATATCCTGTGTAGAAGAGAAAAGCCTATATCAGCTAACCAATGAAGATCGCCTCATGACTAAGTACGCAGAGTTAGCAAAGAAGGTGGAAGAGTTAAGCATGAAAGGAGAGAGTTCTAGGCAAGTCATGCCTGAAGAACCATGTGGCACATGCAACATGTTGGGACATACAACTCAGTATTGTCCTAATGTGCCATATTTTCAAGAGCAAGCCCCTGTAGAGATGAATGCCATGCAAGGTTTTCGAGGGGCGGGGAATTCCAACAATACTTTTCAAAGTAATAATAGATGGAATCACCCCGGTTTTGATTGGAGAAACAATGCTGGAGCCCAAAATCAATATCAACAGCAGCCCTACAACAATAATCAGTATCAAGGGCAAAACAATAGGCCGCCCCAGCATTACAATCAAAACAGAACTAATAATTACAATCAAGCTCAACCCTCTAATGCACCACAAACCAATGCCTATGTGCCCCCGCACAAGAAGGTGCAAGAGGAGGAGCCACTTGCTAATGCCAATCTAACGCAGCAACTCATCCAAATGATGAGTAAAATGTCTGCCACTTTAGAGAGGATAGATGCACGGCAAGAGAGCTCAGGAGGAACATTCCCTGCCCAACCACTTCAGAACCCCAAGGGACATAACAATGGTCCTAATAATCAAGAACATGCTAAAGCTGTGACCACACTGAGAAGTGGAAAAGTCATAGAAAAAGGCATACCTCTGTCCACTTCCGAAGTGTACAAAGAGGGGGAAGTGTTGGACAAAGAAGTTGAGCTACCATCTACTCGAGAGGAGGAGCCGTCTACTAATGACGAACCAATAAAGGAAAACCTAGAAGCTCCTAGAGTAGAAGAAGAAGTTGAGCGAAGGCCGGGAAAGGAATTTGTTAAGGAGGAACCACCAAAATGCCCCTTTCCTGCACCTTATCCTCAACGGTTGAAGAAACCCAAGAATGAGACGAAGAATCAGGAGTTTTTGGAATTGTTTAAGCAAGTTAAGATTAACCTTCCACTCCTAGATGCTATCAAGCAGGTGCCGGCCTATGCAAAGTATCTCAAAGATCTATGCACGGTCAAGAGGAGGCAAAGCGTGAAGAAACATGCTTATGTCGCGTGCCAAGCTAGCGCGATCATTCAAAACGAGTTGCCTCCAAAACTCAAAGATCCCGGTACACCTACTGTCTCATGCAGAATTGGGAATCAAAAGATAGACAACGCACTCCTTGATTTAGGAGCAAGCGTAAATCTGCTGCCATATTCAGTCTATAAACAGCTAGGGTTGGGTGAACTCAAACCCACTCGAGTTGCTTTGCAGTTGGCAGACAGATCCGTGAAATACCCTAGAGGGGTATTAGAGGACGTCCTGGTCCAGATAGACTCGTTTGTATTTCCGGTGGATTTTGTGATATTGGACACAGAACCTGTGTCTAATCCTGGTGCACATATCCCGGTTATCTTTGGACGGCCGTTCCTCAACACCATCGATGCCACAATCAAAATTAGAAGTGGTATCATGACAATCGTATTCGGGAACATGACATTGAATGTCAAGATCTTTTCTAATCCCCGACCTGAAGAATACGATGATGAGGAGGAAGTCCATTATATAGACACGGTTATTGAAGATGAAGTTGATTTGGTCGACTACAAAGATCCTTTGGAAGTCGTGATGACACAATTTGGCGATAACTATCAGCCTGAAGAATCAACTCCATTGGATGCTGACCTAAATCAGACGTGTCTTATGATGGATACGATAGAGGAGGATAGAGCCGATTGCATGTGGGTCATGCCATATGAACAACTGCCTCCTAAAACCAAATTGGTAATGCCCTCTAGTTTCCAGTTCCCGGAGTTAGAATTGAAGGAGCTCCCAAAAGAGCTGAAATATGCATTCCTAGGAACCGGAAAAACTTATCCTGTAATTATTTCATCAGCTTTAACTCATGAACAGGAAAGTAAGCTAGTGGATATGCTGAAAAAGCATAAGGATGCTATGGGATGGACAATTGCTGACCTCAAAGGCATAAGCCCATCCATATGCACGCATAAGATATATCTGGAGGAAGACGCCAAACCCTCAAGGCAAATGCAAAGGCGTCTGAATCCCAACATGCAAGAAGTGGTTAAGAAGGAAGTGCTTAAACTACTTGATGTTGGGATGATATATCCAATATCTGACAGTCCTTGGGTTAGTCCTACCCAAGTAGTTCCAAAGAAAGCGGGCATAACGGTCATTCCGAATAAAGAAGGTGAATTAGTACCGACACGTGTCCCCACTGGATGGAGGATGTGCATTGACTACAGGAAGCTAAATACTGTGACCCGAAAGGATCATTTTCCTTTGCCATTCATGGACCAAATGCTAGAACGAGTGGCGGGTCATAAGTACTACTGCTTCTTAGATGGATACAGTGGGTATAATCAAATTGAGATTGCTCCTGAAGATCAGGAGAAAACCACGTTCACGTGTCCATTCGGTACTTTCGCCTACCGACGAATGCCATTTGGCTTATGTAATGCACCGGCTACATTTCAGCGGTGCATGCTAAGCATCTTTAGTGATATGGTCGAAAACATCCTTGAAGTTTTCATGGATGACTTTTCAGTTTTCGGCCATAGCTTCGAGGATTGCCTCAGCAATCTCGAACAGGTTTTAATGAGGTGTGAGGACAAACACCTAGTCTTGAATTGGGAGAAGTGTCACTTTATGGTGACCAAGGGTATAGTTCTAGGCCACATAATATCCGATGAAGGAATCCAAGTGGATAAGGCTAAGATCGACATAATCTCAAACCTACCCGTCCCCCGTACAGTGCGAGACATTCGTTCATTTTTGGGGCATGCGAGTTTTTATCGTCGATTTATCCAGAATTTCAGTGCAATCTCTCGACCCCTTTGTCAACTTCTTGTCAAAGATGCACCTTTCGAATGGTCAGAGAGTTGCCAGAAGTCCTTCGAGGATTTAAAAGATCTCCTCACCTCCGCACCTATAATACAGGCACCCGACTGGAGTTTGCCTTTTGAATTAATGTGCGATGCTAGTGATTACGCCATTGGCGCAGTCCTAGGCCAGAGGAAGGACAATAAGCCGCATGTGATATACTATGCCAGCCGAACCTTAAATGAAGCTCAAATAAATTATACTACTACTGAAAAGGAGCTGCTGGCCGTAGTATTCGCTCTGGACAAGTTTAGGTCTTACCTGATAGGGTCGCCAATCGTCTGCTTTACAGATCATTCGGCCCTCAAGTATCTTTTGTCAAAGAAAGACGCTAAACAACGGCTTATCCGCTGGATACTCTTACTCCAAGAGTTTGATTTAACAATCAAGGACAAGAAAGGAGTAGAAAATGTGGTTGCGGATCATTTATCCCGGTTGACTTTTACCGATAACACTGAATCCCAATTCATTAAAGATGAGTTCCCAGATGAACAGCTACTGGCAGTAAGTAGTCTGCCTTGGTATGCTGATGTGGTAAACTACCTGGTCACGGGTGAAACACCGACCCATTGGTCGAATCAAGATAGGAAACGGTTCCTCTCGTTTGCACGCCATTTTTTCTTTGATGACCCATACCTTTTCAAATACTGTGCTGATCAGGTCATCAGGCGTTGCGTACCCAACGAGGATATAACCGTTATCTTAGCGTCATGCCATTCTGAGGCATGCGGTGGCCATTTTGCGTCGCAGAAGACCGCACAAAAAGTGTTGCAAAGCGGTTTTTACTGGCCCACAGTCTTCAAAGATGCTTATTCCTTTTGTAAGACATGCCAACGCTGTCAAAAGCTTGGAACCATTTCTAAAAGGAATTCTATGCCTCTAACCCCTATCATCACAATTGAAATATTTGATTGTTGGGGCATAGATTTTATGGGCCCATTTCCCAAGTCGAATAACTGTGAGTACATACTCCTTGCCGTGGAGTATGTATCGAAATGGGTAGAAGCGATACCAACGAGACGAAATGACCACAGAACGGTCATGTCATTTCTCAGAGAACATATTCTGTCTCGTTTTGGTACTCCGAAAGCTTTACTAAGTGACCAAGGCAAGCATTTCTGCAATAGGCCCTTGGAGTCACTTCTCAAGAAATACGGAGTCCATCATAAAATCGCTCTTGCTTATCATCCACAGTCAAATGGGCAAGCAGAATTGGCTAACCGAGAAATCAAGCATATTCTCGAGAAAACGGTTAGTTCCAATCGAAAAGACTGGGCATACAAATTGACTGACGCGTTATGGGCATACCGTACTGCCTATAAGACGAATCTTGGAATGTCCCCGTATAGACTAGTTTACGGGAAAGCTTGCCACCTTCCGGTTGAAATTGAACATAAAGCTTATTGGGCGACACGCTCATTGAACTTTGATATTCAAGAGGGAGGTCAGCTACGCAAGCTCCAACTTGCAGAGCTAGAGGAAATACGACGAGATGCGTATGACTCTGCAAAGTTGCATAAGGAAAAGTTGAAGGCTCGACACGATCGTACGATTTTTCGTAAATCATTTGAGCCGGGGCAGAAAGTGTTGCTGTATGACTCTCGCCTCCATCTTTTCCCAGGAAAACTCCGTTCCCGGTGGACAGGTCCGTTCATCGTAAAGACTGTTTTTCCACATGGGGCGGTTGAGATTGTCAATCCCAAGAACGATGAGTGTTTCAAGGTCAATGGCCAAAGATTGAAGCCGTTCTTGGAGAATTTTCGCACTGAAGTGGAGCACATCCAGCTGGATGAGCCCACCTATTTCACCACTTAAAAATCTCAAGTGGAATTCCAACTTGTTGTTGTATTTCTTTTCTTTCCTTGCATTTTAGTTCTTTCTTTCCTTTGTGTTTGGTTGTTCTCTCTTTCGTAATTGTGATTTAGTTCTAATCCATTATTCCTTAAACCACTCTACTGCAGGTGAATATGCGAGGAGATGATGTCCATTCTATTGGTTCATGGGCTGATTCCGAGTGCTGTTGTGGCACCTGGACTGAGGGTGAACCCACGCCCTGCCCCTTGCATCCTTATGATCCTGAGGTTCACACTCGAATCAATGGTTCCATCGGATATATCCCATTCGACCCTGCTCTCCTGGACATCAATCCGTTTGAAAATATGGATTTTCCTAATGAAGAGGAGTTGGATGACGAAGACGACCGGTACATGGGGAGAATGGTGGATGATGCCCTCATGGCCCAATGGGAAAACGATGATATGTGGGAGCCATGGGAAGATCATATCCTCCAGGATGTCATCCCAGAACGCCACAATGCCGTCTTTGTTTTCGTGGATGATTTCCTCATGCTTGAGTTGGTCCCATACCGCTATGTGCACTTGAGCTATTTGCTTTTCAGGCTTCAATGCCCTTTGCCTGCTAGTGCATTTTGGGAATCTCTGCCGATAGTGAGGTTGGAACTTGGTCATTTTTTTTTTTCTGTGTTCTGTTTGTTTCTGTTCATTGTTTTTCCTTTCGTATTGTATTCCTTTTGTTCCGTTATCTTGTTGTCGTTTTGTTTATTTTTTGATTTTTGTTTTTCTTTTCTTTGTCAGGATTGTCACTATGAATCTTCCGTACCCACCTATTTTCCTTCCACATCAGCTCTTTCATGGCTTATACATTCAACGGCCACAGACTCCGCCACAAGAGGAATGTCCAATGCGCAATGTCACTCCGTTATCTCTATCTCCATGCGGATCACCTCTTGATAATGCTATCACTTCCTTAGAGACTCCAGATTTGTTCGATGATGTCCTTGCTGCTTTCCGACTATTCTGGGAAAGGGAATCATCGAGCCTGGACTCCGTTTTTGAAGATTTGGTGCGGCATGAAGCAATTGTGGAAGAGGATCTTTTCACCCTCGAAGAATAGTGCCACCCTCCAGTTGTTTTCATTCATTTCCTTTTATGTTTAGCAATTGGAGTGTAATCTTTGACAGACATGTTTTTGGTTTTAGTTTTATTTTAGTTTTCTTTAGTTAAATAAGGTTTAAGTACCAATTGGGAGGCAATACTGTGTAGTTTGGATGTTTTTAAAAGGTTTTATTTCTATCAAATTGCAATTTTTCTAGTGTAAGGATGAGTTTTTGGCTTACAGGCCCTGTTTATGCACTGTTCTTTCTTTCTGCTGTTTGTCCAGAATATTTTAGATCTGTTGGGGGTACTTATTTCATCCATTCTGTGATATCTTGGAATTTCCAAGTTAGATCGATCGAATGTCTCTCGATCGATCGACGATTTCTTATCCTCGATCGCTTGAACAATTTCAATCGATCTAAGTTTCGATCGATCGAACAATATCGATCGATCGAGATTTGTATTTAACCGAGGCTTCCAGCGTACATTTCCTCAGTATTTTCATCTCCTTCATCACTCTCGAGCGATTGAGCGCAGAGGAGCACACCCGAGGCGACTTTTGGGTTCCCTTCATTCCACTCGGTTATTCAAGGAGCTCTCCCTCCCCAGATCATCACCCTCAACTCCGGCATCCTCACCACTACACGCACCTCGAGGTAAGACCTCGAGTTCCCCCTTCACTTCACTTGATTCCATTTCTTATGGGAGTGCCCCCAGTGTGTTTTTCCGTTTTTTCTTTGCTTGTTTGTCGTGTTTGGTTTGTGTTTGGGCCGTTTCTGTTCTCAGAAATGGTTCCTGCACATTCGCTGTTCTCGATCGATCGAGCTAGGTTCGATCGCTCGAACCTTGCACCTTCTCAATCGATCGAACTAGTTTCGAGCGCTCGAACTTTGCCTTTTCTCAATCGATCGAACATAGTTCGATCGCTCGAAATCCAGCAGTTTCACCTTCTTTTCATTTTTATCTTGTTTTGATTTCTTTTCTGTTTCTCTTCTATTTTCAGGGGCCCACAATGAACCCTGTTACGGGTTACCACAGGGAGAAGCCCTTTGACCTTGCTATTCCTGATCCGATCCCACACCATGGCTTCCGGAACACCCCCGACCGCCAGTGGTTCACGAGATATTTTCAGACTAGGCCGGTCATGCTAGAGCGACCACTCGAGACAGTCTGGCTCGATATCCCCTGGTTCCTCGCCCGCATCCAGGCCATGCCACACTGGTACGATTTGCTCTCTCGGGCAAAGAGAGTGAATCTCGCATGGATTCGCGCAGCTTGCGCGACGATGATCAGAGATCCCGGTGCCGCATTCACACTACGATCATTCTTTCGCGGCCGGGAGATCGTGTTCAGCCCTGCTACCGTTTCCGCTGCTATTGGAGTCCCTGAGGTGCCTGATTGTGTTTGCCCACACCGTGACGGTACACCAGTGCTCTCACCCACTGCTGTGATCCGAGAGCTTACTGGAGGTGCATTACCGAGCTGGGATGGTAGGGCACTGATTGCTGATATTTACTTGACCGATGATTACCATATGCTCCACCTCGCGTTGAGCAACTGTTTATTGGTCACCTCCTACCGGGAGAAGATTGCCCCCTGGTATGCTCATGTGTTATATGCCATAGGGACGGGGTTGCCTGTTTATTTGCCTCGCTTATATATTGACTTCATGAGGCACCCCACTCGCTACACTGCTGCCAAGAAGCACCTGAAAGGTGCTTGGGCTATACACAGAGTGATTGAGCATGCTGGCCTCCTTCCCTTACCTGGCGATGCGACATCACAGGCTCGCAGTCGTTTTGGTGAGGCTGCTTCTCGCCGCTCAGATGCTCAGAGGAGGAGGAGAAAGGGCAAGGGGAAGGCGAAAGTTGGAGGGAAGAGGAAGAGAGCTGATGGCACCGATACTGAGGGTGCGGCTTCTGGGACGCCCACTGAGGCTGAGGAGCCAGATTCGGAGGAGGATGATCCCGTTCAGGAGGTGGCACGTTTTGAGCTGAGACAGAGATCTCAGGCTCCAGCCCAGGGAGAGTCGTCATCTGCGCCTCCCCCGACTATTCACGATCTATTATTGGAGGAGAGGGAGGCACGGATACGGCTTGAGGGTAAGATCGATCATATCTCTACCCTGCTGACTACACTGCTGGTCCAGCTTGGGTTTGACCCGTTTGTGCCCCCATCTGCTGCCACTGCACCACCACCTGCTGCTGATCCATCCCCTACTGCTGTTCCAGTTACCACTGCTGCTGATCCATCATCATCCGCTCCATCCACGACCGATCTTCCATCTACTTCTGCTGATATTCCGCCAGCTACCGCCCAGCCACAGCCTGCTCCCATCGACATCCCGTCTGATGTGGCTGAGGATGCTCCGTCTGGAGTTGATTAGTATTCTTAGGGGAGGTGGTGTTTCTGTATTTATGTTTTTGTTGGTGTTTTGGTTTGGTTTGGTTGGACAGGTTGGTTTATGTTTTTATGTTTTTTGTTTTGTGGTTGTTTTGGGCATGTATGGATATTACTACTGTTATTTCAGTTCTCTTCATTCCAGTGGTTACTGTTGTTTGGATCATAGTTTTACTTGTTTTATCTATTGATCTGTTGTTTTGGAGATTGTGTTTTATATTTTCTATGCCAGGTTGCTATGCTTCGTATCATCGCGTTACACTATACAGGTGATACCTATCTATTTTAATTGTTGAAAATCAACTTCTGGGACTATGTTGTTTTCAGTTGGGGGTAGGAGATAATAGATAGGTATACACCCGTGACGATTTAGTTTTGCACTTGGATATGCTTTAATTAAATTTAAGAACACAGTTTGTTAAAATTTTGAAATTTCGAAATTTTATTGGATCGTATTGATAGAATAACTCTGAATACTCTCTCCTGCTGGTTAATTAGGCAATGATACATTTGTAGTATTCTTATCTTTTTATGGATTAAATCCACGCGTTTTCTGTATCACTGAAATAAATTGCATTTGTAAAGCTAGTATGTACCCAATATTTGTGCACACTAATTGACAGCCATGTAGAAAACCTGAAAATTGAGTTAAAATGAATATTGTACGAAAAGAACAAGTAGTGGAAGCTAATAACCCTTTGTGAGCTTTTGAGCTAATCTTCATTTCTGAGGGAATTCTCATACATTGTCGAATGGTTTTTCTTGCATATACTGGTGAATTCGTTGTTAAGTCTCAGTTTTCGTTAAAAGTTTTGACTGCTTGTTAGAGGAGAACGTTCAGGATTTACCAATTAAACTCAATGAACACTTAAGTGCTAAAAATTGGAAGTTGAGAAAATGATTCAAGCCATCGTTTACCCATTCCTTTACTTAATATAACCCACCTACATTCATTGCTTCGTTTCACCCCTTGATCCCACCTCAGATAAATATTTCCAATAAAAATCACAAGAATCCAAATCCTTGATTTATACCTTGACCTCATCGAACTGTTTGATAAATTTTATTGAGAATGAGTCATCAAAGTATGTGAAATGGAAGGAAGTTGTTGTGGGACATTCCAAAAAAAAAAAAAAAAAAAAAAAAAAAAAAAAAAAAAAAAAATGATGATGAATGAAGGAGTTATATATATAAAAAAAAAAAAAAAAAAAAAAAAAAAAGCATATGAAATGAATGGGAGATTGGGTGGAGAAAAGAATGAAGAATAAAAAGAGAAGTGGAAATTCCATCACATACTAAAAAAAAAACAAAGCACACTCTTCTCTACAACACCCCCACCTACTAAATAAAAGCCATAATTCAAAGTCTTGAAGATTCTCAACAATTGATTTGAACATGGAAGTGTGAGTTGAGTTATCCACGGTATTTCGCTCCTCTAGTAAGTAGTATTCCGTTCATGAGACTATACACTCTTGAATGTCCGTTTTTCATAGAGTCAGGTATGAAAGCATTAGCACTTAGAATATCATCTTTATCAAAGCTTTCATACTATGTGCGATCATTATAAAGCAAGTTTCTGAGAGACGTTGTTTTTGAGTGTGACCAATGTGAGAATTGAGCTAAAACTGCAAGTTGCCCAAGTACAATAATCTAGATAACTCTTAATAAGGGTTGGGCGCATGGTTGTTGATTCCACACACACACGGGTGCATGATGGTAATACATTTGTATATTTTACTTGGTAATATAGGGGAACATGTGGATCTCTTTCATGGGTTGATAGAGGATATTATATCCTTGTAGAGTTGAATTAACAGTTTAATGGGGGGGAGATGTCATAAGTGATTCTAAATCTTTTTGAGCTTAAAATTGGAGAATTTTGTGGGTATATTCACTGCAAACCCTCACGAGACAACACTCGTCCACTAGGGGGAACCTAGGGGTTTAACGGCTTGTTGCATTCGCTAAATGCAACCGCGATTCCTGCGAAAGTGAGTTAGGATTTTTTTTTCTCTCTAGCTTAGTTTAGGTTGTTTTTAGTTTTTCGTTGTTTCTTAGTTGTGGTAGTATTAGTTTAGGAGTTTTTATTTTATTTTATTTTCGCTTTATCGCTAGGGACTAGCAATAAGCTAGTTGGGGGTTGTGCAAAGCGGGGGTATTTGTACAATACAACCGCGCTAAAAGAAAGAATTGCATTAGTTTTGATCACAACTTCCCGTTTTATCTGCAATTTGCATTACAATGCTAGTTTTAGACAATATGATTAATCTATGATAAGTTGTATTGTTTTAGCTACTATTTGTGCAGGTGAATGCTGCTGTATAAAAGACTGAAAGATTTGATAAAAAGGAGATGCTTTGTTTCAAAGAAGAAAGATTGAAGAAGAATTGCAGAGTTCGAGCGATCGACATAGTTCGAGCGATCGAGTTTCCGATCGATCGAAGGAAGTTAAAGCGATCGACAAGTCAAGTTGTTAGATCGATCGAGAGAGTTTCGATCGATCGAAAGTCCCTTTTATCAGATTATACGCGCATGCAGCAGTTGCGGGTTTTTGAACCCTAGCTCTTAGGTTTAATATATATCTTCATATTGTATACGTCCAGAGAGGACGCCCAACTTTGTTTTATCAGTTTTAGATAGAGAGGAGAGAGTTTTTCCTTGGTTTTTTGTAGGTTTCATTGAAGATTTAGCATTGTGAACTAGATTTCTTTAGTTAATACAAGTTATCTTCATTCCAGGTTCTTGATCTATTGCTTATTTGTTTTCTGCAATTAGTTAATCATAGTATACTTTTTAATCTCGAGTAGTTTTATGTTAATTAGATCGTACTCACTAGTTTTATAGTTTTAATGCAAAACTTTCATACAAACATTGTTTCAATGAACTTTTACGTTAAATATCAATCTGTGGTACTCCAGACAATGTCTGAGTAGTCCTAGGGTTGGGAAATCGCGATGAAATCGTGATTTCAGGCCTCTGCCATGCAATATTTTTTTCTTCCTGTGTTCGATCGATCGAAAGTATGTCGATCGATCGAGACAGTGACTTAGTCGAGCGATCGAGGAAATTTCGATCGATCGAGAGATGAAGATATTCGATCGATCGAAAGCGCGTCGATCGATCGAGGGTTCTGATTCTTGAGAACACCTAAAACAGTATTCTAAGACTTTCTGTTTTAAGGATTTGTTATCAAATTGTCCCTAAATGCTCAGTTTGTCAAAACAGTCTTTAAACTTAAGGCCTTAAAGCATTTTCTTTCAATATATTTTGCAAACCACCCTCAATGCTAACACCATTGTAGGTGAGAGTCTTAACTATTGGATTAAACCGTTTTTATGTATTTCAAACTTAATTGTGATGATGTAGTCCCGGTCATGAAAGGGCTATTGATTTTATATCTTTAGAGAAGTACAGAATACTGTAGTAGGTGTACTCCTTTGAGCTTAATTGCAATTGCATGGTAGAAGGTTAGGTCACGGTGGATTCGTGTAATCCCAACACTTTCTTTTATTAAGAAGAACCGTTTCTTTTAGAATAGTGCTTAGTTAGTTAATCGTTAGTTAGTTAATCGTTAGTTAAGTTAATTTAGTTGTCTTTAATTCTAGTAGTTGTTAACTGTGGAACTTTGTGTTCTACACTTCATTTTAAATATTGATTTTTGTTTTCTCTTTAGAGTCTAATCTAGGTAGTTTAATTCAACACCTTCCCTGTGGGATCGACCTGGACTTAATCCAGTTACTACTTGCACGTCTACCTACACTTGGGTATTGCACACAAGCGCACACAGAAAAAAATTCGTGTCACCGCTCAAAGGCACAGACAACTCCGATCCAAGCCCGAAAGGAAGATTTTGTCAAAACGCTCGCTATTAGCGTGCAAAGTAGAGATTCGACGTGGTGAAAGGTGATAAGGTGATAAGGTGATAAGGTGATCTTGGAACATTTTAAAAATCTTTTTGACTGCTATTTCGGGTTAAGGCCAACAATGGAAAGGGTGGAATTTCGATCCATTAGCTCAGAACAAGCTCTTTTGATCGAAGGCAAATTCAGCGAGGATGAGGTTTTTAGGGCTTTATCTGACTGTGACGGTGGAAAAGCTCCAGGGCCAGATGGTTTTAATTTTAATTTTTTTAAAAAAGAAATGGGATTTTATTAAGCAAGACTTTATGGGTTTCATGGAGGATTTCTATGTATCCGGAAAGCTTGAAAAAGGTCTTAACTCCTCGTTCATTGCTCTCATCCCGAAAGCAAAGAATAAAAATTGTGTTTCTGGCTTTCGACCGATCAGTTTGGTGGGCGGGTTATACAAAATCTTAGCCAAGGTCTTTGCTAACAGACTGAAAGAGGTTATGGCTAGCATTATCGGTGATGAATAGTCAGCTTTCATTAAAGGAAGACAAACTACGGACAGCATTCTGATAGCGATGGAAATGATTGATACAATGAAGAGAAGACGTCAAGGGGGGCTGATCTTCAAGGTTGATTTCGAAAAGGCATTTGATAGTGTGGATTGGAGTTTTTTAGAATGTATGCTAAAAAAAATGGAGGGGGGGGGGGGGGGGGCGAGAAGTGGAAAGGTTGGGTTAAAGAATGTGTTACGACAACGTCCTTATCAATCTTGGTGAATGGCTCGCCAACAGATGAATTTCACCCTTGTAGGGGTTTAAGGCAAGGGGATCCGCTATCACCTTTGCTGTTCAACATTGCGGTTGAAGGTCTTGGGGCTTTGGTTAGAAAAGCTGAAACGTTGGGGTTCTACAACGGAGTTAAGGTATTCTTCTGCAATCCGATTGAGGAGCAAATCATTAATGTTAAACGGGTGCTTAGATGCTTTGAAATTTGTTCAGGCTTAAAAATTAATTTTGCAAAGAGTTGCTTGGTTGGCATAAATGTCTGTGATGAATTTGTGGCAAACTGCGCCAGCATTATTAAATGCAGAAAGGAGAGTCTACCGCTTAAAAATCTGGGAGTTCCTATTGGAGCTAAAGGTAATGTTGTGGCAACATGGAATCTGATTTTACTGAAAATTGAGGAAAAGTTGGCATCTTGGAAAAAGAGGCTTCTATCAATGGCTGGGAGAGTGATTTTGATCAAATCAGTCTTAAGAAGTTTGCCGACATATTTCATGTCTATTTTTAAAATTCTGAAATCGGTGACTAACAAGATTGAGGCAGCTCAGAGACAGTTTCTGTGGGGTGGGACCGAGGGCAAAAGATCGGTGCATTATGTTGATTGGAATTCAGTATGTGCAAGTAAAAAGAAAGGAGGTTTGGGTAATTGTGCCTTATTATCTAAATGGTTTTGGAGATTTGGGAGTCAAAGAGATTCGTTATGGAAAAGAGTTGTTCGTGGCTAAATGGTTTTGGAGAAAGGAGGTTTGGGTATAGGAAGGGTTTTGAAGTGATAGCGTTTGGAACTGCTGCTGCTAAAGCAAATGTGGATGCTCTTAGAAATCTAGTCAATTGAAAATCGTCTGTGACACTCCAGTTGAAACCAAGTCGAGTCCAGTCTGAAATCGAGTTATGTTAAGTTGGAGTCAAATGTCAAGTCCAGTCCAGTCTTCTGGTCAGTCTGTTATCAAGTTTGTTTGCAAGTTTTTGTCGAGTTTATCGAGTCGAGTGATGTAATCCTCTTTCCCTACTAGTTGAATAAAAACTCATTTTTCTTAATTCAGTGTGCTAAGTCGTGAATGTATGGATCATTAAGCCAAAAAAAAAAAGGAAAAAAGTCACTTTTTCAAACGATCATGGAAAATACTTTGTTAATAAATCTTTGCATTGAAAAGGATCCCAAGTGATCAAGCAAATTATGTGCCAAATCCAAAGAAGAGTAGGGAATTGATTAGCTTTAAAGATGCTCTTGCTCAATCTTGAAAAGGTGAACTTGGAACCTGAAGCTTGCTCACCATCCCCTTCTCTCAAATACCAAGCCTAAAAGATGAGCCCAACCAGTCTAAAGTCATAAACTTTGTCCTTAATGGTAGCCAGACATTTTAAATGAACTTCTTCTTCCAAAAATAATAATAAAATAAAATAAAATAAAAAAGAAAAAGAAAAGAAAGAAGAAAGAGCTCGCTAGGATGAAAACCCGGAAGGGTGCCTAGGCAAAAGTTAGAGCAAAAATAAGACGCGTGTTGATTTCAAAAATCCTAATCCTAGCCAGTCAAAATCATAGAGAGAATAAAAAAATAAAAAATAGACAAGATTGAGAATTCTTGAGCACTTGAATGTAGATCACTGGCACATGAATTATCTCAAGGCTTTGTGTTGTTCTAAACAAAGGAAAGAAATTGAAAACGAAAAGAGAGACTTATCAGCTTCAAGCTCAAACGCTAAGTGGGCCTAAAACCATGCAAAGATATCTTGAGAAAAATAAAGAGTGATTTGGAGGGCTGATACTGCTTTGTGAATATGATAGAATATGAATAAAACATGATGAGAGTTGCAAAGATTAACTGGCTAGTGAAAAGGTTAAAGAATCAACCGTAAAAAAAAAATAATGGAAAAAGTAGTTCATCATGCTACACAAGGGCTACCACAAGTGACATGCACTCCCTAGACCCAAATGGCAACATGGCTCGAAAAGCCCACCAATTCTTGAAGCCTTATTCTTTCAAGACCTCCAGAATTGATGAACTACGTTTTGACCTGATTCCCACTTGGGGATACGTAGGCAACTTGCTCAGTTCGGTCATCACCCTATCATCTCATGCTATCTTTCTTTCAAGCCTTAGCCGAATTACTCTAGACCTGATTCCCGCTCGGGGATAAGTAGGCGAACCTTCCAAGGTTCTCGGTCCATAAACATCCCTAAACTATAATCATCACCCTTTTGCGCCTTTGGTTTCCTTCCTTCAGATTAGGGGCAAACTCACGTTTGCTTGAAGCCACATATATATCGCCAAACTAGTGGAAAACTTCGTTTGCTGAACACCTCATTTAATCCCAAAAGCAATGCCTCCGAGTCTTATTCAAACTAGGGGCAAACTTCGTTTTCCAAAATCCCTCTATGTCTGAAGCAAGTTCTCAAGTAATCAAGTTCATTTTGAAAGGATTGAAATAGAGTGCCTTTCATTCTATAAGCTAAAGCACTAATTTGAAGCACATTCTAGATGGGCAAAGAATTCGCTAAATCAAAAGGGGAAGTTTTCAAAGTTTAGATTTATCAACAAAGCACTACCATTTGTAAAATGATGAATAAATTAAAGGTGAGATGATACAGTTACTCACAATGAAAGCACATTAATTCATAATGAATGAAGAGTTTGAGTCAGTCATTTTGAGTAACTAGCTTTGTCAGGTCTATCCTCGTTTGATGAGTCAATAAATGGTCTCAAATGTGTGGGTTTAAGATGACGAATAAAGATTTGAAAGGTCTTCATGAGCATCCCAAGAGCAGTATGAGCAGAGGTTTCGAACACTATCACAGCATAAAGTGGCAATATAGGAAGAGTCCAAGACTAGGGGCAAAGGTGACTTCCCTCTTTTGACAGAATCGATGTGTTTCTTCCAAAGGTCCGCGAATACAGAAAATCATTCTTTATATCAACTCCGTTCAAATTCTTTGAATCCTGATTTGAGTCTGATTGACTCCTAATAAGTGGAATTCGAACTTGATTTGAGTCAAAATGACTTCGAATTTGGTGAAATCAAATTTGTTTGAGTCTGACTGACTCCTGATATGAAAAGTGAAACAAATGGAGTCTGATTAACTCCTGATTTTGAAAAAGTTGAATTGATTCGGGTTTGATTGACTCTCGATTTAAGAAATTGAACTGAATTGATTTGAGTCCGAATGACTCTCATTTTCTTTTTAATTGCAACATAAGTCCTTGCGAGGCCGTTTGATCTCTGCTTTTGCAACATAAGTCCTTGCGAGGCCGTTTGATCTCTGCTTTTGCAACATAAGTCCCCAAAAGGGCTGTTGATTGTCGCTTTCGCAACATAAGTCCTTGAAAGGCTGTTGACCATCATTCTTGCTTGTAAGCCTCTGAGTGGCTATTGACCAATATCTTACCATGTTGTTTAGTTCTTTTCTAAGCTTTAGTCCTCAATGGCAACCTTGCATTAGTCCTCAATGGCAGCACCATGGGTGTTAGTCCTCAATGGCAACCTTGCGTTAGTCCTCAATGGCAGCATTATCAGTGTTAGTCCTCAATGGCAGCTTCTCTTAGCGTTAGTCCTCAATGGCAGCATTATGGGTGTTAGTCCTCAATGGTAACCTTGCGTTAGTCCTCAATGGCAGCATTATGGGTGTTAGTCCTCAATGGCAACCTTGCATTAGTCCTCAATGGCAGCATTATGGGTGTTAGTCCTCAATGGCAACCTTGCATTAGTCCTCAATGGCAGCATTATGGGTGTTAGTCCTCAATGGCAACCTTGCATTAGTCCTCAATGGCAACACCATGGGTGTTAGTCCTCAATGTCAACCTTGCATTAGTCCTCAATGGCAGCATTATGGGTGTTAGTCCTCAATGGCAACCTTACATTAGTCCTCAATGGCAGCACCATGGGTATTAGTCCTCAATGTCAACCTTGCGTTAGTCCTCAATGGCAGCATTATCAGTGTTAGTCCTCAATGTCAACCTTGCGTTAGTCCTCAATGGCAGCATTATCAGTGTTAGTCCTCAATAGCAACCCTGTATTAATTCTCAGTAGCAGTATCATTCGTGTTAGTGATCCTCGAAAGGCACCGGAGTATAAGGCGCAAAGCGTATCTCAGTCTTTCAGCGTGGTTCCTAATTTAACACCAGAGTATAAGGCGCGAAGCGTATCTCAGTCGATCAGATGATTTTTGGAAGACAATGGAGAATAAGGCGCGAAGCGCACCTCAGTTTTTTTCAGCGTGGTTCCTGATTTAACACCGGAGTATAAGGCGCGAAGCGCATCTCAGTTGATCAGATGATTTTTGGAAGACAATGGAGAATAAGGCGCGAAGCGCATCTCAGTCTTTCAGCGTGGTTCCTGATTTGACACCAGAGTATAAGGCGCGAAGCGCATCTCAGTCGATCAGGTGATTTTTGGAAGACACCGAGGTATAAGGCGCGAACCGCATCTCAGTCTTTCAGCGTGGTTCCTGGTTTGACACCGGAGTATAAGGCGCGAAGCGCATGTCAGTCGATTAGATGACTCTTGAAGAATGACGGAGAATTAAGCATAGTAAGCGCATCTAGGACGGTTGTGACTTTCCCAGAATAGAATGACGTCATAAGTAGAATGGCAAGGGTGCATTTTTTTTCTAAGAAAGAACAGAACAATATGTTCCTAAAGGCATTGTATGGAGCACGAGATTGCTTGAACACGTGCATCACGATAAGATAGGTGCATTCATCCGTATGACTATTTGCGCTTGTGTATGTTTGACCCTTGACCCGAACTACGTCTTGGTCTGATTCCTGAACGGATACGTAGGCAGCTCATCATCGAGCACGACCAGCGTGAACCATTGCCGCGAGCATGTTCTCTTTTGCAACGCATTTTGTTTTTACCTAAATTCGACGGTCTGGTCAAAGGCTTGTCTTCACACAGGCTTCGACATTCACTTGTGGCACGCGTTGCTCCACAAGCTCTGCCGCAGAGGGGCAAACTGTAGACACCCCAATTTTGACCTAACGTCGAATTTAGGAGAGTGTCACCTCCAAGTCCGATGATGATAAGGACCGAAAGATTTGAAGTATTCCAAGCTCTTCAAAAAGTTCTCCAAACGCGATAAAATTTCACAGAAAGAAGAAAATACTAGATATTTAGGAGAATTCAGGTATAAAACGCCATTTTTGGAAAAGATCTTCAAAAGTAAGTTTTTGTAAGAAAAAAAGAAGAAAGAAAAGACCTAAAAAGGGAAGTTCAACAAAAATGGCACACGGCAGAATTCCGCGGCACTGAGTGAGTGCCGAACGGCATTCCATGAGTGCCGAACGGCATTCAGTGAGTGCCGGCCCGGCATTTACTAAGTGCCGCCGACATTTTCTGACAGCCGTTTGCTTTTAAAGTCCGTATTTTGTGGTACAATACGTATATGTATGCGGATAAAAACAAAAAACTGATAAAGTAAGGCTGACAAAAATGCGGCAAACAATAATTTTCCACGACACTGGCTGAGAGCCGCGCGGCAGTCACGGAATGCCGCCGCGGCATTCACGTAGTGCCGCATCGGCATTCAGCGACTGCCGCAAAAGGTTTTTGACTGCCGCCCTGTGCAGCAGTCTGTCTATTTTCAGAAAGTACACATTGTACCACCAAGTGCTGCATTTACAGTTGTTTTTACTCCGAATTCACTGAAATTACCTAGATATTTTGTCTATAAAAAGAGAGGATCTTCCAAGGAAAGAGGGGGAGGAACAAAAAAAAACACTACCATTACACTAACATTTTTTAGAGAGAAAAGGAGAGAGTTTGGAAACTAGGGAGAAGAGCTTGGAAGATCTTCAAAGGAGAAAAGCTTTGAGGATAGTTTGGAGGTGATCCTCTAACCATTAAGTTGTTTCTTTTCATTCTTTCTTTTAAGTTTCTAAACTACTTAGTTTTCTTTGTTTTGTTTCTTCTTGTTGTTTATACTCCCTTCTTGAGATTCTTAGAGATCCTCAATATCTCTCTTGGAATCTCTTGAGTTTGATCTTTTGAATCCCATGTAAGCTTATGCTTCACATGGGAGTCAAAGTTTGATCATCACTTCACTTTGTAAATAAATAGGTGGATCCAAGTCCATATGCATGACTTGGATTCTCTAACTTGGAATTTCATGGGGTCTTCTCTATATCCTCTTGAAATCCATGAGCTAGTTCTTTGATTCTTCTCCTCTTTTTCTTGTTTATGTTCTTCTCTTGAGACTCTTGGAGATCTTCCATATCTCACTTGAATCTCATAAGTTTAATCTTTTAGTCTCATGTAAGCTTATGATTCATATGAGATTTAAAGTTGATCATCATTTTAGTAAGAACAAGTAGATGAATCCAAACCCCTACCATGGTTTGGGTCCTCTAAGCTTGAGTTTTTCATGGAGTCTCCTTATATTCCTTGAAAACTCATGAGTTTTAGTCATGTCTTGATCTCCAATGACCATCAAATGGTAGGAGAAATGGTTTGGTTTAAACCCAATTTCATGGTTTAATAGTTGGGGTTAACAAATAAAAGTTGAACTTGACAAATGAAAACAATGAGTTCATAAACTGTTTTTGATCAAAGATTTTTAGTTCGAAATCTAACCGTTGAAATCAAGTGAAACCAACGGGAAAGTGTCAATAACACAACATTCTACCACTGTAATTTTTGTGTTAAGGTGGTTTTATGTTTAGAGGGGTTTGATCATGGGTTTTGTGAGTTAACCACAATCTGTCCAGAGCTTCAGAATAGTTTCAGAACAGTAAAACGTTTTTGAAATTAGTAAATCAGAGCTTTAGTAAGGTGTTTGTGACCCAAAATAATTTTTTCTAAGTAGTTTAATGTGTTAGGAAAGCCCCCTAAAAATATTGAAGCATTTCGGATTATTTTACTATTTTTAAAAAATTAAACAAAATCTCTGGACAGAGAGTTGTACATCTCTGAGTGATGTCTGGTGTTTGTCCTTTTCCCAGAGATCCAACCGTTGAAACTTTGATTTTCTTTTTGATTTGGAAACTAGACTCACCGAGGCATCTTGTGTCCAAAATTCACCGACATCAAACCATGTGAGACTTTCTTTTTCTCTTTTTAAAGTCCAGACCTGCTCTCTGCAATTTTCAGAATTTTATGACACATTTGACCAACTTTGTAAATAATGGCCCAAATGATTCTCCTATGACTTAGGGCTTAAACCATATCTTGATAATGATTAATTTAGCTTAAATCCAGAGGCTAAGTGATCCAAATTAATGAATAAATCCATGTCTTATTCTTGTTCATATTCATTCATTTATGTACATCAATGCTTATAATTAGAACTAGTTATTGGATAAAGTTGGATTTCATGCTTGCTAGATCTAAGCTAGAGAATTAGGATTGATTGTGCGATATCGTATTATTATGTGAAGTATGTGGACTAATCTTTGTTTTGTAGCGCATTTGAGGTACAATTTTTCATCTCTTCTCTAGTTTATTCCTTTTTTGATTTTATTGATTTTCGACTCCAAGCGCGACACCTTAGACTAGGTCTTGCCTTATGTGTTTATATGCGTTAGAGACCTTTTCTTAGGTTTATTTTATATGTATGCATTGCATGTTTAAATTCGCCGCTGGACCCAGGTAAGTCTCCTAGTTCCCTATTTGCACGTCATCTTGCTTGCTATTTGAATTATGTGGTTTATGAATGATATTTTACCGCTTGGAATCTTACACCCTTTAGACATGCTTTTGTAATGTATACTTATACATATGTATTATTTGAGGGCACATTTAAATTAATAAATCGATTAAAAGGATGTTAAGTAGAGGCCTATCGCGAGATAGGATGAGAAGGGGTGTTTTAGTCAGACGGGCTCCTTCCCTTCTCATTCCATAATCCCCGGACCTAGTTTAATCTTTGGTTTCGCAAAAGATCAGTTTCCTTTGAAATGGTTTCTTAATTTTTCCTTTTAAAAATTAAGTGGCGACTCATTTGTTTTGAATGTTGAAATTTTAAAAGAATTTTAAAAGAAAAGCTGTGGGTGAGAAAACTTGCGATATCCACAGGCCCCCAAATCTCGGTTTGGAAAAACTATGTCCCTCCTAAGGTGGAGTTATTTTGTTGGAAACTTCTAAAAGGTCAGTTACCGATAAAAAGAGTTATCCAAAGGTTTGGGTGCCTTCAAGAGGATGATGTTTTGTGTGTCTTGTGCAGATTGGAGCCAGAAGACATTGACCATTTGTTTTTAAGATGTGCATGATCTTGGAAGCTATGGAATATGTGCTTAGGTTGGTGGGATATCTCGGCATGCCTTCCGAGGTCTGTATTGGATTGGTGGAATCAATGGGATTTTGTCTGTCCAGCCAAAAGATTCCAAAAAGCTTGGAGGATGTGTTTTTATCTTGTTGCCTGGTTTTTATGGAATTGTAGAAATGATATTGTGTTCAATAATGGCTCAATGAACTTGAATAGAGCAGAAGACACTATGAAACTTCAGCTTGTATGGTGGTTCAAAAGCAAAGAATCAGCCTTAAATATATCTATATCTGATATGCTGCTAAACATAAAGGAGGCCTGTGTTGAGGTTCCGATTGCAAATAAACGCAGAAATGTTGTATGGTCACCTCCAGAAGTAAATACCTTTAAGTTCAATGTTGACGGCTCAGCTCAGAGATGGATGGGCTTAAGCATGGGCATGATCCTCTTCTGAATTCCAATACTCTGATGGATAATCAAGTGGATGGTCAGAATGATTAAGCTGAAATTATGGGCCAGTCGTTTCGTTTGGACTCCCTTGAAAAGGGCCCTGTGTCTTTTGGGCCGGTGATTGAGTACCCTCAATCAGTAGCATACCAGGAGTATATGGAGTCTAATGGACCTTTAATGGCCTCCCAGAGTCTACGCCCAGTTGAAAAGTCCTTGGTTGCAGGGCTGATCCGAAAAGCTAATAAATCTAAGAAACTTGGGTCACTATCTTTGATTGGGGTTAAACTCTCTTCCAAAATCATTGAAGAAAATAAGAAATTTACAGTAAAGATAAAAAAGAAGGTGAAGGGGAAGGGAAAGGAGAAGATGAAAGCTGCAAAAAATTTGAAGATTTGTAACAAGGAAATTGAGGACATTTGCAGAGATTTTCATAATGACGGTGGGAGAGGAGTATCTTCGCAATCGTCTATCTCAGATGGGGCCATATGCAATCGGAACGAAATTATACGCAAGGAAGCTGAAAAGACATGGAACATGGGGACGGCCATGGGGTTAGAATATGAAGAGGATGAATCAATTATTGTTGGGAAATTAAATTGCTTGGAGGACAGAGACTGTGAGGAACTAGAAACGGGGGCTTGATCTCCTTTTTCTGGGCTCTAGCGATTTGGGTGTATTACTTTCCTCTGATGACGTTCAAACTTATTTCCTGGAATGTGTGGGGGTTAGGGCGAAAGGAGAAACGGGCGGCGGTGAAAAGATTGGTTCTTGATCAAAAACCATCCATGTTGTTTATTCAGGAGTCGAAACTTGAAGCAGTTAATCCGAGGCTATTAAGGGAGTTAGGGGGGAAACATTTTGATAAAATGGAGTGGTCAGCATCAATCGGAGCCCCAGGGGGCCTTGTATGTTTGTGGAGGGAAGATTTCTTTGACATTCTGGAAGTAATGAAGGGAAGAAGGTTCGTTTTGCTGAAAGGCAGATTAAAAAACGTTGATTTGGAGAGCATTTTTGTTAATGTTTATGCACCAAATTTGGATAGCGATAGAAGGCGTTTGTGGGAAGAATTGATTTTACTTAAGGATCAACTCATGTTGCCCTGGTGCGTTGGTGGAGATCTCAATGTCGTTAAATTTGAAGCGGAAAGGAAGGGGGGTCAATTTAACTTTAGGGCTGCTATGGATTTTATCTCTTTCATTCAGTCAGGTGCTTTCATTGACCTGGACCTCTCAGGTCGCCAGTACACATGGGCTGGATATAGAGGAGGATCACTTCACATGAGTAGATTGGACAGATTTCTTGTATCCGGGGAAATTCTTCAAGCATTTAGTAATCTTCGACATTGGGGTCTTTCCAAGGGATTGTCTGATCATAATCCCATAGTTCTGGCAGAACAGACTTTGGATTGGGGTCCTACGCCTTTCTAATTTATTAATTAGTCTTGAGTCATATCTTGCGGTATGCCAACTATAGCAATTAATGTACAACTCAGCAGCTCCTAATTAAAGAATTAGCAACTTGAATAAATCTAAATGATTCTTTCTTTCTTTCACACACAGAGAGAGAGAGAGAGAGAGAGAGAGAGAGAGAGAGAGAGAGAGATTCCTATTACAAATGGACTAGATCTGCCATAGTCTGAATTTTGAAAACTTAGAATAGAGTTCTTCATTTGGGAATTTAATAATTTTGGGTATATGGTTTATGAGGAAAGAACAAACCTCAATGAAAGTGGTCCACGTACCATTGGACTTTGCAAGGAGTTCCTTTGGAATTGAAGAGAAGTTATTTCCTTTCAAATTTCTGCATAAGAAGAACAAACATAATCCCTTGTCTTTGTATGCTTGAACTTAAGATCGATTTAATTAAGGTCCCATAACAAAGTAACTTACAAGACTTTCAAGGAATCCACTTGAGATAGAAAATCAGGTACTGGTCCACTAAAGTTATTGTTTGATAGATCCCTGAAAAAATAAAAATAAAAACTTTTTTGGTCATTGCTTTTGTTTTGGAGAGGATTGGATACGAATAGAAATTTGTATAACCAACAAAGGTGACATCTATAGGGTCATAAATAAAGGAAATGTTACTTACAGAGTTTGTAACATTGTGAGGTTGGATATTAAAGCGGCTGGGCATGAACCAAAAATGTTGTAAGGGCAAAGACACAGAAAAGAGAAGAGAGAGCATTTTGACAGCCCTACCATTTCCAATCTATTGATCAGACTCTTCATGAGGACTCAGATGAAATGCCCAAAGCCTAGGATGTCGGGTTTTATGTACATATGTTCGTACCAACTAAGATTTAATTAGTTTTAATTATGTGCTAATGAAAGTCATTGTTGTGACCAATTCCAATCCTTTTTTTCCCATATAATGCTAAGGACGTGTATTTTGTCTTTCTGGTCAACTCTAATCATTTTTTGAGGACATCTTTTTTTTCCAATCAACGTCAGTTGTCTGAATGGTTTATGGTCTTTTTTTATCAACTAAAGTCCGAAGATGTCAATGAAGTGGTGCTGGTCACGGCTAACATGTTATCCGTGGCTTCTGGGTAGCATATGTATATTATATTTGGGGCACTAACAAAATTTACTAATACTTATATAATGGATTTTGTTAGTGTTTTTAGTATTGCCTACTATGTAAATATGTTTAGAGTAACATTTTGGGCACTAACAAATTCCACTAACACTCACACCCATACTCTATCTCTCTTCTAGTGGCACTGTGGAGTCTGCAGGGTGTGGGTGTGACCGTGTGAATGTTAGTAGAATTTGTTAGTGTCCCTGTCATTGTTGATATGTTTATATCCATGTATATATATTTACATACATATATGAAAGAGCAACTTAATTATCATATTAATTTATTTTTATTGGCTGTTTGGGAAGACAAAAGAATAAGTTTTATGATTTATAAATGAACCACTACTAAAACTTAGATTTATAAATGACTTTTTCTTGTCAAGAGTATGTGACAACTCCAAAATATTTTAATATAACCCTAATTTCATAAAAATCGCTTAAAACTAAGATTTATATTACGAGTAGTGCTACATACACACACTTTTTGACACACTTTTTGACACACATCTTTAAATGCATGTACCTTGTGCTATTTAAGTGGTGCACAAAAAATGTGAAAAATTAAAACAACACAAAGTACATGTGTTTAAAGCATAGTGTGTCAAAAAATATGTCAAAAAGTGTGTATACCAAACATTTCCCTTATATTACACAACCTCATGATTTTTGAGCGCTTAAAAAATAATATTAAACTATGTAATGTCAAATCAAATAGTGATCAAGTGGCAGAAAGAGACTTTAAAACGTCAAATAAAATAAACAATAATACTAGTCACACAGCACAATCCATAATCATATTTTAAATGCATGTATGTATATCTTGTGCTTTTCAAAAGAGTATAAGCCCTGTGTGAAAAATTCGCACAGCACAGAATACATGCATTTAAAGCATGTGTTGTGATTTATGTTATGATTGGTGTTGTATGCCTAACATTTTTAATAAAATAAACTTGTTCTTAATTACGCTAGCTAATGTCCAATCAATTACTTAGAGCATCTCCAATGCTAGAGTCAAATCCATTATCAAAGCTAAAATTTGATAAAGTTGCACAAAATATGTGCTCCAATACAAGGTCATTTGTGTTGTCCAAATTTGAGATCGAAAGTCATTTACTTTCCCAAATATAGCAGAGGATTTGGCTTTTGCCAAATTTTAACCATTGTACCTTTTTTCTTGTTTTTCGTTCCTAATGCACAACAACAATCCAATGTACAACATTAATTGCTTTTGTATAAAAAAAAAATATCATTTTTTATTAGTTATGGCAAAACTACTGTACAGAACACACTGCCCAATGTGCAAGATTAATAGCTTTTGTGCCAAAAAATGATATTTTGTATGACTTTTTGCATTGGAACATAATTGTCAAATTATAAATTTTTGACACTAAAGCATGATTAAAATATAGATTTGAAAGATACAAAATAACTTTTTGTATTAGAGATGCTCTTAGGACACACAATGTATATAGAATGGGACTTTGTCAAGTTTTTGCCAAGAGAATAAATTTTCTTTAATTTGTGCATTAAAAAAAATTAATAATAAATGGGAGAGTAGACTTTGATTGTCCTGTTATAATTGATATGATACACATGACATGGCCTTATCAAACACAAATGTTTATAATCGAGTTTACATGCTGGCGCAGTGGTAGCAGCTTGGCTGTTCTATTCATATTATAAAGAAACACTAGAGTTAGGAGCGGATGAGAAATTTAAAGTTGGAGGATTTGGTATGGATAAAATCAAGAATTTGTACCTCAGAGATGCTGAATTGAGAGAGGTTTGGGGGTAATGTCTTCGATATGATTTTTTTGGGGTCTATTTATATGTATTCTTGTGTAAATTATATACTGTAAATTAATGCTATAAAAATCAATACAAAAATTTAAGGAGGGGGGGTTGTGTTTATCTTTAAGGGTATATCTCAAGTTTACTAAAATTTAAGGACCGGGGGAGCTCAAGCCCCCCTTTGACCCTTGAATTTTTTTTGTTTTTTTTGGGTACAAAGAAAAGAAAACAGATTAGCTTTTCCAGGGAAAGCTAATACCTGACAAATCCGCCAAAAGGGCTTACGGAGATCCTGAATAGAAGAGTTTAACAAAACAAGCGAGTTAAATTGATTTTTTAACCCCAACGTTAGCTAACAAATCAGCACATTAGTTTCCTTCTCTCTTAACATGTGAAAGAGTACCCTTACTTCTAGATAACAAAAATTTGCAATCTTCAACGATGCTTTTGTGGGGATGGTTTCCCACGTTCTTCAAAATCAACTAGCAGGCAGTGGTAGAGTCGGATCTGCCCCTGACTAGAAATGCTACATACATCTCGTAAAATTTTATATTTCAAATTCTTCTTGTATATATGTGGTACTGGACTCGATGGATTATGATTGGAGCTAGAATGCATGTTGAGTTAGTCCCATTATTAATGAATCATAGTGCCACGAGAAGATATTCAGTGAGCCCGTCACACCACATCACCATATATACTGACGTGGTGTGACGATTTAATTGTATAAAGACATGTGCCTTTTTTAAAAAGGTGAAAATGACGTGTGTGGAAGTTGTGCCCTTGAAAATAAGTGGCATGCTTATTTAAAAATCCTGTAAGAACACATGTCATATCCGCATTCTTGCAAATATCACATATCGTCATACAATTACGGTGTCACACTACATCAGCACGATGACGTAGTGTGACGGACTCACTAAATAATTTCTTTAATACCTCATATATTTAAAAAATTATTTAAAATACAAAATTTAAAAAGTAGAACAAAACAACAAAATGTCAAATCCTTTGTTGGCGATGGAAGGTATGAGTCAATGCTAGGAATTTGGCTCAACTACCCCATTCGAGTCTGTTTATATTTACTTTGGAAATAGTTTCACTTTCTTGACTTTCAATTGCAATATTTTGGGTCTTATAGTTTCAATTTCGTTGCAATATAGGTCTTGTCCTAACTCCGTCAATGCAAATAGATGGTACGTTCACATGCATTGCACGAGTCTACTTATTAAAGATTAAAGACATTTTGATACTCTATAATTTGGGCGAAGTTTCACTTAATTTGGTCCCTGTAATTTGGGAATCGTTGCATTGTGGGACCTATATATCTCTAATCAAATAAATATTTTTATTTGTTCAAAGATATTTAAAAAGTTGTTTGATACTTGGTTTAACTAAGGAAACACTAGATTTTTTCTGAACAAGAGTGTTTGGCAAAACTTGCAAAAAAAAAAAAAAGGAAAAAAAAAGGAAGTTGTTTGTATAAAGACGTAGGGACCTTGGGTCTTAACTATGAAAAAACATTAACTTTTAGGAAAAATTAGATGGGAATTCCTAGTTAGGGAAATATAGTGGTTTAAAGATAACTAATGATTTTCACTTTGGTTTAGATCCCTAACCAAATAAATATCTTAGGCAAAATGACAAAATAAAACGGAGTACATCTCTCACCATGTGAGTGTACGCGCTCCAGAAATTTCCAAAAGAAATTGCACAGGCGCGTCTCACTCCCCCAGCCCGCTTGCACCATGCAGTGCGTGCACAAACTATAGTAGCCTCCATTTTGAAAATGTTTCTCAAACTTTAAACCTCCGTAATTTTTGATCTACAACTCCAATTTTACAAATGTATACCGTTAGAATCATCTCGACGAGAGTTACAAAACTAGTACTATTGTTGATATGTTTTGACCAAAAGAAAATTTTGAAATTTTCAATAAAATTTTTTCACATGAAATTTTTCAGTGGATTTTTTGTTGCTTTTTCAATTACGTGATATATTATCAAACGGACTGGCACAAATTAAGTGCTAAAAAATTTCAAGTAGTCAAACACACCCTTAATTAGTGTTTTATTTTCTTGTCTTTTCTCTAATTAACCAAACATAGACTAATATATTATTTTAAACTGATAAAACGGATCGAGTCTCCCCTTGGTGGAGACTGACTGGTAAGAAAAGACAATTGTACGAGGGCCATGATAAAAACACACACTCTATTACGTAATTAAAAAGGAATTCAATTCCAAAATTCAAAACTTTTAATCTATTTTAAAACTTATTTCCCTTTCTTACCTATTTATCTCATTGTTATTTGAGAGATTTACACTTCAATCAACTTTTATATTAAATTTAGAAACCAGTCTACTACATTATAAAAAATTAAAAAGTCATTAACAAAATAAAAATTATAATAAAAATTCAACTTTTGAATAGTTAGGGTCTGATTGATAACCATTTCGTTTTGGTTTTTTTTTTTGTTTTTGTTTTCATTTTTTTGAAAATGGCAATAAAAAAAGCGTTTGGTAACTTAATTTTGTTTTTTTTTGTTTTTTCAAAATCAATTTAAAAAAAGGGACCAAAAATGAAAACAAAAATTAGTAATTTAAAAAAAAAGCAAAATTGATTTTGGTATTCAAGATTACAATTTTGCCCTTACCAATTTTAAAAGCCATAACTATTTAACATTAAACCAAAATTAAACGTGGTCAGACTCATACCTTTTTTTTTGTTGGGACCAAAAAAAAATACAATCGCAAAATGACCAAATTGCCCTTAAATATTACATTTAATAAATTTAAAAAATCAAGTTTTCAAATAACACAAGGTGACATACTCAAAAGTTATTCGAGATTTTGGATTTAATGGCGGGGTCCATTTGGTCTGAATCTAATTGTAAAATGACTATTTTGCCCTTTATACTTCAAAATGTCATAACTAGTTAAGACTAAACTAGAATTGAACATCGTCAGAGCCTATGAACTCATTCTAATATTAAGACCATTTGGAAAGCTAAAAAGCATATATATTGTAAAATGACCAAATTGCCCATGGAGCTTACATATAAGAAGTTAACATTGTTAAAATCTTCAATTAATACGGAATGACCTACCCCTAAGTTTTTCGACGTTCTGGATCCAATGGTAGGGTCCATTTGACCTGAATATATTTGTAAAATGACGATTTTGCCCTTCAAATTTCAAAATGCCATAGCTTGTTAAGACTAAGCTAGAATTGAACGCCGTCAAAGCCTGTGAGCTCATATTTAAGATAAAGAATATTTGGGACCTAAAAAGTACATATATGGTAAAATGACCAAATTGCCCTTGGGATTTACATATACGAAGTTAACATTGTTAAAGTCTTCAAATAATACAGAGTGGCTTACCCTGAGGTTTTTCGACGTTCTGGATCCAATGGTATGGTTCATTTGGACTGAATATATTTGTAAAATGACTATTTTGCCCTTAAAATTTAAAATGCCATAACTTGATAAAATAAAATCAGAATTTAACGTCGTCAAAGCCTGTGAACTCATATTATTATGAAGAACATTTTGAAATCTAAAAAGTATATAGATCGTAAAATGACCAAATTACCCTTGGGGCTTACATATAAGAAGTTAAAATTGTTAAAGTCGTCAAATAATATGGAATGGCCTACCCCGAGGTTTTTCGACATTCTGGATCCAATGGTAAGGTTCATTTGGTCTGAATATATTTGTAAAATGACTATTTTGCCCTTCAAACTTTAAAATGCTATAACTTGTTAAGACTAAACTATAATTAAACACCGTCAAAGCTTGTGAGCTCAAATTTAAGATGAAGAACATTTGTGACCTAAAAAGTATATAGATTGTAAAATGACCAAATTGCCCTTGGGGCTTAAATCTAAGAAGTTAACATTGTTAAAGTCTTTAAATAATACAGAGTGACCTAGCTCGAGATTTTTCTACGTTCTGAATCTATTAGCGGGGTATGTTTGTAAAATGACTATTTTGCCCTTATAAATTTAAAAATCCACAACTTGTTAAGATTTAACCAGAATTAATCATTTTATGATCTATATACTTTTTAGGCATTTTGATTTAATCTTAACAAGTTATGGTATTTTGAATTTTTAAGAGTAAAATAATCATTTTGCCCTTATGTATTCAGGCCGAATAGACCCCTCCATTGGATTTAGAATGTCGAATAACCTTAGTGTAACTGTGTAAGTCACCCCACATTATTTTAATAAAACTTATTACAATTAAACCCTGAGGGTAATTTGGTCATTTTACCATATATATACATGCTTGTACGTTCCCAAATGTTCATCTTAATATGAGCTCACAAGCTCTGATGACATTCAATTCTAGTTTAGTATCAATACGTTATGGTATTTTGAAGTTTGAAGGGCAAAATAGTAATTTTACAAATATATTCAGGCCAAATGGACGCTATCATTGGATCCAGAACTTTAAAAAACCTAAGGTTAGGTCACTCCGTATTATTTGACGACTTTAACAATGTTAACTTCTTATATGTAAGCCACAAGGGCAATTTGGTCATTTTACCATATATGTACTTTTTAGGTTCCAAAATGTTCTTCATAATAATATGAGTTCATAGGTTTTGACAACGTTAAATTCTTATTTTATTTTAACAAGTTGTGGCATTTTAAAGTTTTAAGGGCAAAATAGTCATTTTACAAATATATTCAGGCCAAGTGGACCCTACCATTGGATCCAGAACACCAAAAAACCTCAGGGTAGGTCACTCTGTATTATTTGAAGACTTTAATAATGTTAACTTCGTATATGTAAACCCCAAGGGCAATTTGGTCATTTTACTATATATGTACTTTTTAGGTCCCAAATGTTCTTATCTTAAATATGAGCTCACAGGCTCTGACGACGTTCAATTTTAGTTTACTCTTAACAAGTTATGGCATTTTGAAATTTGAAGGGCAAAATAGTCATTTTACAAATATATTCAGGTCAAATGGACCCTACCATTGGATCTAGAACGTCGAAAAACATTGGGGTAGGTTAATCCGTATTATTTGAAGATTTTAACAATGTTAACTTCTTATATGTAAGCCCCAAGGGCAATTTGGTCATTTTACAACGTATTTTTATTTTTACGTTCTAAAATGGTTTTTATAATAATATGAGCTTACAGATTTTGACGACATTAAATTCTAATTTTTTTTTACCAAGTCGTGTCATTATGAAGTTTTAAGGGCAAAATAGTCATTTTACTAAGTAGTTACAAAATGTTAACACAAAAATATAGTTTACCAAACACAATTTTTTATTTTTGTTCTCTCTTTTTAAAAAACAAAACAAAGTTACCAAACGCATTTTTTATTTTCTTTTTTTAAAATGAACACAAAAAGTTCTAACACAAAAACTAAAAAATGAAAATAAAAAAATGAAATGGTTATCAAACGGGGCCTTAGTATGTGTTTTAGTCTACTTTATCTTTTTTAACATTGTGAAGTTGCACTAAAGCGTTTGATAATTGCTCCCAGCATTATGAAGAATTGCACTCGGCGTTGAAACGAGTTGCCCTTTGCGTTTTGAATAGTTGCTCCGAACATTTCAAAGAATTGCTCCCATCATTATAAAGAGTTGCTCCGAAATGTATGTAAATTTGATGACTTTGCAAAAAACGTGGACTATAAGTTAATTATCCCCCTTTTGTTTTCCTTATTAATTAATCTCAAGAAAATGCTTTCCTCTATATATTCTTTTCTTTCCCCCATTATTCCAAGAACCAAACAAAGCCTTAGTCTATCTTTTCTTTTCTCTGAAGAAATCCATGAATCAAACATAGCCTTTTGGTTTAAATCGATAAACAGGTCTTAACAAAGTTTCCTCATTTATGTGGATAGAAATCACCATACAAATCGTGCAATCCATAGACCAGTAAAAGAAAGAAAGTACAACCATTTTAAACTTTTTATACAAATAAACCAGTTGTTGCTGCCCAAGAAACCCAGATCAAATCCCCCTTTGTTGGAAAGGAAAAGACAATTCTACGAGGACCATGATATAAACACACACTATATATGACACAATACATATACAACATGGAATCAACTCAAAAAACTTTTATACCCACCTAGCACGTAGTATTGGGGCAATGTTAGCTAGGTTTCTCTACCTTGCTTGAGGAATAAGTCCACTTTCCAAGTTCATAGCAGTCATTCCAATGGCATCATTAGTGGACGGTGGCTCACTTCGTGCTGTCTCCATTGCCAAACACTCCTTTAATTCCATCACCACATGATTCATTGTTGGCCTTTTCGTGGAATTGCGAGACACACAAGCCATTGCTGTTTCTACAGCTTTCCAGACAGAATTAACATCGTAATCTCCTCGTAATTTTGGATCAACAACATTTGTGATATCTCCCATTGCAAGCCTTGAATTCACCCATTGAATTATGTGAACCGCATCAGTGCCTTTTGTTATTGCGAGTCGGCCCGTGATAATCTCCAAGATAACAACCCCAAAGCTATACACATCACTTTTTTCTGATAGTCTATTCGATGTGTAATAACTGCAAACAAAATGTATGAAAATCTGTAATTTCTTATAGTTTATTGAAATTTTGATTTCTATGATTAAAGGTATGTTTGAGAATGCATGAAATTAGATCAAATGCAGCATTATTCCCAAAAAATGCTTAAGCTAATTTGGTTAAGTTTTAAAGAATATAATCTGATTAGTATAGGCCAGGTATGCCCGAAAAAATAAACTTACTCAGGGTCAAGGTATCCAGGAGTTCCAGCAACTATTGTGGAGACATGAGTTCCATCCTCGGTTGGGAAAGCTCTGGATAGTCCAAAATCAGCAAGTTTGGCTTGGAAGTTTACGTTCAACAATATATTTGTAGTCTTCACATCTCTATGGACTATGGGTGGCTTACAACCATGGTGCAGATACTCGAGTCCTATAATTCAAATTCACATTTTAGTACTTAAATTAGTAATTAACCAACAAAAAACAAATTGATTTTTTTTTTCTGCATATAGCATTTTCATGCATGAGGCACAAAAAATTAAAATTGCGAACCAGACAATTAAAAAGTTACTATTCAAAATAGAGATTGAAGTGGGTTATTAGCTAAAATAGCTAGCACTGTTGATATAATTAGTCTTACTAACCTTGTGCTGCATCCATTGAAATTCGGAGTCTCTCTTCCCAACTCAATGCATTT
Source organism: Hydrangea macrophylla (assembly GCA_033977485.1). Taxonomy (NCBI): domain Eukaryota; kingdom Viridiplantae; phylum Streptophyta; class Magnoliopsida; order Cornales; family Hydrangeaceae; genus Hydrangea; species Hydrangea macrophylla. The sequence continues at coordinate 144,205,474 of CM066991.1, forward strand.
GGATTTCGTTCTGCATTAACAAGTAACAATTTCAAATTAACTAGCCTACAAGCCGAAAAGTGCATACGTATTAGAGTGAATTTTTTTTCAATTAGGAGATGTGTACCTGACAGATGTTGCTGTAAGTTCCCATTGGCCATGTACTCGTATATGATTCCCATGTTAGTGCCTTCATTGCAGTACCCAACAAGAGAAGTTAAGTTCTTATGATGAACACTCATCAGAAGATTAGCCTGCAGTTCAACATATGTACATCAATGAGCTTATGTAACTATGAGATTTTTATTATAATGGAGATTTAAAGTTACCTCAGCTTGGAATTCCTTATACCCTTGTACTGATGTAGGAGAGAGCATTTTTACAGCAACTTGAGTTTGATCTATAGAGCCATAGTAAACTGTTCCAAATCCTCCTTTTCCAATAACTCTTTGGAAGTTGTTTGTGATCCTCAATACCTCAGAGTATGTAAACTCACGATTCTTTACCTCAACCAACCTCTCTCTGTTGTTTATTTCAGGGTCTACCCTCCCAGCTTCTGAGATCACGTCAACAAAGATTTACAAGTTTCATGAAAGTTTTAATATTGTGTTAATTGTTTATAATTTATCAATCTTGAACTATAAGGACAATTGTTCTTATACCTTGTGGTTTTCTCTTTTTAATGAACCAAAAGGCAACTAATGCCGCAATTATGAGCACTGCTACTCCAACGACAGATGCTACTACTGGAACAACAACATTCTTCCCCTTGTTTTTGCTTGGAGAAGACTGACTTGTATTGTTGTTTCCACCCCCAAAGCCATCAATACTGTTCATCTCAACAAAATGTTAAAGACGTCTAATTTATTTATTAATTAGTCTTGAGTCATATCTTGCATGCGGTATGTCAACTATAGCAATTAGAGTACAACTCAGCAGCTCCTAATTAACGAATTAGCAAATTGAATAAATTAATCTAACCGATTCTTTCTTTCAGAGAGAGAGAGAGAGAGAGAGAGAGAGAGAGAGACACACACACACACACAGAGAGAGAGGGAGAGGGGAGAGATTCCTATTACAAATGGACTAGATCTGCCATAGTCTGAATTTTAAAAACTTAGTATTGAGTTCTTCATTTGGGAATTTTATAATATTGGGTATATGGTTTATAAGGAAAGAACAAACCTCAATGAAAGTGATCCACCATTGGCCTTTGCAAGGAGTTCCTTTGGAACTGAAGAGAAGTTATTTCCTTTCAAATTTCTGCATAAGAAGAACAAACATAATCCGTTGTCTTTGTATGCTTGAACTTAAGATCGATTTAATTAAGGTCCCATAACAAAGTAACTTACAAAACTTTCAAGGAATTCATTTGAGATAGAAAATCAGGTACTGGTCCAGTAAAGTTATTGTTTGAAAGATCCCTGAAAATTTTAAAAAATAATAATATTAACAATAAAATAAAAAACACTTTTTTTGTCATTTCTTTTGGTGAGGATTGGATACGAATAAAATCAACAAAGGTGACATCTATAGGGTCATATATAAAGGAAATGATACTTACAGAGTTTGTAGCATTGTGAGGTTGGATATTAAAGGAGTTATCACCCCCAATTGACTGGAAGACAAGTTCCTGATTCAAAGTTGACTAATTTTGTCAAGAGACAAAGTGAGTTATTATTAACAGAAAGTATGGTTATTGAAAAGGCATAAAATAAAAAAAAAAAAAAAAAAAAACACATACAATAATATGATCCTAGGGGGGTTAAAACCATCGTTGCTGCAGTCAATGCCGAGCCAGATATAATCTTTTGGGCCACATGGATCTCCTTGCCAGTTTCTTGACAGTCCATATATAGACTTGATGCTCAATATTGCATTTACTAATATTTCACAAATTTGTATGAAAGAAAGAGTTAGAACAAATATGATGGCAAGTGTTGTAATGAAAACTTCGAGGCGCTAAGACATGAAAATATTCAAGACAACAATGGTACTATATCGTCATCTGAATTATCTAACTTATACCTATGGCTATGGCTATGGATATGATATTGTTGATGTTTGAAGATGTTTTTCTTGAAATTAAAATGAGAATTCAGTAAACTTTGCATTTACATTGGATATTTTTTTCATGTACTAAACTAATTCTCCTATAAGGTATTAATTGCCTCTACTTGAAAGAGTTTGCTACGCATTGAGTAGACTAGGGTGCATGGGCTATAACAACCCCCATTTTTTGAGAAAAAAATAATTGTACGCATAAAAAATTTAGTATAATATGCACAATTAGCCCCCACCCAAATTCAAATTTTGAAAGGGAAAAAAAAAAAAAAAAAAAAAAAAAAGAGAAGCTTTGATGTATAATAAAGTGGTCCAATTGTAGTTCAACACACTTTAGATATTTATCTCGATCGGTCTATCACATTCTCTTATTTAGTTCAACCCAAATTATTTTACCATCTGTCAACCATAGACATTAAAACAGACAACCAACTCTTATTACAAAAATAATAATAATAAGTGATGCACAAAAAAATCAAACCCAAAGTATGTGAACATATAGACCCAAAAACTTTGTCCCAGACACCCATATGTATTAAGTGTTAAAATTAACCAGATTTTTTTTTTTTTTCAAAAATCTTTGAAAAAACCCCAATCCAATCACAGATTTTGAAAAAATAAATAAAAAATAAAACAAAATAAAAATAAAAAAATAAATTTAAAAAAACCAACGAATGCTCATAGAGAAAAAGTTATCCCGAACGAAGTAATATTGCAATAGAAAAAATAGAACATTACAACATACCATCTGGGTTGTATGTCTGCGCATCTGAGAGTTGTTTAACGGTGTAAATCTCAATAGCATTGATTATAGGTGGAAGAGTAGAGGTACTTGTTTTGTTGAGTGTGATCACATGGCGTGCAGAATTCCCAGTTGAGTCTGTACTATATATTGTATTAGTCTTCAAATAACCAGGAACAACAGGAACATCATACCAAAGTTTACCATTCAAGTAAACATTGAACTGTCTAGATTGGTTGGGTTGCAATAATTGAACCTCGGCAAAGTGCAAGTACATGTAGAATTGGTCGGTGATATTGTCAGGTGTCCAGCTGAGTACTACAGAATTAGTAGAGATGGGCACCATGGCAGTGCTCATTACTAGTGGTGGTGGGTGGAATATATTGGAACCAATGGTAGAATTTGTGGACAATGATGTGTAGCCGTCAAACAGAGACTGTGTCCATATGCGATCATAAACATCGTCTTTGTACCTAATGATTCAAACATTATTGATACAGTGAGATATGTTTTAAAGCTATTACTTGGTTTAATTTTCGAGTATTAATGTTATATAGCATGCTTCCCAAATTTTTATATTTAAAATTAATGTGGTTCTGCCACATTAATTTGTTGAAAACCACATTAGGGATACCAATTTGAGAACCATGGCATTACTCTTTGTTTACACAATTTCAAAATAGCACTCGTCATCGGAAATATTCTAAATCCGTGAACACAATTTCAAAATAGCATTCGTCATCGGAAATATTCTAAATCCGTGAACGTGAAAATGAAAGAACAAGGACACCTTAAACAAATAGTAAATTATAAGTAACACAAAAAGGCAGGCGCACCTGACTAATCCGCCGCTTGACGTTGTACCTAAATCCAAACGTGTAAAGCGGTTCAGAGATCCAGATGTGGTTACATACATAGACCTATCCAAAGGCCTTAGCTCCAACGTGGATATAAAAGGCGTTCCTTTATTCGTATTCACAAGACACACAGATATATAATCCGTAGTAGGGGCATGTATTATCTCTAGCCTATACAAACTGGAGGCATCATTCGGTGCTACCGTGTCCCAATAATCAACTCCAATGTACAAATCAAATTCGGGAATTTGATTCTTGGCATCATAGTTTCCATACATAAATCTCCCCCTTATCAAATATTTATTTCCTCTGCCTTGCGATGGCCTTAAGGTGTAACAATTTCGATCTCCGTCTGGGAAACTTCTAAGGGTCCAGAATTGTCTATCATATGAAGTGTTTTGATACTGACGTGATACAGTGTTGCTCACACCACTATCCACAAATCCTGCATCTGATGTGTAATACATGCCTGTTGTGTCATCCGTGTAGCTCGAATTATCCGCTATTCCACAATCTATGCTTATGAACCCTGCAGATATATCTATATATGCATGTGTGTGTGTATGTGAGATTAGATGTATGCCTTGTGAAAAAAGAACAGATTTAATTAGTGAGATTGATGAGCAGAGAGAGTGTTTCCAAACCTGATGGGGGCTGGGCATGAACCACAAATGTTGTAAGGGCAAAGATATAGAGAAAAGAGAAGAGAGAGCATTTTGACATCCCTACCATTTCCACTCTATTGATCAGACTCTTCATGAGGACTCAAATGAAATGCCCAAGCCTATGGGGTGTTTCATGTACATATATTCCTACCAACCAAGTGCGCAGCAATATTCGTTACAGTTTGAGTAAAATATTTGATTAATGTAAAATAAATTTTTTTTTAATTAACTCCGGATTTTTTTTAATTATTATGTGCTATTGAAAGTCATTGTTGTGACCAATTCCAATCCTTTTTTTTTTTCCCATATAATGCTAAGGACGTGTATTTTGTGTTTCCGGTCAACTCTCCTCATTTTTTGAGGACATTTCTTCTTTCCTGTCAACGTCAGTTGCTGAATGGTTTATAGTTTTTTTTTTTTTTGTTTTTTTATAAGAGTAATATTTGGGACACAACTTTCATACAACCTCCCCAAAAGATGTGTCTATCTCTCTCCTGTGATGTCACTGACACAGGAGAGAGATAGACACATCTTTTGAGGAGATTGTATGAAAGTTGTATGAAGGTTGTGCCCCAAGTATTACCTTTTTATAAACTAAAGTCTGAAGATGTCAACGAAGTGGTGCTGGTCATTGGTACTGTGTAAATATATATATATATATATTTGCATACATATGTCAATGAGCAACTTATCATTAATTTTTTTTTTATTGGCTGTTTGGGACGACAAAAGAACAAGTTATATGATTTATGACGTTTTCTTGTCAAGAGTATGTGACAACTCCAAAATATTTAAACATAACCCTAATTTCATGATAATCGCTTAAAATTAAGATTTAAATTACACAAGATCATGTTTTATGAGCACCTAAAAAATAATCTTAAACTAGCTAATTTCAAATCAAATAGTGATCAAGTGACAGAGAGAGACTTCAAAATGTCAAACAAAATCAGCTTGCATGTCCTTACGCTAGCCAATGTCCAATCAAATGCTTAGGACACGCAATGTATATGTACTAGATTGGGACTTTGTCAAGTTTTTGCCAAGAGAATAAGTTTACTTTAATTTGTTTAAAAATAAACGAAATGGGAGAGTAGACTTTGATTGTCCTTTTATAATTGAGATGATACACATGGCATGGCCTTATCAACCACAAATGTTTATAATCGAGTTTACATACTGGCGTTGTGGTAGCAGCTTGGCTGTTCTATTCATATTATAAAGAAAGACTAGAGTCACCGGCGGACGTAAAAATTTAAAGTTGGGGATGAATGAAATCTAGAAATTGCATCTCAGAGAGATCGAGTTTAAGCACCCCTGAAATAATTTTTTTTGAGTCTATTTACATGTATTCTTGGATAAATTATATAAATTAATGCTATAAAAACCAATATATAAATTAATGCTATAAAAACCAATACAAAAATTTAATTAGTAATAAACCAGTGGAATTTTTTTTTTTGGAGGGGGGGGGGGGGGTTTGTGTTTGTTGGGGTTTAAGTGTAAATTTTTTTATTTTTACGAGAGTATCTCAAGTTACTCAAATCTAAGTGGAGCTCAAGCTCCCATTTGACTTGAAATATATATATATATATATATATTTGGTAGAAATGAAAAAAGAAAGCGGGTATCCCTGGGGAAAGCTAATACCTAACAAATCCGTCAGAACAGGCTTACAGAGATCCCGAATAAGAGAGTTTAACAAAACAAGTGGGTTAAATTGATTAACCCCAACATTTGCTAATAAATCCGCACATTGGTTTCCTTCGATTCTCTCTTAACATGTGAGGGATTACCCTTAACAAAAATTTGTATTCTTTAATGATGCTTTTGAGGGGATGGTTTCCGTCTTTCTTCAAAATCAACTGGCAAGCAGCGGTAGAATTGGATCTGCCCCTGACTAGAGTAATTCTACGTCTCTTAAAATTTTATATTCCAAATGCTTCATGAATATATGTAGTAGTGGACTCATTGGATTATGATTGGAGCTAGAATGCATGTTGAAGTAGTTTCATAATTGTTGAGTCATGGTGCCATGAGAAGTTATTCTGTGAGGTTGTTACGTACACTACGTCACCATATATGCTAATGTGGTGTGACAATTTAATTGTATGGAGACATGTGACTTTTTTTAAAAAAAATGGTGGAAATGACTTGTATGGAAGTTGTGCCCTGAAAATGGGGGGTATGCTTATTTGAAAATCATGTAAGGACACATGTCATGTCTGCATTCTTTTAAATGCCACATGTAAGGACACATGTAAAATTTTTTATTTTTAAGAGAGTAGCTCAAGTTACTCAAATCTAAGGGGAGCTCAAGCCCCCATTTGACTTGAAATATATATATATATATATATATATATATATATTTTGTAGAAAGGAAAAAAGAAAGCGGGTATTCCCTGGGGAAAGCTAATACCTGACAAATCCGTGAAAATAGGCTTACAGAGATCCCGAATAAGAGAGTTTAACAAAACAAGTGGGTTAAATTGATTAACCCCAACATTTGCTAACAAATCCGCACATTGGTTTCCTTCTCTCTTAACATGTGAGGGATTACCCTTAACAAAAATTTGTAATCTTTAATGATGCTTTTGAGGGGATGGTTCCCTCTTCTTCAAAATCAACTGGCAAGTAGCGGTAGAATTGGATCTGCCCAAAACTAGAGTAATCTACGTCTCTTAAAATTTTATATTCCAAATGCTTCATGAATATATGTAGTAGTGGACTCATTGGATTATGATTGGAGCTAGAATGCATGTTGAAGTAGTTTCATAATTGTTGAGTCATGGTGCCATAAGAAGTTATTCTGTGAGGCCGTTACACTACGTCACCATATATGCTGACGTGGTGTGACAATTTAATTGTATGGAGACATGTGACTTTTTTTTTTAAAATGGTGGAAATGAAGTGTATGGAAGTTGTGCCCTAAAAATAGGGGGTATATTTATTTGAAAATCCTGTAAGGACACATGTCATGTTCGCATTATTTTAAATGCCACATGTCATCATACAATTACGATGTCACACCACATCAGCACGATGATGTGACGTGACGGCTCACTGAATAATTTCTCCATTGCTACATGTATTTGAAAAATATTTGTTGGAAAAATTGTATTAACAAAATTGAAAATAAACAAAAAACAGGTTCTGGATTACAAAATATGAAACAGGAAAATTAGAACTTGGACAGAAACAGAAAATTGACACTGCCTATAGAAATAAAAATTACAGCAAATAAACGAAAGCAGAAATTGGAAAAATTGATCAAACCGAGGCCTGTGATATTTTACAGTTTCCTTAAAACAGATTCGCCTCCTCAGTAGAAGTGCTTGAGGATATGTGATTTATCACAGAGTCTTTTCATCAGTCTCTGTAACTCTTTCAGAAATCCCAAAGGTTTCTGCAATGCTAAACATGTGCAGAAATTTCAAGGGTCTCTTAATACAGAAATAGAAAAAGCCAAAACTTGAGGGGTCTAAAAAGAAATACTGTGTGGGTCACACCCGCACCCACGACCACGACCCGGCCCGGCTCGGCCGGTCAGACGACAGTCGCGGCGCGCACGCGTGTGTGGAGTAAACCCAAATGGCCTTAGGTCCTCCCGCTTCCACAAAACTGGGTATCCCTTGGGGTCCAAACCCAAAATATGACGTAGCCTAATAAATACACTAAAGACTACTTCTATTTTTCCTATGTGGGACAAGGCAAGTTGTGAACCTTTTTTATTTCAACAGCTCCTTGTAAGGGGCAACCTTTGAGCATTAATTTCTTATTCATCCATCAATAGTTTGGACATGTGAATATCCATACTTCATCTCCTCATGGAAGAGAACACAAATCCACAAAGGACCCCACTTAAACTCTAAGTGGATCCCACTTTTATTTGACCCTAAAATTGGCCAAAACTCAACTTTAATTAGAGGTGCTCACGGGTCGGGTGAGTCGGGTTTAGCCCTCATCCGTTCATCCATCCGAACATCGTCGGGTTTGCCCTCCTTCCACCTGTCATCCACTCGCTTTGTTGGGTGCACCCGACTCATCGGGTGAGTCGGGTCGAACCGGGTGAAACCCGACTGTCTCATTTGTCTCAATCTAGCATTTGCTTTACACATGACTTTGTTTTCATTTATTTATTTATTTATTTTTGCTTTGAATGTTTTTGTCTGTATAGTCATGGGCTAACCATAACTCTAACCAAACAAAAAATAAAAACATAGTCATGTGCTAGCTTGATGGTTTTAATGTTTTTATATCTCCGCTAGTGACATATATATTTTATTGATACAAGAATATTACATTTATATATATTTAAAGACTATATAATACATAATACATATATTGATATAAGCATACTACACACACACATATATATATATATATATACATATATTAAAGACTATATAATTCATAATGCACATATTGATATAAGCATATTACATATATATTTTTAAAAAATTAAGTGTGTTTCGATTCGGGTCAGGTGAATCGGGTTTCACCCCCTAGATTCGTGACTCCACCCGAAACTGTCGGATTTCCACCCCAAGACCCATGACTCCACCCACATTGTTTAAAAATCAATAAAAAGGCTATAGGTGAGTCGGGTGCTCGGGTGAGTCGGGTGGGCGGGTGAATTTTGAGTAGCCCTAACTTTAATCCAACAATATTTGGGATAAAATATTTGAAAAGCGTAACATTACTCTTAAAGAAAACAACAAAATGTCAAATCTTTTACATAGGTTGGCATAGCTCAAGTGGCAAAGAGCTTGATATTAACAAAAATCTCCTCCAATGCATAGGTTCGGTATTCGAACCTCATCCCCTCCCCTATATATATAAAAAAAAAAAGGGCAAATTACACTTTAATCCATTTAACTATACACCTGTTTTCAATTGAGTCCATAGACAATTTTTTTTTTCAATTTGGTCCTTGAACTTTAAAAATTCATTCAATCAGACCCAAATTCTGACACTGTTAGCTTAAATTATTAGAGTGCGTTGCGCGTAATGCTTACCTGTCACATGCTAGGTTAAGACAAATACAGGAGATTGTGAATGGCTTAAAAATGATGCGATTTTGGATATGATTGAATGCGATTTTGGATCTAGTCAAGTGTGTTTTGGAATTTGATTGAATGCGATTCGGATCTGATTGAATGAGATTTTGTGCACTATTCACAATCTTCCATGTTTGTCTTAACCTAACATGTAACAGGTAAGCATTACGCGCAACGTATGTGACAATTTCTAATAATTTAAGCTAACAATGTCATAATTTGGGTCTGATTAAATGAATTTTTGAAGTTCAATGATTCAATTTAAAAAAAAAATAGTTTATAGAACCAATTAAAAATAAATGTATAATTTAATGGACTAAAATTTAATTTGTCCAAAAAAAAATTGTCAAATCCTTTGTTGGCGATGGAAAGTATTGGTCAATGCTAGGAATTTGGATCACCTAACACATTCGAGTCTGTTTAGATTTACTTTGTGAATGAGAAATTTGTTATTTGAGAAATTTTTCATGTAGATACATCTTAAATACCAAGAGGCAATTGGCTTTAGTGGAAAAGAGCTCTAGTCGCTTAAGTAAGGGTTTTAAGTTCGAATCCTTGTGGATGCAGAAAATTACCTTGGGAGAAGTCTCCGCTTCGAAGTCCGATCATAACTCGAATGATTACTCCTGGGCAAAAGGTCTAGGAATATCTTGGGAAACCAAAATATATATATATATATATATATGTGTGTGTCTTAAATAGTTGTTAAATGTTTGGTAATGCTAATATTTTTAGCACCTGTCCTTTTTTTAAAAGGAAAAAAAAAAATCCAATTTGTTGTTTATAAATTATAAAAGCTAGAAACAATTGCTTGGTAAACTAGCTCAACTTTTTCAATAATATTAAATTATTTGTTACCAAAGGGCATTTACTTTGCGAATTAAAAGTTTTGATTCCACTCCCAACAAAATTATTCACAACATTGTTCTCCTGACGATTTTTTTTTAAAGGAATTTGCTAACTTACAGTATAGAAGATTTTTAGCGACGAAAAATAAGGTTTTAGTGACGAAATTTTTCGTCGCTAAAAGTTGGAACCTTAGCAACAAAAATTCCGTCGCTAAAAACCTGTTTTTTCGTTGCTAAAAGGGCTGTTGTATGCTGCTAACTTACAACCATCAGGTTGTATGCTAGCAGCCCCCTTTTTAAAAATATATATGTATATATATATATGAGTAATGCTAGGTACACTTAAATGGGACACTTAAACTATCCACATGTATTAATTGATATCGAAAACACAGTCGACTAGATCCAAATGGATTAATTAATATCTTTTAGACACAAATAGGGGGGAAAAATGAGTGGTAAAAATGGAGATAACCTTGATAGAGGGACAATACTAATCCAACGTGAAAAGTTATCTCATGAGCACTTCACACCATATGACAACTTTATGGAATAATTTTTGAACATCCCATTTTATTTGTCCATTTTTTTTAATTTAGTCGTCCCAAAACTACTTTTCATAAAGGATATTCTATGATAATTTTTTAACTAATTTCCAAAATTACCCTTATTGATTTTGAAATTACCAAACAAAGAATAAACAGAAAGGGAAAAAAAAAGTAACTGTATTTTGAAACTTTTGCACTAATTTTATGTCATTTGAATAACAATCATTATCTCCTTTAAATCATTGAACAACCAAAGTTGAACACATAAAATGGGATGCAAGGAGTATAGAGAAGTTGTCTCTTGATTGTTGACTCTCCAGTCCCAAGTGCCCTATTGCTCGATGCCTCGATGGTATGACCCTTGCTCATTTCTCTTTGGAGATGTGGGGGATTCAACTCTCCCAATGGAGAAAATCCTGTATGTGAGATTTTGTGGGCATTTGGCCATTCTCCATGCCTACGATGTGGCTTTGAGCCCCGTCATCTCCTACCCACACTCCCCCTGTTTGTGTGTGTCTACAGTGAATATATGTGTGTGTGTGAATTATCTAAGACTTAATAAAAATAAAAATAAATGATTGTCGAATAATTATTAGTTTTGACAGTTGTATGCATGACATGGTATCATAAGTCAATCACGATTCTATATTTGTCCATTTGCCCCTTATTTTCAGGAGAAAAACATCTCCACACAAGTATGACTTCTCAATCTATTAGAGAGGTTGTAAGTAGTGGCGTGGTACATCCGTTGTTACCAATATTTTTTTCTTTGGCTTCAAAAATAGGAAAAACACTAACTACTCCCTCTATCCCTAAATAAGCGTCTACTACATTAATTGATCATGAAATTCTAGAAAAAAAAAACCTACAAACTAAGAAAATAAAAAAATTTTAAAAAAAAATTGCATAAATATAACAAAAACATATTCCTTTCGTAAAATTGGCTACCAAGGTGCATAGATCTCGAAAAGAAAAAAAAAAACAGCGAATCAAAACATAATCACCCAAAAAGCCCAATAATTGAGAACGTTATCGTCATTAATATAAACATATAATATTATATGCCTTTAGATCGATAGATAAAACAGATACCATTATCCATTAGACAAATAAAATCTCAAAATCAGGCTGCAACGTATCTTTCTTTTTCCTTTTTTGTAAAATTTTCATGCCCATTGCATAGATCTTGAAGAAATACAAACAAAAAAATCATTTCAAAAGGCCAAAAACTAAAATTAAAAAATAAAATTAAAAAATTTGTGATTGCTTAACTTAATAATATATGTCACAGATAATATTATCTGTCTTGACTGATAAATTTTTTTAAAAAAAAACGAGGTTTCAAATTACTTTCTTTCGTACAATTTTCAACTTCGTTGCGTAGATCTTGAATAAATACATGGAAAAAAAAGGCTAAAAAAATGACTGAATCTATCAAAATAGATTATCTGTTTTGACAAATAAAAAAAAAAACCAAAATGAGGTCCTAAATCACTTTCTTTTTGTATAATTTAAACTTCAATGTATAGATCTTGAAGAAATACATGAAATAAAAAAAAAAATACTCAAAAAGGCTATAAAAAATGAGTGGGTTGTGTTGATTTAAAGTTTACGGATAAAATAAAAAAAAATAAGGTTCCAAATTACTTTCTTTTCTACAATTTTCAACTCCATTGCGTTGATCTTGAAAAAAATACATGAGTTCAAAAAACAAATCACTCAAAAATGCTAAAAAAAAAATGAATGAGTTATAGTGGTTTAGGTTTAAAGTTCGCAGATAATATTACCTAGTCATTTTTATGTTCTAAGAGGGGCTTTACACCAAATTCAAAAAGTAGCGAGGGGCTTTATAAAAATGACCAAATCATATGGGTTTTTGGCTATAACACTTAATTTTAAGAGGTTTATCACCAAATTATTCTAAAAAAATTAATAATAAATAACAATAATAATATAAGCCGATGCCCTTTTAATTGAAATAATCAAGCTCTTATCCAAACGAATGATTACATCACCGATCATTACGTATTAAATAAAAAATAGAAAAATCAAGCGGGGTTTGCCCATGTGTGACATCTTTCTGTCAAGTGAGGAGATTGAGGGTTCGACTCCCCTTAGAGAGGATTTTTGCTTGCCCTCATGTTTATTCTTCAATTGGAATGATTGATCATTGTTGGGCTTTATTATGGGCCATTGCAAAGCTTTGAGATTGAATTGAGCTAAGTTAGGTTGGAGTTGAGGGGTGTGTGTATATGTCCATCTGTAATTCCGCTAAGTATCAAAATAAATAAATAAATAAACAAATAAATAGAAAATTATACTTAAGTCTTATGAGTTTGAAGGACTTTTTTACCCTTTTGTGAAAAGTTCTAGCTCACGTGTAAATTTTGTAAAAAAATACATGTGACATATACATAGCATAAGTGGTCCAACTTCAATGGATTTGTTTGAATTTTTGGAAAAACTGCTCCTGTTATACTTAAGTCTTATGAGTTTGAAGGATTTTTTTACACTTTTGTGAAAAGTTCTAGCTCACGTGTATATTTTGTAAAAAAAAATACATGTGACATTGTTTGGACCATAAATTATTTTTATATGTATTATTATATAAAGTTATATTATATTATGTTATATTGTTATATAGTATATTTATAATTATCACATGGAAAATTAATTCAAATTGGTTGGTGATTATTTGGAAGTTGATTGAGGGACACTTGGCATTGCAAGGGGAGATCAAGATTGGTTACTTGAAGATCAATGGTAATGATGAAGATGGAAAGACACTTGTCATTGTAGGAGCATCTCCCACTAATTGGTGGTTGTAGGAATTTGAATTATTAGTTATTATTGTTGGAGGGAAATGTAATTCAAATTCAAAGTAGTTATAGGTTTCTCTATAAATACTTGTAGTATACTCCTTTGTAATGGTCCTTGACCACACAAACAAATGCATTAATATATCTACTTTATTTTCTTCATCTATTCGGCCACCATGGCCATTAGTTTAGGTAATTTAATTTAGCCTAGTTAGGAGTAGTGTACCTTTACTTTGCTTTTACTTGCGATTCTTAGGAGTAGGAGTAGTTATAACATAGTTTAATCACTTCGAAGGTATCCTTCGAACTCTCTCTTCTTCTTCTTCTTCTTCTTCTCCTTTCTTCCTTTTAGTTTTCTAGTTCATCTCACACAATAAAAAGTCTTTGTTAAGGCATCAAACGTCACCACAATCTCCCTGGTGAGGCGCAGTTTGGATTATCACATTTACACATTGGCAATTTGCTTACCTGGCACGCTCGCACACACTTATAAATTTTCCAACCAAACATTTTTGGTACGCCCGGTGGGACCCAAGTGTCAAGATGAATTTTGAACGGGTGAATGTTTACCCTTTTCAACACCATATTTTGGTGATAACAATTTCGAATGGTTGTATATCTTACCACCAACACCATATTATGGTGATAAAAAATGGTTCACTAATTTTATTCCATTATTGGAACAAGTAAATGACCAATTGTTTATTTTAGAAAATGAATTTCACAAAATGGCTCGAGGGGTGTCAACTGTTCTTCAAAAATATGAGCCAATGAATGAAAATAAATTTATTATGAAGGATCTTCATGATCCTTTAATGGTGGAAACAAGAAAATCACCAATGCCATCATCACCTCTATTGGTTAATCAACCAAATGATTGTGAAGAAAATACACTCGGGGGGTCCATTTTACAACCAAGTATATATGGTTGAGAATCATGAACCAACTTTTGTTCATGAATTCGAAATTTGCAACATTACTATACAAAATGTTGAAATTTATGAATTATTTAAGCCATTCTATACCTTGGCTTTAATTGTTCAATACCCACTTTGGCTTTGTGGTGCTCATCAACAATGGGTAATGACCATGTGGTTTTTCCTTCGGCAATATTTTTATGAAGAAAACATAATAAATTGCTTGCATTTGTATTTGTATTGACCAATTGGTCACTTGTGCTTACTTAATTGGACAAAAATTGGAAGAAATATACATTTGATTCTCAGCAGTTGGGTCTCTGTAATGGCCACTGTAATGGTTATTTGAAGTAGAAGGGAGATCATGATTTATAAGCAACAATGGGGTCAGAAGCATTGATGTGGGTCCCAAATTATATGGCTTTGTGTTTGCCTTTATCAAGGAAAATTAACAAGGCTAAATGTGGTGGTGGTTTCGTGTCCAATCCAAACCAAGGCTGATATTATCGGTCAAAATTGTGTACCGATCAAAGTGGTGCTGCTTATGGGTACATATACTTGGGAATAATAAATTTATTTGATGTACCAATATTGATCAGTTGAACGGTGGTATGTTCGAAGCTCTTACATTAGCCTCAAAGCCGATTTAATGCCATTATTTTGGTGTTCGAATCTTTTGTATTGGCTTCGAAGCAAGTTTAAACTCACCTATTTTGTATTCAAACCTTTTATATTTGCTTCGAAGTAAGTTTAAAGCCGTCATTTTGGTAATTCAAAATAATGATATTGGCTTTGAATCAAGTTAAAGCCATATATTGGTGGGAAGCTATTACTTTGGCTTCAAAGCAAATTACAAATAATTTATTTTATATTCGAAGTTATTTTATTGGCTTCGAAGCAAGTTTAAGCCATTATTTTGATGTTAAAAGTTAGTTTAATGGTTTCAAACCAATTTAAAAACAGTTATTTTAAGTTTGAAATTTTTATTTTGACCTCGAAGCAAGTCATTTGATGTTTAAATCCTTTTTGTTGGCTTCAAATTAAGTGTAAAGCCATTTTTTGGTGTTTTCAGTTAATCTATTGGTTTTAAACCAATTTAAAAACAATTTACATTGCGTTCGAGGTTATTATTTTGGCTTCAAATCAAGCTTTAATTCTTTATTTTGTGTTCGAAACCATTTTATTGGCTTCAAAATAGTTTATTTTACACTCAATGATTATTATATTGCCTTCGAAGCCAATTAGAAGATATGTTTAAGGCGATTCAAATCCTTTTTGTTTGCTTCGAATTAAGTTTAACGCCATTGTTATGGCGCTCGAAGCTATTGTGTTTACTTCGAATTCAGTTTTAAGCCATCATTTTGGTGATTTGAAGCAATTATATTGTTTTCGAAGCATGTTTTAGCAATGTTATTAGCTTTGAGGCAAATTTAAGCCATTATTTTGTGTTCAAAATAATTATAATGGCTTCAAAGCCTTCAAGGCTATTTCATTTGATTCGAAAGCCAATTTAAAGCAATATTTTGTATATTCGAGACTTTTATTGGCATCAAATCAGTATAAAAGCAGTTTATTTTGTGTTCAATATTATTATCTTGGCTTCGAAGCTAATTCGAAAAAACTGCTTTAGATTGTTAATTTGGTCCATTTCGAACCTACTAATTGGATCGAACAATGTTATTTCGACTCTCTAAGAACTTCGTTCTTAAAGAGCCACGGGGGGTATGTTTGGACCATAAATTATTTTTATATGTATTAATATATAAAGTCATATTATATTATGTTATATTGTTATATAGTATATTTATAATTATCACATGGAAAATCAATTCAAATTGGTTGGTGGTTATTTGGAAGTTGATTGAGGGACACTTGGCATTGCAAGGGGAGATCAAGATTGGTTACTTGAAGATCAATGGTAATGATGAAGATGGAAAGACACTTGTCATTGTAGGAGCATCTCCCACTAATTGGTGGTTGTAGGAATTTGAATTATTAGTTATTATTGTTGGAGGGAAATGTAATTCAAATTCAAAGTAGTTATAGGTTTCTCTATAAATACTTGTAGTATACTCCTTTGTAATGGTCCTTGACCACACAAACAAATGCATTAATATATCTACTTTATTTTCTTCATCTATTCGGCCACCATGGCCATTAGTTTAAGTAATTTAATTTAGCCTAGTTAGGAGTAGTGTACCTTTACTTTTCTTTTACTTACAATTCTTAGGAGTAGGAGTAGTTATAACATAGTTTAATCACTTCGAAGGTATCCTTCGAACTCTCTCTTCTTCTTCTTCTTCTTCTTCTTCTTCGTCTCCTTTCTTCTTTTTAGTTTTCTAGTTCATCTTACACAATAAAAAGTCTTTGTTAAGGCATCGATTTGGATTATCACATTTACACATTGGCAATTTGCTTGCCTGGCACGCTCGCACACACTTATAAATTTTCCAACCAAACACATATACATAGCATAAGTGGTCCAACTTTAATGGATTTGTTTGAATTTTTGAAAAAAACTGCTCCTGTATAATTGTTTTTGTTACTGACGCATCGTAAACCCTAAAAACTAAGACGATGGAAGTGGTGACGTGCGATGTCAATACTGAAATTAGTTTTTTGAATTTCACAAATTCAGTACAAAAGTATTTTGTGAAATTCGCAAAATTTCACAAACGAAATTTGTGAAAATGCGTAGGGACTTTTCTTCAAGTGCGGAAACTTTTCACTAAAGTGATTTTTTGGTTGGACTTAAGGTTATATATATTTATTTTTTTTCATAGAGGAATGTATAAGTACTCTAAATGTCTTTATCGGTAATTAACCCATAAAAAACTCACATAATGACATTTAAATTGACAATGCTATTATGAGAAGCTTTTAATATGCACATATTTAATCTCCACATCATAGTACGTAAAAATGTTATTAAATTACTATTTATTTACAACGATTAAGTGATTTTTTTTTGGCTGATGGCAAAGCTCCAAAGGACACCCACACACACAAGAGGGGGAGCAAAGCCCACACCCCAACAAACTCCACAAAGGGAGTGACTCCCACAGGAGTCAAACCCTCCCACTCTAGGAGGGAGAGAGAGTGTCATGCCCCGGAACCAACAAGGTGGTCCCAGGTCACGTGGCACGCCATCAAGGCTTATCAACGATAATTTAAGTTCTTGAAAAGGTTTAATACAAGTTTTGCTCCAAGAAAACCAACTTCCAAATAGTGTTTCAAGGGTTATTTAAAACACGTGCCTAAACACGCCTTATCGAGTTTCGTTTTCAAAAGTAACATTTTCATAGGTCAAAGGGTCCCCAAAGGTACCCCCATATCTAATTAGAAGTTGTTCCGAACATTAGAAAAAGTAGTTCAAAGTTTCGTGCATGGGGTATTTCAATCAGTCGAACTGCTCCGTTTGACCGGTCGAATGTGCTCCATAAGACTGTATTCACAATTGCGGTGTTCTTTCGCAAATACTGTTAAATATCGGCACTTCCCTAACGTCGTTAATTTCCAGCGCTTCCGCGACAAACGTCACTAATAAATCAATACCTATTTTACCAAAAGAAACCAAACCAACAAAATCATTTCAACCAAACCATTGCAAAATAAGTCAATTCAAAAGCTTTGTTAAACATTCTAAGGACTTGCAAAAACATACACACCATTTATACAACCACCACAAACCCCTCCCGGATTACAAGTACCAAAAGTACAAGCTTCACATATCTCAGGAAACTAGGTCCTAATGTGAACCAAGTGTCGTACTCGCATATGTAACAAGTCTTATTACATGCGGCACAGTTAAACAACCGGCATAAGTTAAACCTTCATTACAAACGTGGTATAAGTTCTATAAACATAAGGAGCTCCTGGTCCTTCTTTGTTTCATTACCCGCGATTCTCTCCTCTAGTCCTTGCCCCTGAATGGTTATTTATATAGCCACAAATATTTGGCTTTGTTTAAGCTAACGCTTAGTGAATAATATCAATCAAGCACACGGATGACAATTATGTTCTAATTCATCACAACATATAACTATTCGGTCTCTAGGGAATAAGTGCACATTCACTGATCCAAAGTCTTAAGACTCAATCACGACCCATGCCCCTTCGACATGTCGCATTAATGTCTTTCTCGACAATTGACCGTCGCCACTACTAACCCTCCCACATCAAGAGGACGTATAGCAACCTGTATTTTTGCACCCATAATAATAAATAAAATGTCTTTTTTATTTATTTACTATGTATTAATTTTAGTTGTGGTTTTATTGGTATAAATGAATAATGACTATGTTGCTCAATTAAATACAATGCCAATTTTATTTTTACTATTGTGTATTATTAATTAGCTATTAGAGTTTTCCATAAATGATTAACATGTATGTTGTAATTTATAATTACAAGACTTTTATTATGTGACCCTTAGTAATTTTAATTGAATTAGTTATGCTTAAGATTGTACCCCTAAGTTACCCTATAATTTGGGATTAAAACTATTAATAAAATATTAATCACGTTATTTATATTTTTGGTCCCTATTATTTATTTGGGATATTTTCTTAGACTACTCAGACCAACCTACCTAATCAAACTCATATAACTGAACTTAACTGGACTGATGGTACGCCATCAATCACACAGTTGTATATGCTCTAAATCATTTTGTTGCAAGTTGCCTCACTGATTGGGAGTTTATATAAACACAACGCACATACATACTCAGACCACAGTTTGCAAAGGAAAAGCAATATACACACATTCTCATTTTGGAGAACTATTACAGTAGGCTTTCAAAACACAAACTCTCCTTCTCCATATGCTCTCATCTCCATTGCTCTATTGTTCTTACTCTCAAATGCACACACACTAATATTTCTGGAAGTTAAAAGGAATCACAACAAGATATTGTATGTCATAGTAGCTTCAAAAGCCATAGCCAAAGAAGCTTGGATTTCTTATATTATAGTTTTCAGAATTTCTTTGTCAAGTAGCACAGCCCAAACTAACAATCGATGAGTCTCTTGAACTCACTTGTAATGCAGTCATTGTGCACAAGTCGGGGATATCAAATATAGAGATATACATGTATAGACATATATTTAGTTTTGAAGCTTCAAAAATGGTGGTCTCTAAAATCTTGACGAAAATGATTTCTATAAATTGAAAATGAAATATTACAACTCCAGTTACTTCTATTTCAAATATTAGACCTTAATTTGTAATGGTTGCAATGTACAGTTAAAGTGAAGTTTTGGCGACTCTCGGATTTTAAAATATAAGTAGAGCTATGTTAGTAATTAAGGCTTAAGACTTACATATTCGTAATCTACGCGGAAAAACGAAAAGAATGGTATATTACATTTAAAAATGCTTTTGCTCACCCAAAAAATGGTTCACCAATGCTCACCCAAGCATCCTGGGTTTAATCCTGGGTCCCCCTGCATTGACTAATGGGATGCTTGGGTGAGCATTGGTGAACCATTTTTTGGGTGAGCAAAAATGCTCTCATTATACTGGCTGTATCATTTAAATTTGTAAAACTCGTATTTTGCACTGCACCTGTACAGTCTGGAGGTTGGAGACGACCAGGATCAGTCGCGCTATTTGACTAGGACCTATCTTGACCATGACCGATCCCGAATCATGACCAGGACCGGTCCCGACCATGATCGGTTCCGCTATATGACCATGACCGGTCATGCCCTTCTGAGGCAGAATGATCAGTCATACTTGCTGTAATTATATTCACTGCTTAAGTATAGTTGTACTCTTTGTTGTAGGTTATTGTACTTAGTAATAACCATATATGAATGATGTTGTCAATATCAAGATATAAAAGTATACTTTACTTTTCTAAAGATTTGTAGCAGTGAAAGTAAAGGCCGAACTCACAGAGATTGACTTACTACGACTCTTAATTTTAAAACTTAAATCTAATTAATTATGAAAATGATATTTTGATTTGAATTTTAATTAAATTAATGAAACTAATGAAATTAAATCTAAATTATGAAAGCGATTTAAAAGTGTTTTTATAAATATGTTTAAAGGAACCTAGGATTGCAAATCCACCACTAGCTTCATAATAGAAAAATTTATGCATTCAATTAGATAATTTAGTTGGATGATAATGGGGAATTGTAGCTACAAGCTCAATTCCTCCGTCAAGAAAATAACTATAGTTCAAGCACCAACATAATCCATCTTCGGTTAGCACGAATTATCCCACACTAAACTAGGGTTGTGACATAATCCGTCTAACCTGGGCATGGACTATTCGGATACTTGATAGCACAATTCAATAAATCACCATTACATGTAAATAATCTATACAAGCACAGTAAATATAGATCATTGAGCACATCACAGTCAAAATAGATCTAAGACAAGAATAAACTTTGAAAGTGATGATTTAATCAATTAGAAGCACGATTTATTTATAAAAATCCTCGGAACATGTAATCATCATCCATACATAATAAAACTAAAATAAAAACGTAAAATACTCCCTATTACTTGGCTAGGGTTTAATTGAAACCCTAGATCTAGAGTCTAGTTATCCATAGAAGCGGCGGATGGCAAGTAGTTGATGGAGGAGGCCATGGGAATCCTTGGTCTTCTTCTTCTTCTCCTTACTTTTCTTCCTTCAATGGCTGAAAGTATGGTTGTATATTGTGTGTATAACAATTACCAACCCTTTAATTGAAGTAAAATAGGGTATATATAGATTTTAGGCAAGTTTTGGAAGCTTTCCTAATCCAATTCGCACTAAAACTGTTGTATTTAGCTTTCCAGACGTAATTAGGCAGTTTCTTTCGCATAGGAATCATCAGTAGAGTGAAATACACGTATTTAATTTTTACACAGGTCGCGCGAGCGCAATATTGGGACCTCGCGCGAGCGATTTCTGGGATTTCGCGCGAGCGGGCCGCGCGCGCGAAGGGCTTTTTTCAGCTTCTTTCTTCTTGCTTTTTCACCCTGTTTAGCCTGGTATACTTGATTTCTTCCAAATCCTGTCAGAAAATAGAAAATAAAGTAAAATATACAAAAACAGGATAAAAAAGTACTAACAAACGTGAATTAAGGCATATATATAGGATTTGTTCTCTCGCGATCACACCCCCAAACCTACATTTTCCTAGTCCTCAAGCAAAACTAAAATAAAAACTAAACTACTAATAACATACTATTCCATTTTCGCATGGATCACGATTGCATTTAGCATATGCAACAAGCCTTTTAAACCTCTAGGTGTCCCTAGTCGGACGAGTGAAGTCTCGTGAGGGTTCTCATCAACAAGTCACCCACAACCATCTTTATTAACTTATCAATTTAAAAACTTTTATTAAAAATGAAAAACATAATATTCAATACTCCTTATCATATAACAAAGATTTGAAATAGAATAACGAACAAGAAGAAACGGAATCAAACGTCTACGTACGTCATGAAAAACAAACTCAAGCACATGCATCGTATAAATCAATAGAGTTTCTCATAAAATTGCACGTGTGTGATATGGTAGTCAAATGAACACGCGCATGTCATGAACATGGAATATACTTCGGATGACCATCTAACTATGTCTCGACTACGAATCTCACAATGTTAATTACACTCTAAAATGAAACACTCAGAAACAGGTGTAATTTATCTGGTATATGCGAGCAAAGAAAATATGTTTTCAAAACGAGAAACGCTCACATATAACTCGGAAAACACGCATAACATGAAAGAAAAGTAGTCTCATGGATAGGATGCCAACAATCAAGAAAAATTACTCATTACCATGTTTTAATTTCCTTCCCATCGTTTATATATCCAAACCATGTTTCTAGGATCAAATAGGACTTTTCAAAGGTTATAACGTGGCTCAGGTAATGAAAAAGGATAGAAAAGATTCATTAGGTAGGTAATCTCAGAATGGCATTGTAAGGCATGTACGATTTCTTTCATTCGTCTCTTCTACCAACTTCATCATTTCATTATCTTCTTTTCCATATATTTTTTCTTTACTTTTTTTTTTTTTTTTCTATTCTTCTTTCTACTTTCAACTTCTTTTTTTTTTTTTTTTAATCCTTATCTTTTTTCTTTCCTTCTCGTTGCTTTCGAAACGAATATTCAATAAAGAACAAGGCAACCACCCCAAACATCATCTTATTTACTTCTTCTTCTCAATCACACATCGCCTTAAAACCACTAAAAGTTTATCAATCTTTCAGGGTTGAACTCCAAGTTGGCCAAATTGGAGCAAAAATAGGATAATGGTTATTAAAGAAAAATGGCATTTTAATGGCTCAAAGGGGCGAACTAAGGAAATTTTATAATTTATCGGTGAGTAGCAAACAAAGAAGGCCTAAAATCATGTCCTATGGTTATATGATTCTTCAACATTTACAATGGAAGATTATTCAGCATGGTAGCAAATATTTTAACTTGACTATCAACCAAAACAAGAATAATGAGACTAAACAACAAGTTAATGCGCTATTTCAATGAAATTCGACAAACACAAGATGTATTTATAACCCTCTAAAGAGAAAAGATAGGCTCAAAAGCTCACCGGGTTTAGTCTCCACCATGTGTTATCTAGAAATCCGAATCATATTATAATTCACATCAGATATGTATTCAAGCGACTACGTGCAGTGCATAGGTTTGTGTGCAAATCTATGATATAAAACTACGATTCAAACGATACATATCCTAGAACGTTGCATCATGACTTCAGTAAATATTTAATCACATCTTTCCTTGTTTATTATTCTATAACAATCCAAGTTACATAACAAGAAGTATCAAATTGAGATTGCAAAAATATCGGTAATCATCATTTATTTAAGCACAAATATTGAAAATTTTTGAAAAATTGCAGTATAATGTGCATGCGTGTGCATACCCCCAAACCTAAACATTTCATTGTCCCCAATGAAACAATAAACCGAAAGAAAGGAGAGTACGTAAGGAATGAACGACGATACCTCGATCTTGACAAGCATAGAACAGGTGAACACAAAGGAATATAGCAATAAAGTTCAATATTACCTGTTACTTCTTGATAAAAGAAAACAAACAAACAAATAAATAATAAAAGCTAATACATAATACATATATTTTTTTTAATTAATAAAAATAGAAATAAAAACTAACTAGACTTAAAAAGACTTAATGAAAATAATTAAAATAAAAAAAAACAAACATAAACGAAACTATGAAAATAAAGAACAGAACAAATAAAAATACCGGACCAGGTTTGGGAAACAGAATGTAAAAGAACAAAAAAAAGTGGAAAATCCCCACCTCGCGCGAGCGAGTTTCGCTCGTGCGAATCCCTCCGCGAGGTAAACCTGAGGCTTGTTATTAATTTTTTTAGAAAAGTTTCTAAGGCACAAGCTCGCGCGAGCAGGCCGCGCGAGCGGACCCCTCGCGCGCACGAATTTAAGCGCGAGTAGATACTGAGACTATATATAAAAAACTTGAAAATTTATCTATGGGGGAATCTCGCGCGAGCGACATGTTGCGCGAGCGGGTCACGCAAGCGACTTTGGTCTTTTCCTCTTTTTCTTTATTTTAATGTAAATAAGTGCAAAATAATTTTACTCCAACCCCCAAACCTGTTCAGAAAACTCAAAAAGGACTCAAAATCGACCAAAAACAATCAAAAATAAGAGAAACCGACGAAATAAAGCTTGGGTTGCCTCCCAAGAAGCACTTTCTTTTACATCTTTAGCTAGACCATTCTAGCTCAAGATTTTATGGAGGCTGAAAATCGGACTTTATACCCCTAAGGATTTCAGGAAGAGCCCGGTGGTAAGCAGAAATAACGTCGCTTTGGATTAATTCAATTGACGGTTCATCCTTATTATGTTCAAATCTATTTCTTACCTTCCGAGTAAATTCATCTTTGGCATTATTCAAATTCATCTGCTCATCACTAACAATATTATTTTCCTTGCCCATGTGTAGTGCATTTGTAGGTTCAATTTGTCGTATAACCTCACTACCCTCTATACATAGATAATCATCGTCTTTGGGAGGTTCAACAGCATTAAACACGTTTAATTTTAAGTTCAAGTTCCCGAATGACACCTTCATCACCCCCGTTCCACAATTGACATGCGCAATAGCGGTGGCTAAGAATGGACGACCAAGAATCACATGGGTGTGCTTTCTAGCATCTAGGACATGTTCAATGTCAAGGACCATAAAATCAATAGGATAAAAACATTGATCAACTTTAACTAAGACGTCCTCGATGATTCCTCTAGGTACTTTAATAGAACGATCCGCTAATTGAATAGTAGCGGTCGTAGGCTTAAGTTCACCTAGTCCTAATTGTTTATAGACGTGATAAGGTAAGAGGTTAACACTCGCACCTAAGTCAAGGAGAGCCCTATGGATGAAAATGTCACCTATGACACATGAAATAGTTGGCGTACCAGGATCCTTATACTTTGGAGGTGAGTGTTGAAAAATCGAACTTACTTTTTCCGTGAGAAAGACCTTTTTCGGAGTATGACTACGCAATTTACGCTTTTGAGTGCATAAGTCTTTAAGACATTTAGCGTAAGCGGGAATTTGTTTAATAGCATCGAGGAATGGAATATTAATTTTTACTTGTTTAAATACCTCAAGTATATCTTCCGTTTTTGACTTTTTTTTTTTGGTAAATTAGACGGTTCCTCAACGTTTGTTGGAAAAGGCATTTTCGGAATATAATTCGTTGGGACCGGTTTATTCTCTTTCCTAACTCTATCCACGTCCTCACCCTTTTCTGTATTCAAATTTATATTTTTATTTTTCTCACCCTCATTTGGAATTACAACCACGTCCTCATCTGGAGTAATCGTCCTAGTCAAAACAACGTTCACGCTCTCACTCGACCCCCCCCCCCCTCCCTTTTCGTATTGTCCCTTAGGATTTTAAACAGTTTGCGCAGGCAACTTTCCCTCGTTTCTACGACTCACCGCAGTAGCTATTTATCCCATTTGGGATTCAAGCTTCGCAATGGATTGTGTATGAGAGTGCACTATTTGTGCTTGTGCTTGGACTTGCGTTTCTATGTTTTTAAGGGAAGACAACACCTTCTCCTCGAAAGCGTTAACCCGTGGAGGATTAGGATTAGGATTAGGAGGGGGCTGTTGGTATTGACTTTGTTGATATTGGGATCGATAAGTATTAGAAAAATTGTTCGACATAGAATTATAATTATTTCGTGGGAATTGTTGCATAGAATTAACGTGTTGCTCAACAAACTCCGGGAATTGAGATGCAGAAGGACATGCAAAGATATTATGAGACGGCTCAGAACATAATGCACATACTTCTGAAGAGGGTGGATTGGACCTATTCCCCATCCTTATAAGTTGGTCAAGTTTTCTATTTAATTCTTGTATTTTAATTGACTGACTCGACTCAACTTTCACCTCTCGCTTAGGTTGAAGGTACCCCTCAGGACGGACAGACACCGCTTGGTGCATCGAATTCTCGCTCAAAGTTTCAAAAATTTTCCAGGCCTCGTCGGCGCTTTTGTGTAGGAAGGTACCCGCACAAACAGCATCGACGATATTACAAAGTGATGGAACTAGTCCCTCATAGAAGACCTGAACTAATTGCCACTTGGGAACTTGATGAAGTGGGCATGAGCGTAATAATTCTTTAAATTGTTCCCAAGTGTCGTAAAGCGTTTCCCCATCTTGCATCACAAAGTTTGTTATTGATTTTCTTATCTGATTAGTTCTTGTGATCGGGAAAAACTTTTGTAAAAATGCCGTATGTAATTCTTTCCATGTTTTTATAGTGTTTGGCTCCAAAGATTGGAGCCAATACTTAGCTTTGTCTTTTAATGAAAACGAGAAGAGGCGCAAATTTAACTCATCATCAGTTAGGTGTTGGATTTTTAAAGTAGAGCAAATATCTTGAAAATCACCTAAGTGCTGATAAGGGTCTTCTTTAATTCGGCCATGGAAAGACGGTAATAGCGAGATGGTAGATGACTTTATCTCAAAGTGAGATACCGTCACCTCCGGTAATTCAATACTAGCCTGTAGCGTGTAGGCCGTAGGAATAAAATAGTCTTTAAGCGGAGGAGGTGGAGGTATATTAGGGTTATTTCTGTCATTTACATTGTTTTCGTCATTGGCCATTGGAATTGGTTTTATGTTAATAAATCGAGTTTTCCTTAACCTTTTAAGGGTACTTTGAATTTCGGCCTGAAATAACGACGACGGTTTCAGAGTCTAACTGACTCTAAGGGTACGTTCAAGTTCAGGATCGATAGAAAATAATTCCGGTTTACTAGAACGCGTACCAAACATAAACTAAAAAGAAAAGAAATTAAAATAAGGACTGACTCAACAAATACAAAAATAATCACGCAAATCAGACAACAGGCAAGCACACAGTACTACTATGATGCATGTAATTATCCTTATGCAGTGATTCGCGTCAAAGCCCAGCGCCCCGGGTTTCCTAGCTAATGCAGTGCAATTAACCCTAAACTAATGCAAATAGTGCGTCACAGCGTCCTAACTTACAGTGGTTTAAAGCGAGTTTCACAAGAAGCAATTTACTTGAATTTTTTTTTTTTTTTGATTTGCATAAACTCCTTTGATGTGATTAGCTAATCCACTCGGAAACGTTAGAATTTTGACGACTCGAGAAACTACAAAATAAAATAAAAAGTTAGTAACTCAAAATAAACGGAAAAATAAGAAAAAGAAAACCTAATCTAATAT
Organism: Hydrangea macrophylla; assembly: GCA_033977485.1. Taxonomy (NCBI): domain Eukaryota; kingdom Viridiplantae; phylum Streptophyta; class Magnoliopsida; order Cornales; family Hydrangeaceae; genus Hydrangea; species Hydrangea macrophylla. Next base: position 144,232,719 of record CM066991.1, read on the forward strand.
TTACAAATTAACTAAACTAAGATTATAAAACTGAAGGTAGTAATGCAATCCTCGGCAACGGTGCCAAAAATTTGATCTTGTCAATATCAAGATATAAAAGTATACTTTACTTTTCTAAAGATTTGTAGCAGTGAAAGTAAAGGCCGAACTCACAGAGATTGACTTACTACGACTCTTAATTTTAAAACCTAAATCTAATTAATTACGAAAACGATATTTTGATTTGAATTTTAATTAAATTAATGAAACTAATGAAATTAAATCTAAATTATAAAAGCGATTTAAAAGTCTTTTTATAAATATGTTTAAAGGAACCTAGGATTGCAAATCCACCACTAGCTTCATAATAGGAATATGTATGCATTCAATTATATTATTTAGTTGGATGATAATGGGGAATTGTAGCTACAAGCTCAATTCCTCTGTCAAGAAAATAACTATGGTTCAAGCACCAATATAATCCATCTTTGGTTAGCACGAATTATCCCTCACTAAACTCGGGTTGTGACATAATTCGTCTAACCTGGGCATGGACTATTCGGATACTTGATAGCACAATTCAATAAAGCACCATTACATGTAAATAATCCATACAAGCACAGCAAATATAGATCATTGAGCACATCACAGTCAAAATAAATCTAAGACAAGAATAAACTTTGATAGTGATGATTTAATCAATTAGAAGCACGATTTATTTATAAAAATCCTCGGAACATGTAATCATCATCCATACATAATAAAAATAAAAATGTAAAATACTCCCTATTACTTGGCTATTGAAACCCTAGATCTAGAGTCTAGTTGTCCATAGAAGCGGCGGATGGCAAGTAGTTGATGGAGGAGGCCATGGGAATCCTTGGTCTTCTTCTTCTTCTTCTTCTCCTTACTTTCCTTCCTTCAATGGCTGAAAGTATGGTTGTATATTGTGTGTATAACAATTGCCAACCCTCTAAAATAGGGTATATATAGATTTTAGGCAAGTTTTGGAAGCTTTCCTAATCCAATTTGCACTAAAACTGCTGTACTTAGCTTTCCAGACGTAATTAGGCAGTTTCTTTCGCGTAGGAATCATCAGTAGAGTGAAATACACGTATTTGAACTTTACACAGGTCGCGCGAGCGGGCTGTACAAGCGCGATATTGGGACCTCGCGCGAGCGATTTCTGGGATTTCGCGCGAGCGGGCCGCGCGCGCGAAGGGCTTTTTTCAGCTTCTTTCTTCTTGTTTTTTTACCCTATTTAGCCTGGTATACTTGATTTCTTCCAAATCCTGGCAGAAAATAGAAAATAAAGTAAAAATATACAAAAACAGGTTAAAAAAGTACTAACAAATGTGAATTAAGGCGTATAAATAGGATTTGTTCTCTTCCGATCAATGAACCACTTTGATATCTTTATAAGAAATGTGTAATCTATACTGAAAGGACTGATGTAATTTCTGTTGGGATTGTATGCCCTTACAGCCACTCGTTAAGACATTTTATTATTAATAAATTGAATTTATTATTGATTGTTATTACATATTATGGGTACCTGTATCATTTCAATACATGAGCAGTGTATTGACGTGTCTTCAAGTTGAATTGTAGATGATCTAGGTGTATGGAAAGGATTCACACATGGGAGTGATCATCAATTCCTTTCAACTTGAAACTTGGTTCATAGTTAGTATGAATTTGGGACAATTTATATGGATGACTATAACATATAGTTGCTACATGGTGGGGTGACATAACTCTGTCATTGGAGTGGTTGAACTCACAACTTATATGTTATCGTGGTTGATGCGTTGAACAGGATCGCTAACTAGATTACTACACTAAATGACTGTCTCTTAAGTGTTTATTTATCTAGCTCATTAAATTGTAAATTACTCATAATCTTAAGGAGATAAATAGACTCAGCACTCTTATGCTAGTTGACACGAGAATTTTCTTGTGCGCTCTTGTGCAGTACCCAAGTGTAGGTAGACGTGCAAGTAATATCTGGTAAGACCAGGTCGATCCCACAGGGAAGGTGTTGACCTATTGACTTAGACTAACCTCTAAAGAAAATAAAACAAAATGAATAAGTTTGAACGACGGCGCAGAACACGAAGTTCCACAAACTAGGATTACTACTGACAATAATTAAAATTAATTAAACAATTTAGCTAGCTATTGAAAACAATATTCTAAATTAAGGTGTTTAACTTTTAAAAGAAAGTGTTGGGATTACACGAATCCGCAGTAACCTAGCCATCTACCATGCATTTGCCTTGAAGCACAACGGAGCATATTACCTACAGTTTTCCGTATTCCTCAAAAGAAATAAAGATTCTATGGCCCTTTCATGACCGGGACCATATCATCACAGTTAAATTAAATACGTGAAAGCGGTTTAATTCAATAGTTAAGACTCGCATCCTCAATGGTATTAGCATTGAAAATGGTTTGCAAAATGTATTGAAAGAAAATGCCTTCGGGCCTTAGTTTTAAAACTGTTTTGACAGACTGAGCATTTATTTGGGACAGAATGATAACACATCTTAAGACAAAAGGTCCTGGAATACTGCAGGGAACTTCCTCAAGAATCAGAGAGTTCGATCGATCGACGCGCCTTCGATCGATCGAAGTCCTTCATCCCTCAATCGATCGAACTGACTTCGATCGCTTGACTGTCTCTGGTTCGATCGATCGAACTAACTTCGATCGATCGAACACAGCGATTATCCTGCTGCATGGCAGAGGCTGGAGATCACTGTTTCATCGTGATCTCCCAACCTGGGACTACTCAGACATCGTCTGGAGTGTCGAGGATTGATTTTTAACGTAAGAAAATATTATTACCCTGTTTGGTTGTGAGTTATTCATTAAAACTATGAAATCTATGGTTTTACCAATGTTTAGCATGCAATATCACGAGATGATTGATTAAACTACTCCTAATACGTGCAGAGTATGAATGAACAGTATATAGATAACCTGGAATAGAAGATACTTGTATAAACTTAGAAGAATCCAATCCACAATATGAGAAATCAATGAAAAACCTACAAAAACCAAACAAACTCTCTATCTCTCCTTCTAAACTGTTAAAAATGTAAAAGTGGGCGTCCCAATGGACGTGAACAAAACGCATATAAATAGAAAAACCTAAGGCACTAGGGTTAAAACCCGCATTCTGCTGCGCACGCAAATGTTTCTGGAAATACCCCGTTCGATCGATCGAACTGCTTTCGATCGATCGAACCCTTGATCTTTAAGCGCTTCTACTCTCTTCGAGCGATCGAACTCTCGATCGATCAAACCTTCTACGATCGATCGAACTTCACTTTTCAGCTTTGACTTCTTTTGTTTGCATTCCAGCATTCCATTTATTCTGATACTCGTCTGTTTAGTCCGCACAGCAGTGATCTGCATAAACAACAGCTAAAACAATACAACTTATCATAGATTAATCATACTGTATAAAAATTAGCCTTGCAATGCAAATTGCAGATAATACGGGAAGTTGTGATCAAAACTACTACAATTCTTCCTTTTAGCGCGGTTGTATTTTACAAATACCCCCGCTTTGCACAACCCCCAACTAGCTTATTGCTAGTCCCTAGCGATAAAGCGAAAATAAAAAATAAACTAAACCAAACACTCCTAAACTAATACTACCTCAACTAAGAAACAAAGAAAAACTAAAAACAACCTAAACTAAGATAGAGAGAAAAAAATCCTAACTCACTTTCGCAGGAATCGCGATTGCATTTAGCGAATGCAACAAGCCGTTAAACCCCTAGGTTTCCCCTAGTGGACGAGTGTTGTCTCGTGAGGGTTTGCAGTGAATATACCCACAAAATTCCAATTTTTAGCTCAAAAAGAATTAGAATAACTTTGTAGAATTCCCCCTTCCATTAAACTGTTAATTCAACTCTACAAGAATATAATATCCTCTATCAACCCATGAAAAAGATCCACATACTCTCCTATATCACCAAGTACAATATACAAATGTATTACCATCATGCACCCGTGTGTGTGTGGAATTAACAACCATGCGGCCAACCCTTATTAAGAGTTATCTAGACTATTGTACTTTGGAAACTTGCAGTTTTAGCTCAATTCTCACATTGGTCACACTCAAAAAGAACGTCTCTCAGAAACTTGCTTTACAATAATCGCACATAGTATGAAAGCTTTGAGAAGAATGATATTCTAGGTGCTAATGCTTTCATACTTGACTCTATGCAGAACGGACATTTAAGAGTGTAAAGTCTCATGAATGGAATACTACTTACTAGAGGAGCGAAATACCGTGGATAACTCAACTCACACTTTCATGTTCAAATCAATTGTTGAGAATCTTCAAGACTTTGAATTATGGCTTTTATTTAGTAGGTGGGGGTGTTGTAGAGAAGAGTGTGCTTTTTAGTATGTGATGGAATTTCCACTTCTCTTTTTATTCTTTATTCTTTTCTCCACCCAATCTCCCATTCATTTCTTTTTTTCATTTTTTTTTTTTTTTTTTTTTTTTTTAACCTGGAATATCCCACAACAACTTCCTTCCATTTCACATACTTTGATGACTCATTCTCAATAAATTTATCAAACGGTTCAATGAGGCCAAGGTATAGATCAAGGATTCGGATTCTTGTGATTTTATTGGAAATATTTAATTGAGGTGAGATCAGGGGTGAAATGATTCAATGAATGAGGGCGAGCTATATTAGGTAAAGGAATGGGTAAACGATGGCTTGAATCATTTTCTCAACTTTCAATTTTTAGCACTTAAGTGTTTATCGAGTGTAATTGGTAAATCCTGAACGTTCTCCTCTAAAAAGCAGTCAAAATTTTTAACGAAAACTGAGACTTAACAACGAATTCACAAGTATACGCAAGAAAAAACCATTCGACAATGTATGCGAATCCCCTCAGAAATGATGATTGGCTCAAAAGCTCACAAAGGGTTATTAGCTTCCACTACTTGTTCTTTTCGTACAATATTCATTTTAACTCAATTTTCAGGTTTTCTACATGGCTGCTAATTAGTGTGCACAAGTATTGGGTACATACTAGCTTTACAGATGCAATTCATTTCAGTGATACAGAAAAACGCGTGGATTTAATCCATAAAAAGATAAGAATACTACAAATGTATCATTGTCTAATTAACAAGCAGGAGAGATTATTCAGAGTTATTCTATCAATACGATTCAAAAAAAATTTGTCAAATTTTTACAGACTGTGTTCTTATTAAATTTAAAACATTACCAAGTGCCAAACCTGATCATTATGGGTGTATACCTATCTATTATCTCCTACCCCCAACTGAAAACAACAAAGTCCCCAGAAGTTGATTTTCAATAAATAAAATAGATGGGTATCACCTGTATGGAGCAAATGTATGATCGCAAGCGAGCAACCTAGCATAGAAAGGTAGAACACAATCTCCAAAACAAACAGGATCAATAGATAACAATAATACAATAAAACCAGGATCCAAACAACCACACCACAATAATATGGACAGAATAAAATAAAATACAAGCAGTAATAAATACTGTCCATACAATACCAACTAACCAGATAATACAACCAACACCACCACATAAACAGCCAACCAAAAATATAACAAAAATCAGTACACTACGAACCCAAAAATACATAACTACCACCTCCCCAACTAAACTAATCGACCCCAGACGGTGTATCAGCTGCTACATCAGAAGGGATGTCGATGGGAGCAGGCAGCAATACGATAGTAGTAGGAGCAGTAGTAGATGGCTCGGAAACAGTGGTGGAAACAGGATCAGTAGCCTCAGAATCTGGGGCAGCAGATGATGGATCTGTAGGAGGAGTATCAACATGAGATGGATCAGCAGCAGGCTGAGCAGACGGGGTGGCTGTGGGATGGTGAGCAGAATGAACAGCCTGATCAACCCCGATCTGAATCAAAATGGACTCCAGTAAAGTCTGGATCTGATCCATCCGGCCCTCGAGTCTAATCCTGGCCTCTCTCTCCTCCAATAATAGCTCGCGAACTGTCGGGAGAGGCACAGAAGAAGAAGACTCTCCCTGGGCACGAGACTGCGACCGCTGTCGCAGCTCAAACTGCTGAACCGCAGCAACTGGATCATCCTCATCATCCGAATCAAGCTCCTCCACCTCGGTGGGTGTCCCTGAAGCTCCGGCCTCCGTGTCTGTACCGCCACGCCTCTTCTTCCTCCCCCGCACCCTCGCTGTCCCTTTCCCCTTGCAAGCTCTTCTGAGCGTCGGAGCGGCGAGCAGCCGCCTCGCTAAATCGGCGGGGAGAAGGGCGGATATCATCTCCAGGGAGCTTGAGGAACCCGGCATCGGCCATGACCCTCTGAATAGCCCAAGCACCCTTCAGGTGCTTCCTGGACGAGATATAACGGGTGGGGTGGACCATAAAATCGATGTATAGGCGTGGTATACAAACTGGCTGACCCGTCCCCACAGCATATAAGACTCGCGCATACCAAGCCGCGATCTTCTCTCGATAGGACATCACTAGGAGGCAGTTACTGAGGACCAAATGAAGCATGTGGTAGTCATCGGTGAGAGAGTGGTCCTCGATCAAAGCATCGCCATCCCAAGACGGAACGGCGCCTCCAGTGAGCTCTCTGATAATAGCGGATGGTGGGGTCACGGGTGCATCAGGCCGGTGGGGGCAAACATAATCAGGTACCTCTGGTACCCCCAACGCGGCAGAAACGGTGGCGGGACTGATGATGAACGAGCGACTCCGGAAGAAGGCATGATAAGTGAATGGCACAAACGGGTCGCTGATCATAGTCGCACACGCGCCTCTAATCCATGATAGGTTGACCCTCTTGGCCAACGACAGGAGATCGAACCAGTGAGGCATAGCGCGGATCCGTGTGAGGAACCATGGGCTCTCAATCCAGATGTGCTCAATAGGCCGCTCGACCATCACCATCCTCGTCTGAAAGTATCGCTCAAACCATAGCCTGTCCTCGGTATTCCGGAACCCGTGATCAGGTACCGGATCTGGTATAGTACGGTCGAGGGGCTTAGACTTATGATAGCCCGTCACTGGATTCATTTTTGGCAGTCCTGAAAATAAGACCACACAAGATACAGATAAGAATAGGAAGAAAAAGAAACAAAACAAACACTGCTGGAGTTCGATCGATTGAACTGAGTTCGATCGATCGAACTGGAGTAGACTTCGATCGCTTGAACTTTTATTCGATCGATCGAACATCTCCCCTTCGATCGCTCGAAACCAGTTCGAACGATCGAACACAGCGGTGTTCATCAATCGCAGAAACGAAAAGAAAACCTAAGTTACGCTAACAAAAGACAATCCTAAGACCAAGGGGACACCCCCTTGGGATTTTCTAACACGAACATAGATGAAAAGAAAAACAAAACGGAGTGGGGCCTACCTCGGTGAATAACCCGCAGTGGGGATGGAGAGATGATGAGATGAAAATGAGGGGGATCAGAGGAATGATCAGGGCCTCCCTCTTGGATGCCAGAAACGAGAATTTGCCGAGTCGCCCTTTCCTCTGTCTTCGAGCGATTGAGAGTGAGGGTGAGGGAAATGAAGAAATGTCCTGAAGACGCCTCGTTTAAATGCCTCGTTCGATCGATCGAACTATGTTCGATCGATCGAACATAAATCCTTCAATCGATTGAACATAAACTACAAGCGCTTGAACATTCAGGGTTCGATCGATCGAACTGAGTTCGATCGATCGAACACAAAAATTCCAGAATTCAATGGGATATGAACTACATCACCCCCAACTATCATAAACAAATATGGACATGCAGATAGACTGAAATAACAGGTGAAGAACAAGCATGTATGACAGAAATTCCTCCCCAGAATAGAAAATCGCAATTTATATATATAAAAAAAAAAAAAAACTTTATTATTGCATCCAAATTGCACCATTATCATCCCCAACTGTGGTTAAAACCTTATTGAACTAGAAAACCAAAACTAAAACTAAAACTAAAACTGAAAACAAATTGTCAAGGATTACATTCCAGTTGCTAAACAAGAATTGAAATTGAACAGAAACAACTGAAATGTAGCACTAGTCTTCGAGTATAAAAATTTCCTCTTCCACGATCTCTTCATAATCCGCCGAATCTTCAGACGTGAAGTCCAAACTTGATGATTCCCTTTCCCAGAACAATCGAAACGCAGCAAGGACATCATCAACCAAGTCTGGAGTCTCCAAGGAATGGCAAGCCCATGCAAGAGGTGATCCGGATGGAGACAAGGATAACGGAGTGTGATTGCGCAATGGACCCTCCTCTTGCGGCGGAGTGAGTGGGGGCCTTATGTATGGCCCAAGACCATGAATCAGTTGATGTGGAAGGAATACCGGGATGCCATTTAGGAACATAGTGACAATCCTGGACAAAAGACAACACACTGAAATTAAAACAACAGAACACAAGAAACACAAATTATCACAAAAAGAAGATCAAAGAAAAGAAACAAGAATTACAAAGAAATGTGACACGTTCCAACCTCACTATTGGCATTGGTTCCCAAAGTGCACTAGCTGGTAAGGGGCATTGGAGCCTGAATAGCAAGTAGCTCAGGTGCACGTAGCGATATGGGACCAACTCAAGTATGAGGAAATCGTCCACGAAAACAAAAACAGCATTGTGGCGTTCTGGGACGACATCCTGAAGGACATGATCCTCCCATGGCTCCCACATATCATCGTTTTCCCATTGGGCCATGAGGGCATCATCCACCATGCGTCCCATATACAGGTCTTCTTCCTCATCCAACTCCTCCTCATTAGGAAAGTCCATATTTTCATACGGATTGATGTCCAGGAGAGCAGGGTCGAATGGGATATAACCGATGGAAGCATTGATTCGAGTGTGAACTTCAGGATCATAAGGATGCAAGGGGCAGGGCGTGGGTTCACCCTCAGTCCAAGTGCCACAACAACACTCGGAATCAGTCCATGAACCAATTGAATGGACATCATCACCTCGCATATTCACCTGCAATAGAGTGGTTTAAGGAATAATGGATTAGAACTAAATCACAATTACGAAAGAAAGAACAACTAAACACAAAAGAAAGAAAGAACTAAAATGCAGGGAACGAAAAGAAATACAACAACAAGTTGGAATTCCACCTGAGATTTTTTAAGTGGTGGAATAGCTGGGCTCATCCAGCTGGATGTGCTCAACTTCAGAGTGGAAATTCTCCAAGAACGGCTTCAATCTTTGGCCATTGACCTTGAAACAATCGTCGTTCTTTGGATTGACAATCTCGACCGCCCCATGTGGAAAAACAGTTTTAACGATGAACGGGCCTGTCCACCGGGAACGGAGTTTACCTGGGAAAAGATGGAGGCGAGAATCATATAGCAACACTTTCTGCCCCGGCTCAAATGATTTACGAAAAATCGTACGATCGTGACGAGCCTTCAACTTTTCCTTATGCAACTTTGCAGAGTCATACGCATCTCGTCGTATTTCCTCTAGCTCTGCAAGTTGGAGCTTGCGTAGCTGACCTCCCTCTTGAATATCAAAGTTCAATGAGCGTGTCGCCCAATAAGCTTTATGTTCAATTTCAACAGGAAGGTGGCAAGCTTTCCCGTAAACTAGTCTATACGGGGACATACCAAGATTCGTCTTATAGGCAGTACGGTATGCCCATAACGCGTCAGTCAATTTGTATGCCCAGTCTTTTCGATTGGAACTAACCGTTTTCTCGAGAATATGCTTAATTTCTCGGTTAGCCAATTCTGCTTGCCCATTTGACTGTGGATGATAAGCAAGAGCGATTTTATGATGGACTCCGTATTTCTTGAGAAGTGACTCCAAGGGCTTATTGCAGAAATGCTTGCCTTGATCACTTAGTAAAGCTTTCGGAGTACCAAAACGAGACAGAATATGCTCTCTGAGAAATGACATGACTGTTCTGTGATCATTTCGTCTCGTTGGTATCGCTTCTACCCATTTCGATACATACTCCACAGCAAGGAGTATGTACTCACAGTTATTCGACTTGGGAAATGGGCCCATAAAATCTATGCCCCAACAATCAAATATCTCAATTGTGATGATAGGGGTTAGAGGCATAGAATTCCTTTTAGAAATGGTTCCAAGCTTTTGACAGCGTTGGCATGTCTTACAAAAGGAATAAGCATCTTTGAAGACTGTGGGCCAGTAAAAACCGCTTTGCAACACTTTTTGTGCGGTCTTCTGTGACGCAAAATGGCCACCGCATGCCTCAGAATGGCATGACGCTAAGATAACGGTTATATCCTCGTTGGGTACGCAACGCCTGATGACCTGATCAGCACAGTATTTGAAAAGGTATGGGTCATCAAAGAAAAAATGGCGTGCAAACGAGAGGAACCGTTTCCTATCTTGATTTGACCAATGAGTCGGTGTCTCACCCGTGACCAGGTAGTTTACCACATCAGCATACCAAGGCAGACTACTTACTGCCAGTAGCTGTTCATCTGGGAACTCATCTTTGATAGATTGGGATTCAGTGTTATCGGTAAAAGTCAACCGGGATAAATGATCCGCAACCACATTCTCTACTCCTTTCTTGTCCTTGATTGTTAAATCAAACTCTTGGAGTAAGAGTATCCAGCGGATAAGCCGTTGTTTAGCGTCTTTCTTTGACAAAAGATACTTGAGGGCCGAATGATCTGTAAAACAGACGATTGGCGACCCTATCAGGTAAGACCTAAACTTGTCCAGAGCGAATACTACGGCCAGCAGCTCCTTTTCAGTAGTAGTGTAATTCATTTGAGCTTCATTTAAGGTTCGGCTGGCATAGTATATCACATGCGGCTTATTGTCCTTCCTCTGGCCTAGGACTGCGCCAATGGCGTAATCACTAGCATCGCACATTAATTCAAAAGGCAAACTCCAGTCGGGTGCCTGTATTATAGGTGCGGAGGTGAGGAGATCTTTTAGATCCTCAAAGGACTTTTGGCAACTCTCTGACCACTCGAAAGGTGCATCTTTGACAAGAAGTTGACAAAGGGGTCGAGAGATTGCACTGAAATTCTGGATAAATCGACGATAAAAACCTGCATGCCCCAAAAATGAACGAATGTCTCGCACTGTACGGGGGACAGGTAGATTTGAGATTATGTCGATCTTAGCCTTATCCACTTGGATTCCTTCATCGGATATTATGTGGCCTAAAACTATACCCTTGGTCACCATAAAGTGACACTTCTCCCAATTCAAGACTAGGTGTTTGTCCTCACACCTCATTAAAACCTGTTCGAGATTGCTGAGGCAATCCTCGAAGCTATGGCCGAAAACTGAAAAGTCATCCATGAATACTTCAAGGATGTTTTCGACCATGTCACTAAAAATGCTTAACATGCACCGCTGAAAGGTAGCCGGTGCATTACATAAGCCAAATGGCATTCGTCGGTAGGCGAAAGTACCGAATGGACACGTGAACGTGGTTTTCTCCTGATCTTCAGGAGCAATCTCAATTTGATTATACCCACTGTATCCATCCAAGAAGCAGTAATACTTATGACCCGCCACTCGTTCTAGCATTTGATCCATGAATGGCAAAGGAAAATGATCCTTTCGGGTCACAGTATTTAGCTTCCTGTAGTCGATACACATTCTCCATCCAGTGGGGACTCGTGTCGGTACTAATTCACCCTCTTTGTTCGGAATGACCGTTATGCCAGCTTTCTTTGGAACTACTTGGGTAGGACTAACCCAAGGACTGTCAGATATTGGATATATCATCCCAACATCAAGCAGTTTAAGCACTTCCTTCTTAACCACTTCTTGCATGTTGGGATTCAGACGCCTTTGCATTTGCCTTGAGGGTTTGGCGTCTTCCTCCAGATATATCTTATGCGTGCATATGGATGGGCTTATGCCTTTGAGGTCAGCAATTGTCCATCCCATAGCATCTTTATGTTTTTTCAGCATATCCACTAGCTTACTTTCCTGTTCATGAGTTAAAGCCGATGAAATAATTACAGGATAAGTTTTTCCAGTCCCTAGGAATGCGTATTTTAGCTCTTTGGGGAGCTCCTTCAATTCTAACTCCGGGAACTGGAAACTAGAGGGCATTACCAACTTGGTTTTCGGAGGCAGTTGCTCATATGGCATTACCCACATGCAATCGGCTCTATCCTCCTCTATCGTATCCATCATAAGACACGTCTGATTCAAGTCAGCATCCAATGGGGTGGACTCTGCAGGCTGATAAATATCGCCAAATTGAGTCATCACAACTTCCAAAGGATCTTTATAGTCGACCAAGTCAACTTCATCTTCAATGACCGTGTCTATATAATGGACTTCCTCCTCATCATCGTATTCTTCAGGTCGGGGATTTGAAAAGATCTTGACATTCAATGTCATGTTCCCGAATACGATTGTCATGATACCACTTCTAATCTTGATTGTGGCATCGATGGTGTTGAGGAACGGCCGTCCAAAGATAACCGGAATATGTGCACCAGGATTAGACACAGGTTCTGTGTCCAATATCACAAAATCTACCGGAAATACAAACGAGTCTATTTGGACCAGGACGTCCTCTAATACCCCTCTAGGGTACTTCACGGATCTGTCTGCCAACTGCAAAGCAACTCGAGTGGGTTTGAGTTCACCCAACCCTAACTGTTTATAGACTGAATATGGCAGCAGATTAACGCTTGCTCCTAAATCAAGGAGTGCGTTGTCTATCTTTTGATTCCCAATTCTGCATGAGACAGTAGGTGTACCGGGATCTTTGAGTTTTGGAGGCAACTCGTTTTGAATGATCGCGCTAGCTTGGCACGCGACATAAGCATGTTTCTTCACGCTTTGCCTCCTCTTGACCGTGCATAGATCTTTGAGATACTTTGCATAGGCCGGCACCTGCTTGATAGCATCTAGGAGTGGAAGGTTAATCTTAACTTGCTTAAACAATTCCAAAAACTCCTGATTCTTCGTCTCATTCTTGGGTTTCTTCAACCGTTGAGGATAAGGTGCAGGAAAGGGGCATTTTGGTGGTTCCTCCTTAACAGATTCCTTTCCCGGCCTTCGCTCAACTTCTTCTTCTACTCTAGGAGCTTCAATGTTTTCCTTTATTGGTTCGTCATTAGTAGACGGCTCCTCCTCTCGAGTAGATGATAGCTCAACTTCTTCATCCAACACTTCCCCCTCTTTGTACACTTCGGGAGTGGACAGAGGTATGCCTTTTTCTATGACTTTTCCACTTCTCAGTGTGGTCACAGCTTTAGCATGTTCTTGATTATTAGGACCATTGTTATGTCCCTTGGGGTTCTGAAGTGGTTGGGCAGGGAATGTTCCTCCTGAGCTCTCTTGCCGTGCATCTATCCTCTCTAACGTGGCAGACATTTTACTCATCATTTGGATGAGTTGCTGCGTTAGATTGGCATTAGCAAGTGGCTCCTCCTCTTGTACCTTCTTGTGCGGGGGCACATAGGCATTGGTTTGTGGTGCATTGGAGGGTTGAGCTTGATTGTAATTATTAGTTCTGTTTTGATTGTAATGCTGGGGTGGCCTATTGTTTTGCCCTTGATACTGATTATTGTTGTAGGGCTGCTGTTGATATTGATTTTGGGCCCCAGCATTATTTCTCCAATCAAAACCGGGGTGATTCCATCTATTATTACTTTGGAAATTATTGTTGGAATTCCCCGCCCCTCGAAAACCTTGCATGGCATTCATCTCTACAGGGGCTTGCTCTTGAAAATATGGCACATTAGGACAATACTGAGTTGTATGTCCCAACATGTTGCATGTGCCACATGGTTCTTCAGGCATGACTTGCCTGGAACTCTCTCCTTTCATACTTAACTCTTCTACCTTCTTTGCTAGCTCTGCATACTTAGTCATGAGGCGATCTTCATTGGTTAACTGATATAGGCTTTTCTCTTCTACACAGGATATCTGTGAGCGTGAGATATTGTCAGCATTTGACCATTCATGAGCGTATTCAGCTAACCATTCGAAATGGGCTTCGGCCTCTTCAGTATTTTTTCGCAGAAATGGTCCAGAGCTCATTGTTTCCACCAACTTCTTTGTTTCACCATTTAATCCCTGATAAAAGAAGCTGATTGTTCGCCATTTCTCAAACCCATGGTGTGGGCATGAGAGAAGCAAATCTTTGAAACGCTCCCACGCTTGTGTGAAGGTTTCATTGCTCTTTTGTTTATAGCAATTAATTTGACGCTGAAGATCTGTGGTCATGCGAGTAGGATAGAATTTCTTTAGAAACGCGGTGCTCATCGCATGCCAAGTGAAAATGGAATTAGGCTTTAGAGAGTGGAGCCACGCCTTCGCTTTATCTTTCAAAGTGAAGGGGAATAGCATTAAATGCGTCACCTCCCTAGGACAATTTTGCGAGAATGTTTTGCAAACATCCTCAAAATCGGTGACATGTAAATACGCCTTCTCACTGTCCATCCCATGAAAAGTGGGAAGCAATTGAATCATCCCATTGCGAAACTGAAATTCGCCATTGTGCGGTGGGATTTGAATGCAGGAGGGCGTAGGTGCATGTTCTGGTTGCATAAGATCGCAAAGAGGACGGAGTGCCTCATCGATTGGCACCACAACATTGTCACCGTTTTCACTCTGATGATCATCCATTGATGCAGTTGGAGTGATAATCGGGTTGATGGAACTATCAGAGTCAGAGCAGTAGAATGGATTTCCAAAGAATCCTTCAATAGAATTCTCGGACATGAACTGAGAGGGTCCCTAGGGTGAGAACTTACCCAAAAGAACCGAAAAGAAAAGAAAGGAAAAATAGAAAGAGATGAAGAGAGACTGAGGTAATCTAAAGAATTGATCGTCGCCTTCCCCGGCAACGGCGCCAAAAACTTGACACGAGAATTTTCTTGTGCGCTCTTGTGCAGTACCCAAGTGTAGGTAGACGTGCAAGTAATATCTGGTAAGACCAGGTCGATCCCACAGGGAAGGTGTTGACCTATTGACTTAGACTAACCTCTAAAGAAAATAAAACAAAATGAATAAGTTTGAACGACGGCGCAGAACACGAAGTTCCACAAACTAGGATTACTACTGACAATAATTAAAATTAATTAAACAATTTAGCTAGCTATTGAAAACAATATTCTAAATTAAGGTGTTTAACTTTTAAAAGAAAGTGTTGGGATTACACGAATCCGCAGTAACCTAGCCATCTACCATGCATTTGCCTTGAAGCACAACGGAGCATATTACCTACAGTTTTCCGTATTCCTCAAAAGAAATAAAGATTCTATGGCCCTTTCATGACCGGGACCATATCATCACAGTTAAATTAAATACGTGAAAGCGGTTTAATTCAATAGTTAAGACTCGCATCCTCAATGGTATTAGCATTGAAAATGGTTTGCAAAATGTATTGAAAGAAAATGCCTTCGGGCCTTAGTTTTAAAACTGTTTTGACAGACTGAGCATTTATTTGGGACAGAATGATAACACATCTTAAGACAAAAGGTCCTGGAATACTGCAGGGAACATCCTCAAGAATCAGAGAGTTCGATCGATCGACGCGCCTTCGATCGATCGAAGTCCTTCATCCCTCAATCGATCGAACTGACTTCGATCGCTTGACTGTCTCTGGTTCGATCGATCGAACTAACTTCGATCGATCGAACACAGCGATTATCCTGCTGCATGGCAGAGGCTGGAGATCACTGTTTCATCGTGATCTCCCAACCTGGGACTACTCAGACATCGTCTGGAGTGTCGAGGATTGATTTTTAACGTAAGAAAATATTATTACCCTGTTTGGTTGTGAGTTATTCATTAAAACTATGAAATCTATGGTTTTACCAATGTTTAGCATGCAATATCACGAGATGATTGATTAAACTACTCCTAATACGTGCAGAGTATGAATGAACAGTATATAGATAACCTGGAATAGAAGATACTTGTATAAACTTAGAAGAATCCAATCCACAATATGAGAAATCAATGAAAAACCTACAAAAACCAAACAAACTCTCTATCTCTCCTTCTAAACTGTTAAAAATGTAAAAGTGGGCGTCCCAATGGACGTGAACAAAACGCATATAAATAGAAAAACCTAAGGCACTAGGGTTAAAACCCGCATTCTGCTGCGCACGCAAATGTTTCTGGAAATACCCCGTTCGATCGATCGAACTGCTTTCGATCGATCGAACCCTTGATCTTTAAGCGCTTCTACTCTCTTCGAGCGATCGAACTCTCGATCGATCGAACCTTCTACGATCGATCGAACTTCACTTTTCAGCTTTGACTTCTTTTGTTTGCATTCCAGCATTCCATTTATTCTGATACTCATCTGTTTAGTCCGCACAGCAGTGATCTGCATAAACAACAGCTAAAACAATACAACTTATCATAGATTAATCATACTGTATAAAAATTAGCCTTGCAATGCAAATTGCAGATAATACGGGAAGTTGTGATCAAAACTACTACAATTCTTCCTTTTAGCGCGATTGTATTTTACAAATACCCCCGCTTTGCACTAGTTACTTTGATATACTACATAGTGATATTTTATGATCAATGCCTAGGTATTTTGGGTGATAAGTATATGAGGTCAGTGAATGTATATCTTCAATATGGAATCCATGTTGGATAACTTTTGGATAGTTTCATTCGATCCCAGAAATCTGAGTACTCAATTGGGTTTTTCCTAAACCAGTTTTAATATTATACATTATTTACAGTTAAAGAATAATTATTTGCAAAAGGGTAGTATGGTCTTTCCATACATGATCGATTGTGGATAACTAAAGTTTCCAAAAGTGGAAAATAATAGGTGACCAAAAAGGTATACAGTCAATTAATATTTTACCTTGTGTTGCTTATTTACGTGGAGGGGCATATTTGCAGATAAATTTAGTGAGTTGGGCCTTAATATAATTTCCATTTTCTTGGAGTGCAATTACAACATTGTAATAGGGTGTGTCTGTAAATAATCAGTTTTAGTTAGATCAAGGATTGATCAGATTGGCTAAGATGTGATTGGAAGCCAGGAAAAAGGATGGCCGTCAGATCCCATCATTGGCTCCTAACCGTAGGGTGCATACTAATGTTGTGTATGGTGTTTATATATAACAGATTGTATTTATATATAAGTATATGGATAATTTATCTTTTTGTAAAGATAAATATATACATATATTAAATTAAAATTAATTTTAATTTGAATTTAAAAGAGAAGAGATTTAGTGCTACTATATCTTTGTATCCATATCTTATATATACATGTATATCTGTTAGGAAAAACTAACGTTCTGAAATATCACATACACCATATTGAGAGCTTTGAGTGGCTTGGGAGATTCCTACCATTTTCCTGTGCATCTGAAGGTTGGAGAACAACGGTGAAGGTCCGGTGGTGACAAAGGCTAGATACTATATCATCTTCAACTTCAGAGCTTCAGGTAACAAATAAAAAATAATATTGTTTTACTTAATCATTTGATTAATCAACCACTGTGAGGATCCAGAAATTTTTTGAAATCCTTCCGCTATATTTTCTATAACATTTCCAACACTTTCTACTTCAAAACTTGTACCTCATTTCTACTGTCTTATTAAAGGAAATGAAAGTAGACTTTGAAAGCAAGATTGGAATTTTAAATCATATGTAAAAAAAAACTCTGATGCCATATGAAGAATATGTAAGAGAAAAGTAGGAATTGCTCTGATACCACTATAAGGAAGATTTAAGTCATATCACTCTAATACTTTTACAGGAAAATATGTAAAGTTGGACAAATCGTACGTCCGCTCTGATACCTTTAGATAAATAAGAAAGAGTATATGTTATACATTTGCATAGTGAAGCTGGCATGTTTGAAAGAGGTCATGTGAGTTAACATGCATGGTGTGTGATGGTGAGATTTGAAAAGTCAAGAGAGGATGTTTTGATTGTGGTAGCCTTAATTTTTCTAGGTCGCTCTAGATACGACAGATTAATTAGGAAGTATTGAGCCAAGGTCGCTCTAGATACGGTAGGCCAGTCAGAGTCTTGTGATAGCCTTAATTATTTCCAGGCCGCTCTAGATACGACAGATTAATTAAAAAGGTTGAGCCCAGACCGCTTTGGATACGATAGGCCAGTCTTGTGGTAGTTTTAAATTAATCCAGGCCGCTTCAGATATAGTAAATTAATTTAAGTATTCCACAGGTTATTGTAATCTTGAATGTCTAGATACGTCCAGGCCGCTCTAGATATGGTAGACATATTGACATGTATTCTAAATTAACAGCCTTGAGCCGGGGGTTCTGGGAAATTGCTTGTGTTGGGTTTTGTGGTTGAGATAAAAGAGTCAATAAGACGAGATGATTCATTTATTCATGCACGATCATTAAATATTCATTACTCAAACTGTCATTAATTGTTATTATGTGATGATTGGAATAACGGATTAATCGTACTCTGAGGTACTAAACATTAATAAAAACTGTTAATGTACTTTTATATACATTGCTTGTGTATTCATTATACTCATTCGGCTTTCATTAGTTGATGATTTTATTTTGTCTTGGATATCAAATGTTCAGGAAATAATTATGCAGAGCAATATGACTATGCTAGCTAGAGAAGTCTGCGGAGATGCTTTTATTTAAATAAAATTGTAATAAGGATATGGATGATGTTTTAAATTTGAATAAGGCGATCTGTGCCTTAAAGATATTTTATTTAAGGATAATGTAATATTATTGAAGTTGTAATAATGTTTAATATTATCTTCCATGTTGCTTTATATACTCTATTTTTTTGGTGCATGTTAAGCTAAGTACAAGATGAACAATCCATCACCTGTCATGACCTACGGGTCCAAAACAGAAATGAAATTTTTTCCTTATTTTGCTACGCTAGGGCGTGACAGGATGCTCACGGTGAATTAGCACAAATCCTCCTTTAACCCATATAGGCACATAAACATTAACACATTTTACCATGTTTTTCACTCCAACATACCTTGGGCCTATTTTACACATTAGCTTTGCCCAATATGAACTACACATGGTAACTATATACAATCCCTAACATATTAAATGGATTAAACTATGGAACCATCCAATAATTGAGATTGAGATCACTCATCTCAAACGATTTCCTTAAGAACGTGATATAGAAGTTCACTTTTACATCGGGTTCAATTCTTACACAAATTCGGCTAATTTTGGATTATAGGTCCCACATGGGCTGCCAAGAGTCTATCGATTAAACTCGAAATAAAATATAGATATACGTAGGCCTTACCTCTGTGAATATATTAAATAATCAAGAAAACAATAAATGAAAAAGAGAAAAGAGAGCTAGAGTTTCTCATAACACAAAAATTGATTGAATGAATACAATAGAAAAGAAGAGACAATAATAGTATCTAGGTATACAGTATTACCCTAATAAAAAGTAAAAGACTAAACTACCCTAAAGCTAATAAAACTAATAACTAACTCTAATACCCCCCTCCCCCCTCAAACTCACAATGCTGCAGCTAGAAGTATAGAGAGTTTGCCAACTAAAAAACAAAAACATTGAATCAGATGTGACTTTGTAAACAAATCAGCAATCTGCGCAGAAGAAGAAACAAAAGGTAAAGTGATAGCTCTATGCTTAAGGTGATGACGAATAATATGACAATCAATCTCTATATGCTTGGTCCTCTTATGGAAAACTGAATTGTGAGCAATCTGAATAGCACTTTTATTATTACAATACATAGGTGAAGGGCGAGGAGGGTAGGTACCCATATCTGTAAGTAGCAGGCGAAACCAAATAACCTCACGGGTAGTCAAAGCCATAGCATGATACTCAGCTTCTGTGGAAGACACAACAACAACATCTTGCTTCTTGTTCTTCCAAGAAATGAGATAATCACCCAAAAATATACAATATCCAGTAACAGACTTGCGATCTATAGGATCACCGGCCCAATCAATATCAGAGTATGCACGCAGCTCCAAGGAAGAAGATGACAAAAGTAAAAGACTTTAAAACCGAGTGCCTCTCAAGTACCTCAAAATACGATGAACAGCAGCCCAATGAACTGTAGTAGGGGGAAGTAACAAACTAACTAACAACATGAACAACATGAGTAATATCCAGACGAGTAATAGTAAGATAAACCAAGCTACCAACAATAGTGCGATATAAGGTAGTGTAGACACCCCATTTTGTCGGCTATCAGATTTAGGAGACCCATAGCTTGATAGTTCACAATGATCCAAAAGACTCAAAAGGACTCCTGGAAGTTAGTTCTATCTCTCAAAATGCTCAGAATGACCAAAATACCCCTGAAAGCCCGAACGCTCCTGGATTCAGACCAAATGTTCTGGAAGCGCGCTACGTCGTAAGAAAAGTAATAAAATGAGTTCTAAAGCAAGACCGGATGAAATCGTCGGCTCCCAGAGACCCCCAGAAGTCCCGGAAGTTCCCAGAAAGTCCCCGTTGATCGGTTGACCAAGGTTTGACCAAGTTTGACTGAAATCATCCAAATTCGCCGAAAAGTTCCAAGATCATTCTAGATCATGTGGAAAATACTAAAATGAGTTTTAAAAGAAAATCGAACAAAAACGTCAGCTCCTGGGAGCTCCAGAGGTTTCCAGAACTTCTTGAGAATCCCAAGTTTGACCGGTTTGACCAAAAGTTGACTTTAAAACCGGAGCACCGTATCATTTTTCAAATATTTTTCATAGATACTAGAGGTCAATAGCTTTCCAACGGTATATCGCACATAATTTTGGGATTTAAAACGAATTTATTATGAATTTTTGAAGGTGAAAAAGGCGATCAAATCGGCTTTTATCGTGAATACCGCAAACTTCTCAAAGTGACCTATCTCCAAACTATTTTTCATATAAAGTAGACTCCATTACCTTTCCAACGGTATATCACAACCTCAATTTGAAGTTCGTATGCATTTTTTGTGAATTTCGGACGAAATAGGACCTTTTCGCGAATACCGAAACCTATGGGGGCCTAAAAAGGATTATCTGGACGAATGAGGAGCAGTGCCGCCATGGCACTGGTCCACTGCCCCCATGGCATAGGTCCAGTGCCGCCGCGGCACTCTCCCCCAGAATGGTCTATTTTTATTATTTCTTTTGGGGGTTCATTTTGATTAATTAGAAACCAAAACGACGTAGTTCTATGTTCATAGATGTTTGGGACCAATGGGAGTACTTCTAAAACCCCAAAACCATCCCAAATTGGCCTATATAAACCCCCCATTGACTTCTCATTTTGGGGGGTGTCAAATGCAAGCTTTAAAAAGTTTTAGAGAGAAAGTTACAGAGATAAGGTTAGAATAGAGAGAAAAGAAGCCTCCTTCTTTGATTTCCAAACAAGAGAGTGAGTTCTAAACTTTGTTTTTACTTCATTACCCATTTACTTCATACTCAATACACCCAATCACCATTTTAGTGAGCATTTAAGCGAGAGAAAGCTATTTTCATGTCCAATGTCACCACATATGAGTGAAACACCAAACTAAAAGTCCAATACATCAATATCATCTATTGATTGTTTATATACTTGTTTTCTTACTTTGTTGTTCATCTTCTCTTACCTCATTTCCTTTATGAATGCAAGACCACTTGGAAAGTCTTTCTAACTCATTATAGAACACCCATATTTTTGGCTTGACTTGGAAGCATTTGAAAGGGGTCCATTTTTGTCCAAACATTCCTTCCAAACATTCTGCCTCTGTTGTCACAGCAGCTAGGTTGACTTTCAACTTGTTTTACAGAAAACTTTTCCAAAATGAGTGGTCCCAACTTATTTTTTCCTTACACTTCAATGTCTTAGGGAACTTCCTGTATAATATTAGCCTCTAAATATTTTGTTTTCATTTTCTAAGATGTTCTAACATTTCAGTCGACAATACGGACACTATTTCTGAATAACCTCGATCTATTGTTTATATGATTTCTCTCAATCTGTGATAGTTATTAAAGATTGGTTTTTTGGGTTATGTTCTAGACACAATAAGAAAGCTATCTATAAAATATCATGCATTGAAAACATTCCTAACCCCTCATTTTAATTTCTAAAAGATCATGTTACTGTTCTATCCACTATTCACAACAAGCATACTTTTACTTTCATCCTTTGATTTGATGCTTACATGTACTCCAAATTAGCTCATGTCTTAGGGAGTAGTTCATACTACATTAGTACATATCCCATGATGATTTCCTTCATTCATTCATACACATTCTAGACTTCTAAGCCACTTTAGAAAGTCCATGTACACAAACACACTACAACCTTTGCACATTCTAGGATCATACATTGCATTCATGCAAGATATGGGGTTTTTGTAACTCCTAATCTAAGAAGATTATAAGGAATGATCCTGATCACACGTTCATGCTTCCCCTCAATCTAATCCTCCTTTCTCATCTGTTCCGGGGATTGAGAGATCTTCTTTTCTCAAAGATTAACATGCATCATTCTAGCTTGCTAAGGATCCTTGTTTTCTTTGATTTATTTGTTTCAAGAACAATTCATGTCCCCTTAGATTAGGAAAACTTGATTACTTAATATATGATTAGACGATTTTCCTAGGTTTATTCATGTGACCTTTCACTTTTGCATTGCATGATGTTTGGCTAAGATCTTATGAACGATATCTTATCTTTTGATCTTCCATTTCAAAAGTCTTGTGTGATGTAATATACTATCATAGTATTAATTGTCGAACCATACATAGTATAAGATGATTATTTGGATGCTAATTGAGGCCCGTCGAAAGACGGGGCTTGTTGAGGGTGTTTTAGTCGCGACAAAGGCTCCTTCCGCTCTCGTACCAAAACCCCGAGCCAAGTTCTTTGGTTATGAAGGGCCGGTGCCCTTTATCCATTTGGGTGAGTCAAAATTAGATTTTTTGGTTCCTTAAAGATCAAGTGGCGACTCTGTATCTATTTTCAACAGACCTTTTCCTTTCCTTTTTAAAAAACAATCTGAAAACAAAACCAAAAAGAGTGGATGAGCGGTTCCGCGTGTCCACAGGTTGGATCAGGAACAGGAACACCATCAGAAGGAAAACAACGAACATTAAGCTCTAAAGGGGTATCAACAATCTTATTATCAGTGAGGCGAGCACGCTCAAGAATGTCACCTGTATACTTAGATTAAGAAAGAAGATAACCTTTTGGAGAAAACCTAATTCCTTCATTTTAAAACAACGAGCTAATTCAGACTTCAACACTGCAATCCCATTAACATCATTACTAGTAATAATCATGTCATCAACATACAAAGAAAGCATAATATGACCAGCAATGATACACCTGAAAAAGAGAGCTAAATCATTCTCACTCGGGGAAAACCCAAATGAGGTAATCATAGTGGAAAACTTCTCAAACCAAGCTCGAGAGGCTTGTTTAAGACCATATAAGGCTTTCTTAAGCCTGCAAACTTCACCAGGACCATGAGGAACACCCGAAGGAGGAACCATGTAAACCTCCTCTTGGAGGTCTCCATTCAAGAAAGCATTTTTAACATCCATCTGAGTTATATGCCATTGACGAATAGAAGCAACTGCAATAAAAATATGAATAGTAGTCATTTTAGCAACAGGAGCAAAAGTCTCCTCGTAATCCATACCATATTACTGGGAAAAACCCTTGGCAACCAATCTTGCTTTGTACCTCTCAACAGACCCATCTGACTTGGTTTTGATTTTATAAACCCAACGAGAACCAATAGCACTCTTACTAGAAGGTAAGGGAACCAAACTCCAGGTGTCTGTCCTATACAATGCAGAGAGTTCCTCTGCCATAGGCTGCTGCCAAAGAGGATCAAGATCTGCCTCTTTATAGGACAGAGGCTCAGAGAGATCATGTACTGAAGCTAAAAAGGAAGCAAAAGAATCCGAATAACAAGAATAAACAAAATCAAGTGATTGAGTGGACTTACGAGTGTGAGCAGGATAACGAGGAGGTTCCACAGCCTCAGCAGGTGATTGGGTGGCCTCTGGAAGCGAGGTAGCATCAGGTGGCAAGGTCCCAGTATCAGCAGAAGTAGAACCATATGGTGAGACAATATCAGTGGTGCATGGGGATGAAGAGGGCACACTATCAGTATCATCAGAGAATGGGTCAAGATGGATAAGATCAGATTTAGTCAACTCATGATGATTATCAAGAATAGAAAAGAAAGGTATGTGCTCAAGAAACACAACATGGCGAGAGACATATAGTTTCTTAGTAACTGGGTCAAAGCAATGATATCCCTTTTGACCCTCACCATAACTTAAAAAAAGATAAATAGCAGACTTTGGTGACAATTTAGTACGCTCTACACGAGGTCGAAGGACAAAACAAGTACAACCAAACACCTTTAAGGAAGAATAATCAGGAGCATGCCCATATAATTTTTTAAAAGGTGACAGACCTGAGCAGTAAGAGGACAAAATTTTATTAATTAGATTGATAGCAGTAAGGACAACCTCTCCCCAAAAATCACTAGGGACATATGCAGATAATAAAAGAGAGCAAGCAGTTTCAACAATATGTCGATATTTCCTTTCAGCAACACCATTTTGCTCAAGAGTGTCTGTACAAGAGGACTGGTGAACAGTTCCATCTAAAGTAAGCAACTCACAAAATTTATGATAGGTATACTGTGGAGGCCTATACGAACGCTGCTGAGATTGGTTGTCAGATTTCCAATGAAAAGGTTGAGGTTGTTGTTGTTGTGGTGGTCGACCATATGAGGGTTGGTTACTGCTATTGGGCTAGTTTGCTCAACCCAATCTAGGACATTGAGCCTTCCAATGACCCTTCTCCTTACATTAGCTGCATACATCACTACCAACTCTCGAGTAAGGCTTATTTTGATTGTTGGATGGTGGTCGAAAAGGGGCTGCTAAAACAGACAGAGTAGAGTCTGGGAAATACCCTTTCCAAACTGAGTCTTGATGTATTTCCTCGGCTACTAACTCATGGACAACAGAATCAACTAACGGAAGTGGGCTACAATGGAGAATGGACCCACGAAGGCCCTCAAAATCATCACGTAGAGCCATAAAAAAACTGAACCAGACGTTGTTCCTCCCTACTAGCGATATATGGTGCAATCGCCCGCAATTCGGGCTACTCCATAAGAGCCAACTGATCCCAAAAATCTGTCATTGTAGAACAGAACTCCTGAATACTCAAATTTTTTTGTTCAAGGTCAAGAATATCACACTCTAATTGGTACCTTTTCGCACAATTAGACTGTGTAAACAATTTAGCCAAATGATCACACACCTCCTTTGCATATTCAAACTTTGCCAATTGCATACCTATCGAGGGAGCAACAGAGTTGTTGATCCAAGTAATTATTTTCAAATTGTTTGTTTCCCAAACATCTAGCAATTCTGCAAATTTATTAGCCTGTTCATTCGTAGGTTTACTGAAATCTCCATTGATATAATCCCACATCTTCTTTCCCTTCAGAAAATTTTTCATCACATAATTCCAATATGCAATCCATCGAGTTTAACACTAATCGCTTGAAGTGAATCATCGCATTCAGCAGCCATTACGAAAACAAAGCAACACAAATGAACTAAAATCAAAAACAGATCCAAAAACACAAAACAAATGAACCAGAATCAGTGATAGATCCAAAAATGAACGCGAATCAATGCGAGATCCAAATACGAATCCGAATCAGCGAGAAGCCAAATACGAATCCGAATCAGCGAGAAATCTAAAAACGAACTAGAATCATTCGAAAAAAAAAAGAAGAGACAATAAATCATCTGATAAATCCAAAAACGAACTAGAATCCAAATCGTGGATAAGATTCAAACCTGCTCTGATACCCTGTGAATATATTAAATAATCAAGTAAGCAACTAAGGAAAAAGAGAAAAGAGAGCTAGAGTTTCTCATAACACAAAAACTGAATGAATGAATACATTAGAAAAGAAGAGACAATAATAGTATCTAGGTATACAGTATTACCCTAATAGAAAGTAAAAGACTAAACTACCCTAAATCTAATAAAACTAATAGCTAACTCTAATAACCTCCACGTGTCCAAAACCGATATCGTATCGAAGATTTGAGGTCTTTAGATACTCTAATAGTCGAGAAAAGATCAAGAACACCCAAGCTCTCCTCTCCTTCTCTCCTCTTGTCTCTAACAATATGTATAAAATAAGAAAGAAGACTAAGTCTTCTTTCCCTCTTTCCTTCTTTAAATATCTAAACCCATTATGGGTATTTTTAGTAAGTCCCCTATTAGTTTTACTTCATTTTAATTACACACCCACTAGTTATTAAACTAACTAGTTAACTACCCAAAAGTCTTTGAGCATTCATCTAAGCGGTCCCACACGTGGTCCTACAAACAAATTTTACAATGTTACTCATTAGCTTACTAATTATGCAACGTGTCAAATTTCGTCCTCACCAGGTATCTAATGACCCCCAATGAGTCGTTATCAATAATATAATAATCAATTATATTCACATATACGTAAATAAACATTTAAACACATAATTATGAGTTATTACTCATTTTTTCAACCATAGGGAATTCTTACCTGCCCAACTTCTGGACTGCTTTCAAGGCCAAATACTGGATTCTCAAAAAATACCCCAAACAACTAGTGAGTCATCACTCAATTCACACGGGTTAATTAACACAATAGTGAGCATACCATGCATGCTAAAATAATATAGTTAAATACCGCGGGAGTGGGTATGACATCCTCTCCCCCTTAAAAGAAGTTTATCCCTAAACTTTCAATACCTCATGCCTCAAACAGAAATGGATACTTGGCCTACATCTCATCCTCTCTTTCCCACATGGCTTCTTCCATTGAGTGATTTCGCCACAAGACCATTTCCAATGGAAATGTCTTATTTTGTAAAACCTTATCCTTTCTATCTAGGATTCTCACTGGATATTCAACATACGTCAAGTCTTCTCTGACTTCTAATGGCTCTGGAGTAATCACATGACATGAATTAGATACAACCCTTTTCAACATCGACACATGAAATACATCGTGTACATTAGCCAAGTCTTGTGGTAACACTAGCTGATAAGCTACTGGTCCCACTTTTTCAATAATCTCAAATGGTCCAACGTATCTAGGATTCAACTTCCCTCGCTTTCCGAACCTCGTAATCCCCTTGGAAGGTGAAACCTTCAAGAATATACACTCACCTACTTCAAATTCTAGTGGCTTTCGCCTCATATTCGCGTAGCTTTTGTAACGACTTTAAGCTGTTTTCAACCGTTGTTGTATTACCTTTACTTTATCCGCTGCCAACTAAACCATCTCAAGTCTTTCTAGTCTGCATTCCCCTACCTCAGTCCAACAAATCAGTGATCGACACTTATGCCCATACATTGCTTCATATGGTGCCATCTTAATACTAGGCTAAAAACTATTATTGTAGGCTAATTCAATCAATGATATATACTTTTCCTAGTCACCCTTAAAATCAAAAACACATAGTTGAAGCATATCGTCCAATATCTGAATCACATACACGGACTGTCCATCCGTCTATGGGTGAAAAGCTATACTAAAGTTTAACTTTGTACCCAAAGCTGCTTGTAGTCCTCTCCAGAATATAGATAAGAAACTACCATCTCTATCTGAAACTATAGACACCGGCGCTCCATGTAGTCTCACGATCTCCTTAACGTACAACTCCACAAGTTTCATCAATTCCTTTGTCTTAATGTGCAAGAAATGTGCGGACTTAGTCAATCGATCTACAATTACCCAAACACTGTCATTCGATCTTGTAGTCCTTTGAAATCCTGATACAAAATCCATTGTAATCTTTTCCTATTTTCATTCTGGTATATCCAAAAGTTGTAATAATCCTGCAGGCCTTGCTCTGCTTTGACTTACTAACAGACCAAGCATTTGGCTACGTGCTTAGCTACTTCTCTTTTCATTTTAGACCACCAGTATACCTCTCACAAATCTCGGCACATCTTGGTACTACCTAGATGAACTGTATACTTAGTGTTATGAGACTCTTCAAGTATCAACTCTTTAATTCCATCTACATTAGGTACACATACCCAATTTTTGAATTTCATAATATTATCCACAAAGGTATACTCTGGCTATTTATCTAGCGGTATTTCATCACAGATCTTCTTCAAAACTAGGTCTTGAAGTTATTTAATCTTTATCTTATTTATCAATATTAGTTGTGCTACAATAGCTGCAAGCAAACCTCCCTCAGTTATTGAAATGAACTTCAATTCCAACCTTTCCATTTTCCAAATAAGTTATTTCTATGAAGTCAAATCACAGGCCAAATTATTAGTGGACTTGCTGCTTAATGCGTTAGCAACTACATTTGCTTTTCAAGATTATAGTGAATCGATAAGTCGTAATCTTTCATCAATTCCAACCACCGGCCACCTCTGTCTCATATTCAGTTCTTTTTGAGTAAACATATACTTTAAGCCCTTGTGATCTATGTAGATATCACACTTTTACCTATAAAGATAGTGCGTCCAGATTTTCAATACAAAGATCACTGCTGCTAACTCAAGATCATGAGTTGGATAATTCAATTCATGTACCTTTAACTAATGTGAACCATAAGCAATCACGTTGTCGTTCTGCATCAGAATACACTCAGTCCTCTATGTGAAGCATCATTGTAGACCCTTTTGTAAAAATGCTTTTGTGAAAATGCTTTGATGAGAATGCTTTGATATCATGAGTGGATCCATCGTGGATTCTTTTGAGAAAATGATTTAATGAGAATTGTTTGACGAACTTGAACTAGTAGAAGCATTACTTGAAAAGAAATTATTGTACTTCTTTTCTTTATAGGTAAGATTGAAACCCAATCTGGCTTTATCAAAAACACATCTTTGTTTTCCCAAAAGCATATTAAAATTTTGCTCTCCATGAGTAAATTTTGCTAATGTTTTTGTCAAGTCTTCAACTTGTTTCTTCAACTCAATGTTTTCCTTTTCAAAATCAGTTGTAGGAATTGTTCTTAAAGAAAGCATTTCATTTTCTTTTCTCAAGGACTTATTTTGTGATTTTAATTTACTAAGCTCATTGGAAAGTGAGGTGAAATTCTTTTTGAGAACTAGGTACTTGGTTCCTAAATTTTCCGATTCCTCATGCAATTCATCAAATGCATTTTGAAGCTCATCGTAGTTATGAGACTCATTACAAAAATCATAGTTAGAGTCTACCTCATTACTTTCGTATGCCATGAGACAAATATTAGTGTGGACACGCAGAATCGAAGAGTCCACCCCCGTTTCGTTTCCCGATGGGGTTTCAGAATTGATTTTCCTTTGTTTTGAAATTATTTTGAAAAAGGACTGTTGAAATTAGATACAGAGTCGCTGCTTGGTCTTTAAGGAACCAATAAACCTAATTTTGACTCACCCAAACGGATAAAGGGCACCGACCCTTCATAACCAAAGAACTTGGCTCGGGGTTTTGGTACGAGAGAGGAAGGAGCCTCTGTTTCGACTAAAACACTCTCAACTCGCCCCATCTTTCAACGGGCCTCAATTAGCATCCAAATAATCATCTTATATTATGCTTGGTTCGACAGTTAATACTATGATAGTATATTACTTCACACAAGAATTTTGAAATGGAAGATCAAAAGATAAGATATCATTCATAAGGTCTAAGCCAAATATCACACAATGCAAAGGTAAAATATCACACAAACAAACCTAGAAAAAATCGTCTAATCACATATCAAGTAATCAAGTTTTCCTAGTCTAGAAGGGGACATGAATTGTTTTTGAAACAATGAATCAAAGAAAACAAATATGCTTAGCAACCTAGTATGATGCTTGTTAATCTTTGAGAAAAGATCTCTCAATCCTCGGGACGGATGAGAAAGGAAGATTAGATCGAGGGGGAGCATGAACATATGATCAAGTTCATTCCTTATAATCTCCTTAGATTAGGAGTCACAAAAACTCCAAATCTTGCATGGATGCAATGTATGATCCTAGAATGTGCAAAGGTTGTAGTGTGTTTGTGTACATGGACTTTCTAAAGTGACTTAGAAGTCTAGAGTATGCTTGAATGTATGAAGAAAATTATTATAGGATGTATACAAATGTAGTATGAACTACTTCCTAATATATGAGCTAATTTGGAGTGCATGTAAGCATCAAATCAAAGAATGAAAGTAAAAACATGCTTGTTGTGAATAGTGGACATAATAGTGAGTTGATTTTGTAAAAATGAAAAAGTGAGGTTAGAAATGTTTTCAATTCATGATTTTTTGTGTACATCATCCTTATAGTGTCTAGAACACAAAACAAAAAGCCAAATCAAGATTGTATTTACAGATTGAGAGAAATCATATAAACAAGAGAGGTTGTTCAGAAATAGAGTTCGTATTGTCGACTGAAATGTACAAAAATCTTTGAAAATGAAAACAAAACATTTAGAGGCCCATTTTATACAGAAAGTTCCCCAAGACACTGAAGTTCAAGGGAAAATGAGTTGAGGCCACTCTCTTTGGAAAAGTTTTTTGGAAAAAAAGTTAAAAGTCAACAAAGCTTCTGTGACAGCAAAAACAGAATGTTTGGATTGAATGTTTGGGTCAAAATGGAACCCTTCCAAGTGTTTTCAAGTCAAACCAAAAATCAATGGTGTTATTTAATGAGTTAGGAAGACTTTACAAGTGACTTGTAATCACCCATTGAGTATTGAAGTTAGAATGACATTTTAAAGTTTGAACAACTCACTGTTTTTAAGATTTGGGGAAAAATAAGTGTTTTATTTTTGGAAATCAAAATTAGGGGTTTAAGAGGGGTTTTGAAAGTATACTTCCAGAACTTGGATGAATATTCTAACCACTTGGAATATCAATTCCTAACTCATTTCAAGAACTTCCCAAGTATTTGTAAAATATTATTTTATTTGGAAACCAAACTCAAGAATCCATGGAAGTATGATACATGAGAGGATAGATGATACATGGTATGATACAATATGCTAAAAGTGGTAAAGAATATGTTCATGGGATGTGGGTTCATCTAGATACAAGAGAGTGTTGCATCAAAGTATGAAAGTCAAAAAGTGGTCTGCTGTGAATAGTGTTCAGGCTGTGTACATCACTTTATAAAATCATAATAGAAGGCCAAGCATGCCTAGGAAAATGTGGGAAAAATCAAAGAGCCTCCCTAGTGTGTCTAGAGTACACTTAAAAAGACTAAACTTTAATATCTATCACAAATTAAAAGAAACAAATCATAATGTACAGATGACTCAAAAACAAAAGTTGCACTGTTGACTGATTTTGTATGATTTTTCATAAATCAAAGAAAACCTTCCTGATAGCCCATTATATACCGAGAGTTCCCTAAGACACCCAAGTTTTATATATAAAAAAATCAAAAAAGATGTATGTACAGTGACAAAAATGTCCAGAATAAGTGCAAGAAGTCAGGTAAACATTCTATTAGAATAGAGGCAGATTATGAATATGAACGTCTAAAATACAGAAAACACATTTTCACATTTCCTAAATTAATGAGGTAAAAAATGGGTGTAGACTAAAATGTATTAGGAAGATTTTCCAAGTGGTCTTGCCTCAATACCTCAACTATTTAATTCTAGAAAAATCTTTGAACTCAAATCATTCACTATTTTGCATCACTGTTAAGAAAATCCATTAAGTTTTTTAGAAAACAGTTTGGGTTTTTGAATGGGGGTTTTTGAATGTGGGTCAGTGCCGCTGTGGAAGTCAACCCCCCGGTTGACCAAATTTTGCTTTTAGGCCCCCAAAACTCTCGAAATTCGTAAAACAACCCTATTTCGTCCGAAATTCACAAAAAAATCATATAAAATCTAAATTAAAATTGTGATATACAGTTGGAAAGGTATTGAGGTCTACTTTCCATAAAAAATAGTTTGGAGTTGGGTCACTCTAGACACCCTGATTTTGACCAAACGTCGAATTAAGGAGAGTGTTACCTCCATATCCGATGATGACAATGTCCGAACTTATCTAGGACTTCCAAAGATGATTCAAGCTCTTCGAAAGATTCCCCAACCCAAAACAAAAAGAAAAAAAAGAAAGGAAAAGAAAAAGAATAAGCAGAACGGCACACAAGCCTTTCTGCGACAGTCACGGGATACCGTTACGGCAGTCTCTGGACTGCCGGACGGCATTCTGTGATTGCCGCAAATTTCATCAAGTGCCGCAAAAATAATGAATTTTATGAAAAAAGGCAGTCCCTGGAGTTATCTGCGGCATTCAGTGAATGCCGTTCCGACAGTCAGTGAATGCCGCGCCGACATTCACTGAATGCCGATGCGGCATTTACTGAGTGCCGCTTCCATCTCCGGTGAGTGCCGCGTCTTTACAATAGACAGCTGGCATACAGCACATTTTGTACTATAAAAAGGATGCCTAAATTAGGTTTTCAATCCTGAAATGAGTTAAATACCCCTTTAAAATTGTCTATAAATAGAGGAGGAATATTCACTTGCAAAAAAAAGAAGAGGGAGAGATTTTCTTTGAATCTAGAGGTTATATAAGTGTTTTTCTTGCCTTAATCTTCATAAATAGGAGTGAGTTTAGAATAGTTTAAAGAAAGAGTTGTGTGAATTAGTGTAGAAGAGCTTGATTGGTCTTTGGAAGTCCTCCAAAATCACCAAGTTGAGGATACTTTGGAGGTAAACTCTAGCGTAATTAGTCTTTGTATAAATTTAATTATGGTATGCATTGAGTTTCTTTAATTTTCTTTTTCTCATTTTTGTGTTCATCCCTTGGATTCATGAGACTTTCAATGTCTTACTTGAATCTCTTGGTTTAAAATCCCTAAATCTCCTTGTAATCTTGTGATTCAAAAGGGGATAAAGGTTGATGTTAGAATATTTAACATAATGGACTTAAAACTATCCTCATGGTTTGAGGTTTGTAATGATTAAGTTTCATGAAGTTCTTCTATACTTATTTGAAATTTACAAACATAAGTATATTTAGTCTCCAATGACCATCAAAAGGTATGAGAATTAGCTTTAGACAAGCCTAATTCCATGGCTTACTTGTCTAAAGTTAATAGGAATGAAGTAAATTAACCCAATGAGCAGTGAGTTCACAATCTGTTTTTAATCATAGATTTTTATCCGAACATCGAATCGTTGGAATAGAATGAAACCAACGGAAATGTGTTTATAACTCAAAGTTCTACCACTGTAATTTTTGTTTTAAGGTTGTTTTATGCTTTGGGTGGTTTGATCAAGGGTTTTGTAGAACAACCAAAATATGTTCAGAATTTCAGAACAGTAATACTCTTTTGAAATAAGTAAATCAGAACCTTAATCAAGCACTTGGGACCCAAAATATATTTTTCTAAGTAGATTAATGTGTTAGGAAGCTACCCTAAAAAGAACAAAGCATTTATGATTTAATTACTATTTTTAGAAAATCATGCAAGAACTCTGGAAGGAAGGTTGTAAAATCCTGAGTGATGTCTGGTGTTTGTCCAATCATAAGAGATCTAACCGTTGACACTTTGATTTCTTTTTTGGGTTAAAAACTAGACACACAGAGGCATCTTGTGTCCAAAATTCACCAAGAACAAACCATGGGAACCATGCTTTCTATTTCTTTAAAGTTCTGATCTGCTCTCAGCAATTTCCAAAATTCTGCAATAATTTTGATCAATCTCATAAATAATGGCTTAGATGACATTTTCATGAGTTAAGGTTCAAACCATGTTTCAATAACAATTAGGTAAGCTTGAATTTAAAATTTAAGTGACCTAGAACAATAAGTATTCCATGACCTTTTCTTGTTTATGTTTACATTCATTCGTGTGACTCGACATTCATGATTAGGATTCTTATGCTTTAGGTTAATTACATTCTGTAGATTTAGGTTAGAGGCCTGAGATCATTATTCAATTTTTTTTATGTTGTATATCATGGGGACTAGCCCTTGTTTTGTAGCGCTGATGAGGTATGACTTTTCGACTCTCCCTTAGCTTAACTGTTCTTTGATTTTATCGATTTTATGACTTCATGCACGACACATTAGAATTAGGTTTTTGCCTTATGTGAATACATGTGATTAGAGACTCTTTTCTAGGATTTTCTTTCATTTGTTTGCATTGCACGTTTAATATCGCGGATGGATCCCGGGTAAGTTCTCTCGTTCTCTATTGCATATCATATCGCTTGCTACTTGAATTATGTGATTTTTGAATGATATTTTATCACTTGCAATCTTGCACCCTTTAGACATGCTTTTGTAATGTATCTTTATACATATGTATTAATTGAGGACATGCTTAGATTAGAAATTCGATTAAAAGGATGTTAAGTAGAGGCCTATCGCGAGATAGGATAAGAAGGGGTGTTTTAGTCCGATGGGCTCCTTCCCTTCTCATTCCATAATCCCTGGACCTAGTTAATATTTGGTTTCACAAAAAGATCAGTTCCCTTTTGAAATGGTTTCTTAGTTTTCCTTTAAAAAAATTAAGTGGCGACTCATTTGTTTTGAATTTGAAATTTTAAGAGAATTTTAAAAGAAAAGCCGTGGGTAAAAGAAAGAAAATTGCGATATCCATAATCTGGCGACTCTACTGGGGATCGAATCCAGAATCTCTGGTTTTGCAGACCAGATTTATGATTTTGGGTTCACTTAAGAATTAGACTTGAAAAACATCCTTTAATTCAAATTTATTAATCTTTGTGTGCCTGTTGCATTTCACTTGCATGTCTAGCCAGTCGATGGCACGGAACTATGACCTTGGAGGCTCGGGGCAACCCGGTCGGTCAAGCCATCATGGGACTATGTGATCACCCTTGATCTTGTACCATGTGTTGGTATATGAAGCGTCCTATCGGATGTGTTTCAAGGGTCCCTTATTTGACCAAAACCCAGCCTTTGCATGGTAGCTTCTATAGAACCTTTCAAGTCTTAGAAAATCAATTCTTGATTAGGGTTATGTGCTAGGAAGTCTTGTGTGCCCGGAAGGGATTATTTGAGATGATGATGATACTTACTTGATACGAGACATGTAAACTCTTAATCGCTTTTGAGCAATTCCTCTTCATGTCCGATGACATTTGGGAATATGTTAGATTTTGATTATAAGATTACATCTCTTATATTGTGTTTAGCTAAGCATCATTGACCTTGTATGTATCCAAATTCATGAAAAAGTACAGTGATGATCCGATCATATGATTCTCCTACCCAAAGAGTTTTAAGTCCATCTTTGAAAGCAAACAGATTTTACTATCTTTTCCCCGAGGTTTTCGATCACCCTTTCGAAAAATCTTTTGAGTTCACATTTCAATTAAAATTCCAAAACTAACCTTTGTTAAGGCATGTTTTTACTTGAAAGAAAAAGTTTGAAAATCTTTGGAATTATTTTTGGAGAAATGCTTTTTGGATAAATTTCAAAATAAAAATCCAATCATTTTTGTAGAAGAATGTTTAACATCCTCATTCTCAAAAGCATTCTCAGGCATTGTTTTAAAAAAATAAATAAATAAAATTTCATCCAAGGAATACTTTCTAAATGATTTTCAAAATTTTTTGAATATCCAACCTTTGAGAGGGTAGTGAAGATCACAATGAAAGGAGAAGTTGGCGCACTAGACATGAGCGAGGATCTTATGTGCCTATGTGCTTATGTGTTAGGATTTAGCATTTTCTTTTCTTTTCCATATAGAGTAGGCACACACACACACATGCATTGCATCCGTGTGACATGTAAAAGAAAAGTTTTTTTCAAAATGTCTTTGTGTGACAAAAGGAAGCAAATAAAAAGTTTTTAAAAAGGAAAATTTCAAAATTTGTTGTAGGGGCAAAAATAGCATCAAGATCAAATCAAGCCTAGTTTAGGGATCCCACGGCAAGGCTGGTAAGAAGAGAAGACGCTGACATGGTGGAAGAAAGAAACAACGAGGAAATAGCCGGGTTAAGAACACTGGTAGAACAACAAGCGGAGCAAATGAGGCGGCAAGCCAAAAATATCAACAGTATGATGGGAATGATAGAAGAACTGAATCGCCGACCACCGCCTATAGTTCCGCCAGTTGTGGACCTGTCTCATGGGAGATAAGGAGATTGGTTTGATGATCAGGGGGCACAATAGGCTGATGCGCTACAGGCCAACAGGGAAAGGGAGAAAGCTGAGAAAGAGAAGCTACTGACCGAGAAAATAGAGAAGTTGGAAAGGGTGATGCGAAAGGCTCAGGGAGTTGATACCTATCTGATGGAACTGGAAGGGTTATATGACGGAGTACGTGAGACACTGCCTTCCGGGTTTAAGATGCCAATTTTTGACAAATTTGATGGGACCGGGAATCCTCGCAGCCATGTAAGAATGTGTATTGGAGCTTTCCAAGCGAGTGGGCTGAGCACAACCATGATGGCTGTCTTATTCCAACAGACTCTAACCGGAGCTGCTTTATCCTGGTATCTTACCCTCGAACCAAGCAAAACCAGGGTTTGGGAAGAAGTGATCAAAACAGTTGTGGCGCAGTATGAGTACAAATCAAGATTTGGATGTCACTGTCCGAGATTTGGAAACCACTAGGCAAGGGAACAAAGAATCGTTCGCCGAATATCTGAGCAGATGGAGGGGAAAAGCAGCTAAAATGGTACAAAGGCCGTCTGAGAAGGACCAGATCCGAATGCTGATGAAGAATCTACAGCCAGTGTATCAAGAAAAGATGAGGTTTCAGTCAATCAACACCTTTGCCGAGGTTTTCGATGTCGGAACAAGGATAGAGGATGCAATCCAAGAGGGGGTAATTAAGAAAGAGGAGCAACCAAACCGGTACAGGAGACCAAACTATAGGTCCAACAGAGGACAAATGGGGGGTCACTCTCGCCCCACCGATGTCAATGCACTGAACGGGCCGGAGAGGAAATTTGACATAACGCCGAGGAGAGGAGGGGACAAAGCACCAAGAAAATTCTCAGATCTAGGAGTGTCACTTTCGGCTGCCCTCGATAGACTGTTAGCAAAGGGGCATCTCCGTCAGTTGGAACCTCGACATCTACCAAGTCCGCTTCCGCCAAGTTTCCAAGGGGATCTCTTTTGCAAATTTCACCAGCATAAGGGTCACTCAACGGATTGGTGTATGAGATTAAGGCACGAAATCCAAGACCTCATCGATAACAAGGTAATTTCAGAACCACCTACCAAAGCTCCAAACGTTACTAGAAATCCGCTTCCGAATCATCAAGCTGTGCCACCATCGCAGGGCCTTTATTTCTTGGGGATAGAAGAAGCAACCTTCGATCCGTCTAGGCTAATCACTAAGGTTGGGACACCAAGAAAGCCATACCAGCTGCTGAAGGATTCGACAATCTGTACTTTGGAGGATTAGTCGGAGAAAAGTGAAATAGAACAGTCAGACTGGTAGGTTCAAGGGAGTGACAGTCAGACGTGACCCAGGTAGAAGATTATCTTTGGTATGAGAGCGACAAAGAAATGGAGATAGTGGAGGATACTTTGAAAGTTGATTCAGAAGTTGACAATCTATCGGCAAGGGAAGAAGTCAGTCATTTAACTCGATCGGGCAGACACTTTAAACCGCATGAGCTTGAGGAAGATCATCCAAGGAGAGAATTGGACAAGGGAAAAGGGAAAATGAACGAGGAAGAGGAAGAAGACAGGGTTCTAAAGCAGATGAAGAAAACTCAGGCCAATATCACCATTTGGGGGTTATTGATAGCATCAAAACGCCACAAGCAGGCAGTGTTGGACGCCCTAAACCAATATGATGTTCCCATCAACATAGCACCGGAAGATATTGTGGGAATGATTGGCTGAATCCCAACCTTGGCTATTACCTTTTCTTCAAATGACGTACCCCCCGGAGGACCCATTCACAACAAGCCATTGTACGTCGCTGTCGAATGTTTGGGGAACACTGTACCCGCTTGTCTCGTTGACAACGGGTTTGCTCTGAATGTGTGCCCCTTCTGAACAGCCAAACAGATGGGCTTAGATGAATCGTCCTTCGTGCCGTCCAAGTAAAAGGTCAGGGCATATGACAACACTCAGAGGACGGTCATGGGCATCATCTTTCTTAATCTCGTTATTGGACCAGTTGATAAAGAAGCTGAATTCCAAATCATTGATATCCCCGCCTCTTTTAATTTATTGCTAGGGAGGCCATGGTTGGATAGCTTGGGTGCCATACCGTCCACCATTCATCAAAAGGTCAAATGGGTTTGGAAGAGCAAAGTCTGCGACATCCTCGAGGATAGCTGGGCTCGCTCGTATGAAGCCTCGTCAAGCGCACCAGTTCTAGAATTACAGCTATAAGAAGAAGAAGCAAACATGGGAGGGTTCGAGTTCGTCGGCATGATTGAGGAGGAAAAGCCAAAAGAATTCCTGCTACTTTACTTTGACCAATACACAAGCCCATTGGTCACAGGGATCATGAAAAAAATGGGTTTCTTTCCAGGTTTGGGATTGGGAAAGAACTACCAAGGCCTACCGGAGTTTCCAAAAATCCCTACTCAGACTCACACTCATGGTCTGGGGTACCAACCATCCAAGAAAGGGCAAAAAGAAAAGAAGAAGGCCATCGATGCGCCATTAGACCCTTACCAAAAGATGCTCAATGGATATTTTATGAAGGAAGGAGAAGATTTCCCTTTTTGCGGCTTCCCAAAATCATGGGTGGACCAGAAAGATAAATGTTTGAAGCCAGGGTTTGAGATCTTCTTTCCCCACGAGTTTTCTGCATATGAAGATCCATACTTGCAGCTGCCTGCCAAGTCGGTTACTGCCAAGGATTGGATTGGTGCGCTAGATGGCTCTGTCATGAAAGATCTGTTGGTAGAAGGGAGCACAGAAGTTATGAAAGCGGGTCATGGAAAGGCCAAAGATGAATACGTTGAAGGTCTGGTGGAGGAGGCAGTCGAGAGTGAGAAAGATGAGGAAGATTAGAGGGAGACCGACAAAGGAAGGGCCGAGAAAGAAGAGATGGAGGAAATTACCAAGACAGGGGATCTGGAAGAATGCTTCATCACTGATCTGGGAGGAGAGAACAAGAAAGAGTGGGTTTTTGAGTCTAGTAATAGGTATCCCCCACACCCAGAATCTGTAATGGCCCAAATGAGTCGTCTTTCAATTTCCATATCTGTTGTAATCACTCTAAAGAAAACCAATGAAAACATGACTGATTCTGCCTACTCGAATGCACTTAATGAATGTGATGAATGTGATGATAATGAAATACCCATTAAATTGCAAAAATTAATCAAAAAAGAAAAAGAATCTGCATGTAAAATCATTGAGGACACTCTAACAATGAATCTAGTAAATGAAAATAATCCTCAAAATGTCTTTATCGGCTCTACACTTGGCAAAGAAGAAAGCGAAGAATTAATCAAACTATTAAGTGAATTCAAAGATGTTTTTACATGGTCTTATAATGATATGTCGGGCATTGATCCAGAGATAGTCCAACACCACATCCCCATTTTCCCAAATTCGAAACCAGTAAAACAAAAATTGAGGCGAATGAGGCCTGAATGGGCACTCAAAGTCAAAGAGGAAGTTGAAAAGCAGTTAAGAGCCGGATTCTTAATGGTCACCGAGTATCCAGAATGGATCGCCAATATAGTGCCTGTCCCGAAAAAGGATGGTCATGTTAGGGTTTGCATTGATTTTCGAGACCTAAATAAAGCAAGCCATAAAGACGATTTCCCTTTATTATATATCGACGTCCTTGTTGACAACACCGCCGGGCATGAGCTCCTGTCCTTCATGGATGGATTCTCAGGGTATAACCAAATTCTAATGACGCTTGAGGATAGGGAGAAAACCACCTTTATCACACCATGGGGAACTTACTGCTATAGGGTGATGCCATTTGGGCTTGCAGGAGCAACATATCAGCGACCGCTACCACGTTATTTCACGACATGATCCATAAAGAGGTGGAAGTGTATGTGGACGATATGATTGTGAAATCTAAGGATAGGAGAGGACACTTGGAGGCTCTGAGGAAGTTTTTTGGGAGGTTAAGGGAGTTTATGATGAGATTAAACCCACAAAAATGTACCTTCGGGGTCACCACCAAAAAATTGTTAGGATTCCTTATTACTCAAAGGGGAATTAAAGTAGACCTGACCAAGATAAAAGCCATAGTTAAAATGCAGCCACCCAAGAATGAAAAAGAGCTGAGGGGGTTCCTGGGTAGAATACAATTCATAAACCATTTTATCTCAAACCTCACCATGACCTGCGATCCGCTATTTAAACTACTCAGAAAAGGAGAGAAGTTCGAGTGGGACACCTTGTGTCAGAAAGCCTTCGATAAAATCAAAACCTACCTCCAAAACCCACCTGTCCTGTCACCACCCTCACCCGGGAAGCCTATGCTGCTGTACCTTTCTGTGACCGAGGATTCAATGGGATGTATGATGGCCCAAGAAGGAGAAGAAGGGCACGTAAAAAAGGCCATTTATTATTTGAGCAAGAGGATGACCGGATACGAGTTGAAGTACTCACCCTTAGAGAAAGCCTATTGGGCTTTAGTCTGGTGTACCTGTCGCCTTAAGCATTATATGTTAGCCTTCCCCGTGATCTTAATCTCTCGAATGGACCCGCTCAAATACCTGTTTGAAAAACCCACCTTGACCAGTAGGATTTCCCGATGGACCATGATGCTAGCCGAGTTTGATATCAGGTATGTCACCTCCAAATTTGTCAAAGGGAGAGCCATCGCCGAGTACCTAGCTGACCTTACCGTAGAAATTGGGGAGAAAGGAGAATTCAGGTTTCCTGACGAATGAGTGATGGAGGTAAGGGAGGATTTATGGAAGATGTGTTTCGATGGGGCCGCCAATCAACTAGGCTACGGAGTCGGAGTTATCCTTGTGGCACCTGACGAAACCCCAACCCCACTGTCCGTCAAGCTTAAATATAACTCAACCAATAACACAGCGGAGTACGAAGCATGCATAGTGGGAATGGAGGCGGCGCTGGCCTTAAAAGTTGATGTGTTTGGGGATTCCAATTTGATCATATCCCAAGTACGGGGAGATTGGAGGGTGAAACACGAGAAGTTGAGGTCATACCATGACTATTTGGAGAGTTTAAAAGAACAATTCAAGAAGATATCATTCTACTACCTTCCCCGAGAGGAAAACCAATTGGCAGATTCTGTTGCAACCCTGGCATCAATGATACAGATCCCCTCAGGGGTCATGATGGTCCCATTATCCATAGAAATCAGAAATCAACCCTTATTTGAGACAGTCACGGCCATAGAAGACGATGGAGAAATGCCGTGGTATGTGGATGTGTGGAAGTTCATCAAGAAGAAGAATACCCTGAAGGAGCCTCAGAAAAGGACAGAAAGGTGATTCGAAGGTTCTCAGCCCAATTCGCGATCTATGCAGATAAGCTATGGAAAAGGTCATACACAGGGTATAATTTAGAATGTCTATATGGAAAAGAGGCCAAAAGAATGATGGAGGAAATACATGAAGGAGTCTGTGGGCCCCACATGAATGGGCATATGCTAACAAAGAAGATCATCCGGCAAGGATATTATTGGACGACTCTGGATAAAAATTGTTGTGACTATGTCAGAAGATGCCACAAATGCCAAATCCATGCCAATCTAATGCATACCCCGCCTTCCCAGCTCTATAGCATGACCACACCTTGGCCTTTCTCTATTTGGGGCATTGATATCATCGGCGAAATAGTTCCGAAGGCTTCCAATGGGCATCGATATATAATTGTGTCGATAGACTACTTTACTAAATGGGTGGAGGCCGCGTCATACGCCACATTAAAAGCTAAGGATGTTTTTAGCTTCATCGAAAAGAACATAATCTACAGGTATGGGGTCCCCAACGAGTTCATCTCAGATCATGGTAGCCATTTCCAGGGAGAAGTTATCCCATTTTTGGAAAAGTACAAGATCACCCGCCATCAGTCCTTTCTATATAGGCCTCAAACAAACGGAGCAGTAGAAGCACCTAATAAGAATGTTAAAGCAATCTTGGGGAAAACAACAGATACATACAAAGATTGGCATAAGAAGCTACCGTTTGCACTATGGGGGTACCGGACCTCTGTAAGAACTTCTACAGGAGCTACACCTTATTCACTGGTTTATGGTATGGAGGCTGTTCTCCCTGTCGAGGTAGAGATGCCCTCTCTTGGCAGAATGTGAGATCACCGAATTGGAATGGATACAAGGAAGGTATGAGGAGTTGATGTTGCTCGATGAGAAGAGGTTGGCCGCAATAAACCATACTCGCGGATATCAGAAAAGGATAGCTCGTGCTTTCAACAAAAAGGTCCGCCCAAGGAAGCTTGCTGAGGGTGACCTGGTCCTCAAAGAACTGAAAGTGCCCGTTTATGACCCCAGAGGAAAATTCAAACCCAACTGGGTCGGGCCGTACATCATAAAGACCCTCCTCTCTGGAGGGGAGGCCTATCTCATGGACCTGGACGGGGTTGAATTTAAATAACCGATTAACCTCGATCGCCTCAAGAAATACTTTGCTTGAAACCATTCCTTTCAAAACTTCTTACCTCGATGAACTCCGCTTGACCTAATTCCCGTTAGGGGATACGTAGGCAACCTACTTGGTTCGATCATTAAAATAAAACCGCTCGAGCGGCATCTTCCTTTAAGCCTTAAACCGAACTACTGCAGGCCTGATACCCATTCAGTGACAAGTAGGCGGGCTCTCAAAAGCCTTCGGCCCATGAAAACCTAGAAAGAACCCTGTGCTAAACTAGGGCCAAACTTGCGTTTGCCTAGAACCACTTCAAAGCCCCAAAACCAAGGGCAAACTCCGTTTGCTACCCGAAGAACCCACATATTTACCTTAAAACCATCTCTGGATCTACTGACTATCAAATGAGTACTATAAAGAAATAAATGTGAATTCATGGTATAGAAAGAGTAAAACTTTAAGCAAGACACAAAGCAAAGTAAAGAGCCAAGAAAAGACATTATAAGGAGAATTTTTCATAAAAGATTAATTGGAGGAGTGAACACTGTGATTAAACATGCTAGAACTTTTCCTAAAGATAAAAGCACTTTTTGAAGAAATAAATAAAGAAAATCTCATTCAAAAGCATAAAAAAGATAGGCAGGACTTGTCTGAAATTTTTCGTAAAGAAGAACTTTGTCCTGTTTGTTTTACTTTTGTCAAAAAATATCTATGAAGACTGTCTCTAGATTAGAGTTTGAATCTGCAAAAAGTACTCAGCGGTAAGCACGATCGAAGCCGGGATTCTCCTGAAGGGAGCTGAAACTCTGTCATGCCAAGCCTTAATGAAAGCCTTCACAATAGAAGAGCTCAAAGTGGAATCCCTCGTGAAATCAATGATAACAGTCTCAGTAATGTCCTACAAGAGTCCGAACTGATGAACCACCCAACCAGGAATGTAGAAAGTGGTAGCATGCAAACCAGGCAACCAGATGCCAGGCCGTCCAGGAAGTCGTACGACGACAGAGCAGTAAACCCACTACGGGCAGACCTGGTAAATATCACTAGAAGAAAGGTCTCGGAACCAGCCAAGCCAAGCATCGACTGAGTGGAATAGGCAGTGAACCTCCATACGGTCATAGAGAAGTGGCCCACGTAGATGTGAGGGGTGTATGAAGAGATCAAGGCATTCCATGAGCCAAACCTGTAAGACAAAAGGTGCTACTGCGGATAACATAGCCTCAGCAGTATGGGCGTGGCCCAAACCAATCAGAGTTTTGCCAAGAATCAGTATAACAGCACTCTTCATCTCCCGCAAACTGCAGGCAATGGGTATGAGAATGTCGAAAGATGACCGAAAGAGGAAGTAAGAAAGCATTGCAATCGACAGAGCACTACGCCGAATGATCTGATACTCACCATCGTAAGGGTCTCCTATAGGAGCATAAATGGAGTAAAGGGGCTCGAAGTCAATCTGCCTGTCGCAAACAAAAGGGCCCGCCGTGTTTCGAGATACATGGAGGATAGTGGCTAAGTCCCGAACGTACCCGGCCTGAGCCAAAGGAACTATCAACTCAGCAAAAGGATCAGTGTGCAGAATAGCGCTAAATTCCTCAAATAAAGGACAAGTTTCCTGAGAACCGAAACGAAAGACGTTGAGAGAGGGAT
Source organism: Hydrangea macrophylla (assembly GCA_033977485.1). Taxonomy (NCBI): domain Eukaryota; kingdom Viridiplantae; phylum Streptophyta; class Magnoliopsida; order Cornales; family Hydrangeaceae; genus Hydrangea; species Hydrangea macrophylla. The sequence goes on from CM066991.1 coordinate 144,276,806, forward strand.
CCCAACACTAAATGGCAGCTTGAAGTAGGCCCTCATTCAAATTCATCGTTCGAAAAGAGAAGAGATCATTTAGTCTGAAACATTCAAAGTTGAGCATGTTAATGCCAGAGAGGGTATCCATCCATGGGAAGAGGATTTGGGAGCTGATGGGGGCCATTTGAGAAGGAATAAAGGAGAGAGAAGAGTGTTTTTGCGGGGTGTTTGGGGGGAAAAAGGGGCATAAATAGGGGAATAAAGTAGTCTACCCATTCGCGGCAGTCAATAAAGCAGATCGGCACTCCGTGAAGTGCCGCGCGGCCCGTGAATGCCATTGCGGCATTCACTGACTGCCGTTGCGGCAGTCACTGAGTGCCGCTGAGACCTAACCGAGTGCCGTTCTGAGCCTCATTTTGGCCAGGGTTTGTTTGTAATGATTCAACCCACTTGCAAACAAAAGATAGAATAAACATGCACATCATGCAGTACGTACAAGCAAGACCAGGCCCTAATCACATACATTCAGTCATTTATTCATTCATACATTCATAGAAGCATTTAAGGTTAAAATAAAAGGGGGGGCAAGCTATGGCCCCACATATAAAAAAGAAATAATCAGCATAATAAAAGAATTCAGCACAAATATAAAAGGACCAAGCCATGGTCACACATACGGCGAAGTAATGATAAAGGTAATGCAAGTGCCTATCCTACCGGCTATCCTGAAGCCATCATCAAGAGTAAAGTGTGCGTATGTGTATATACAATCATCCAAAATATAGTATAAGTCCTTTCCAAGAACACTCAAAAATAAAAAAGAGAGAAAGAAAAGTCAGCCCCGACCCCGGCCCCGAGTCTGGCGAGTGACGCATCGAAGAGGCTCATCCTCTGACTCTGTCCCGCTCCCGCCGCGTCCACCTCCTCCTCTGCCCCTGCCTCTACCGCTACTGGTGCCCTCACCACCGCCTCCACCACGTCCAGTACCGCTGCCTCCAGGGGCATCGCTGAGAGGGATGCTGAACTGCTGAAGCCGCTGTTGGAGCTCTCCCACCTGCCAGGATACAGCCCCCACCTGTTCCTCCTGGATGGACGGAGCAAGTCAAATTACCAGATCATAATAAAAATAGTTTAGAAAGCAAGATAAACAAATAAAAAGGAGCATTTTCATTCTTACCAGAACTCTCGTATGAGCCTCAGCAGCCGCTTGTGCCCCCTCAGCCTGAGACAAAAGAAGAAGGGTTAGAATGTCTGAATAAAACTACAGTTTTAAATAAAGCAAGATTTAGAAATTACCCTCCGCTCTCAACCGTAAATCCACTCTCTCACGCTGTGAGCATAGAGCAAGCCCTCCTCTACATAGTCCCGCGGGACATGATCGTACTGGAGAGGAATGGTGGGAGCACCCGCCTGATATCTGGGGACCGTGGTAGTAGTCTGTTCATCGTAGGAGACTGTCCTAAGACTCCAATCTCAGGGCGATAGAGCAAGAGCCCGAGCAGCAGAAGGGACAGGCTGCAAGGAAGAATGCATCCAATAAAAGATAAAACACGCATGTTCAAAGGAAATAAAGGAAAATGCTGAAAGAAACTTACCCGGGTCACCTCCATCAGGGGAAAGTTCCCCATCAGCTTCGCAGCACGGAAAGCTGTGTATCCCGTTGGAGGCTCCACGAAACCCTGAAGAGACAGACCAGCTAGGGCAACCATAGGCGCGGAACCCTGGAGGGTATCCGTAGCTCTCATAGACTTCGGCGGGGGGTATGGCACGAAGAAAGACTCGGCCGCCAAGGACTGTCTGGTTATCCTCTCTCCCAGGTACCACACCCTAGCCTCAGGTCTGTCCAGCAAGATCCTCTGTGGGTCATACCCAGCTGACTCCCGTATCCCCTGGGAGGTCTCTGGAAGTACGTCAAGCCAGGGCTGCCATCGGACATACTGCTCTCGTAGGTTCGTCAGGAAGTTCCTGAACGAGATAAAATCATGAGCTCCGATCTTTTGCCCGACCCGATCCTTTGCCTACTCAACCCCTGGGGCATGATGAGGGCGTCTGCTGGTTACGTCTCAGGCGACATCATGTGCAAGTACTCATGGGACCAAATCTACAAGAAAGAGCGAGGAGCATAAGTATTGGAAGAGCATGAATAAAGAAATTTAAAATAAAAATGCAAAGTTTAATTAAGGATTAAGAAATTAATAATAGAAGAGAAGTATACCTCCCAGGCCCTCCAAAAGCCGCTAGTAGAGGCTGGGCGATCCCGGGATATCTCTCCTATATGCTGGTAGAGGATGGTTAGCCCTGCCCCAGCCCAGTCATACTGATATATCTGATCCATATGCTCCAGGGACCCCAACAGCGTCACGGAGATCCGATCTCCCTTGGTGCTCAGCAGAGAGCACCCCAGCACATACATCATAAAACCCCGGGCCATCTGCTCGTCAGTAAAGCCCTGCCGACCTCGAAAAGTATCCATAAACCACTTGGCCGTGACCAAGGGCTCCTCCGGGACAGCTCCCAGCAGCGGCTCGATCCGATCCCACTCCCTTACCGCATCCAGGTAGTGAAGACTCTCTCTCCCAAAAGGGATCCCGGTGATCATGGAGAAATCCAGCGGCGTCATCGTCATCTCGCCGAATGAAAAGTGGAATGTGTTGGTGGTATCCTACCACCTCTCCGCCAATGCGTGAATCTGCCTCAGGTCATTGGAGCTCTTCGTCAAAAGTTTGACGAAGTCTCCAAAGCCGGCCGCGGTAATAAAGCCCTTCACCGGCTCGCTCAACTCCGTGTACCACTCATAACCGTGGCTGAGACTGCCATGCCCCTTTAGCACGTTGGGCTGCAACTGCAAGAAAGAATCACAAGATTTGATGTCAGTGAATGGATAAAGAAAGAAAAAGCAAGAAAAATAAATAGGTTATAATAAGGAAATGGGAGAAAAGCAACATAAGAATGAATAATAAGAGAGAGAAATAAAGAATCTAGAAATATTCACAGGAAAATTCACAAGCATGGTACTCGTTTGCATTCATACTAAGTTCAGTAGCCGTTCACACAACAATAAAAAGTGAATGGTGAAAGCATTTACAGTACTGAAGAGATTTCCAGAAAAGGAATAGAAGAGATGATTCACTTCCATGGAGTTTCAAAAGAAATTCAGTTTCAAAAGAAATTTGGGTTCAAAAGATGTCTAAGCCGGAATTAAAATAATCAAAAGGCAGCAATGGCGCCCGAAAAACAAATAGTCGCTATTCATTAGGAGCATGTGCAAGATCTTGATTAACATACGTCACGCCCAGAAATCCTTTGAGGAAGAAAAGATAGTGAAATTAAATATGCACAGATACAGGTGAAACACCCAGGAATTCATAATCACAGTGGTTGTATTTATGAGGGAATGTGAAAATTTCAAATAAAGCGGTTTGTGTTCATGAACTTTAATAATAATAATAACAAAATAAGGTCAAGGGACGATTAAATTAAATAGGTGAGCAAGCACAGATACGATTGGAACACCCGAAAGATCAACAAGCATGAGGAGGCATTAGAAATTATATTGATTGTGCATAGCATTCATGAGGTTCAAAAAGAAAAGAATTGAAAGAGAAAAAAAGAAGAAGAGAGAAAAGGCGTTGACCTCGCGCTTGAATGCGCGGGCGGATAAGTGCTCATCTGGATCCAGGAGCAAGAGTGTAGGGTTGGGATGAGGAGTGGCCCGATATTTGGCCTTCTTCCCGCTGCCGGAACCGCTCGCCATAATCTGTCAAGAAAGAGGAAGATTCGCATGTTAGATTCATGAAAAATTCAAAAAAATAATGAAATGAAAGAGATTAACTGAGTTCTGATCGTGAGAAACTAACCTAATAGCCCTGGTAAATCGATCCAAGCAAGAAGAGGAAAGGGGGAAAATTTTCTCCAGAGGAATCCACGAGAAAAGAGATGAGAGAATGAAATGAAAATGAAAATGAACTCTCGGTATAAGCCACTGCCGCTCAAACGTGGCACTCGATTTTCGTGCGCGGTAGTTAATGAACTGCCGTGCGGCACACTCTGAGTGCCATAGTGGCACTCCTTGAGTGCCACACGACAGTCACGGACTGCCGTAGAAACCTGCGTGTACTGCGATTGAGGCGGTTCAAAAACCCTTCACTTTTCCCCCAAAATTCAAATTAGGTCCCAAAAATTGAACTTAAACCCCTCAAAATTTGCCCTCAGTGCATTTCTGGCCCCAAACTTTGAAAATCGGAATAGATTTGAGCCCGTGGGCTCACAACTTCGAAAGATTGAAATTGAATTTGTGCCCACGGGCTCTAAATTTTGAAATTTGAAATAAATTTGAGCCCGTGGGCTCCCAATTTTAAAATTTGAAATAGATTTGAGCCCGTGGGCTCCCAAGTTTGAAAATTTGAAATATATTTGAGCCCGTGGGCTCCCAAGTGTGAAAATTTGAAATAGATTTGAGCCTGTGGGCTCCCAAGTTTGAAAATTTGAAATAGATTTGAGCCCGTGGGCTCCCAAGTGTGAAAATTTGAAATAGATTTGAGCCCGTGGAAAAGTCTGTGGACTCCAAGTTCATCTGAATACGATTACCCCATTTTTGAGAATATAACAGATTTATATTCTCGGTCTTCGTAACAGATTTACGTTGATCCTTTGTTTTGAGAGTGTAATGGATTTACAATGTCGGTTCTCGCAACTGATTTGCGTTAACCCTCATTTTGAGAATATAACAGATTTATATTCTCGGTCTTCGTAACAGATTTACGTTGATCCTTTGTTTTGAGAGTGTAACGAATTTACATTCTCGGTTCTCGCAACAGATTTGCGTTAACCCTCATTTTGAGAATATAACAGATTTATATTCTCGGTCTTTGTAACAGATTTACGTTGATCCTTTATTTTTAGAGTGTAATGGATTTACATTCTCGGTTCTAGCAACAGATTTGCGTTAACCCTCATTTTGAGAATATAACACATTTATATTCTCAGTCTTCGTAACAAATTTACGTTGATCCTTTGTTTTGAGAGTCTGACGGATTTATATTCTCGGTTCTCGCAACAGATTTGCGTTAACCCTCATTTTGAGAATATAACACATTTATATTCTCAGTCTTCGTAACAAATTTACGTTGATCCTTTGTTTTGAGAGTCTAACGGATTTATATTCTCGATTCTCGCAACAGATTTACATTAACCCTTATTTTGAGAATATAACAGATTTATATTCTCGGTCTTTGTAATAGATTTACGTTGATCCTTTATTTTGAGAGTGTAACGGATTTACATTCTCGGTTCTCGCAACAAATTTATGTTAACCCTCATTTTGAGAATATAACAGATTTTTATTCTCGGCCTTCGTAACAGAGTTACGTTGATCCTTTGTTTTGAGAGTGTAACGAATTTACATTCTCGGTTCTCGCAACAGATTTGCGTTAACCCTCATTTTGTGAATATAACAGATTTATATTCTCGGTCTTCATAACAGATTTACGTTGATCCTTTGTTTTAGAGTGTAACGGATTTACATTCTCGGTTCTCGTAACAGATTTACGTTAACCCTCATTTTGAGAATATAACAGATTTATATTCTCGATCTTTGTAACAGATTTACGTCGATCCTTTGGCTGAGAGTGTAACAGATTTACATTCACGATTTTTCACAATGGATGTGCGTTAACCCTCGATTTTTAAATCAAAAGCATCTTCTTGACCCCTGTATCAGATTCTGCATCAGTCAAAAATTCGGTAATCTTCTCTAACTAACGCATCATGTAATGTGCGTCATACGTAGAGAAGACATGATATAGAGTAAGCATGACGCTTGTATAATCATGTCTATTCAGAAAATACCATTACATAGCATATACATCACGACAGGATAGGTGCATCCATCCGTGTGACTACTTGCGCTTGTGCGTGTTTGACCCCATGCCTGAACTACGTTGTGGTCTGATTCCTGATGGGATACGTAGATAGCTCATCTTGGAGCACGACCAATTAAAATTTCACCGCGTGCTTGTTTCCTTTTGCAACGCATTTTGTTTTTCCTGAATCCGACAGTTTGGTCAAAGGATTGTCTTCACACAGGCATCGACGTTCGCTTGTGGTTCGCGTTGCCCCACAAGCTCCGTCGAAGAGGGGCAAACTGTAGACACCCCGATTTTGACCAAACGTCGAATTAAGGAGAGTGTTACCTCCATATCCGATGATGACAATGTCCAAACTTATCTAGGACTTCCAAAGATAATTCAAGCTCTTTGAAAGATTCCTCAACCCAAAACAAAAAGAAAAAAAGAAAGGAAAAGGAAAAGAATAAGCAGAACGGCACTCAAGCCTTTCTACGACAGTCACAGGATACCGTTGTGGCAGTCTCTGGACTGCTGGACGGCATTCTGTGATTGCCGCAAATTTCATCAAGTGCCGCAAAAATAATGAATTTAATTAAAAAAAGACAGTCCCTGGAGTTGTCTGCGGCATTTAGTGAATGTCGTTCCGACAGTCAGTGAATGCCGCGCTGGCATTCCCTGAATGCCGATGCGGCATTTACTGAGTGTCGCTTCCATCTTCGGCGAGTGCCGCGTCTTTACAATAGACAGCTGGCATACAACACATTTTGTACTATAAAAAGGACGCGTGAATTAAGGTTTTCAGTCCTAAAATGACTGAAATACCCCTTTAAAATTGTCTATATATAGAGGATGAATATTCACTCGCAAAAAAAAAAAAGAAGAGGGAAAGATTTTCTTTGAATCTAGAGGTCATATAAGTGTTCTTCTTGCCTTAATCTTCATAAATAGGAGTGAGTTTAGAATAGTTTAAAGAAAGAGTTGTGTGAATTAGTGTAGAAGAGCTTGATTAGTGTCACGCCCCGAAAACCGAAGCGCGAGGAAAGAGGGAAAGATAGAGGAAAAAGAAGTAAAATCCAATCACAATGCGGAAGCGACTTTGGAAACCCACGGGGTTTCCTACAAGGATGACTTACTAACACATAAGTCAAATGAACTTACATGTCAATGAGTCAAACGAAGGTAAAAGCATTTGAAATTTTAATAAAAAGTCTATCTGAACAAGCACTAGTTCAAGGAATACAATAAAAATGATAAAGGACCATTTTTGGATAATTGCTGAATTTTAAAACATCTGTAAGTGACTATATCTTTAAAAATTTTACATTCTGTCCACGCTAGTCCATGTAAAATTCGATTCTGCACAACTTTCGTCTAATGACATTTTTTCCAATTCTGCACCATTTGGGCAGAAAATAAGAAAAACAGTAGCAGTTTCTTTTTTGACAGCAAGTTTGACAGCTTTGGACCATTTTTGGATAATTGCTGAATTTTGAAACATCCGTAAGTAACTATATATTTGAAATTTTCACATTCTGTCCGCGTAGGTCCATGTAAAATTCGATTCTACACAACTTTCGTCTAATAACATTTTTTCCAATTCTGCACCAATTGGGCAGAAAATAAAGAAAACAGTAGCAGTTTTTCTATGACAGAAACTTTTGACAGCATTTTGACAACTTGTAGAAATGTTCCCAATTATGCTATATCCTCAAATTTAAACCTCAATACATGACTAAACAAGTCCTAAATGACATATAACACATACCTAGACCAAACGGAACTTCATACACTCGAAATTTATTGAACACGAGAAGTGAAAGAGATAAGGAGAGGAAGAATGGGAGGGAGAGAGATTGGGAGAGAGATATATGGAGAGATAGGGAGAGATATAGAGGAAATGTATTCTAAACACACACACATATGTATTTTCACATTCGGAAATATTTTAAAAATAAATATAATTCCAACATAAGCAAAAGAAAAGAAAGTTTGAGAAATGGAAAGAGATCAAAGAGAGGGAGAAAGAGAAAGAGAATGGGAGAGATTTTTGAACATTTCATTTGAAAGCAAAAGTGTAAATCCGACAAGGATTCCATTGAAATGCGAAGAGTCCGGCAAGGACAAAATATACATAACCGAATCCGACAAGGATTCAAAATAAAAGAACAATGAGTCCGGCAAGGACAAACCAAACACAACCAAATCCGGCAAGGATTCAACTTAACACACAAACATAAAACCTTAGAAGGAAAACTACGGTCTCGGAAACATAATTACATACCATAAATAAGTTGAACAAGTATAAAAAAAATGAGGACTAACATTTGTCCATCAAAATTACAACACGGCTTCACGATGACAAAATATGGAGGTCTATGCCCAAGAAGTTTCGAACAAGAATAATACAACAATTTTTTTGAAGAGCTCTAACTATTATAAACTTCTCAAAGACTAAAATTCACATGAGAACTATCCATTTACATATGTAGACACGAGTCCTCAAAATAGAACAAAATACACCAACGTCTATGCGTCGATCACATGTGCCCTTTTTGCCCTTATCAAATTCACCTGAAAAATGTTTTGTCGTTTTTATGAGAACGACGGATCGTAGACAACATTGTAACAAATCTATATGCTATCCATGACTAAAATGAAATGAGGTGCAATGAATCGCCACCATGGTTACCATGTAATGTTTAAAGCCGCAAGGCTATGCATGACAAATGCACATCACTATCGTTACCGGACCATGAGCCACCCACGCATGGAGTGTAGCATACCAACTTCCGGGAGCTACCCGAATATAGTTTGGAGTTTGAATGTTTCTAAGGGTCATTCTCCCTGTCTCACATCACAACCCACGTCCGGATTTGTTAAACCAAAATTCCCACACATGGGGTTTTTCTCTCTTTTTCAAATAAAACCTTTATGTCGTGATACGTGGATGCTTGCCGATTTGGCCTCAATGTATGAAATGTTTAAAATGATAACATAGATGCTCCAACAAAATAATGAACACAATAATTCTTGCATGTTGAACATGTATTAAAGACATCAAGAGTTAAATTAAAAAATTCATAATATAGCACTCCTAACAAGGATTTCTAAACTAACGTCCTAACATGCTTTTACACATAAAGGGAGCATCCTAGGCACGTCTAGCATCACATAATCAACTATAGAACAACCAAAACATGTAAATTCACAATTAGGCATATAACCCTAAATTTACAACTTTGGGAAAAACCTAATGCATGCGTCTAAATCATTCTCATAACTTCATTTTAATTACATTTAACACCCCAAACTTTCAACTAGTACAACCAAGGCATATAATTCTAAATTTACAACTTTGGGGAAACCTCATGCATGTGTTTAAATTATTCTCTTCACCTCATTTTAATCACATATAACACATCAACATCACAATTTGCACAACCAAAGCATGTAAATTATATTTAGACATAAAACCTTAACATTATAATTTTGGGGGAAAATCCTAGTACATGTATCTAGGTTCTCTCCTAGCATAAAATAAACTCAAAGCATTTTAGTCAAGCACAACATATGGAAATGAAACAATATTAATCTACCTCAAAGTTTAGCTCCAAAGAAAATTTGAAAAATCAAGAGAGCTAGCAAACTCCAAATAGCTTCAATGCTTGCAAGCAATGGGAAAGAGAGAACCCATAGAGCTCCAAAAACACTTTCCTAAGCAAAGAAATCAAAAACATAAGAAGAGAAATCAAATATTGTGAAATCCTTTGAAACCCTAGAATTTGGGGGTTTTCTTGAAACTTACCAATGAGATGATTCCAAGCCCTAGAAATGAAGAAAAGGGATTGAGAGTGATAATCTTGAGTTAGGTTTTGAATCTCTTGGAGATTGGAGAAGGATTGAAGGAGTTATATCTATGGAAGAGAAGAAGAAGAAGAAAAGAAAAGAGAGACTGTGAAATGAAGGGAGAAGGAAGAAGGAAAAAAAAATGAAACGTGAAATGCTCCAAGGAGCATTTCGGCTGACTTAAGGTGGTGGGGTGGGACCCACTTGCTAGTTTGCCCAAAAATGAAATGTTTGATACTCCAATGGACAGTCTGACCCAACCGTGTAACCCCAAAATTAAATAAACACATCCACGGGTACAGAAATTAATTTCTAAAGCATATGAAAGACAAAATAAAATAATTTAATCATGCTCTGAAAAATTTAAATACAGTAAATTAAAATACCAGTCCACACAGAACATGCAAAATTACCCAATTCCCCTTATTAAAATTCTGAAACATTACAATTAGTCTTTGGAAGTCCTTCAAAATCACCAAGTTGAGGATACTTTGGAGGTAAACTCTAGCATAATTAGTCTTTGTATAAATTTAATTATGGTATGCATTGAGTTTCTTTAGTTTCTTTTTTCTTATTTTTGTGTTCATCCCTTGGATTCATAAGACTTTCAATGTCTTACTTGAATCTCTTGGTTTAAAATCCCTAAATCTCCTTGTAATCTTGTGATTCAAAAGGGGACTAAGGTTGATATTAGAATATTTAGCATAATGGACTGAAACCTATCTTCATGGTTTGAGGTTTGTTATGATTAAGTTTCATGAAGTTCTTCTATACTTCTTTGAAATTTACAAACATAAGTATATTTAGTCTCCAATGACAATCAAAAGGTAGGAGTATTAGCTTTAGACGAGCCTAATTCCATAGCTTACTTGTCTAAAGTTAATAGGAATGAAGTAAATTAACCCAATGAGCAGTGAGTTCACAATCTGTTTTTAATCATAGATTTTTATCCGAACATCGAACTGTTGGAGTGGAATGAAACCAACGGGAAAGTGTTTATAACTCAAAGTTCTACTACTACAATTTTTGTTTTAAGGTAGTTTTATGCTTTGGGTGGTTTGATCAAGGGTTTTGTGGAACAACCATAATCTGTCCAGAATTTCAGAACAGTAATACTCTTTTGAAATAAGCAAATCAGAACCTTAATCAAGCGCTTGGGACCCAAAATATATTTTTCTAAGTAGATTAATCTGTTAGAAAGCTACTCTAAAAAGAACAAAGCATTTTTTATTTTTTTGCTATTTTTAGAAAATCATGCAAGAACTCTGGACGGAAGGTTGTAAAATCCTGAGTGATGTCTGGTTTTTGTCCAATCCCGGAGATCTAACCGTTGAAACTTTGATTTCTTTTTTGGGTTAAAAACTAGACACACAGAGGCATCTTGTGTCCAAAATTCACCAAGATCAAACCATGGAAACCATACTTTCTATTTCTTTAAAGTTCTGATCTGCTCTCAGTAATTTCCAGAATTCTGTAATAATTTTGATCAATCTCATAAATAATGGCTTAGATGACATTTTCATGAGTTAAGGTTCAAACCATGTTTCAATAACGATTAGTTAAGCTTGAATTTAAAGTTTAAGTGATCTAGAACAATAAGTATTCCATGACCTCTTCTTGTTTATGTTTACATTTATTCGTGTGACTCGACATTTATGATTAGGATTCTTTTGCTTTAGGTTAATTACATTCTGTAGATTTAGGTTAGAGGCCTAAGATCATTATTCAATTTTTTTATGCTGTATATCATGGGGACTAACCCTTATTTTGTAGCGCTAATGAGGTATGACTTTTTGACTCTCCCTTAGCTTAACTGTTCTTTGATTTTATCGATTTTATGACTTCATGCGCGACACATTAGAATTAGGTTCTTGCCTTATGTGAATACATGTGATTAGAGACTCTTTTCTAGGATTTTCTTTTATTTGTTTGCATTGCACGTTTAATATCGCGGCTGGATCCCGGGTAAGTTCTCTTGTTCCCTATTGCATATCATATCGCTTGCTACTTGCATTATGTGATTTTTGAATGATATTTTATCACTTGCAATCTTGCACCCTTTAAACATGCTTTTGTAGTGTATATTTATACATATGTATTAATTGAGGACATGCTATGATTATAAATTCGATTAAAAGGATGTTAAGTAGAGGCCTATCGCGAGATAGGATGAGAAGGGGTGTTTTAGTCCGATGGGCTCCTTCCCTTCTCATTCCATAATCCCCGGACCTAGTAAATCTTTGGTTTCGCAAAAAGATCAGTTCTCTTTTGAAATGGTTTCTTAGTTTTCCTTTAAAAAATTAAGTGGCAACTCATTTGTTTTGAATTTGAAATTTTAAGAGAATTTTAAAAGAAAAGTTGTGGGTAAAAAGAAAGAAAATTGCGATATCCACATTCACTTTGGAAAATTTTGCGATATTCACGATAAAAACCGATTTGATCGCCTTTTTCACCTTCGAAAATTCATAATAAATTCAATTTAAGTCTCAAAATTATGTGTGATATACCTTTGCAAAGCTATTGACCTCTAGTATTTGATAAAAATATTTTGACATTGTAAAAAATGACTTTGACTTTTGGTCAAACTTGCGGTCAAATCAGCCAAATTGTGCACTTTCAGGAAATTCTAGAAAGTTTTGGGAGCCTCTGGAGACTAACGTTTATGTCCGATTTTCTTTTAAAACATATTTTAAGACTTTTTAAATGATTTATAATGATTTCGGAGCTTTCGGGCGACTTCGGAAAATTTTGGTCAAACCTTGGTCAACAGGGACTTTCTGGAAACTTCTGGGATTTTCGGGGGTCTCTGCGAGTTGACGATCTCAAATTTTTATCTTTTTAAAATTCTTTTTTTTGAACGACATTGATGATTTCTGATATTCTGGTCCAATCCGGAGAGTTTTGGGCTTTTAGGGGCATTTTGGTCATTTCTTTGACTTTTTTAGAGTTAGGAGGCAATCTCTAAAAATCCGATATTACTAATCATCGAGGTTTGACATGCTTGTGGCCTCCTAAATCTATTTGCCGACAAAATGGGGTGTCTATAGCTAGCAACTTCCTCATCACATTATTCATCTTCAGATCTCTCATTTTCGAAATCATCCCAAGTTATTGCCTTCATTGCCTTTTTCTCTTTTTGGTTGAAGTTCTTCTTTAACAATGAGCAATCGGCTTTGATGTGTTCGGGCTTTTTGCACTTGAAGCAAATGATTGGTTCCTTCTTAGCATCATTAATTATCTTTTAGTCCCCTTCTTCCGAAGGTTTTGTCTTTCCTCAAGAACCTTTTGAACTTGCGGGTGATCATGGCCATTTCATCATCTTCATCACTATTATCATCTTGGTTATTTGAAGCTTTTAGACCCAAGTTCTTCTTCTTGTCTTCATTGTCAAAAGACAACCAATTCATTCCATGAGTGATGAGAGATCCCATGAGTTGTTCAATCGAAAGCCTTGAAAGTTCCTTTGCTTCTTGGACTACTGTGGCCTTCGGTTGACAATGATTTGGTAAAGGCCTAAGCACTTTCTCAATCATCTCGTTAGGATACACTCTACCAAGATTTTTCAAACTATTAGTAATAGTAGTAAAACGAGTAGACATTTCACTAATAGTTTCATTTGGAAGCATTTTGAACATTCTATATGATTGAACAAGAAAACCAATCTTAGACTTTTTGACTTGATTAGTTCCTTCATGCGTAACTTCTAATTTATCCCAAATTTCTTTAGCCGATTCATATGAAGAGATCCTATTGTACTCATTAGGGTCTAAGCCACAATATAAGAGATTCATAGACATAGCATTCATTTTAACAAGTCTTTTGTCACTATCAACGTATTCATCTTCCGTCAAAGGAACGGTGACGGTGCCTACGGTCTTAGTGGAGGTCCTTTGACTACGATTTGCCATAAATCAAAGTTTTGAGCAATAATGTAAATTCTCATCCTATTTTTTGAATAAGCATAGTTGGTTCCATTGAAGCATGGAGGGCTTTGGGATGATTGTCCCTCAACATAAGTGATATTGGTACTAGTGTTTTCCATGTGATCTTTAACTCAAAGATATGTAAAATCAATACAAGAGCCCTTACTTTGACACCAATTGTTGGCCCAAAAGTAATCCTTAGGGGGGGGGGGGGGTGAATACGATTACTAACGATTAATGGCAAATTAAAAAACTAGGCAAGCACAATATCAAATTAAAACAGTTAGTAAAGAGATAAAGGAAAGAAACACTTGCAAACCAAAATATTCAAGTGGTTCGGCAATCCGCAATTCGCGGCCTACGTCCACCCCTCAAAAATACCTCTTGAGGATATATTCCACTAAACAATCTTCTTTAGGTGATGATCAAACCACTCCTTACAAGTTCTTCTTGAACTACTTTTACACCTTTAATGAAGAAACCCTTCACTTGGAGCAAGGGTTACACCAATCCTCTTTAAAACTTCAAGGATGGAAGATTGTTTGATTACAACTGAAGTAATACTCTCTCTTTCCTAGAGTAGATGGAAACAATAAATATCTCTCTTCTAATGTTCTTAAGGGATTACAATGAAAAACTAGAGCATGTAGAATGATTCTCACACAACTAGGGCTTAAATCTTTGATTACAAATGATGAGTATTCAATGTAATGTGTTAAGTGCCCAACAACCAAATTCAAATGAGTATATATACTCTCTCTTGAAAATCCAAACATTTGAGGTAGTTGGGAACATTAATGCTAAAGTAAAACCCTAGAAAAAGAGCCGCTACTATATTTGCGCAGTAATCCAATCGACTGGGCTCATGGTCCAATCGACTACATTTCAAATTTAATGAAATGCGTCAATAAGACAGTCGACTGAATGAGGAGTCTGGTTGACTGAAAGTGGTGAGGTTGAACCTCTGTTTTCTTTGCAAAAACCAGCCGATTGTTTTCATCTAACGGTCAACTGAACCTTGAAGGGTCCAGTTGACTGTTTTTCTTGTGAAAAACAGTTTTCTTGTTTTATTTCTTTTATCAAAGTTTTAAGCCCTTGTTCTTAGAGAAACATCCTATCTAACTTCACATAGAGTCCTATGGGTGCAAATACAAATGAAATGATCTTTCCAATAAGCTTCCCTTTGAATATCCATCAAGTTTATAAAGCTCTGTTTGGACACAACACTCAAGATAATCATAAGTACTCAACTTCATAGTTTGTTAATCATCAATTACTTAAGGTAAAACCCTTGGGGCTAATAGACATAATTAGTGCTAGAGCAGGTGGGCGAGGTTTGAACTCTAGTAACTAGAAATCTCCCCAAAAATCCCTATTTACTAAACTTTTTTAGTTTAGACCCACTCCTCATTTAATTGTACAGTTAGACCCAAACAATCAAAAAGTATTTGGTGATTGGTCCACACCCCCAAATTAGTGTGAATAATGGTACAATTTTACCCCTGGATATATACATACATGTAAGATATATATACATATATATATATATGGAAATCATTAAATTCAAACATCAATTGGTCAATAAATTTCATATATAACCGAATTTGGATATAAATCCCATAATTACAGGGATTTAAATCACATAAATCTATATTGATTACCTTATAAAACAAAATCTATATTGATTACATGATTTCCATTTTTTTAATAATTTTCATATCTGCATATTTCAGAATGACATACACATAAACAACAGTGTAAAATTCCATTTATCCAATCAATTTGTTAACGAATGTTCATTTTTTTGTACACTAGATGTTCTGCAATGACAAATCGAGTAATGGATTTTTGCACCCACATGATTTTGTTATGAGTATGTGGGGTTTGATAAGCTAGATATACCAAAAAAAAAAAAAAGAGTGTGTAAAATATGCCACCATGGTATAATTTTATACTGCATTAGTCCAAAAGAATCAATGAGTACCATTATAATTTTAATACTGCATTATAAATGACTATGAGAGTAGAATTTTACACTGTATTATAAATAACTACAAGAGTAGAATTTATACATTGTAGTATAATTTGCAATGCATTGCATAACAAAAAAAGAAATAAGTGAATAATGTTACACTGAAAATCAACACAATAGTCAAATCTTGCTGGCTATAATTTTTACACTGAAAATGTTACAGAATAACACATGAACCAAAAAAGTAGTATACAATTTAACAAAAAGGGACCGCCTTGACAGAACACAATTAACAGAGGCAGCATCAATTGTGAACTCAATCCCAGGACCACACCAAACGTTAGGAACAACAACAGAGTTTGATGATGAGTTTGTAGCCCCCATTTTTAAAGCTTGATTTGGGTTCTTGTTCTTCTTCTATTGTAGATTTCTCTGCTTCTTCTTTCTCACCTTCTTCGCTTTCCAATTCGCCGATGTTCGAATCACGGCCGGAACAGAGACCTGTGAAGAAGCAGTGCATTCGAGCCGCTTGAATGTTGCAGATGTAAAGTTCTTTCTTCTTGGTAGTGTTGTCATTGGGGGTGAATGAGTTGAGGATGAGAGAGGAAATGATAGATTTACAACGAGTGGATTGGATTATAGATGGGATTTGTGGTGGGTTTAGGCTTAGATTTGTGATGTATGGGATGGTTTGGTTTTTGGGTTTTTCTGTATCTAATGTGTTCTGCCATGGTTGAGCTCTTTGCAACAACTACATGCATGATTTGGATTCAACAAAATGGGGAGAGAGAGAGAGAGAGAGAGAAAATAGCTAGAAAGAGAATGTATTGACTTTAGAATCAAATGGGCAAGTTATAAAAAAACTAATTTAGAGAGAAAAATCTGTGTTTGAATTTTAAATCCTATAATGCCTCAAATCACTGCACTGTTTTAGGTGGATTTTGAGTAACAGTTAGGAATGAAAGCTGTGTTGTGCTGGGAATAGCAGTGGGGATAGTATTGTCCTAAAAATATTGGTGGACCTATCACTAAATTCTTTTTTGGGTTGGATCTATTGTAACTAAGGTATAGTTAATAGGATTTAATATTAATTAATCCATAATTAGTGCTAGAGCTAGGGGGAGGTGGGCGAGGTTCTAACCTTGTAATATATATATGCATGACGTGGAGAGTCTTTTTACCAACTAGGATATACTTAAATAACATAAGAAAAATTTTAAAAAAAAATTCATTAAACATAATTATAATATATGAATAAAAGAAGGAAAACCACACACAACATTTAAAACTTTTAATGTCTATTTCTAAACTTGTTTTCTTTTCTTACCAATATTTTTCTCCCCATTCGATAAACAGTCCTTTAATTTCATCAGCTCGTAAGGACCTCATTTTATTTTTTATTTTTCAGTTTTTTTTCTTTTCAGATTTTGTCTTTGACTTCTGCCTTTTTTGTGTGACTTCCCTTGTCACAGTCTTCATGTTCTAAGCTCATTGCTATATTCTGGAGTATGCTCCTTGTGCATTTATGCACATCTATTTTTGAAATATCTTTACCATTTTTCGCGAAAAAAAAAAAACAGTGAGGCTTGGGTGGACCGTAAGATCCGAAACAGAGGGTTTTGCGACGGTCAAGCCTTGGAAAGGTTAGATTATTCTAGATAGGTACTTGAACCTATATGGAATTATGGATGTGGGCTGTAGATAGAGAATATTGAATGAAGAGTAATGTTAGGCACACTTTGAAATCCACACTGAATTTGACACCTAACTTTAAATGCATGTATCATGTGCTATGTAAGTAGTGCACAAAAAAGTGTGAAAAATCACACAGCCCAAGGTACATGTATTTAAAGTATAAGATGTCAAATTCAATGTGGATTTCAAAGTGTGCCTAGCATTACTCTTGAATGAAATAAGGATGTCAAGTCATTATCTATTCATCCATTCGAGTGCAAATTTGCTCACTCTAAAATTGCTCAATGTTTGCTCACTCTCCTCTTCTGTTAATGCATTAGGCTTAGTACTTTACACCATTAATTAATTCTCATTTAATATTAGATCTCACTGTATTAGCCAATGGGAGAGAGGGTGAGCAAATGATGAGCAATTTTGGAGTGGGCAAAAATGTATTCCATCCACTCACTTATTTGAAAATTCTGCTACTCGAAGTATGGGTCAAATAAATAAATAAATAAAAGGGAATGTTAACTTACAACACGGAACCCTTTTAGTGATGAAAAAAACTCTTTTAGTGAAGAAAATTTTCACTTTTAATGACAATTTTTTTTTCACCTTTAGCGACGAAATATTTTTTAAAAATTTGTCGCTAAAAATGTTTTTGTTTGTAGGATAGCAGCCCCATAAATAAATGTTTAAAGACACTTTAGTGTATTTTGGTGAAGTTTCACTTTCCCAATTTTCAATTGCAACATTTTGGGCCCTGTAGTTTCAATCTCGCTGCAATACAGGTCTTGCCTCTAACTCCGTCAATGCAATTAGATGGTACGTTTACATGCATTGCACGAGTCTACTTATTAAAGATTAACGATATTTTGGTACTCTATAATTTGGGTGAAGTTTCACTTAATTTGGTCCCTATAATTTGGGAATCGTTGCATTGTGGGACCTGTCTCTAATCAAATGAATGGTTTTATAGTTCAGCGATATTTAAAAAGTTGTTTGGTATTTGGTTTAGCTAAGGAAACACTAGATTTTTCTGAACAAGAGTGTTTGGCAAAAACTTGAAAAAAAAAAAAAGGAAGTTGTTTGTATAAAGACTTAGGCTTAGTTTGGCCCCCACGTGGCTTTTTAAAGGGAGCTTATGAAATTTATTATTAAGTTGTTTGATAATTTTATACAAGTGACACACTACTCTTCAAAAATATATCATGAAACCAAAAGGCAACCTTGAGCTATTAAAAGCTCCATTCTAGAGCTTTTAAAAGCTCTCCCAAAAAAGCCCCTAGTTCAATTTTTGTAAAGCTCACAAACTAGTTACCAAATGAATTAACATGAAATTGTGCTTTAAAAAAGGAGAAGCACCAAAATGGGGGCCAAACTAAGCCTTAGGGACCTAGGTTCTTAACTGTGAAAAAACATTAACTTTTAGGAAAAATTAGATGGGAATTCCTAGTTAGGGAAATATATTGGTTTAAGGACAATTAATTATTTTCACTTTGGTTTAGGTCCCTAACCAAATAAATATCTTAGGCAAAAGGACAAAATTAAGCAGAGTACATCTCTCACCATGTAGTACGCGCTCCAGAAATTTCCAAAAGAAATTACACAGGAGTGTCTCATTCCCCCAACCCGCTTGCACCGTGTGAGTGCACAAACTATAGTAGCCACAATTTTGAAAATGTTTCTCAAACTTTAAACCTCCGGAATTTTTGATCTACAACTCCAATTTTACAATTTTACCGTTGGAATCATGTTGACGAGAGCTACAAAACTAGTACTATTGTTGATATGTTTTGACCTAAGAAAATTTTGAAATTTTCAATAAAAATTTTTCACTTGAAAATTTTCTGTGGGTTTTTGGTTGCTTTTTCAATTACGTGATACACTATTAAACAGACTAGCACAAATTAATTGCTAAAAAATTTCAAGCAGTCAAACACACCCTTGGTGGTTTTTTTTCTTGTCTTTTCTCTAAGTAGCCAAGCATAGACTTATATGTTATTTTAAAGTTTAAACTGATAAACAAATCTTGACATTGATGTAGTTGCCTCATATATGTGGATATGGCTCACCATACAGAATCACAGATATCGATTTACCTACTGCACCAAAATGGCTGATTTGTCACTGCTTTGGAGGTGATAAAAGGCCTTTGTCACTGCTCTTGATCGTGACAATTCCAGGGGTGACAAAAAAACTTTGTCACTACTCCTAGTAGTGACAATTTCGTGTGTCACTGCCCAATTGAGGACCCCTTAAATGGTTAATTTCCTTCTCTTTGTTACCGCTACGAACCGTGACAATAATTTTAAATTTATCACTGCTAAAAGCAGTGACAATTTTGGTAACAATAATTTTAATTTTGTCATTGCTCTGAGCGGTGACAATGTTGGTGACAATTTATGATTTTATCATCCAGTTTAATTACGACAAATACTAGTGACAATTAATTTACCTGTACAATTGCATTCCAAAACAATTTAACTATAAACAACACAAGTTGCAAATTGCAATCAAGTACGAAGTATACTAATTAAACACCATTTGTTCAAATTAGAGAAAAAACACAGTATCTATTTAAAAAAAGATTACAACAAATTATGGTCTTCCTCCAGTCTTTTTTGACTCAAAAGAACTAATTAAAACATTAGAGTAGTAATACTTGAGAACCTCCCAAATATCCTAGAATGTAAGGCGAGTCTCAAGAACGAGTATATACAAATCATGAATGATCAACATTGATCAAATCTGAAACCTAATAAACAATTGAATTCAAGGGCTTTAAATCTCATTCAAGAACAATTTAGAACTTCTCAACTCTATATCCTTGCAATTTGAGTGTCCCTGAAAATAGAAAATAGAAAGTAGTATGTGAATAAACAATGGATAGATAGAGTAGTCATCATGGAATTGGTTGTCGATTTAATGGGAAAAAAAACAACTAAATGAAGATAGAGGTAAAGCAACAAATTTAATTAAAAAAAAAACAATTAGAATCAACTTATGGCAAGTAGGAACTATGAAGAGGATGGCTTTAGAACCTTGAGAACTGTGTAGTGATCGGATCACTGTTCGAAAAAGATACTAAGATAACCAATAGCATGTTTGATTCATTTCAATTCAGATTTTATCATCAATTTGTGTTTTTCATCATGGAATCAGAGCTATAGATCTTCCCTGTTCTTGCTCATCATCGCCATTACAGATTAAGATTTGTTTTTCTTCATCTCTGTTTTTCGTTTCTTCTGTATTTGTTCTTCATTTATTAAAATCTTCAAGATCAATTCAATGACAACATCTACGAAATCTCTCA
The DNA here is from genome assembly GCA_033977485.1 of Hydrangea macrophylla. Taxonomy (NCBI): domain Eukaryota; kingdom Viridiplantae; phylum Streptophyta; class Magnoliopsida; order Cornales; family Hydrangeaceae; genus Hydrangea; species Hydrangea macrophylla. The sequence goes on from CM066991.1 coordinate 144,297,359, forward strand.
ATCTTCTTGCAAATCTGATCTTCTTTGTATCAAATTTGTCATCAGTCATCACAGTTCGACTTGATCAAGCAAATTATATGGTTTGGTAGCTTCAAGTAAAGAATGCACTACGAGCAAATCATTTGTTGGAGTATGTGGATGGAACAAAACCTCAACCTTCATCAATTACAGTCAATGGAAGGTAAACAAATTCCAAATCCTGAATTTCTGGAATGGACTGATATTGATAGACAGCTTGTTAACTGTTTGAATGCAATTATTTCTCCTGCAATACTTCCCCGAATTGTTGGATTCAATCATGCTTTTGAGATTTGGGGATACCTAGTTGAAAGATACATTTCATCTTCTCGTTAGTATATTCATGAATTGAAACTCAAACATGTCAATGCAAGTAAAGATCAAAGTACTATGGATGAATATCTTGATAGAATTAAAGATTGTGCTGATAAGCTCTCTGCTGTTGGTTTACCTGTTAATGAGGAAGATTTGGTTCTCTAGACTGTTAATGGTTTATCTCAAGAGTATTCCTCTCTGAAAACCACACTTAGAGCCACAACTCAGACAATCTCCTTCTATGATTTACATGCACTGTTAAGATCTGAGGAAATTCATCAAATTCGTGAAAAGGAATTGCTGCATTTAGGAGAGAAAGTTTTTGCTTTGTCAGTTGTTGATAAAAATATACAAGGAAAATTGCCTGAAATATCTCAGTTTGTAAATGTTTCTCAAATACCCCAAGAACAATATCAGCATTTCAACAATTTCAATCAAAATTTTAGAGGGGGTGGTCGAAATAGGAACATGAGAAGAAGAGGAAATGGGAGAAATAATCACTTTAGAGTGTGGTGTCAGATTTGTGGTAAGAATAATCATGTTGCTGCTGAGTGCATTCATAGGTATAATCCCAACTTTCAGATTCCCTCTAATTCTCAAGACAATTCAGCTCAACTCTCTTTACGAAATTGATAAACAGGTCTTAACAAAGATTCCTCATTTATGTGGATAGAAGTCACCATACAAATCGTGCAATCCATACACCAGTAAAAGAAAGAAAGTACAACCATTTTAAACTCGTTATACAAATTAACCATGTTGCTGCCCAAGAAACCCAGATCAGATCCCCCTTTGTTGGAAAGGAAAAGACAATTCTACAAGGACCATGATATAAACAAACACTATATATGACATAATACATATACAACATTGATTTAACTCAAAAACTTTTATACCCACCTAGCACATAGTATTGGGCAATGTTAGCTAGGTCTCTCTACCTTGCTTGAGGAATAAGTCCACTTTCCAAGTTCATAACAGTCATTCCAATGGCATCATTAGTGGACGGTGGCTCACTTCGTGCTGTCTCCATTGCCAAACACTCCTTTAATTCCATCACTACGTGATTCATTGTTGGCCTTTTCATGGAATTGCGAGACACACAAGCCTTTGCTGTTTTTATAACTTTCCAAATAGAATTAACATCGTAATCTCCTCGTAATTTTGGATCAACAACATTTGTGATATCTCCCATTGCAAGCCTTGAATTCACCCATTGAATTATGTGAACCGCGTCAGTGCCTTTTGTTATTGCAGGTCGGCCCGTGATAATCTCCAAGATAACAACCCCAAAGCTATACACATCACTTTTATCTGATAGTCTATTCGATGTGTAATAACTGCAAACAAAATGTATGAAAATCTGTAATTTTCTTATAGTTTTTTAAAATTTTGATTTCTATGATTAAAGGTATGTATGAGAATGCATGAAATTAAATCAAATGCAGCATTATACCCAAAAAAAATGCTTAAGCCAATTTGGTTAAGTTTTAAAGAATGTAATCTGATTAGTGTAGGCCAGGTATGCCTGAAAAAATAAACTTACTCAGGGTCAAGGTATCCAGGAGTTCCAGCAACTATTGTGGAGACATGAGTTCCATCCTCGGTTGGGAAAGCTCTGGATAGTCCAAAATCAGCAAGTTTGGCTTGGAAGTTTGCGTTCAACAATGTATTTGTAGTCTTCACATCTCTATGGACTATGGGTGGCTTACAACCATGGTGCAGATACTTGAGTCCTATAATTCAAATTCACATTTTAGTACTTAAATTAGTAATTAACCAACGAAAAAAAAAAACTGCATATAGCAATTTCATGCATGAGGCTCAAACAATTAAAATTGCGAACCAGACAATTATAAAGTTACTATTCAAAATAGAGATTGAAGTGGGTTATTAGCTAAAATAGCTAGCACTGTTGATAGTCTTACTAACCTTGTGCTGCATCCATTGAAATTCGGAGTCTCTCTTCCCAACTCAATGCATTTGGATTTCGTTCTGCATTAACAAGTAACAATTTCAAATTAACTAGCGTACAAGCCGAAAAGTGCATACGTATTAGAGTGAATTTTTTTCTATTAGGAGATGTGTACCTGACAGATGTTGCTGTAAGTTCCCATTGGCCATGTACTCGTATATGATTCCCATGTTAGTGCCTTCATTGCAGTACCCAACAAGAGAAGTTAAGTTCTTATGATGAACACTCATCAGAAGATTAGCCTGCAGTTCAACATATGTACATCAATGAGCTTGTACAACTATGAGATTTTTATTATAATGGAGATTTAAAGTTACCTCAGCTTGGAATTCCTTATACCCTTGTATTGATGTAGGAGAGAGCATTTTTACAGCAACTTGAGTTTGATCTATAGAGCCATAGTAAACTGTTCCAAATCCTCCTTTTCCAATAACTCTTTGGAAGTTGTTTGTGATCCTCAATACCTCAGAGTATGTAAACTCACGATTCTTTACCTCAACCAACCTCTCTCTGTTGTTTATTTCAGGGTCTACCCTCCCAGCTTCTGAGATCACGTCAACAAAGATTTACAAGTTTCATGAAAGTTTTAATATTGTGTTTTTATAATTTATCAATCTTGAACTATAAGGACAATTGTTCTTATACCTTGTGGTTTTCTCTTTTTAATGAACCAAAAGGCAACTAATGCCGCAATTATGAGTACTGCTACTCCAACGACAGATGCTACTACTGGAACAACAACATTCTTCCCCTTGTTTTTGCTTGGAGAAGACTGACTTGAATTGTTGTTTCCACCCCCAAAGCCATCAATACTGTTCATCTCAACAAAATGTTAAAGACTTCTAATTTATTTATTAATTAGTCTCGAGTCATATCTTGCATGCGGTATGTCAACTATAGCAATTAGAGTACAACTCAGCAGCTCCTAATTAACGAATTAGCAAATTGAATAAATTAATCTAACCGATTCTTTCTTTCAGAGAGAGAGAGAGAGACACACACACACACACACAGAGGGAGAGGGGAGAGATTCCTATTACAAATGGACTAGCTAGATCTGCCATAGTCTGAATTTTAAAAACTTAGTATCGAGTTCTTCATTTGGGAATTTTATAATATTGGGTATATGGTTTATAAGGAAAGAACAAACCTCAATGAAAGTGATCCACCATTGGCCTTTGCAAGGAGTTCCTTTGGAACTGAAGAGAAGTTATTTCCTTTCAAATTTCTGCATAAGAAGAACAAATATAATCCCTTGTCTTTGTATGCTTGAACTTAAGATCGATTTAATTAAGGTCCCATAACAAAGTAACGTACAAAACTTTCAAGGAATTCATTTGAGATAGAAAATCAGGTACTGGTCCAGTAAAGTTATTGTTTGAAAGATCCCTGAAAATTTAAAAAAAAAAAATATTAACAATAAAATAAAAAACACTTTTTTTGTCATTTCTTTTGGAGAGGATTGGATACGAATAAAATCAACAAAGGTGACATCTATAGGGTCATATATAAAGGAAATGATACTTACAGAGTTTGTAGCATTGTGAGGTTGGATATTAAAGGAGTTATCACCCCCAATTGACTGGAAGACAAGTTCCTGATTCAAAGTTGACTAATTTTGTCAAGAGACAAAGTGAGTTATTATTAAGAGAAAGTATGGTTATTGAAAAGGCATAAAAAATAAATAAAAAAAAGTACATACAATGATATGATCCTAGGGGGGTTAAAACCATCGTTGGTGCAGCCAATGCCGAGCCAGATATAATCTTTAGGGCCACGTGGATCTCCTTGCCAGTTTCTTGACAGTCCATACATAGACTTGATGCTCAATATTGCATTTACTAATATTTCACAAATTTGTATGAGAGAGAAATAGTAAGAACGAGGAACGGGTGAGAACAAGGGACTTTGAGGTGAAACTAGAACAAATATGATGGCTGAAGAAATGTAAAGAAATGTAAATGTTTTCTCATTGATTCAGATTCTAATCAATACACAGACCTTCTCTTATAGAATTGAGAGAGGTTAGAGATGCAGTTACAAAACAGTTGGATTGAGTACAATCAGCAAAACAGAAAAGATTCTAACTAACTCAAGTTGTATATTGAGGGAAAACAATCTCATGTTAAGGAGTACATAGTAACATTCGTGTACCACATCAGAAGTTAGCACAAACACTGTATATCATGATCTAACAAGCCCCCATAAGCTGATGTGCTCAGCCAAGCAGTTGAGGAGAATCAAACAGTGCTTGAGAGGACATCAGTTGTCTTTGAGATATCGAAACCTTGAAACAGGGAGAACTTTGGTGAAAATATCAGCTATTTGATCAGTGGATGAGATATATGCAACTCTTAGTTGTTTGGAAGCCACTTTCTCTCTTACAAAGTAAAAATCCACCTCAATATGCTTGGTTTGTGCATGTAGAACAGGGTTAACTGCTAAAGAAAGAGCTCCAAGATTATCACACCATATAGTGGGAACAGAGGGTAGTGGTATATGAAGATCCGTCAGCAATTGATGAATCCATAGTATCTCAGCAGCAGAGTTAGCCAAGCCCTTGTACTCTGCCTCTGTACTGGAACGAGCGACAGTGGCTTGTTTCTTGGCAGACCAAGATAGGAGATTAGCACCAAGATAAACACAGTGACCAGAAGTAGATTTTCTGTCAATATTATCTCCAGCCCAGTCAGAATCTGTGTAAGCAAATAAATCCAGAGGACCAGCTTGAAACACTAAGCCATGGTTGATGGTTCCTTTTATGTACTTCAAAATCCTTTTTACAGCAACAAAATGATGATTAAGAGGAGTTTGCATAAATTGACAAACCCAATTAACTGCATAAGAGAGATCTGGATGGGTAACAGTTAAGTACTAAAGAGAACCCACTAAACTTCTGTACAAGGATGGATTAGAAAAGGGAGTTGTGTCCAGAGTAGTTGGTGGTTTGGAGGCACTGGGGGATGAGCAGGGTTTGCAATCTTGCATAGATGCTTTAACGAGGAGTTCTGAAGCATATTTACTTTGAGAAACAAGGAGACCCTGAGGTATAGACTTAGCTTCAAGACCCAGAAAATAATGAAGAGTGCCCAGTTCTTTCATGGCAAAAGGGATTTTCATTGCTGAGATAAGAGTTGTAATGTCAGCAGAGTTGCTGCCAGTGATTAGTATATCATCCACATATACTAGAACTATCATGACATGACCAGAATGATGGTAAATAAAGAGAGAGTTGTCAGTAGCACTGTTACTAAATCCATATTTAATCAGAAACTTGGAAAAGGTAGCAAACCAGGCTCTTGGCGCCTGTTTCAACCCATAGAGTGCTTTATTCAACTTGCAAACATGATGAGGTAATGAAGAATCTATAAATCCTGGGGGTTGTACCATGTAAACCTCTTCTTCAAGTACCCCATGCAAGAATGCATTAGAGACATCAAGTTGCTGCACTTTCCAGCCAAAATGCAGAGCTAAAGAAATCACAATTCTGATGGTGGGTTGTTTAACAACAGGGCTAAATGTTTCAAAATAGTCAAGACCTTCAACTTGATGAAATCCTTTGGCAACTAATCGAGCTTTGTATCTGGCCACACTACCATCAGCATGATGTTTTATTTTAAACACCCATTTGCAGCCTATGGCAGATTTCTGAGGAGGAAGGGGAACAAGATCCCAAGTATGTTGGGAGAGAAGAGCATTATATTCATCAGACATTGCAAGTCTCCAGACACGAAAAGTATTGGCTTGAGAAAATGTAGTGGGTTCTTGGATAAGATAAGGTTCAGAAGAAAAGATTTTAGACACATGAGCTGAAGGCTGAAAAGGATGCTTAGGCTTGTAGACACCTACTTTGGACCTTGTGACCATTGGATGTGAGTTAAGTGGAAAAGAGGATGATGGTGCTGTGGAAGAAACTGAAGGAACTGAAGAAGGGGAAACAGAAGAGATGTTGGAGGAATTTGGAGAAGAGGATATAGATGGAGAAAGAGTAGGAGATTCAAAAGTAGAAAGAGGATTTACAAAATCATAGAAAGAGAAGGGATTAGAGTGAGGAGCTGAATCAGGAGTAGGGGCAGAAGAAAGAGGATAGATGTACTGGTTGAAGGTAGAGGAGAAGAGAAATTGATCCTCAACAAATCTTACATGTCTAGAAACAAAGACAGTGCCAGATTGGGGATCTAAGCACTTATACCCTTTAGTATCAACAACATAACCTAGAAAAACACATGGTTTGGATTTGGGAGACAGTTTAGAAGTCCTATAAGGCTGAAGCCAAGGATAACAACAACACCCAAACACTCTCATGACAGAGTAATCTGGTGGTATGTGAAAAAGTAATTCAAAAGGACTTTTGTAATTAAGAGTAGCTGAAGGTAATCTATTGACCAAATAGGTAGCAGTGAGAAGAGTGTCGGGCCAATACTTGGAAGGAACTGAGGAGTGTTGCAGTAAGGCAAGAGTGACTTCAACAAGATGCCTGTGTTTACGTTCACTGACACCATTTTGTTCAGGTGTGTGTGGACATGTTCTTTGATGAATGATTCCATTTTGAGAAAGAAAAGTGAGAAAAGAAGTATTGATGTATTCACCACCATTATCAGTTCTCAATACTTTGATAGGAATTTTGAATTGAGTATCCAGCATTCTTTTGAAGTGCACAAACTTAGAAAACACCTCTGATTTGTGAGTGAGAGGATATAACCAAGTGAACTTAGTACAATCATCAATGAAGAGAACATAAAATCGATAACCAGAGGGTAAAGTGGAGACAGTAGGACCCCAAACATCACTGTGAACCAGAGCAAAAGGTTGAGTAGAGGAAGTGATGGAGGATGAGAAAGGTAATTTGTGACTTTTGGAGATGTGACAGTAGTGACAATCAGAAATGGGACTTAGAGAGGGTATTGAAGTAGGATTATTTTTGCCAACCATTGACAGAATGTGTGAAGAAGGGTGACCTAAACGAAAATGCCAAAATTGGGATGAGATAGAAACTGACACAAGTGCACTGGTGGATGAAGAATCTGAAATACAAGAAGGAATAGAATAGAGGCCTTGTTGACAAGAACCTTGAAAGAGAATCTGATTGGTGGATTTATCTTGAATGAAAAAAAATTAGAGTCAAAAATCACCCTACAATTGTTATCTCTAGCTAGCTGATGAACTGAGAGAAGATTGTGCTTAATTTGGGGAACATGAAGAATGTTAGAAAGAATAAAAGATTTTGATGGAGTGGGTAGGATGCCATCACCAGTGTGAAGAATTGGAACTTTTTCTCCATTTCCTACAATCACAGATTCTGAACCAGTATAGGTTTTGAGAGAATTGAGTTGATTCATATTATTAGTTAAATGACTTGTTGCACCTGTGTCAAATAACCAATCATTGTTGGAAGATGTAGAGAAGGCACTAAGAGCAGATGTGTGAGTAACAAAGGCAGTGGGTGGTTGAGAATCTGAAGGAGAGGGTAGAATGGAATTCTGAACCAGAGATGAGTCCAAGACTGAAGAAGAATCATTATACCAAGATGGAGAGGGTAAAGGATTAGGTGAAGAAGGAGGCTGAGAGACAGGAGCCATAGTGGATGAGTAGAAGGGATTGGGATTGGGATTAAAAGGGGGGTTAGGATAGGGATGAGGAATGGGATTAAAGGAAGGGTTATGATTGGGATAAGGATTGGGAATGGGGTTAAGTTGTGGAATAGAATGAATAGGAAAATTTGACTGAGACTGAGATGGAATTTGAGTCACAGGTAGTGAAAATCCTGATTGATGAGCATGTGGTTGAGCAAAATAAGCATGAGGAACTTGATGTTGTGAGTGAATGTGAGAATTCGAGTTGTGTACATACTCATGAGATTGATTAGGAGAAGAAATTTGAACCTGAAATGCTGGATTAAACCGATGATAACATTCTGATGCATTGTGATTGTTCTTTCCACAGATCTGACATTGGAGTTTTGTAAAATTATTCCTCCCAAATCCTCGTCCTCTCGAGTTTCTGTGTCTTCCTCCCCCTCCTCTGTAATAACTAGAATTCCCAAAATTCTGAGAAGACTGTAGAGAAGGATTGAAATTCTGAACATACTGCTGTTGTACTTCCATGGATTGAGGTTTTGCAGATGGCACATTCTGATTTGCCACAGCAGTTAGTGCTGTTGTGTTTTCTACACAATTGATCATTTTCATTTCACGAGCAACATGAATTTCTTCTGATCGCAATAAGGTTTGAAGATCAGAGAAAGAAATTAACTGCGAAGTAGCTCTCAGAGTGGTCTTCAAAGATGAGTATTCTTGAGAGAGACCATTTACAGTATATAACACTATATCTTCTTCACTGATTGAAACTTCTGAAGCAGAGAGTTTGTCAATACAATCTTTGATACCATCAAGATACTCATCCATGGAGTTTTGTCCTTTTGTTGCATTGAGAAGCTTTAGCTTTAGTTCATGAACATGTGATCGAGATGAAGAAGCATATCTTCTGGCCAAGTGTTGCCAGATGTTTGAAGCATGATCAAAATCTACAACTTGTGGTAGGATCGATGGTGATATAATAGCAATCAGACAGCTTACAAGTTGTCTGTCAATGTTATTCCAAGCTGTAAATTCTGGATTTGTGATGAGATTATCTTGATCATCTGCATTTTCTTGAATTGGTAGAGATGCAGATCCATCCACGTAAGAGAGTAGGTGATTTGCACGAAGAGCATTACGTACTTGCAATTGCCAAACCATGTAATTGGTTTGATCTAGTCGAATTGTGACTAGAGAATTCAAGTTTGATACAAAAAAATATGAGATTAGGAGGAATACTCAGACTATTCGAAGTAATCGCCATTGAATACAGATTGGAGTTCTTCGAACAGAAGAAGAAGAAGAAGAAGAAGAAGAAGAAGAACAGGCTTATTGATCACTGAGCTTTGATACCATGAAGAAATGTAAATGTTTTCTCATTGATTCAGATTCTAATCAATACACAAACCTTCTCTTATAGAATTGAGAGAGGTTAGAGATGCAGTTACAAAACAGTTGGATTGAATACAATCAGCAAAACAGAAAAGATTCTAACTAACTCAAGTTGCATATTGAGGGAAAACAATCTCATGTTAAGGAGTACATAGTAACATTCGTGTACCACATCAGAAGTTAGCACAAACACTGTATATCATGATCTAACAATGGCAAGTGTTGTAACCTGTAACGAAAAATTCGAGGCGCTAAGACAAGAAAATATTCAAGACAAAAATGGTACTACATTGTCATCTGAAACCCAATTGACCCTACCCGAATCCAAATCCAACCCGGCCCACCTATATATTTACCCACCGATATATCTACCCAAACCCAAGCCTAATCTGCCCAACAAAGCCCACCTATATATATATATATATATATCTACCTAAGCCCAATCTGCCCGAACCAAGCCCAATCTGCCACATTCCCTCTTTATACCCTAACCATAAAAAAAACCCAACCATCTCCTATTTCTATGGAGCGCCATAGAAATAGCCCAATCTGACTTTCTTGTTTATTTGATTTCAAGAAATAGCTCTACCTCCCAAAATAAACACATAGTTAATGGTATACAACGACCCACCTCCTAGGGTGTTCCAATTCCATCACTATACATTTCTAGTACAACGGAAACCCTTTGATTAAGTAAACCAAAATTCATAATTTCTTTAATTATATCTCATTACAAAAGTAACTGTATTCAATGTTTCATCTTGGAAATCCCAAGGTATCACAAGCTTCGTCTTAATTGGTTAATCCAAGGAATCATGCAATTTAAAGTTTTCACTCTCATGTCATCTTGGAAATATCCAAAGCTATCAATTTTAATAATCTTAGATTAAAACCAAGACTAACCCAAATTATTCATCTTGGCGAATCTGCAAGACAATCACAAAACAGTCATCTTAGATAATATCCAAGGTATCACATGCCATCATCTTGGAGTAAATCCAAGGTACACAATCTTATATTGATGTACGTGTCTTCACTTTCTCTTATGATGGCTGGTTGACTTGTGATTAGCTCGAGCAAAACAATCCCGAATCTATAAACATCACTTTTTCACTCAATTGTGTTGAGAAAATCACGTCTAATCTTCCCACATGATCTGTAAGAAATTAATGCAAGGACGAAAAGAAAAAATATAGAATAAACACAAGAACCCCAAATTTCTACGTGATTCGGTCAATTATTCCTACGTCTACACCGTTGCAAAGTTGTATTATACTTTAAGGTTACAAAGATAAGAAAAGACAATTGTACGAGGACGTGATAAAACACACTCTAATACGTAATTAAAAAGGGAATTCAATCACAAAATTCAAAACTTTTAATCTATTTTTAAACTTATTTCCCTTACTTACCTATTATTCTCATTGTTTTTTTGAGATATTTACACGTCAATCAACTTTTAAATCAAATTTAGAAGTCAACCTACTACTTTTTAAAATTAAACAAATATCAACATTGATTTAAAAAATTAAAAGTCATTAACAACTAAAAAATTTTAAAAAAAAAAATCAACTTTTGAATAGTTATTATGTGTTTTGTCTAACTTGCACCAAAGCGTTGTGATGATTGCTCCCATCGTTATGAAGAATTGCATCCAGCATTGAAACGAGTTACCTTCTACATTCTGAAGAGTTGCTCCGAACATTTCGAAGAGTTGCTCCCATCGTAATAAAGAGTTACTCCAAAATATCATGTAAATTTGATGACTTTACAAAAAAAAAGTGGACTGGAAATTAATTATCCCCTCTTTTTCCTTATCAATTAAACACCACAAAATATTTTCCTTATATATTCTTTTCTTTCCTCCATTATTCCAAAAACCAAACAAAGCCTTAGTGTATCTTTTCTTTTCTCTAAAGAAATCCATGAATCAAACATAGCCTTTTGGTTTAAATTGTTAAACAGATCTTAACAAAGTTTCCTCATTTATGTAGATAGAAGCCACCATACAAATCGTGCAATCCATACACCAAGTAAGAAAGAAATTAGTACAACCATTTTAAACACGTTATACAAATTCAGCAGTTTTTGCTGCCCAAGAACCCCAGATCAAATCTCCCTTTGTTGGAAAGGAAAAGACAATCCTACAAGGAGTACCATGATATAAACACACACTATATATGACACAAGACATATAAAATATTGATTCAACTCAAAAAACTTTTTTACCCACCCAGCACATAGTATTGGGGCAAGGTTAGCTAGGTCTCTCTACCTTGCTTGAGGACCAAGTCCACTTTCCAAGTTCATAGCAGTCATTCCAATGGCATCATTAGTGGACGGTGGCTCACTTCGTGCTGTCTCCATTGCCAAACACTCCTTTAATTCCATCACCACATGATTCATTGTTGGCCTTTTCGTGGAATTGCGAGACACACAAGCCATTGCTGTTTCTACAGCTTTCCAAACAGAATTAACATCGTAATCTCCTCGTAATTTTGGATCAACAACATTTGTGATATCTCCCATTGTAATCCTTGAATTGACCCATTGAATTATGTGAACCGCGTCAGTGCCTTTCGTTATTGCGGGTCGGCCCGTGATAATCTCCAAGATAACAACTCCAAAGCTATACACATCACTTTTTTCTGATAGCCTATTTGATGTGTAATAACTGCAAGCCAAAAGAGAGAAAATATTTCTTTATGTTAGATAGAAGTTTATTAGAATTTTTTTCTATGATTAAAGGCTATGTATGAGAATGCATGAAATAAGATCAAATGTAGCATTAGTCTGAAACAAGGCTTAAGCCAATTGAGTTATTTAAAGAAAATAGTTTTAATACTTTACTAGGATGCCCCAAAAAATAAACGTACTCAGGGTCAAGGTATCCAGGAGTCCCAGCAATTATTGTGGAGACATGAGTTCCATCCTCGGTTGGAAAAGCTCTGGATAGCCCAAAATCAGCAAGCTTGGCTTGAAAGTTTGCGTTCAACAATATATTTGTAGTCTTCACATCTCTATGGACTATGGGTGGCTTACAACCATGGTGCAGATACTCGAGTCCTATAATTCAAATTCACATTTTAGTACTTTAATGTGTAGTAAATAACCATCACAAAAATGATTTTTTCTGCATAGACCGTTTTTAAGCGGCTCAAAAAAATTTGGAACTAGACAATTAAAAAGTGACTATTTTAAATAAATAAGTGGAGTTATAATTAGCTAAAATATCTAGGACTGTTGATTCTCTTACTGACCTTGTGCTGCATCCATTGAAATTCGGAGTCTCTCTTCCCAACTCAATGCATTTGGATTTCATTCTGCATTAACATGTAACAATTTCAAATCAGCTAGCCTACAAGTCGAAAAGTGCATACGTATTAGAGAATATTTTCTGTTAGGAGATGTTTACCTGACAGATGTTGTTGTAAGTTCCCATTGGCCATGTACTCATATATGATTCCCATGTCGGTGCCTTCATTGCAGTACCCAACAAGAGAAGTTAAGTTCTTATGATGAACACTCATAAGAAGATTAGCCTGCAGTTCAACAAGAGACAACTCAGTTCAACATATGTACGTCAATGAGCTTATCCAACTACGAGATTTTTATTATTATGGAGATTTGAAGTTACCTCAGCTTGGAATTCCTTATACCCTTGAACTGATGAAGGAGAGAGCATTTTTACAGCAACTTGAGTTTGATCTACAGAGCCATAGTAAACTGTTCCAAATCCTCCTTTCCCAATAACTCTTTGGAAATTGTTTGTGATCCTCAAGACCTCAGAATATGTAAACTCGCGATTCTTTACCTCAACCAACCTCTCTCTGTGGTTTAATATTTCAGGGTCTACCCTCCCGGCTTTTGAGATCACGTCAACAAAGATTTATGATGAGTTTCACGAAAGTTTTATTATTGTGTTGTTTATAACTTATCAATTCTGAGCTATAAGGACAATTGTTCTTATACCTTGTGGTTTTCTCTTTTTAATGAACCATAAGGCAACTAATGCCGCGATAATGAGCACTGCTACACCAACAACAGATGCTACTACTGGAACAACACTGTTCCCGTTGTTTTTGCTTGGAGAAGACTGACTTGTATTGTTGTTTCCACCCCCAAAGCCATCAATACTGTTCATCTCAACAAAATGTTATGACTTCTAATTAATTTATTAATTAGTCTTGATCATATCTTGCGGTATGCCAACTATAGCAATTAATGTACAACTCAGCAGCTCCTAATTAAAGAATTAGCAACTTGAATAAATTAATCTAACTGATTCTTTCTTTCTTTGAGAGAGAGAGAGAGAGAGAGAGAGAGAGAGAGAGAGAGAGAGAGAGATTCCTATTACAAATGGACTAGATCTGCCATAGTCTGAATTTTGAAAACTTAGAATAGAGTTCTTCATTTGGGAATTTTATAATTTTGGGTACATGGTTTATGGGAAAGAACAAACCTCAATGAAAGTGATCCATCATTGGCCTTTGCAAGGAGTTCCTTTGGAACTGAAGAGAAGTTATTTCCTTTCAAATTTCTGCGTAAGAAGAACAAACATAATGCCTTGTCGTTGTATGCTTGAACTTAAGATCGATTTAATTAAGGTCCCATAACAAAGTAACTTACAAGACTTTCAAGGAATTCATTTGAGATAGAAAATCAGGTACTGGTCCAGTAAAGTTATTGTTTGAAAGATCCCTGAAAATAAAATAAAATAAAATAAAACACACACTTTCTTTGTCATTTCTTTTGGAGAGGATTGGATACGAATAGAATTTTGTATCACCAACAAAGGTGACATCTATAGGGTCATAAATAAAGGAAATGATACTTACAGAGTTTGTAGCATTGTGAGGTTGGATATTAAAGGAGTTATCACCCCCAATTGACTAGAAGACAAGTTCCTGATTCAAAGTTGGCTAATTTTGTCAAGAGACAAAGTGAGTTATTATTAAGAGAAAGTATGGTTATTCGGAAAAAGCATAAAAAAACATACAATGATATGATCTTTGGGGGGTTAAAACCATCGTTGCTGCAGCCAATGCCGACCCAGATATAATCTTTAGGGCCACATGGATCTCCTTGCCAGTTTCTTGACAGTCCATATATAGACTTGATGCTCAATATTGCATTCACTAATATTTCACAAATTTGTATAAGAGAGAAAGAGTTAGAACGAGGAACGGGTGAGAACAAGGGACTTTGAGGTGAAACTAGAACAAATACGATGGCAAGTGTTGTAACATGTAATGACAAGTACTTCGAGGCGCTAAGACAAGAAAATATTCAAGACAAAATATTGGTTTGAAGATGTTTTTCTTGAAATTAAAATGAGAATTCAGTAAACTTTTCATTTACATTGGATATTTTTTTCATGTACTAAACTAATTCTCCTATAAGGTGTTAATTGCCTCTACTTGAAAGAGTTTGCTACACGTTGAGTAGACCAGGGTGCATGGGCTAGCTATAACAACCCCCCATTTTTTGAGAAAAAAATAATTTAACGCGTAAAAAATTTAATATAATATGCATAATTAGCCCCCAACCAAATTCAAATTTTGAAAGGAAAAAAAAATAGAAAAAAAGAAGCTTTGATGTATAATAAAGTGGTCCAATTGTAATTCAACACACCTTAGATATTTATCTCAATCGATCCATCACATTTTCTTATTTAGTTCAACCCAAATTATATTACCATCTGTCAACATTAGACATTAAAACAGACATCCAACTCTTATTAAAAAAAACAAAAAAAAAAAAAACAAGTGATGCACAAAAAATCCAACGTAAAGTATGTGAACAAATAGACCCTAAAAATTAGCCCCGGACACCCATATGCATTAAGTGTTAAAATTAACCAGAATTTTTTATTTTTTTCAAAAATCTTAGAAAAAAACCAATCCAATCACAGATTTTGTAAAAATAAATAAAAAAACAAAACAAAACAAAATAAAAATAAAGATAAATCTAAAAAATCCAATGATTGTTCGTAACGAAAAAGTTATCCCGAAGGAGGTAATATTGCAATCAATAATGCTAGGGGCACTAACAAATTTCACTAACACTTACACCCACACTCTATCTCTCTCCTAGTGACACTGTGGGGGTCCACTGCGGGCCCACAATGCCACTAGGAGAGAGATAGAGTGTGAGTATGAGTGTTAGTGAAATTTGTTAGTGACCCAAATATTACTCTATTGCAATATAAATAGAACATTACAACGTACCATCTGGGTTGTATGCCTGCGGGTCTGAGAGTTGTTTCACGGTGTAAATCTCAATAGCATTGATGATAGGTGGAAGAGTAGAGGTACTTGTTTTGTTGAGTGTGATCACATAGTGTGCAGAATTCCCAGTTGAGTCTGTGCTATATATTGTATTAGTCTTCAAATAACCAGGAACAACAGGATCATCATACCAAAGTTTACCATTCAAATAAACATTGAACTGTCTAGATTGGTTGGGTTGCAATAATTGAACCTCGGCGAAGTGCAAGTATATGTAGAATTGGTCGGTGATATTGTCAGGTGTCCAGCTGAGTGATATAAAATTAGTAGAAATGGGCACCATGGCAGTGCTCATTACTAGTGGTGGTGGGTCGAATATATTGGAACCAGGGGCATCGACGGTAGAATTTGTGGATAATGTTGTGTAGCCGTCCAACAGAAACTCTGTCCATATGCGATCATAAACATCATCTTTGTACCTAATGATCCAAACATTATTGATACAGTGAGAAATGTTTTGTACTTCAAGCTATTACTTCGTTTAATTTTCGAGTATTAATGTTATATAGCATGCTTCCCAAATTTTTATATTTAAAATGTGGTTCTGCCACATTAATTTGTTAAAAACCACATTAGGGTTACCAATTTGAGAATCATGGCATTACTCTTAGTTTACATTATTTCAAAATAGCACTCGCCATCGGAAATATTCTAAATCCGTGAACTTGAAAATGAAAGAACAAGGACACTTTAAACAAATAAATTATAAGTACAACAAAAAGGCAGGCGCACCTGACTAATCCGGTTGACGTTGTACCTAAATCCAAACGTGTAAAGCGGTTCAGAGATCCTGATGTGGTTACATACATAGACTTATCCAAAGGCCTTAGCTCCAACGTGGATATAAAAGGTGTTCCTTTATTCTTATTCACGAGACACACAGATATATAATCCGTAGTAGGGACATGTATTATCTCTAGCCTATACAGAGTGGAGGCATCATCCAGTGTTACCGTGTCCCAATAATCAACTCCAATGTACAAATCAAATTCGGGAATTTGATTCTTGGCATCATAGTTTCCGTACATAAATCTCCCCCTTATCAAATATTTATTTCCTCTGCCTCGCGATGGCCTTAAGGTGTAACAATTTCGATCTCCGTCTGGAAAACTTCTAAGCGTCCAGAATTGTCTATCATATGAAGTGTTTTGATACTGACGTGATACAGTGTTGCTCACACCACTATCCACAAATCCTGCATCTGATGTGTAATACATGCCTGTTGTGTCATCCGTGTAGCTCGAATTATCCGCTATTCCACAATCTATGCTTATGAACCCTGCAGATATATCTATATATGCATATGTGTGTGTGCGTATATATATAAATATATATATATATATATAGAGAGAGAGAGAGATTAGATGTATGCTCTGTGAAAAAAGAACAGATTTAATTAGTAAGATTGATAAGCAGAGAGAGTGTTTCCAAACCTGATGGGGGCTGGGCATGAACCAAAAATGTTGTAAGGGCAAAGACACAGAGAAAAGAGAAGAGAGAGCATTTTGACAGCCCTACCATTTCCAATCTATTGATCAGACTCTTCATGAGGACTCAGATGAAATGCCCAAAGCCTAGGATGGCGGGTTTTATGTACATATGTTCGTACCAACCAAGTGCGCAGCAATATTCTTTACAGTTTAAGTTATTCGATTAATGTAAATTAATTATTATTTTTAATTAACTCCTGATATTTTAATTAGTTTTAATTATGTGCTAATGAAAGTCATTGTTGTGACCAATTCCAATCCTCTTTTTCCCATATAATGCTAAGGACGTGTATTTTGTCCTTCTGGTCAACTCTAATCATTTTTTGAGGACATTGTTTTTTCCAGTCAACGTCAGTTGTCTGAATGGGTTTATGGTTTTTTTTATCCAATAATGATAGATCCATTCTCTCAACCACACCTTTAACCATACTCAACAGATCTTGTCTCTTGATTCCAGTGGATCCTATATAAAATTTATGTTGAACCCACCAGAATTAAGGGCAATCAATGATCAGGATGTACAGAATGTGATTGGGGTTGTGATTGAGGAAGTGGGTGTATCATTACTCTTTTTTATCAACTAAAGTCCGAAGATGTCAATGACGTGGTGCTAGTCACGGCTAACATATTATCCGTGGCTTCTGGGTAGCGTATGTATATTATATTTGGGCTACTAACAAAATTCACTAATACTTAGATAGTCGGTTTTGTTAGTATTCCTAGCATTGTTATACTATGTAAATATGTTCAGAGTAATATTTGGGGCACTAACAAATTATATTAACACTCACACCCACACTCTATCTCTCTTCTAGTGGCACTGTGGAGTCTGCAGGGTGTGGGTGTGACCGTGTAAGTGTTACTGGAATTTGTTAGAGCCCTTAACATTGTTAATATGTTTATATCCATGTATATATATTTACATACATATATGAAAGAGCAACTTAATTATCATTAATTTATTTTTATTGGCTGTTTGGGACGACAAAAGAATAAGTTTTATGATTTATAAATGAACCACTACTAAAACTTAGATTTTTAAATGACTTTTTCTTGTCAAGAGTATGTGACAACTCGAAAATATTTTAATATAACCCTAAATTTCATAAAAATCGCTTAAAACTAAGATTTATATTACACAACCTCATGTTTATGAGCGCTTAAAAATAATCTTAAACTATCTAATGTCAAATCAAATAGTGATCAAGTGGCAGAAAGAGACTTTAAAATGTCAAATAAAATAAAGAATGATACTAGTCACACAACACAATCCACAATCATATTTTAAATGCATGTATGTATATATTTGTGCTTTTCAAAAGAGTATAAGCTCTGTGTGAAAAATTCGCACAGCACAGAATACATGCATTTAAAGTATGTGTTGTGATTTATGTTGTGATTGGTGTTGTATGCCTAACATTTTTAATAAAATAAACTTGTTCTTAATTACGCTAGCTAATATCCAATCAATTACTTAGAGCATCTCCAATGCTAGAGTCAAATCCATTATCAAAGCTAAAATTTGATAAAGTTGCACAAAATGTGTACTCCAATGCAAGGTCATTTGTGTTGTCAAAATTTGAGAAGTCATATTTACTTTCCCAAATATAGCAGAGGATTTGGCTTTTGCCAAATTTTAACCACTATACTTTTTTTCTTGTTTTTTGTTCCTAATGCACAACAACAATCCAATGTACAATATTAATTGCTTTTGTATAAAAAAAAATATATTATTTTTTATTAGTTGTGGCAAAACTAGTGTACAAAACACACTGCCCAATGTGCAAGATTAATAGCTTTTGTGCCAAAAAATGATATTTTGTATGACTTTTTACATTGGAGCATAATTGTCAAATTATAGATTTTTGACACTGAAGGATGATTAAAATATAAATTTGAAAGATACAAAATAACTTTTTGCATTAAAGATGCCTTTAGGACACACAATGTATATAGAATGGGACTTTGTCAAGTTTTTGCCAAGAGAATAAATTTTCTTTAATTTTTACATTAAAAAAAAAAAAAAAATGGGAGAGTAGACTTTGATTGTCCTGTTATAATTGATATGATACACATGACATGGCCTTATCAAACACAAATGTTTATAATCGAGTTTACATGCTGGCGCAGTTGTAGCAGCTTGGCTGTTCTATTCATATTATAAAGAAACACTAGAGTTAGGAGCGGATGAGAAATTTAAAGTTGGAGGATTTGGTACGGATAAAATCAATAATTTGTACCTCAGAGATGCTGAATTGAGAGAGGTTTGAGGGTAACGTCTTTGATATGATTTTTTTGCGGTCTATTTATATGTTTTCTTGTGTAAATTATATACTGTAAATTAATGCTATAAAAAATCAATACAAAAATTTAAGGGGGGGGGAGGGAGGGCGGGATGTTTTCCTAAAGTGTGAAAAAAATTTATCTTTAAGGGTATATCTCAAGTTTGCTAAAATTTAAGGACCGGGGAGCTCAAGCCCCCCTTTGACCCTTGAATTTTTTTGCTTTTTTTGGGTACAAAGGAAAAAAGAAAACAGATTAGCTTTCCCGGGGAAAGCTAATACCTGACAAATCCGCCAAAAGGGCTTACGGAGATCCTGAATAGAAGAGTTTAATTAACAAAACAAGCGAGTTAAATTGATTTTTTAACCCCAATGTTAGCTAACAAATCGGCACAATAGTTTCTTTCTCTCTTAACATGTGAAAGAGTACCCTTACATCTAGATAACAAAAATTTGCAATCTTCAACGATGCTTTTGTGGGGATGGTTTCCCACGTTCTTCAAAATCAACTGGCAGGCAGTGGTAGAGTCGGATCTGCCTCTGACTAGAAATGCTACATACATCTCGTAAAATTTTATATTTCAAATTCTTCCTATATATATGTGGTACTGGACTCATTGGATTATGATTGGAGCTAGAATGCATGTTGAGTTAGTCCCATTATTATTGAATCATAGTGGCGTGGCGTGACGGGCTCACTGAATAATTTCTCCGTGTGTGGAAGTTGTGCCCCTAAAAATAAGTGACATGCTTATTTGAAAATCCTGTAAGAACACATGTCATATCTGCATTCTTGCAAATTTCACATATCGTCATACAATTACGGTGTCACACTACATCAGCACAAAATTTCTTATCTCATATATTTCTTTAATATATGATTCAATATCTCATATATTTAAAATTATTTCTTTAATAATTTCTCATATATTTAAAAAATTATTTAAAATACAAAATTTAAAAAGTATAACACAATAAAATGTCAAATCCTTTGTTGGCGATGGAAGGTATGGGTCAATGCTAGGAATTTGGCTCAACTTCCCCATTCGAGTCTGTTTATATTTACTTTGGAAATGAGATATTTGTTATTGAGAAATACGGGCAGCACTTCGGTGCTGTTAAAACAGTGCTGTTACTGCTGTTCATTCATATAATGAACAGTAAAATTGGGCAATTTTTGAAAAACTGCTTATGCAAAAGCAGTTTTACTGTTCATTTTATGAGAAGAACAGTACAAACAGCACTGTTTTAACAGCACTGAAGTGTAGTCCGAGAAATACCCCATTCGAGTCTGTTTAGATTTACTTTGGAAATGAGAAATTTGTTATTGAGAAATTTTTCATGTCGATGTATCTTTAATAGTTGTTAAATGTTTGGTAATGCTATTTTATTAGCCCTTCTTTAAAAAAGAAAATAAAATCCAATTTATTGTTTATAAATTATCAAAGTTATAAACAATTACTTGGTAAACTAGCTCTACTTTGTCAATAACATTAAAATATTTGTTACAAAAGGGCATTGACTTTGCGAATTTAAAGTTTCGATTCCACTCCCTACAAAATTATTCACAACATTGTTCCCATGACGATTTTATATATATATATATATATATATTGAATCAAATGCCCCCCTTGTATTGAATGCATGGGAACAGGAAAATATTTAACATTTACCACACTAAAATTTACCATTAACTTATTTGTATCTTTGAAATGGGAATAATGTCTTTTCTTTTTTTTGGCCATGTTAATTAATTAATATCTTTTAGACACAAATAGGGAGAAAAAATGAGTGGTAAAAATGGAGAGAAACCTTGATAGAGGGACAATACTAATCCAACTGATGAGCACATCACACCATGTGACGGACTCATGGAATAA
Organism: Hydrangea macrophylla; assembly: GCA_033977485.1. NCBI lineage: Eukaryota > Viridiplantae > Streptophyta > Magnoliopsida > Cornales > Hydrangeaceae > Hydrangea > Hydrangea macrophylla. Next base: position 144,318,577 of record CM066991.1, read on the forward strand.
TTTCTCAACGTCCTATTTTATTTGTCCATTTTTTTCCTTTTTAGTTGTCCCAAAACAATTGTCCACAAAGAAATATATTCTATGATAATTTTTTTAACTAGTTTTCAAAATTACCCTTATTGATTTTGAAATTACCAAACAAAGAATAAACAGAAAGAAAAAAACAAAGTAAGTGTATTTTGGAACTTTTGCACTAATTTCATGTCATGTGAATAACAATTAGTATGTCCCTTAAACTGTTGAACAACCAAAGTTAGACACATAAAATGGGATGTAAAGAGTATAGAGAAGTTGTCTCTTGATTGTCGACTCTCCGGCCCCAAGTGCCCTATTTCCCGATGGGATCATGACCCTTATTTCTCTTTGGAAAGGTGGGGGGTTCGACTCTCCCAATGGAGAGAGTCCTGTATGTGAGGCTTTGTCGGCCTATGGCCCTTCTCCATGCTGACGATGTGGGTTTGAGCCCCAGCATTCCCTCCCCACAGTCCCCCTATTTGTGTGCATCTGCAGTGAATATACGTGTGTATGAATTATCAAAGACTTAAAAAAATAAATTTGTCACACCCCAACCCACCCCGGCAGATTAGGACACATGCATGTAACAAGGCTATACGCACCCAAACATACACTAATTTGGAGGGAAAATGTGGAATAAACTACTTTACCAAACTTTATTGTGAAACAAATAGCCCCAAGGGCGAAATAGTCATTAATAAAGTATATCAAATTTTTATACTAAAAGATAGGTTTTCGAGTCCTGGTTCCAATACAAAAAACGGCGCACGAATTCGAGTTTTCTAGAAAGATATATGCATGTTTCCGTAAAAGTGGACAGTTACTAAGAAACAGGGGCGGATCGATCCGCCCACAAAACCCGGATTGATCCGATTTGATTATTTCTCGCAAATTGTCCCCATGAAGGGCCTGATCGATCCACCCTTTGCACCCGGATCGATCCGATTTCCTGCAGAACAATTTCTGCTCCAAAATTTTGCTACTACAAATTGTAAAAACATGCCCAAAACATATCCAAACCTCACAGGAACTTCAGGAAGCTTTTATGGAACATTTCAAACACATTTTAAGACATCATAAGGCATTTACCAAGCATGTAGAATATGAATAAAACTATAATCGGATCATGTTAGCCATGAACTCAACCCTCCTTGAGCCTAATTACATTCTTGATTATCATTTCTATCAAACCAAGCACAAATGATACTTGTTGAAAAGAAGTTCAACATTTAAAGCAACAACATAATTACATAAGGGACTTGTCCAAACGCTAGTGACATGACACAAACTTGCCGGATCGGCTCAACACGACAACAATCACTTAAACAATCAAAACATAGGAAATTACATAGTGTTAACTAGATTCGCTTTCAAAATGTTCAAAGGTCAAGTTTAAGTTCTAGGTTCCATAAACACAACCAAATTACCTACTATATCATGGAAGAAACTACTATTTACGTCATTTTACAAGTTTGAAAGAAATTCTTAAACACAATTCTCAAATCACCCCCATCTCTTTTATCTCTCCCATCTCTCCCATCATTTCCTCTCTACGTATTGCTCCGTACCTGCGGTGGTTGTTATTTACCACAACAGAAAAGGAAAACAGTTTTCTTAAGCATTACGCTTAGTGAGAAATCTAAATATGATTCAATACTTAACACGTGCAATGCTACAAATAAGCACATATCTCAAACCCGTAATCGCCGAGTCACCAGTTCTATGGTTCATTCAGACCCGAAGACATCCCTTGGTCCCGTGGTCACTTCTATTCCTTGGACTTCCGTATTTATCGAATTCTTCCTCTTCACCACACTTATTACTCCCAACAATGAACCATTTCCTTGGTACTCATTGATTGCCACATAAGCATATAAACATTTAAGCATATAAGCACATAAGCATGGCAATTCTTCACATAATTAACATAGAATTCACAACTTAACACTATTATAGCTTCTAAGCACAATTTCATCAACACAATATATATGTAAACATTGAACACTTTAAACCCCAATCACTTGTAAATTAGAAAACTTACCTTAGCAAGATTATACCCAAAATTACACCAAGAAGATGCTAAATTTCACCAAATTTAATCTCAATTCCTACTCCAACGAGATTCCTACATGAACTCAGTAAACGATGTCTCACCAATTAGTACGCCTACTCAAAATATAACGATTAAACACAAATTAAAGGTATAGAAACGATCATCTCACCTCCACGAGTTCGAAAACAGCTTCGATTTGCGAATTGGACGTCGAACGATGATGGAACTGCGGAATTACGGCGTCGGTGACGGTTTCTCCAAGCTCTTTTTCTCTTTGATTTTAATTTCTATAAATTTTGAGAGTCTCCCTCTCTCTAACACCTATACATGCATGTAAATGAGGTGTCTTCACCTTATTTTTCTCTTTTTTCATTTACACCCCCATAATTTCTAAAGTTCTTATTATGAAATCCTCCAAACTTTCCATTAACTACCCAATTATCAAATTAGTGTTTGTCTAAGTCCCGTATGGGTCCCAACGTGGGTCTCACATATTTTGTGAAATTGCTATTCCACCTACTGGTTATGAATCATTTTCATTTATACCCTTATGTGAGTATCCAAACTATTACCGAATACTAACATATAACATTACAATATGAAAGCATTCTTAAGCAAATATTCATGTAATCATATAAATGCATTACACATATAAAATGCAAATTTATTTCATTCGGACACTTCACTGGGTCCCACTTCATTAATTGTCCCTCCTCACTAGGGACTTTTTTAAATGGTGTCCTTCTCTGAACACTTTTTCCCACCGGCGAGTCCAAGCCTCCCCTTAATCCATTTTATACACTAATTATATTAATTAATGCATATTAAAAATAATAATTTACCCATTCTCCCGGTACAGGTGTTACATTTCTCCTTCTCTAAAAGAGAGTTTGGTCCCCAAACTTATTCTTACCTCAAGAATCGAAGAGATGCGAATACTTGGCTCGAATCTCATCCTCTCATTCCCAAGTTGCTTCCTCGACAGAATGGCTACGCCACTGAACCATCACCAAGGGAATTATCTTAGTTCTCAAGACTTGATTTTTTCTATCAAGAATTTGCACTGGATGCTCCACATAAGTCACATCCTCTCGAATCTCTAACAGCTCTGGAATAATGACATGTCTCGAATCTGATACATAACGTCGAAGCATCGACACATGGAACACATTGTGAACATTGGCTGTAATACCCCGTATTTTTAGGTATAGATCCCTAGTACCTTTCTTAGCCCTTGGTGAGGTTGTGTGTTCAATCGATTGACCTTATCTCAATCGATTGATATGTCAATCGATTGGATGTTTTACCAATCGATTGGTATCCTGCCGACCTAACCCCAATCGATTGACACCTGGTATCAATCGATTGGAAGTAGCTGGGATTGGCCACCTCGTTGGTTTTGTGTGGTTGTGATTATTTTCCCCTCCCTATATATACCCCTCCCCTTATACATATATATGTTTGCTTGTGTGTGTGTGTTTGGGAGAGAGAGATATATATACTCTCATATATATACACATACATATATATTATATATATACACACACACACTCTCGGGTTAAAGAAGAGAGAAGGGAAGCAGAAGAAGGATAAGAAGAAGAAGAGGAGGACAGAGAGAGAACAGAGACAAACAGAGAAAGAGAGAGAGCTGAGAAGGAAAGAGAAAGGAAAGAGAGCTCACCATAGCCGCCGCCGCGGAGCTCGGGACGCCGTCAACGGACCGCCGGGAGAGGTGAGTTTATTAACTCACTCAAAGAGGTTTGTTTTGTGATGTTTATGTGTGTATAATAATGTGCATGAGGAGGAAAGAGGACCCCATCGTTTTTATATAAAACCCAGCAGTTTTGAGGAAGAAGACAGAGTTCAATCGATTGACATTGGATCCAATCGATTGGATATTTTCCAATCGATTGCCATGAGATTCAATCGATTGATATACCAATCGATTGACATTATTATCAATCGATTGACATCAAGTCCAATCGATTGATTTTATTTCCAATCGATTGGGTAAGAGCAGAATGTTGTTTATCTATTATTATATGTTATGAGCTGATTGTTATGTACCCAAGCTGCTAATGGTTGTACCATACGTGATATTGGATATGTGCTTAGTTAACATGATACTACGTTAGCCTTATATGATGTTTATGTTAATGTTACAAGATGAGCTGTTTATTATTAACTGTCGATATGAGATGCTCTAATGGTTAAGTAGCTGCCATATGTAATTGTCAAACTGAATAGTAGAACGGAACACGACAGCATGTTAATAGCGAATTAATAAGTAGATATGTTGAATACAGAGCATGTGGTATTTCCTGTACTTAGTATATGAGCATTTCACAACATGTGTCAGCATGTATGGGATAGTGATGTGAAGAGGTAAGAGAATCTGATGAGAAATGGGATCTTGATATGAAGAGATGAGAAGATATGATGAGAAAGGGGAACTGTGATTCATATGGAATAATGAGATATGTGTACTTTGGGATCCGTGGGATCAACGGCTGACGAGTCGGGTGGACGTGGGATGGTTAGAGTTCCTAGTGCGCCTCTCACTGTTGAAGACGTCCAGTGATGCGTATGCACTGTTGAAGACGTCCAGTGTACCGTTGAAGACGTCCGGCTAGTGCTCTAATGTATTCTCAGCTGTGTAGACGACCAGTGAGGGTATACGCATCGTTGAAGACGTCCGATGTGCCGTTCTATCGTTTACAGATAGGTGGTACCGTGTAGACGACCGGTAACCCTATTAAGGGATTGTGGGACCTGCTGCCTAGTCGGGTGATTCCGATTGGTAGTATTGCATCGACGAATGGATATCAGATTGGAATGATGAGATTGACGTCTGGATACAGAGATGGATAGAGGTATGAATATGAGTACGGATATGATGATGGTTCAGTCGTGGATTCAGCGTCCCGACGTAAAGGTAGATGCATGGGTGGTTGCATGGGTTACATGCATGGATTTGGTGAATACGCGATGAGATATATATGTCATGATGTTTATCCTTGTCATTACTTAATATGATTTCTGTTATTATTGATTCATGTATAGTTTAATGCGACCTCTGCTATGTCCGTGAGTGACGTCATTGATAAGAGATTAACCGCATTTTAAGATGCTGAACAATAGCGGTGAGGAGTGTTGTTTAATGTACTCACTCAGCTTTGTATTCGAAGCTGATGGCGTTTATGCCCTGGACATTCCAATGTCTAGAGCATTGGCAGGTATTGAGGATGGGAGACTGATGTTTTGCCGGATGTGGAGCTAAAGGCTTGGAGACGAAGACGTGCCGCTTTGTAATAGTTAGTTGGTATATCTTTTGTACTACTGATGTTGTTGGTATAGGCTTCAGACTCTAAGCCAGCTGTTGTAATAGATTTAGTAGACTTTTATAATTGGTACTTGGGCATCTGTTGCTTCCAAACCTTTTATATTTCCGCTGTAGCCTCTGATTATGTTAATAAGATATGTTCTATGAATAGCATCCTCCCTATCGTGGTATTTGTTGGTCAGATTAGATGACAATGCGGTTATTCACCCGTCATTCCCTATGGACCCATAAAGGAAATTTATTTTTCCCTATTTATGCTGCTCCGGGGCGTGACATTGGCTAACTCTTGAGGTAATTCCAATTGATAAGCTAACGGTCTAACTCGGTTAAGAATCAAATAAGGTTTAACATACCTCGGACTGAGCTTACCTCACTTATCAAAACGTGTTATTCCTTTCGAAGTTGATACCTTCAAAAACACATAGTCACTCACTTCAAATTCCAACGTTCTTCTACCCGTATCTGCATAACTCTTATAACAACTTTGAGCCATTTGCAATCACTGCTTAATTAATCGAATCTTGTCAGTGGTGATTTGAACTATTTTCGGTCCCAAAAGCTATTTTTCACCAACTTAATTCTGTCCAACAAACCGGCGATCTACACTTTCTTTCGTATAATGCCTCGTAAGGCACCATTCCAATACTAGTTTGAAATCTGTTATTGTAAGAGAATTCGCTTAAAGGCAAGTGAGTCTCTCAATCAGCCTTGAAATCCATTTCACATACTCTCAGCATATCTTCCAGAATTTGAATTACCCTCTTGGATTGGCCATCAGTCTGGGGATGAAACGCAGTACTGAAATGTAAAATTGTTCCCATGGCTCTCTGTAAGCTCTCCCAAAATTTTGACATGAATCGAGTGTCAAGTTCTGACACTATCGAAACCGGTGCCCAATGAAGCCATATAATTTCCCGAATATACATTTCTACAAGTTTTCATGGATCTTTGGTCTTAATAGGTAAGAAATGGGCTGACTTGGTCAACCGGTCCACAATAACCCAAATGCTATCATTTGACTTCTGAGATTTTTGGAAATCCTGATACAAAATCCATCGTGATATGCTCCCATGCACTTCCACTTTGGTATCTCTAGAGGACGTAACTCTCCTCCAGGTTGTTGATGTTCCATTTTCACCTTTTGACACGTCATACATTTAGACACAAATTCTGTGACTTCTTGCTACATAACACTACACCGATAAATTTTTCGCAAGTCTCGGTACATTTTAGTATTACTCGGATGTATTGAATATCTTGTATTATGAGTTTCTTCCATAACCTTGTTCCTCAAATCTTCAACTTTAGGAACACATAACCGGTTAATGTATCTCAAAACTCCCTCTTGAAAGCTAAATTCGGGCCATTTTCCCTCAGGTAACTCTTCAATAATCTTCTTGAAAACTGAGTCGAGAAGTTGCTTTGACTTTATTTCACCTATTAAGCTTGGTTGTGCCACAATCGTAGCCATCAAACCACCCTTAACTCTAGGAATTACTTCAAGGTTTAATTGTTTAAATTCTTTCACCAAATTTTCTTGTCCAGTCAAGGTATAGGCTAAGTTTTCTGATGACTTTCGACTCAAGGCATCGGCAACCACATTCGCTTTTCCAGGGTGATACTGAATTTTCAGGTCATAATCTTTCATAAGTTCCAACCACCTCCTTTGTCGCATATTAAGATCTCTCTGAGTAAATAGATATTTCAGACTTTTATGATCGGCAAAGATTTCACAAGTCTCCCCGTACAATAATGTCTCCAAATCTTCAAAGCGAAAATCACCGCGGTTAACTCCAAATCATGAGTCAGATAGTTCTTTTCATGAGGTCTCAACTGTCGCGAAGCATAGACTATTACCTTGTCATCTTGTGTTAGCACGCATCCCAAACCTTGATGAGAAGCATCACTATAAATTCTAAAATTTTTTATACTAGTCAGAATTGTGAGTATTGGTGCCGTTGTTAACTTCTCCTTCAATGCTAAGAAGCAATCTTAACACTCCTTATTCCATTCAAACGGTACATCCTTTCTCATCAACTTGGTCATTGGAGTCGTAATTCTATAAAAGTCTATAACAGACCTTCTATAATATTTAATTAACCCCAAGAAACTTCAAATCTCTGACACATTTATCTGTCTCAACCAATTCATAATAGCTTCAATCTTCTGTGGATCTACAGAGATACCTTCTTTAGAAATTACATGCCCTAAAAACGTGACACTTGTTAACCAAAACTCGCTTTTCTTCAATTTTCCAAACAACTGTTTCTCTCGAAGTCGTTGTAAAACTAACCTCAAGTGTTGCTCGTGCTCCTCCGGATTCTTAGAATAAATGAGAATATCATCAATAAAAACTATCACAAACTCATCTAAATACGATTTGAACACCCGATTCATTAAATCCATGAAGGCTACAGGCGCATTAGTAACCCCAAACGGCATCATTCAAAATTTATAGTGTCCGTATCGGGTCCTAAAGGATGTCTTCTCTACATCCTCTGCTTTAACTTTCAATTGATAATACCCTGACCTCAAGTCAATCTTTGAAAATACCTGAGCCCCATGAAGCTGATCAAATAAGTCGTCGATACGCGGCAATAGGTACTTGCTCTTGATTGTTACTTTGTTGATTTCCTGGTAATCAATGTACATCCACATTGTACCATCCTTCTTCTTAACAAATAACACCGGTACACCCCACGGGGATACACTAAGCCAAATAAAACCCTTGTTAAATTTTTAACTCTTTCAACTCAACTAGTGCCATTCGATATGGTGCTCGTGATATAGGTTGCGTTCCTGGCATGACATCGATACCAAACTCAATCTCTCGGTCAATTAGCACGCTTGGCAACTCTTTTGGAAATGCATCTGGAAATTCTTTAACTACCAAAATCTCCTCAAGTTTACGATTGACACCTTTAATATCAAGAATACTACACAAAAACCCTCAGCAACCCTTCTTTAATAACCGACATGCCTCAATGGACGACACAATATATGGTGGTGCTACAACACCCTTGCCTTGAAAATAAAACGCCTCTTGATTTGGAACACGAAATTCTACCTCTTCGTTGTTACAATCAATATTCGCATGATTAGCAGCTAACCAATCCATGCCTAACATCGAAGTGTTGAATAACTAACAGTACCAAATCGACGGTCAATTCGTTACCATTCATGTTAAGCTCACATTTTTGAAATATGCCCGAACTAACCAATGAAGCCCCTGATGGTACTGCAATAGATAAATCATAGTCTAAAAGTTCTAATGGTTTATCTAGTTGCTTAGCGAAGTGATGTAATACGAACAAGTGTGTGGATCCCGAATCTATAAGTACATTTTCTAGGTGTGAGCAAATGGGAACCATACCTGAAACAATAGTGTCAGCTGAAGTGGTCACTTCCAGCCTGAGTTTATATGACCTTGCCTCCCGTTGCTCTCTCCTCAGAGGTTATTGAGGAGGTCTCGGTGTAATAGCACTTGTCTCGTATAAACTAGAACCTAAAACTCCTTGACGCTTGGTAGGACAATCTTTCGCTTGGTGCCCCAACTCCTTGCAAGTAAAGCATCGGCGCCTTATATCCACATTCTGATTTGGGCAATTTCTTGCCATATGTCCCGGTTGTCGGCAAATGTTGCAAGTGATCAGATTTAGAAGTTGATTGCACTGGCCCTAATGAAATTTCTGACAAGTCTGACACTTTGATTTATTCCCACTAGAACCACTGACACTACTAGCCGATGAATCTCCCAGACTTTGCCTCTTCGCATTACCTTGACCACTGAACTAACTTAATCCCGGTCGTTTACTTTGTTGACTCGGTAGTGGTGGCATGTTTGAAGTATACCCAAGGTCTCTCTTAGCAATAGAAGCAATGTCCAATGCCTTAGCATAGGTCTCTGGACGAAATACGGTCACTCGTCCCCGGATGTCGCTCCAAAGCCCTGTCACAAATTTCCTTGCTTTCACTTTTTCAGTTGTTATCACATCCCCCGCAAACCTTCCCAAACTCGTAAATTGTGTTGAGTACTCTCGAACTGACTTTCCTCCTTGCACTAACTTCATAAACTCCTAAGCCTTTTGATTCCCAAACGATTCTGGAAAGTATTGTTCATTTAAAATCTCAAGAAATTGATCCCACGTTGTTGGTTGACACGGGCCCAGCCTGGTACGCCACTAATTTATGCTTCATCCTTTAACGTGTCGGCAGCGAATAAAAGTTTTTGTTCCTCTGTACATGGTAATACCCTGAAAATCTTTTTCATATCTAAAATCCAAAAGTTTGCTTTCATCGGGCCAGCCTCCCCACGGAATATGGTCGGCTTCTGCTTGTAGAATTTTGAGATTGTAACAACTTTTCCTTTGGATTTGGATTCGGTTGTACCGACCTTTCTTCGACCACATGAGTTTCAACGACTCGTACCAATCCTTCAATAGTTCTTTCGACCCGTTCCATTCGGTTTGAGGTGTCACCTCTAGACATAATGCCTAGCACTCACATTATTACACACACACACACACACGTTACTTTAAATAAGCACATGGCATGCTAATCAGCATTTGAAAGCATGCTAAGTAAACGTGTATGCATGTTCATGTAACTAAACTACGTGTTGTTGTGTGTACCCTACGCGTCGTATACGTCTCTCATCCCAAAAGCTCTAACCTACTGCTCTGATACCAAAAATTGTCAAACCCCAACCCGCCTCAGCGGATTAGGACATATGTAACAAGGTTATACGCACCCAAACATACACTAATTTGGAGGAAAAATGTGGAATCAACTACTTTATCGAACTTTATTATGACAAAAATAGCCCCAAGGGCAAAATGGTCATTAATAAAGTATACCAAATTTTTATACCAAAAGATAGGTTTTCGAGTCCTGGTTCCAACACAAAAAAATGGCGCGCAAATCCGAGTTTTCTAGAAAGAGATATGCATGTTTCCGTAAAAGTGGACAATTGCTAAGAAACAGGGGCGGATCGATCCGCCCACAAAACCCGGATTGATCCGATTTGATTATTTCTCGCAAATTGTCCCCATGAAGGGCCTGATCGATCCACCCTTTGCACCCGGATCGATCCGATTTCCTGCAGAACAATTTCTGCTCCAAAGTTTTGCTACTACAAATTGTAAAAACATGCCCAAAACATATCCAAACCTCACAAGAACTTCAGGAAACTTTTATAGAACTTTTCAAACACATTTTAAGACATCATAAGGCATTTACCAAGCATGTAGAATACGAATACAACTATAATTGGATCATATTAGCCATGAACTCAACCCTCTTGGGCCTAATTACATTCTTGATTCTCATTTCTATCAAACCAGCTGTAACAACCTGCATTTCCATAATTAATCTGTATTTTTGCATTATCATATTTAATATACATTGTCTGCTTCTATTTTAATTACTGTTCTCATGTGTTAAATCTGGTTATTTGTTTTATTTCATATTGGAATTTTTGGGGCCAAACTGCAATTATATAAACTTTAGTGACACCTGTGTGAATTTCAAATATGTATTTTGAAACGGTGAAAATAATTTCTTTTGACTCAAACAGTATTTTTATAAAACCATAAAAGTACTTCCTACGTTAAAATGAATTTTCTGTATTTTGGGGTGACCACCGCGCCACGAAAATACCAGTTTATGTTCAAAAAAGTTGTCCACGCCACGTTAAAATTGCACAGAGTTTGGATTTGATGTAAAGTGTGAAATAACTTGTGCTTTATTTCTATTAATGGCAACTCATCATTGGAATGGCCTTGTTTGGGAATGCATCGTATACATGTATATTGTTGTGCCATAAGCTTAAACTCCCAAACACCCACAAGTTGGCCCCTATATATCTAACTTGGCCCTTGGTGAATTGTGGAGATACATATCTGTGTATATACGTATGTAATTGTGTGTGTATATTCTCCAGCTTAGTTAATTTGAAAAACAAATTCCATTTTGTTGAGTATTGATCAATATTCTTGGGCTCCAAGTTCCCCAAAACTAGGAGCTCTATATATTTCACACCCCATGTTTCATTATAGATATTCTGCACTTCAACAAAGAGAGATACACAGAGAGAAAAGAGAAAGTTGAGGGTTCATAGCTACTGAAATTCTTAGAGGGAGAAAGCTACACAAAACTCCATAGCTCTAGCTTGAAGTGGGTCATCCTATTTTGATTATCTCTTTCAATCTATTACTTCTATCTTCAATCTGTGAGTATTTAGAACTCACCTAGAATGTAATTCTTATTATATTTACTGTTTTGTATAGCTTAAATTGTGACCACCATTGTTGATTTTTCGTTTGAAATTCCATAGCTTGAAATCATGATTTTCTAAACTTAATCAAAATCTGTTTTCATAAATGAAAATGAAAGATTATAGTACATATAGACTATGGTTGAAGTTTTAGAGCCTAGTTTGTTCATACAAGGAAGTATATAAGAAATTAAGTTTTGACAACTTTTAATTTTTCATAAAATTTGAGAGCTATGATTTGAATTATGTTAAATTTATTACATATTTTTAATCATTGTTGAAAAATAAAGAATTTCATATATTACATGCCCTATTTGCTTCTGGATTTGAAATGGGTCAAAAAGACCTTGAATTTCAGAAACAGAGCAGTTTCACGAGGAAGATGAAGTCTCTGCTGAAACTCGCGCGCGCGATCGCGCGAACGGCCCGCGCGAGCGACCCGCCAGCACGAGGTGGCTGGTTCCAGACAGACAGAAAAGGTTTTAAAAAGAAAAAATAAAATAAAAATCGGGCAAATCGCACGAGCGACCCGCGCGCGTGATCTTCCTGTATTCTGGCAGAAAAAAAAGTTTTTATAATTAAACGAAAAATGGGCATATCGCACGAGCGGCCTGCGCGAGCGACCTTCGCGCGAGCGGCCCGCGCGCGCGACTTTGGACAGTTTCTGGTTTTTGCTTGTTTTATGTTAAAGAACTATTTGGGTGATGTTTTATGAATTTATAAAGCTCTGTTTGGGAAATTTACTAAATTAGAATCCTAATTGGGTATGTTTGGACGATTAAAACGTTGTACTACGACTTATCAATCCCAGTATGCACGCTGTTTCTATATTTCAGTGATTTACTTTATGTTTAAAGTTTCATGACATACATGAGGAGTCAGTCGTACATGCATGGTGAGTGTGAATGTTGGTCAGTATAAAAAAGAGTAATGGTCAGTGTGGTATAGTGAGTGCGATTGAGATTGTGTTGTGGACACTCCCTGGTAAGTGAGTACCAAAGTGTGTAGTGATTGGGATTGCGGTGAGAGTGTCTTTGAAATGCGACGGTGGCAAAACTGGACACTCCCTGACGACCATGGTAGCGTCAAAGTGTGTGAAGCTGAACTTGGACATTCCCTGGCACCCATGGTAGTGTTAAAGTGTGGCCTACGGACACTCTCTAATACCCGAGTCTGGATACTGCGTGAGGGTTCCTCCGGTATTTGCATGGCGGATTAGGTATTAAAGTGTGAGGCATTGGACACTCCCTATTACGCCGGACCAAAGTGTGAGGCAAACTAGACATTCCCTGGCACCCCTGTGCTAAAGTGTGGCTATCAGAGTATTTCAAAGATACTGGTGTGTGATAGTTGGGTTGTTGGAATTTGTCGAGAGAAAGAGTCGGTAAGATGAGATGGTGCATTGTTCTTATACACGCTCACATATATGAATTATATCTTTCATATGATATTGTAGTCGTTTATCTAACATGAACTCCTTGCCTTCATATAAGAATTGGAAAATGGTAAATAAGTATGTGTTACATTCAAAGTTATGTTTTTAATACTCACCAGCTTTTTGAAGCTGACGGCGTTGATGCGCCTTGGACATTCGTGTCCAGGCTTTTCAGGTTTTGATTGACTGGAACAGTATGACTATGAAAACTGAGAACAACTGTCTGATGAAGAGTTTACCTTTATATGTTTAAGTTAAACTGAATTCTGTAATAAGGATGACTGTAATAGTTGTTAAGTTATTGTTTTGTTTCAAGGCGGCTTGTGCCTTACTTGACCCCGTATTTGTAATATGTAATAAGTTAGAAAACATTGTAAGCCTTGATTGCTCTACTCTGATTATTATGTTTTTGTTGTTCGACATTTGGGACGGAATCGATCCTTCAAACTGTCGCGACCTACGGGTCCATAAAGGAAATTAAACGTTTTCCATATTTATGCTACGTGGGGCGTGACAAGATTTAGTGGTATCAGAGCCAGGTTATTATTTATCTCAAGATAGTTTAGCCGGGTTGGGGTTTACCAGTTTAGACCTGATTTCACGATCTGCTAGCTTAAGCTTCACACACCCGATGTTACGACAGGGAGGATAGACTCAGTTACCCAAATGCCTAAGATTATATCTTTCCTGATTTAAGTTAGTACTTTTTATCAGATATGGACCCAGCTCAGCCGCTCTACGTACCAGATGGGTTTGGAGGACATTTGGTGACTCCCGGGGCAGTAGTCCCAGCTTTTCTCGATTTATATTACACCGCCATTGAGCAGCTGGCCACGATGACTATAGTATCAGATCTGTGGCACCAGGTTCACGTGGTAGGGTTAGTTGATTTGACACGTATTCGCCTTGAGATACGCTATTTCGCGGAGGCTCAGCGTTTAGTGCTAGTTGAGATTCTGAGACTAGTTGATATTGATGCCCTATATTTTCCCTTTGAGATCCAGGTTGTGCATGCTCATCTCGCACAGCTAGAGATGCCTCTGCCAGTGGTTCCCATCGCCGAGGACGATGCTGAGGCTGTTCATTTGGTTCCAATAGGTGGAGAGGATGTAGAAAAAAGGCATAGGTCTAGATGACCTCGCCGCTGAGCTCGGGGAGGAGCTAGCACTTGAGTTAGTTCTGCCTAAGGAGGTGCCAGTTAAGGCAGATGCCCCAGCGCCTATTTCCTCGATGACCTCTTAGAGCTCTGATTTCGATTTAGTGGGCCCGTTCCTTGTTCAGCAATTTCGCCTCGTCGACTCGCTAGATCTCCTAATAGCTGCTTATGGAGATGATTGACGTTCTAGATATGACTTTGTACATATTAACTACTTTTGACTATTAGCTCTACCTCTTTTTGCAAACTTTAATTATATGCATTAGAGTATAGAGCAATAACCTCATTTTTGGCATTAACTCTTGCATGGACATATGCATCCTAACCCATATAGATAGGGTAGGCATTGACCTGATCATACATGCTTTTTGTATCAACTTGACAAGGAGTTATATATAAAATATACTCTTTTGAATGTTGTCGTCATTTAAATTTCTTCATAGTACTGCTTCATGCATGTTTCTTATTCTACTATCACTATCATGCATAGAATGGCTGGAAGACCAAGGAGGAACAAGAATTTGATCGAGGGAGCACCTGAGGCTGCCGATCCTACAGAAATGTTTGAAGCTTTCGTCAGACATCTCGAAAGGGTTAGTAATCAGAATGATAACCGACGAGACCGTCAGACTGGAGATAAGCTGTTGGAGAGATTCCGTACGCTAAGGCCCGAGCAGTTTACGGGTATCGCGGAACCATGGAAAGCAGAATAGTGGTTAAGACAGATGGACTGTATGTTCGAAGCTGTCCAGTGCAATGAGATGGACAAGAGGAGGTTAGCTACTTTCCAATTGACTGATGCCGCGCGCAGATTGGTGGGATTCAGTCACAGTTACCATCGGGAATGAAGCTGCGACGGGAATGACATGGACTGCATTTAAGGGAAGGTTTATGAAAAAATATTTCCCAGCTACGGAGAGGCACAGAAGAGAGAAGGAATTCATGGACTTGACTTAGGGAACTAAATCAGTGCAAGAGTACACCACTCAGTTTGAGAGATTGTCTCGGTTCACCCCTCACATGGTTGATACTGAGGAAAAGAGGATCCGTACGTACAATCAAGGGCTGACACCACAAATTCGTCGCCTGACTCTCGGTCACCTAGATAAGTCGTTTGAGGGATTGGTTGGCTTGGCTACTGATCTAGAAGAGGACGCTCGAGTGAACCGAAAGCAATTTGAATTCCGACCGCCTTTGAGAGGTAACTTTGGAAATAGACCACCAATAAATCGTACCCAAGGGCAGAAGAGGAATTTTGACAGAAGCAGGAAGACCCAAGCTATCACCTATCCAAGTCAACCTCGAGTTGGTGAAGGAAGTAGCGTTGGGAAATGATTCAACTGTGGCAACCCCGGTCATGTGGCTAGAGATTGGAAGGCACCAAGGCATGCTGCTCAGCAAGGCATAGTCTGCTACAACTTTGGTGAACCAGGTCACGTCAGCAAGTTATGTACTGCTCCTAAGCAGGTGACGTATGGTCAATAGAATCAGACTCCTTGAATGTTGTTATCCCAGATGCTGCTGGATATGACGGAACTATTTATGAAGAAAGAGATTATGGAGAAGCTCAACCTGATCAGCAAGCAGTGGAAGGTACATTAACTCTATTTAACTCCCAAGTTAAAGTGTTATTTGATACGGGTGCTGCTCTTTTGTTTATATCTGTTAATACAATTCGGAGATTGGGTATCTTACCTCATTGTTTAAAGAAAGCTTTGAGGGCTACATCACCATTAGGAGTTGCAGTCAGATTAGGACACGTGTGCAAGGATTGTCCTTTACGGCTAGGAGACCATGAAATCTCGGCAAGGTTGATTGTCCTATCAATGAAGGAGTTCGACTTAATCCTAGGAATGGATTGGCTCTCTCAAAATCAAGCGAAGCTGGATTGTGCGAGGAAGAGAATTACATTCCCTGGCAACGAGAATCAACCCTTTGATTTTCAATGTAACCCTTCGGGAGATATGTTCCTCACGAGATGCTTAGAAAACATCGAAGTCGTCAATATAGAGATGACAGCATCATCTATACTTGTAGTCAAGGGTTTCAAAGAAGTATTTCAAGACATTTCTGGTTTGCCGCCCGAGAGAAGTATAGAGTTCTGTATTAAGCTTATATCGGGTACCGTACCGATCACGAAGGTTCCCTACAGAATGGCCCTCACCGAACTGTTGGAATTGAAGGAACAAGTTCAAGAGCTCGAGAACCTAGGTTTTGTACGTCCAAGTACATCGCCTTGGGGAGCGTCGGTGTTATTTGTAAAGAAGAAGGATGGAACACTTCGGTTGTGTATCGATTATAGAGAACTGAACCGCGTGACTATTAAGAACAAGTATCCCTTACCTCGGATTGACGACTTATTTGATCAACTACAAGGAGCTACGACATTTTCCAAGATAGACCTAAGGTCGGGATATCATCAGTTGAGGGTACGGAAGGAAGACGTGCCTAAGACTGCTTTCAGAACTCGATATGGTCA
This sequence comes from Hydrangea macrophylla, assembly GCA_033977485.1. Taxonomy (NCBI): domain Eukaryota; kingdom Viridiplantae; phylum Streptophyta; class Magnoliopsida; order Cornales; family Hydrangeaceae; genus Hydrangea; species Hydrangea macrophylla. Next base: position 144,335,332 of record CM066991.1, read on the forward strand.
CTATGAGTTTTTGGTGATGCCGTTTGGAATGACGAATGCCCCGGCAGTATTTATGGATCTGATGAATAGAGTGTTCAAGCCTTATTTGGATCAGTTTTTCATCGTCTTCATTGATGATATTTTGATCTATTCTAAGTCAGGAGAAAAACACGAGCAACACCTACGGATTGGGATGCAGATGCTTAAGGACCACCACTTGTATGCCAAGTTCAGTAAGTGTGAGTTCTGGTTACAAGAAGTGAAATTTTTGGGACACAAAGTGTCATCTCAAGGAATTTCTGTGGATTCGTCTAAGACAGATGCTATGTCAAACTGGGTTAGGCCCAGTAACCCTACAGAGGTTAGGAGTTTTCTGGGACTCGCAGGCTATTATCAGAGATTTGTCGAGGGATTCTCCAAAATAGTTGCACCATTAATTGGGTTGAAGAAGAAGAATTTGAAATTCGAGTGGACAGAGTAGCATGAGCGCGCCTTTCTAGAGTTGAAAGAGAGACTCACTACCGCACCGGTGCTAGCAATACCCAAGCCTGATGAGAAGTTCACTATCTTCAGTGACGCATCATATCAAGGATTGGGGTATGTACTTATGCAAGATGGTAGAGTTATCGCCTATGGATCTAGACAGCTGAAGCCGAATGAGTTGAATTATCCCATTCATGATTTGGAATTGGCGGCCGTAGTATTCGCACTCAAGATTTGGAGACACTACCTCTACGGTGAGAAGTTTGACTTATTCTCCGATCATAAGAGTCTAAAATACTTGTTCACACAGAAAGAATTGAACATGAGGCAACGCAGATGGATGGAGCTGATCAAAGATCACGACTTCACGTTAGAGTATCACCCTGGTAAATCTAATGTGGTCGCTGATGCTTTGAGTCGGCAGATTAGTGAGATGATCGCCTCCTTAATGGTTAGAGAATGGCGAGCATTGGAGACTGATCGGCGACGCATAGTTGCCGTTTAAAGTCCTACAAATACGCTTTGTTAGCCCATTTCATGTAGTTATTAAGTGATTTTTAATATGTATTCTATATTTTGTAGGTTTTGGAGCTTTAATATGAAAATGCACAAAAATCCAATGATTAGTGGCTTTGGAAGTCATTCTGGGCTCAAAAGATGGTTCCGGTGAAGGATGAATGCAGTAGCAGCCTCGGAAAATCACATTTTTGACAAAGAATACTTTGGATTTGAGAAATTTCTCCAGATATATAAAATGTAGATCTTCGAGTTACGGACGCGTGGCCATAAACGGTGAGTAAATCCGAGGTCCGAGTCAAAAGTTATCGTAATTCTACGAAAGTCGTGCAGAGCAGCGAAAAATCTGAGAAAATTCTGGAAAATGCCCAGGTCGCTGGAGCGACTCGCGCGCGCGACCCGCGCGAGCGACCCTTTGAAAAAGTCAAAGTTGTGTATTTTGAAGCCCTGAAGAGCCCTGTGCGATCCGAATTGGTTAAATACGTCCAGAAACGTAAAAACAGCAGTTTTAGTGCGAATTGACTTAGGAAAGCTTCCTAAATCCTTCCAAACTCTATATAAATCCTATTCTAAATCAAATTTAGATATACAAATCATTACACACGAATATACACATCAATATACAGCCATAATACATATATTTTCAGCCATTGAAGAGAGGAAAGCAAGGAGAAGAAGAAGAAGACCAAGGATTCCCATGGCCTCCTCCATCAACCTCTTGCTGTTCATCAATTCTATGGTCAACTAAACCTAGATCTAGGGTTTCAATGAAACCCTAGCCAAGTAATAGGGTTTTATTTATGTTTTTATTTTAGTTTTATTATGTATGGATGATGATTACATGTTTAGAGGATTTTTATAAATAAATCGTACTTCTATTGATTAAATCATTACTTTTAAAGTTTATTCTTGTCTTAGATCTATTTTGACTGTGATGTGCTCAATGATCTATATTTGCTGTGCTTGTATAGATTGTTTACATGTAATGGTGCTTTATTGAATTGTGCTATCAAGCATCCGAATAGTCCATGCCTAGATTAGACGGATTATGTCACAACCCTAGTTTAGTGTGGGATAATTCGTGCTAACCGAAGATGGATTATGTTGGTGCTTGAACCATAGTTATTTTCTTGACGGAGGAATTGGGCTTGTAGCTACAATTCCCCATTATCATCCAACTTAATAATCTAATTGAATTCATAAATATTCCTATTATGAAGCTGGTGGTAGATTTGCAATCCTAGGTTCCTTTAAACATATTTAGAAAAACACTTTTAAATCGCTTTCATAATTTATATTTATTTTATTGTTCTAAGTTTAATTAAATTCAAAATCAAAATCTCGTTTTCATAATTAATTAGACTTAGGTTTTAAAATTAAAAGTCGTAGTAATTCAATCTCTGTGGGTTTGACCTTTACTTCCACACTGCAAATCTTTAGAAAAGTAAAGTATACTTTTATATCTTGATATTGACAACATCAGAGACTTTGGCAGAGTTCGATGTACAAAGTGCTGAGGAAAGAGAAGGACAACTTTATGGATGTCTTATCCTATAGCCTATTCTTATCGACCGCATTATTAGAACTCAGAAAGAAGATAAGAAGTTTCAATCATGGTTCGTTAAGATGTCAGAGAAAGATCCGACCGAATGGAAGGTAGGAATCGATGGAGGATATCAATGAAGAGACAGATTATGTGTACCAGACTGTGGGAATTTGAGAAACGATAGTCTGACAGAAGCACATAGGTCAAGATATACAATTCACCCAGGAGGAACGAAAATGTACAAGGATTTGAAAAGAAATTTCTGGTGGGAAGGTATGAAGAAGGATGTGGCCGAATTTGTATCCAAGTGTTTGATGTGTCAGCAAGTCAAGGCCGAACATCAAAGATCGACAGGATTAATGTTGCAACCGCTACCTGTTCCTAGTTGGAAGTGGGAGCACATTACTATGGATTTTGTAGTGGGATTGCCTCGATCTCAAGAGAATCATGATGCCATTTGGGTAATCATGGATCGATTGACGAAATTAGCACATTTCATCGCTTACAGTATAACATACCCGGTAGAAAAGATGAGCCGGATATACATACAACAAGTTGTGCGACTTCATAGTGCACCTGTGTCAATTGTGTCAGACCGTGACACACATTTCACTTTTGGATTCTAGGAAAGTTTGCAAGAAGCTATGGGAACCTCGCTCAAGATGAGTACTGCTTTTCACCCTCAGACAGATGGGCAAATTGAATGTGTTAATCAGATCATGAAGGATATGCTTAGGGCTCGTGTTATCGATTTTAAAGAATCTTGGGAAACACACATGCCATTGGTTGAATTTGCCTATAACAACAGTTATCACACGAGTATCGGGATGGCTCCGTTCGAAGCATTGTACGGACGACCATGTCATTCTCCGTTGTGCTGGGCAGAGGTGGGAGATACAGAATTCCTAGGACCAGGTTTGGTTAGAGAAACCAACGAGAAGATTTCTTTAGTCAAGGAAAGGATGAGAACCGCTCAAAGCAGGTATAAGAGTTATGCCGATCGATGCCGAAAAGATTTGGAGTTTAATATCGGAGATCACGTACTTCTTAAGGTTTCACCAACCTGGGGAGTAGTACGCTTCGGTCTTAAGAGAGGAAAATTGGCTCCGCGTTTCATCGGACCATTCGAGATTTTAGAACGTGTCGGGAAAGTGGCATATCGACTGGCATTACCACCGAAGATGTCTGGGGTTCATAATGTATTTCATGTTAGTATGCTGAGAAAATACATACGAGACCCCTCGCATGTGGTCAGTTATGATGATATTGAGACAAGTCATAACATTTCTTACAAGGAGAGACCCGTGAAGATTCTGGATCAGAGTATCAAGAAGTTGAGGAATAAGGACATTCCGTTGGTGAAGGTTCAGTGGAATCACCATGACGAGAACGAAGCCTCGTGGGAAGTTGAAGCTGATATGAGGAAGAAGTATCCGGAGTTGTTTCAGGACTAGATAGTCTTGATTTCGGGGACGAAATCCTGTTTAAGGGAGGAAGGGTGTAACAACCTGCATTTCCATAATTAATCTGTATTTTTGCATTGTCATATTTAATATACATTGTCTGCTTTTATTTTAATTACTGTTCTCATGTGTTAAATCTGGTTTTTTTATTTTATTTCATATTAGAATTTTTGGGGCTAGACTGCAATTAAATAAACTTTAGTAACACTTGTATGAATTTCAAATCTGTATTTCAAAACGGTGAAAATAATTTCTTTTGACTCAAACAGTATTTTTATAAAACCGGAAAAGTACTTCCTACGTTAAAATGAATTTTCTGTATTTTTGGGGTGACCACCGCACCACGAAAATACTAGTTTATGTTCAAAAAAACTATCCACACCGCGTTAAAATTGCACAGAGTTTGGATTTGACGTAAAGTGTGAAATGACTTGTGCTTTATTTCTATTAATGGCAACTCATCATTGGATGGGCCTTGTTTGGGAATGCATTTGTATACATGTATATTGTTGTGCCATAAGCTTAAACTCCCAAACACCCACAAGTTGGCCCCTATATATCTAACTTGACCCTTGGTGAATTGTGGAGATACATATCTGTGTATATACGTACTTAACTGTGTGTGTGTATTCTCCAGCTTAGTTAATTTGAAAAACAAATTTCATTTTGTTGAGTATTGATCAATATTCTTGGGCTCCAAGTTCCCCAAAACTAGGAGCTCTATATATTTCACACCCCTTGTTTCATTATAGACATTCTGCACTTCAACAGAGAGAGATACACAGAGAGAAAAGAGAAAGTTGAGGGTTCATAGCTACTGAAATTTTTAGAGGGAGAAAGCTACACAAAACTCCATAGCTCTAGCTTGAAGTGGGTTATCCTATTTTGATTCTCTCTCTCAATCTATTACTTCTATCTTCAATCTGTGAGTATTTAGAACTCACCTAGAATGTAATTCTTATTATATTTACTGTTTTGTATAGCTTAAATTGTGACCACCATTGTTGATTTTTCGTTTGAAATTCCATAGCTTGAAATCATGATTTTCTAAACTTAATCAAAATCTGTTTTCATAAATAAAAATGAAAGATTATAGTACATATAGACTATGGTTGAAGTTTTAGAGCCTAGTTTGTTCATACAAGGAAGTATATAAGAAATTAAGTTTTGACAACTTTTAATTTTTCATAAAATTTGAGAGCTATGATTTGAATTATGTTAAATTGATTACATATTTTTAATCCTTGTTGAAAAACCAATAATTTCATTTATTACATGCCCTATTTGCTTCCGGATTTGAAATGGGTCAAAACGACCCTGAATTTCTGAAACAGAGCAGTTTCACGAGGAAGATGAAGTCTCTGCTGAAACTCGCGCGCGCGATCGCACGAGCGGCCCGCGCGAGCGACCCCTTAGGCGAGCGACCCGCGCGCGTGAGGTGGCTGATTCTAGACAGACAGAAAAGGTTTTAAAAAGGAAAAAAAATAAAAATCGGGCAAATCGCACGAGCGGACCGCGCGAGCGACCCGCGCGTGCGATCTTCCTGTATTCTGGCAGAAAGAAAAGTTTTTTTATAATAAAACGGAAAATGGGTATATCGCGCAAATGGCCCGCGCCCACGACTTTGGACAGTTTTTGGTTTTTTCTTGTTTTATGTTAAGGAACTGTTTGGGTGATGTTTTATGAATTTCTAAAGCTTTGTTTGGGAAATGTACTAAATCAGAATCCTAATTAGCTATGTTTGGACGAATAAAACGTTGTTCTACGACTTTATCAATCCCCGTATGCACGTTATTTCTATATTTCAGTGATTTACTTTATGTTTAAAGTTTCATAACATACATGAGGAGTCAGTCGTACATGCATAGTGAGTGTGAATGTTGGTCAGTATGGAAAAGAGTAATGGCCAGTGTGGTATAGTGAGTGCGGTTGAGATTATGTTGTGGACACTCCCTGGTAAGTGAGTACCAAAGTGTGTTGTGATTGGGATTGCAGTGAGAGTGTCTTTGAAATGCGACGGTGGCAAAACTGGACACTCCCTGACGACCATGGTAGCGTCAAAGTGTGTGAAGCTGAACTTGGACATTCCCTGGCACCCATGCTAGTGCTAAAGTGTGGCCTACGGACACTCTCTGATACCCGAGTCTGGATACTGCGTGAGGGTTCCTCCGGTATTTGCATGGCAGATTAGGTATTAAAGTGTGAGGCATTGGACACTCCCTGGTACCCCGGACCAAAGTGTGAGACAAACTGGACATTCCCTGGCACCCCTATGCTAAAGTGTGGCTATCGGAGTATTTCAAAGATTCTGGTGTCTGATAGTTGGGTTGTTGGGTTTTGTCGAGAGAAAAGAGTAGTTAAGATGAGATGGTGCATTGTTATCATACACGGTCACATATATGAATTATATCTTTCATATGATATTATAGTCGTTTATCTAACATGAACTCCCTGCCTTAATATAAACTTGTTGAATTAAATAAGAATTGGAAAATGGTAAATAAGCATGTGTTACATTCAAAGTTATGTTTTTTATACTCACCAGCTTCTTGAAGCTGACGGCGTTGATGCGCCCTAGACATTTGTAATAACCTGCATTTCCATTTAATTTTAAATTACATTTTCATATTTAATTGGTAATTGCATTGTCATATTTAATTTCATTTGGTATTGACTGCTTCATTTAAATACATTTCTCATGTTCTAAATTTTATTTCTTGAATTATTGCAAGCTAAGAATGTTGTTGGGGTTAAATTGTAATTTTTATAAAGTTAGTGATACCAGTATGGATTTCAAAATCTGTATTTCGGAACGGTGAAAATAACTTCTATTGACTCAATCAGTATTTTTATGAAACCGGAAAATCAATTCTTACGTTAAAATGAATTTCCTGTATTTTTGTGGTGACCACCGCGCCCCGAAAATACCAGTTTATGTTCAAAACTGTCCATATTGTGTTCCACAGATTTTGGAAGTGACCGATTTGGACATTTACTTTATTTCCAATTATGGCAAGTGATGATTGCCTTGTGCCTTGTTTGGGAACATACAACTTATATGTGCAAATGTTGTGTCATAAGCCAAATTGCCAAACAACCAACACTTGACCCCTATAAACCTATGTTGCCTCTTCAGATTTTTAAGAGTGTATATACGTAATGTATATCTGATTATATATGTTGAGTATTATGTATTTAGTTATATAAGATTTTGTTGAGTATAGTTCAAAATTCTTGGAGCCCAAGTTCTCCAATTGGCTCTCTCTATATATGTTCACTACACACACACACATTCTCATTCTGCACTTCACTTACACAGAGAGTAAGAGAGAGCTTGAGAGTTATATTTTGGAAATTTTCTGGAGAAAGAAACTACACAACTCCATAGCTAAGCTTGATTTGGGCCTCTTGTATTTCTTGAATCTTTCTCAACACACACACTTTCTTATCAATCAGTGAGTATTACTAACTCACTAAGAATGTAATTACATGTTTAGTTACTGTGTATTTGTTTAATTTCATAAAACACCATTGTTGATTTCACGTATGAACTCCATGACTTTGAAAATCAAGATTTCTCAATCTCAACGAAAATCTGTTTTCTTAGATAATAATGAAAGATTATGATTCATAGATGTCATGTTTACAGTAGTAGAGCCTAATTTACTCACATGAGAAAGTATATTGAAAATGAAGTTTTGACATGTTTTAGTTTTTCGTAAAATTGGAGAGTTATGATTTGAATCTTGTTAAATTAATCTTAGATTCTTAATCCTTGTTTAAAAACAAAGAGATCCATGTATAACATGATAAACATACTTACAGATTTAAAATGGGTCAATTTTAGACCCTGTTTTCTGAAACAGAGCAGTTTCTGCGGAGAAGATGAAGCCTCAGCTTCATCTCGCGCCACGATCGCGCGCGCGATTATCGCGCGAGCGGCCCGCGCGCGCGAGGTATGCTTCCCCAGGCAGAAAGAAAAGTTCATATATAAAAAAAAGGAAAATTAGGCTGGCCGCGCGAGCGAGGGTCGCGCGAGAGACACTTCGCGCGAGCGATCCGCGCGCGCGACCTTGCTTTCCTCAGGCAGACAGAAAAGTATATAATAAAAAGGAAATTGGACATTTCGCGCGAGCGACATTTCGCGCGAGCGGCCCGCGCGCGCGAGTTCTGACAGTTTCTATTTTTGTCTGTTTTGTGTATAAGGTCTGGTTGGTTCAACATTTTAGTACTGTTAAGGTTCTGTTTGGGATAGTTAGTCAATCAGAACTCTATTTGGTTATGTTTGAATGATTAAAACATTGTAGTACGACTCATCAATCCCCGTACGCGTGTTGTTCCTTTAATTCAGTATTTTTGCTACGTTCAAGTGCATACCATTCATTTGGGGTTAGTGGTACATGCATGTGGGTGTCAGTCTGTGTGGAAAAGAGTAATGGAGGTGTGGAAAGAGTATGAGTTTGAGTTTGTGGTTGTAGTTTGTGGTTGTGGTTGTAGTTGTGGTTGTGGTTGTGGTTGTGGTTGTGGTTGAGTTTGTGGAGAGGGTATCTTTGAAATGCGACGGTGGCAAATATGGACACTCCCTGACGCCCATGGAAGCGTTAAAGTGTGTGACGCCGAACTCGGACATTCCCTGGCACCCATGGTAGTGCTAAAGTGTGGCCTACGGACACTCCCTGATAACTCGAGTCTGGATACTGTGTGAGGGGTTGCCCCGGTATTTGCATGGCGGTTAGGGTATTCAAAGTGTGAGGCATTGGACACTCCCTGGTACCCCGGACCAAAGTGTGAGGCAAACTGGACACTCCCTGGCGCCCCGTTGCTAAAGTTTGGCTATCTGAGTGTTTCAAAGATACCAGGAGTAGGATAGTGGGTTGTTGTGGCTGTCGAGAGAAAAGAGTCGGCAAGATGAGTATGGTGCATTGTCTCATTTCATGAATGTCTGTCTTTATGAATGAACGACTTATATATATATTCCTTGTTGTTTTATAAAATGAATTCTTTCTGCGTTTTAATGATTGATATCGTAATTTAATAATGGAAAAAGGTAAATTGGTATGTTTTATATTCAAAGTCATGTTTTTAATACTCACCAGCTTCTTGAAGCTGACGACGTTGATGCGTCCTGGACATTCGTGTTCAGGCTTTTCAGGTTATAACCAGGAGGAGTCTTACGACTATGCTAATTGAGAATGGCTGCTGTTGGGATAAAAAACTGTTTATTTACTAGGAGTTTTTAAGTATAAAACTGTTTTGTTTTATAAGGATGACTGTAACAGACATTAAGCTATTGTTTTAAATTCAAGGCGGTCTATGCCTTAGAAAACCCGTGCTGTAATATTCTTTAAGATTGAATAATTTTTGTAAGCTTTGATTGCTCTGCTCTGATTAATATGTTTTTGTTGTTTGACGTTTGGGACGGAATCGATCCTTCAAACTGTCGCGACCTACGGGTCCATAAAGAAAATTAAACGCTTTCCTTATTTATGCTACGTCGGGGCGTGACAACATTCGTGTCCAGGCTTTTCAGGTTTTGATCGAGATGAACATTACGACTATGCAAACTGAGAACAACTGTCTGATGAAGAGTTTACCTGTATATGTTTAAGTTAAACTGAATTCTGTAATAAGGATGACTGTAATAGTTGTTAAGTTATTATTTTGTTTCAAGGCGGCTTGTGCCTTACTTGACCCCGTATTGTAATATGTAATAAGTTAGAAAACATTGTAAGCCTTGATTGCTCTGCTCTGATTATTATGTTTTTGTTGTTCGACGTTTGGGACGGAATCGATCCTTCAAACTGTCGCGACCTACGGGTCCATAAAGGAAATTAAACGCTTTCCATATTTATGCTACGTCGGGACGTGGCACCAACCACAAATGATACTTGTTGAAAAAAAGTTCAACATTTAAACCAATAACATAATACACAAGGGACTTGTCTAAACACTAGCGACATGACACAAACTTGCCTGATTGTCTCAACACGACAACATTCACTTAAACAACCAAAACATAGGAAATTACATAGTGTTGACTAGATTCACTTTCAAAATGTTCAAAGGCCAAGTTTAAGTTCTAAGTTCCATAAACACAACCAAATTACCTACTATATCATGGAAGGAACTACAATTTACATCATTTTACAACTTTGAAAGAAATTCTTAAACACAATTCTCAAATCTCCCCCATCTCTTTTATCTCTCCCATCATTTTCTCTCCACGTATTGCTCCATACCTGCGATGGTTGTTATTTACCACAACAGAAAAGGAAAACAGTTTTATTAAGTATTACGCTTAGTGAGAAATCTAAATATGATTGAATGCTTAACACTTGCAATGCTACAAATAAGCACATATCTCAAACTCGTAATCGCCGAGTCACCAGTTCTATGATTCAGTCAGACCCGAAGACCTCCCTTGGTCTCGTGATCATTTCTATTCATGTTTATCGGATTCTTCCTCTTCACCACCCTTATTACTTCCAACAATGAACCATTTCCTCGGTACTCATTGATTACCACATAAGCATATAAACATTTAAGCATATAAGCACATAACCATGGCAATTCTTCATATAATTAACATGGAATTCACAACTTAACAATATTATAGCTTCTAAGCATAATTTCATCAACATAATATATATGTAAACATTGAACACTTTAAACCACAATCACTTGTTAATTAGAAAACTCACCTTAGCAAGATTATACCCAAAATTACACCAAGAAGATGCTAAATTTCACCAAATTTAAGCTCAATTCCTACTCCAATGAGATTCCTACATGAACTCGGTAGACGACATCTCACCAATTAGTACGGCTACTCAAAATCTAACGATTAAACACAAATTAAAGGTATAGAAATGATCATCTTACCTCCACGAGTCCAAAAACTGCTTCGGTTCGCGAATTGGGCGTCACGGCGACGGAACGGTGGAATTACGGCGTCAGTGACGGTTTCTCCGAGCTCTCCTTCTCTTTGATTTTAATATCTGTAAATTTTGAGAGTCTCCCTCTCTCTAACACCTATACATGCATGTAAATGAGGTGTCTTCACCTCATTTTTCTCTTTTTTCATTTACACCCCCATAATTTCTAAAGTTCTTATTATGAAATCCCTCAAACATTCTATTAACTACTCAATTATCAAATGAGTGTTTGTCTAAGTCCCGTACAGGTTCCAACGTGGGTCCCACATGTTTTGTGAAATTGCTATCGCATCTACTTATCATTTTCATTTATACCTTTATGTGAGTGTTCAAACTATTACAAAATACTAACATATAACATTATAATATGAAAGCATTCTTAAGCAAATATTCATGTAATCATATAAATGCATTTCACATATAAACTGCAAATTTATTTTATTCGGGCCTTTCATTGGGTCCCACTTCATTAACTGTCCCTCCTCATTGGGGACTTTTTCAAATGGTGTCCTTCTCTGAATACTTTTTCCCACGGGCGAGTCCAAGCCACTCCTTAACCCATTTTATGCACTAATTATATTAATTAATGCATATTAAAAATAATAATTTACCTGTTCTCCGGGTACGGGTGTTACAAAAATAAAATAAAAGATTGTCGAATAAATATTAGTTATGACAGTTGTATGCATGACATGGTATCATAAGTCAATTACAATTCTGCATTTGTCCATTTGCCCCTTATTTTTTGGAGAGAGAGCTTGTAAGTAGTGACGTGGTACACCCGTTGTTACCAAAAATTTTTCTTTGGCTTCAAAAAGAAGAAAAACATTACTCCATCTGTCCCTAAATAAGTGTCCACTGCATTGATCAAGAAATTCTAGAAAAACAAATTCTACAAAGAAAATATGAAAAATAGAAAATAGAAAATAAAAAATAAAAAATAAAAAATAAAAAACTTTTTTTTATGCATAAATATAACAAAAAGCATATTTCTTTCGTAAAATTGGCATCATAGGTGCATCAATCTCGAGAAAAAAAACTACGAATTAAAACATAATCACCCAAAAAACCCAAGAATTGAGAAAGTTATCGTCGTTAATATAAACATATATTATTATATGTCTGTAGACAGATAAAACGGATAATATTATCAGTTAGACAGATAAAATCTCAAAATCAAGCTGCAACGTATCTTTTTTGGTAAAATTTTCACGCCATTGAGTAGATCTTGAAGAAATGCATGAATATAAACAAAAAAAATCATCCCGAAAGGCCAAAAAATAATAAAATTGTGATTGTTTAACTTAATATTATCTGTCACAGATAATATTTTGACAGATGAAATTAAAAAATGAAGTTCTAAATTACTTTCATTTGTACAATTTTCAACTTTGTTGCGTAGATCTCGAAATACATGAAATTGAAAAAAAAAATCATTCAAAAAGGCTAAAAAAAATTTAGCGAGTTATGATGGTTTAAAGTTGACAGATAATATTAATAATATTAATATTGTGAATATTTAATAATTTTATTAATATTATCTGTTTTGACTAATAAAATAAAAAAATGAGGTTCCAAATTTCTTTCTTTTGTACAATTTTCAACTCCATTGCGTAAATCTTAAAGAAATACATGAAATAAAAAAATCACTCAATAAGGCTAAAAAATGAGTGAGTTTTGGTAGTTCAAAGTTGACAGATAATATCAAAATAGATAATATTATCGATCTGTTTTGACAGATAAAATAAAAGAAAATGAGATCCTAAATTTCTTTCTTTTGTATAATTTTTAACTCCATTGTTTAGATCTTGAAGAAATGCATGAAATAAAAAAATTAAAAATAAATAAAAAACACTCAAAAGGCTAATAAACGTGTGAGTTATGGTAGTTTAAAGTTGACATATAATATTAATATTATCTGTCAAAACAAATGATATCATCGGTTTTGATAGATAAAATCAAAAAATGAGGATCCAAATTGCTTTCTTTTATACAATTTTCAAATCCATTACGTAGATCTCAAAGAAATACACGAAATAAAAAAACATTCAAAAACTTTAAAAAAAAAAAAAACAAGTGATTTATGTTGGTTTAAAAATAGATGATATTGACAGATAATATCATCTGTTTTGATAGATAAAAAAAAAAGAGGTTCCAAATTACTTTCTTTTGTACAATTTTCAACTTTGTTGCATAGATCTAGAAGAAATACATGAAATCAAAAAATGAAGCACTCAAAAATGCTAAAAAAAAAAAAAGGAGTGAGTTATGATGGTTTTGAAGTTCACAGATAATATTGCCTTAGCCATTTTTTTAACCATGCCAGGAGAGGATTTTCACCAAATTCAAAAAGTAGCGAGGGGCTTATAAAAAATGGCCAAATTATGTGAATTTTTGGCTATAACACTTAATTTAAGGGATCTATCACCAAATATCCCTAAAACAAATTAGTAATAAATAGCAATAATTATACAAACCGATGCCCTTTCCCCTAAAAAAAATAAATTAATTAGTCGATGCCCTTTTAATTGAAATAATCAACCTCTTATCCCGTAATAAAAAAAAATAGACAAACCAAGCGGGGTGTGCCCCTAAAGTGTGACATTTTTTCTTTTCAGTGGGGAGATTGAGGGTTTAACTCCCATTAGAGATAGTCTTTGCTTGCTCTCATGTTTGTTCTTCAATCGGAATGAGTGGCCCAGTACAATTGTTTAACTCTCATTAGAGATAGTTGGACTTTGTAGTGGTCATTGTGGGGCTTTGGGATTGGGTTGGGGTGAAGGGGTGTGTGTGTATGTCCAGCTATAATTCAGATACATATCAAAATAAATAAATAAATAAAAGAAAATTATAGTTAAGTCTTACGAGTCTGAAGGACTTTAAAAATTACACTTTTGTGAAAAATTCATGCTTGTGTGTAAATTTTGTAATTACATGTGACGTATATGTAGCATAAGTGGTTCAACTACAATAGATTTGTTTGAATTTTTGGTAAAACTGCTCCAGTACAATTGTTTTTCTTATTGGCGCATCGTAAACCCTAAAAAATAAGGCGATGGAAGTGGTGACGTGAGATGTCAATACTGAAATTTGTTTTTTTGAATTTCAAAAATCCAGTTAATTTTACAAAAGTAATTTGTGAAAATGTGTAGGGACTTTTCTTCAAGTGCATGAACTTTCACTAAACTACTTTTTTGGTTGGACTTAGGGTTATATAAGTACTCTTTGTTCTTTTTTTTTTTCCCATAGCAGGATGTATAAGTAATTTGAAATGTCTTTATCAGTAATTAACCCATAAGAAACTCACATAATGACATATTTAAATAGGCAATACTATTATGAGAAGCTTCTAATATATACATATTTAATCTCCACATCATAATAAGTAAAAATATTTTTAAATTACTATTTATTCACAATCTCGATTTAGTTATCCAATAATTTGGAGTGTTTGTGTATATGAGAATCTTCTCGTAATAGCATTGCATGCTCCTATTTAAATATCTAGTTGCAACTAAATGCGCTATCCACTTGATAATGTAAAAGAAAGCGAGGTCATGAACAGGTCGCTTTCTATAAACTAGTTACACTGCTTGGTCTCCTACTTCAGTTTCAACAATGCTAGACTCACACAAAAATTCACACAAAATTTCACACAAAGCAATCACAGCCCTTGATTCTAGTGTGCCCCATGTGGGGAACACATGAGTCACGCGAGATCCACCAGAATCAAGGGCAAAGATTGTTTTGTGTAAATTTTTGTGTGAAATTTTGAATGGGTCTAGTATTACCCAGTTTCATTTTATATAATCAATGGCTAATCAAACATGACTTGAAACATTAAGACTTAAATATTAATGGAAAATTACACTTTACACCCTTGTAGTTTGGGTGTGATGTCACTTTGGTCCCCGTAGTTTCAATTTTGTCATTTTGGTTCTTGCAGTTTCAGTTTAAGTTCAATTGAGTCCATTCATGAAATTTTCTACAACTTTGGACAGAAATAGGCCATGTGATCATTAGAGTCATAAAGGTAGTTCTGACACCCAAAAATCTAAAAAAGTAATCCCTGTCCCTCTTTGAAAAAATAGCAGATTCGTTCGAACTTTAAACAATGATTATTAATTCACCCCGTGGTTCGATTTTGACGATTCGAAGTCTAGTGACCTTGTATTTATGAGCTATTCATACCCGTCAGACCCGATGTACATTATTTGTCTGCCTCTTTGTAGGTGGGCAAAAATTGAGTGTATACAGCTGATCCGACATGCTTTTGAAACCATGCTAGTGTGTATTCAAATTGACGATAACTTGATGATTTGACATTTGATTTGACCTCCGGATATTCTGATTAGGACTCCAGCTTTTCCTTCCTCAATTTGCGTGCCCGATGGGCTCCCCGTGCAACAATTATTATTTTTTTCGGTAGGTTAAAATGGGGCGTCTACACCTGAACTTGTCAACCCGAGCCCAGTTTGTGAATTAGTACTACAACCCGAGCCCGAGCCCGAGCCCGAATTGCAATTCTTTTTAGTGCAAACCGATTTTTAGCATGTAAACAACAGTATTTAGAGTATCAAATCTTTTTTTTTTTTGTTTAGATTTGAGAAAAAAACATTCATCTATTAATTTAGTGCTAGAATAATATCTAATAATGTATTATTATCACTAAAAAACACTATAACATAATGTAAAAAATAATACATAAATAGATTTTGGGCTTAGGCTCGGGTTCTACGTGTTGGAAAATTCTGCCCAAGCCCGGCCCGAATTGAACTCGGGCTTGCATTTTTCTGTCCAAGCCCGCCCATGGTGAAAGTACTGCGTGCCCCGGCCCGGTAAATTTCGGGTCGAGCTCAGACTGCCCACGAGTTAGCCCGCTCGAGTTGCACCCCTATTGCACATGGGTTATAATATTTGTGAACTTTGTCAATCATTTGCGAAAAAATGTGGTATATATGAATGTGAAATTTGACACGCATAATCAATGAAATATGCTAATCTGATGTTCAATTTTACACTACTTGTTTCAGATTGTTTTATACTAACTGTAACATCTTTTAGGTAATCAATTGTTATGTGGAGACAGTCGCATTATGACAATCATATGAGATGTTCGCAATAGAAAGTGATGATGACCATGGCTTGTCATTTGTTTTCCATAGCTTATCTTTGGCCGGGTTCAATATAATCCATGATTTGCTAAACACAATAAGAGATCTTAGACACTAGAAGAACATAAAGCCCAAGAACAAGCGAAAAATACTCGGCGAACTAGAAAATTCAAATGCTTATCTATTGACGGATGTTAGATGGATGTAGTTATGGCCTTGTGGATATTTGTCTAAATACTGCAGTTAGGTTGTTTTGTGTGAAATCTACAAATATGATGTTTTGAATGAAAATTGGAGATAGGATTTTTGTTTGAATACTGCATTTTTGTTTGAATACCGCAGATATGATATTTTTGAGTAAAATATGTTATATCATATCACTCATCTTTAGTTTACTATCAATATAAACAGGTATGATGAATCCTCAATTTTTTTTGTTGATCTTGTTCCTATTTGGTGTATTTATCAGGTAAACATTTGTGAGGTATATAACCAACCACAATTAATGCATTAATATACAAAAATGTAAAATTTCACACTATAATACACTCTTAAAATATGTGAACAATATGTAATACCTATAATTTTTTTCTCTACTTATAATAATATCAGTTTTCTAAATTTCCATATCTGGTCTATTATTATTTTATTTTATTTGTGTGATGGTATCAGTGTAATGTAATTACTAATTAGATTGTAAGTACCGCACCGACTCGACCGTAATTAGACTTAACTTAGTCCCGTACCTGGACCCGGACATTAGAAACAATACCCGTTTGCATGTAAATCGAGACCGATGTGCATAACGAGGACTTATGCACGCAAATCGAGGAAGTGGCACAAAACCCGAGGTGGGCCCCACCATGGCCGGCCACTTATGACACATACAACTCCCAAGACACGTGTCACCCTCTCCCATGACACTTGTCCATCCATTGGACACTTCCCTTTGACACATGTTAATGCATGCACCCATGCACATTGATAGCTAGCACATGCATGACTCTATATAAGCATGCAAATACTCTTCCATACCATTTTTCTTGGCCATTACAATCTACATAAAGAGGGAAAGACAGGAGATGAACTCCATGGTGGGATGAAGAAAGTTAGAAGAAGAAGAAGTTTCCACCATTGAAGTTGAGTTCAAGCTTCCTAAAGCTCAAATTCAAAGCCCAAGCTCAATTTCAAGACTTGGTGAGTTTACTAACTCACTTTAGAACCTATTTATTATATAGTAATGTTTAGTGAGTGTTTGATGTTGTACCTTGGGGTTTCTATGCAACATGTGTAACACCCTGTAATTTCTTTTTTTTTTTTGTTAATAAATGAATATTTTCATTTTATTTCTATTTATAATATTTTGTTTGGGGTCAAACCGTAATTTTCTTAAATTTGGAAATACTTTCTATGGTTTTAAAATCAATATCTATACTTTTGTACAACCCGGAATTTAATTCCTAGTCTAATAAGATTTTCTGTATTGTTATACTTCAACCGTAAATACCAGTTTTGGTTGTAATCTGCGTTTTTATCGCGTCTTGGGTGTGGGAGCACGTGAGCTCAACCACACCGAGCAAAATCCGCCCATTGCTTGGAGGCTACCCAATTGTGTTTATATATATGAGTGTATATCTCTCATTCTCTCCCTAACTCTCACAGTCTCTCAATCCCCCTCAAACTCTCTCAATTCTCTCTATCACTCTCTTGCTCTCTCAAGATCACACACACACACACATATAGATTATATACTATATACATACACACATACATAGATATATAGCTATATATATCTCAAGCTCAAGAGGAAGAACGGAGGAAGAAATTATTGGACGACGGAATTAACGGCGGAAGTTCTCGGCTTTTAATTTTCTGTATAATCGCCTCTGTGAGTAATTTAAACTCACTCGCCATGTTTATATATGTATAATTCAGTGTATATGTGTGTGTATATGTGTATATATGTGAATCACCATTGAAGCTTTAAAATTGGAGTTTTGTCAAAACTCAACCAAATTCAATTCCGTGAATTGATTATGGAAGATCTTAGTCTCAATAAGCTGCGGTTCAAATCCTACACAGTAATTCATCCGTATTGCGACGTACGGTTGATTTAAAGTTTTGACACCCTCACTTTAATCGCGAATATTTTGAGATCTAATCCGTATTAGTTAAAATTGATCGCGTATTCTTAATCTACGCGGAAAACCGAAGAGATCCATATATTGCACGACATGTTTGAGACAGAATCTGAAAATGGGTAAATTTCAGTTTAAAACCAGAAACAGGGGAAAAACGAAGAAGATGACATTCTGCAAGAACTCGCGCGAGCGACCCGCTCGCGCGAGGCTCGCTCGCGCAGACCATCCCCCCCTTCGCGCGCGCGATCCGCTCGCGCGACCTGTTTTGCCCCTTCGCGCGCGCGATCCGCTCGCGCGATTTGTTCTCCCCTTCGCGCGCGCGACCCGCTCGCGTGACCTGGCAGTTTGAGCAGTTTCTGTATTTTCTTATTAGGGACTGTTTGGAAAATGTTTTAAAAGTTTTTAAAGAACTGTTTGGCAAATGTATTGTTCTAAAGGCTTATGTTTTAAGAATTGTACGAACAAGAACAACTAAGACCGAAATTTATGCTCGTACAATTATCCGGCTTTGTGATTAATTAATGGTGTTATTTATGAAACATTGACATACATATTAGGGTTGAGGTTGTGTCAACATGCATGTGTGTGATAAAGCGTGAAAAGAGTAAAGGGTGGCGGTCTAGTGTGCGACCTCAATATCGATCGGATATTATTCCTGGTATTGGAGGCGACAGTGTTGTTTACGACTTAGATATCGACCGGATATTATTCCTGGTATCTGAAGTAATAGTTTGGTGTGCTGTTTCGGATATTGATCGGATAGTATTCCTGATATCCGAAGCGATGGTGATAGTGTTGTGTACGGCTTAGATATCGATCGGATATTATTCCTGGTATCTAAGGCGCTTGTTTCGGATATTGATCGGATAGTATTCCTGGTATCCGAAATGATGGTATTGAGTGTGGCTTAGATATCGATCGGATATTATTCCTGGTATCTGAAGCAATAGTTTGGTGTGCTGTTTTGGATATCGATCGGATAGTATTCCTGGTATCTGAGATAATGGTTTGGTTGTGTTGAGTCTTGTTGAGAGAAAAGAGTCAGAAAGATGAGATATTACATTATTCATGCACGGTCGCATACTGATTGCTTACTATATTTTCCCATGGCTTATGTTGGAATTGGAACCTTGAATCTATTGCTTTTAAAGTTAAATTGCACCGTTGTTTATATGCTTATATATACATTGCGAGCACTTGTTTATTTTGCTCACCAGCTTTCATAAGCTGACGGCGTTGATGCGTCCTGGACTGTATGTCCAGATTTTCAGGGTCAGGAGCAGCCAGGGTATTTTGACTATGCTACATAAAGTCAGGAGACTTTCCAGGATGCTGCTTTATATTTCCTATGTCTTTTAATTTGGGTTTGTAATAAACTAGCTTTAGACATTTGAATAAGGGTGTTTTGTGCCTAAGACATAGACTTATGTAATAGTTTAGTAAGTTTTAAATTTCGGAGCTTATGTTTATTAGTATCCTTTCTTTTAGAAATGCTGTTAAGTTATTTGATTGCAGGGACAATTGGTCATACTCACTTGTCACGACCTACGAGTCCATAAAGGAAATTAAATGCTTTCCTGAATTATGCTACGTCGGGGCGTGACAGGCTTTTTGGTATCAGAGCCAGGTTATGGCTCGACCAATTGTCCAAGACACATAGGATCTCCCGTTAAGATAGAATTAAGATAAGATAGTTCGACTTCATTCCATGTTTAGGTCGCTTTCTATCGTCGAGAACTTTCTTTCTTATCTGGAGTTTGACCGAATTCTGTTGATTGATGGATAGGTACCGTTCTCTCGATTTTATGGCTGGAAGGAATCTTAGGAATCGTCCCGCTATTGAAGATGCACCCCCGGTGATAGATCCAACCGGAATGTTTGAGGCTTTTGTAAGAAGATTGGAGAGGGTTAGTGATCAGAATGCGAGGAACAATAATCAGAATGGAAATCATAATGGGAATGGGAGGCAAGCCCACCAGACTGGAGACAAGCTCCTCAAGGAGTTTCGCGCTCTGCGACCTGAGTATTTCGCTGGGACTGATGAACCCTGGCAAGCGGAACAGTGGCTACGCCAGATGGAGCGTATCTTTGAGACCATAGAGTGCACAGATCTGGAGAAGAAGCGTCTGGCTATCTTTCAGCTGTCTTATGCAGCGGCTGATTGGTGGGATGCTGAAAAAGCGACCATAGGGGAAGAAGCTGCAAGGAGAGTGCCGTGGGTGGTGTTTAAAGAAAGATTTCTCGAAAAGTATTTTCCTGAAGAAGAGAAGGACAAGAGAGAGAAAGAGTTTATGGAGTTGACTCAAGGGAATCTGACGGTCCGTGAGTACACTACTCAATTTGAGCGTCTGTCTCGCTTTGCTACACATATGGTGGACACACCCCAGAGGAAAATCAAGAAGTATCATCGAGGTCTCAACCTGTCTCTCCGACATTTGACTATGGGACATCTGGGCCAGTCATTTGAAGCTCTGGTAAGATTGGCTACGGGGTTGGAGAATGATGGTTGTCAGAATCCGAAGTCATTTGGAAATCGACCTCCGCAGAAGGGTTATTCCGGACAGAAACCAGGGTACCCTCAGGGACAGAAAAGGACCTGGGATGGAGGGAAGAAACCTCAATAGACACAAGCAGTACAGCAGTATCCACCTCGAGCAACAGGAGGGAACAACAACAACAACAACAACTGCTTCAATTGTGGTAATCCCGGTCACCGAGCTAAAGATTGCAGGGCACCTAGGCGTGCTGATCGTCCGGGAGTTATGTGTTATAATTGTGGCATGCCAGGTCACATAAGTCCGGAATGCAAGGCTCCTAGGAGAGGTAACTATGGTCAGCAAGGACAGGCCCGCCTGAATGCTGTTATTCCCGAGGCTGCTGGCTATGAGGAGACAGGGTATGAAGGAGGTGCTTATGAGGAAGAACCGCCTGAGCAACGAGCAGTGGAAGGTACTCTAACCTTGTTTAACTCTCATGTTAAAGTTTTATTTGACACGGGTGCTACACATTCCTTTATATCTGTTAAGATTGTTCGGAAGTTGGGTTTAGTACCGCAACGTTTAGAGGAAGCTTTGAGTGCTGTCTCACCCTTAGGGACCACAGTCAAGTTATTACATGTATGTAAGGATTGTCCTCTACGGATTGGAGACCATGAACTTTTTGGCGAGATTGGTGGTTCTGTCGATGAAGGAGCTCGATATAATCCTGGGAATGGATTGGCTCGAGGAGAATCATGCGAAGTTGGATTGTACAAGGAAGAGGATCACATTTGCGGACAATGGGAATCGACCCTTTGATTTCCAATGTAACCCTTCAGGTGATATGTTCCTCACCAGATGCCTAGCAAACATTGAGGTTGTCGGTGCAGAGGTGACAGTATCATCAATCCCGGTGATCAAGGAATTTGAAGAAGTATTCCGAGATATTTCAGGATTACCGCCGGAAAGGGACATAGAATTCTGTGTGGAATTGGTGCCAGGTACTCGACCTATAACCAAGGTTCCCTACAGGATGGCCCCTACTGAGTTGTTAGAGCTGAAGGAACAAGTTCAAGAACTTGAGAAGTTGGGTTTTGTTCGTCCAAGTACTTCACCCTGGGGAGCACCAGTGTTGTTTGTGAAGAAGAAGGATGGGACGATGCGGTTGTGTATTGACTACCGAGAACTGAATAAGGTTACTATCAAGAATAAGTATCCTTTACCTCGGATAGACGATCTGTTTGATCAGTTGCAAGGAGCCACGACCTTTTCTAAGATTGATCTACGGTCAGGGTATCACCAGTTGAGGGTACGGAAGGAGGACATACCTAAGACTACTTTCAGGACGAGATACGGACACTATGAGTTCTTAGTGATGCCGTTTGGGATGACGAATGCTCCGGCTGTGTTTATGGACTTGATGAACAGAGTATTCAAGCCCTATTTGGATCAATTCGTTTTTGTCTTTATTGATGATATTTTGATCTATTCCAAGTCAGAGGAAGAGCACGAACAACATCTAAGGATCGCGTTGCAGACTCTCAAAGATCACCGCTTATATGCTAAATTCAGCAAGTGTGAATTCTGGCTTCAGGAAGTTAAGTTCCTCGGACATGTGATCTCACAATAAGGAATCGCAGTTGACTCATCAAAAACCGATGCAGTGGCGAATTGGACTCGGCCGACCAATGCTACAGAAGTCAGAAGTTTTCTGGGACTAGCTGGTTACTATCGGAGATTTGTAGAGGGTTTCTCAAAGATAGCAGCCCCGTTAACTGGGTTGACTAAGAAAGACTTGAAGTTTGAATGGACTGATAAGCATGAACGCGCTTTTCTGGAATTGAAAGAGAGATTGACAACAGCGCCAGTACTTGCGATACCAAAGGATGGTGAGAAGTTCACTATTTTTAGTGACGCCTCGTATCAAGGATTGGGTTGTGTCCTTATGCAAGACAGAAAGGTCATAGCCTATGGTTCACGACAGTTGAAGCCGAATGAATTGAACTACCCAACTCATGATTTGGAACTGGCAGCAGTCGTGTTCGCACTTAAGATCTGGAGACATTACCTCTATGGGGAGAAGTTTGATTTATTCTCAGACCACAAGAGCCTTAAGTATTTGTTTACTCAGAAGGAGTTGAACATGAGGCAACGTCGGTGGATGGAACTGGTCAAGGACTACGACTTTACATTAGAGTACCACCCTGGTAAGGCTAACGTAGTCGCTGACGCCCTAAGTCGGAAACCTCGAGGAACGATTGCTTTATTGATGATGAGGGAATGGAAAGCTTTAGAGGCCATCGCAGAATTTGATATGCAGATTTTAGAGGGAAGTGTCGGGCAGCACTTTGGATGCCTCGTAGTACAACCAACACTTGTGAGTCGAATCATCGAAGCCCAGAAGAAAGATGAGAAGTTTCAAGCATGGTTCGCCAAGATGTTAGAGAAGGACCCGACATAATGGAAGGTTGGGGCCGATGGAGGGTACAGATGTCAAGATAGATTGTGTGTGCCAGATTCAGGAGATTTGAGAAAGGATATTCTCGAAGAAGCACATAAATCAAGACTGACAGTACACCCAGGAGGAACAAAAATGTATAAAGATTTAAAGAGAAACTTCTGGTGGGAAGGGATGAAACGAGAAGTAGCCGAGTTTGTGTCTAAATGTTTGACTTGTCAACAAGTGAAGGCCGAACATCAGAGACCCTCAGGATTGTTGCAACCCTTACCTGTTCCAGGATGGAATTGGGAACACATAACTATGGATTTCGTGGTTGGATTACCCTGGTCACAACAGAATCATGACGCGATTTGGGTAATTGTGGATCGTCTGACGAAGTCCGCATACTTTATCGCGTACAATATGACTTACCCAGTAGAAAGGATGAGTCGAATGTATCTTCAGCAAGTGGTGCGACTGCACGGTGCGCCTGTGTCGATTGTATCAGACCGCGATGCACGTTTTACCTCGGGATTTTGGGAAAGTTTACAGAAGGCTATGGGAACTTCGCTCAAGATGAGTACTGCTTTCCATCCTCAGACCGATGGACACACCGAGCGTGTTAATCAAATTATGGAAGATATGCTCAGAGCTTGTGCAATCGACTTTGAAGAGTCTTGGGAGACGCACTTGCCGTTAGTTGAATTTGCGTATAACAACAGTTATCACTCGAGTATTGGGATGGCACCGTTTGAAGCTTTGTACGGTCGGCCATGTCGATCTCCATTGTGTTGGGCTGAAGTGGGAGACACGGAACTTTTGGGACCAGATTTGGTGAGAGAGACCAATGAGAAGATCTCACTGGTCAAGGAAAGGATGAAAACTGCACAGAGTAGACACAAGAGTTATGTGGATCGGCGACGAAAGGATTTGGAGTTCAGTGTAGGAGATCACGTACTCCTTAAGGTTTCACCTATTCGGGGAGTAGTACGTTTTGGTCAGAAAAGAGGAAAGTTGGCACCTCGTTTCATCGAACCATTCGAGATTTTGGAGCGTGTTGGGAAAGTGGCTTATCGACTCGCGTTGCCACCAAAGATGTCTGGTGTTCATAATGTATTCCATGTCAGTATGTTAAGGAAATACATACGGGATCCTTCACATGTGGTTAATTTTGATGATATTGAGACAAGTCAGAGTGTTGTCTACAAGGATAGACCTGTGAGGATTCTTGACCAGAGTATCAAGAGGTTGAGAAGAAGAGACGTTCCTTTAGTTAAGGTTCAGTGGAGGCATCATGACGAGGGAGAAGCGTCGTGGGAGTTAGAGTCAGACATGAGGACTAGATACCCCGAGTTGTTTCAGGATTAGTTAGCTCAGATTTCGGGGCGAAATCTCTGTTAAGGTGGGTAGAGTGTAACACCCTGTAATTTCTTTTTTTTTTTTTGTTAATAAATGAATATTTTCATTTTATTTCTATTTATAATATTTTGTTTGGGGTCAAACCGTAATTTTCTTAAATTTGGAAATACTTTCTATGGTTTTAAAATCAATATCTATACTTTTGTACAACCCAGAATTTAATTCCTAGTCTAATAAGATTTTCTGTATTGTTATACTTCAACCGTAAATACCAGTTTTGATTTTAATCTGCGTTTTTATCGCGTCTTGGGTGTGGGAGCACGTGAGCTCAACCACACCGAGCAAAATCCGCCCATTGCTTGGAGGCTACCCAATTGTGTTTATATATATGAGTGTATATCTCTCATTCTCTCCCTAACTCTCACAGTCTCTCAATCCCCCTCAAACTCTCTCAATTCTCTCTATCACTCTCTTGCTCTCTCAAGATCACACACACACACACACATATAGATTATATACTATATACATACACACATACATAGATATATAGCTATATATATCTCAAGCTCAAGAGGAAGAACGGAGGAAGAAATTATTGGATGACGGAATTAACGGCGGAAGTTCTCGGCTTTTAATTTTCTGTATAATCGCCTCTGTGAGTAATTTAAACTCACTCGCCATGTTTATATATGTATAATTCAGTATATATGTGTGTGTATAGGTGTATATATGTGAATCACCATTGAAGCTTTAAAATTGGAGTTTTGTCAAAACTCAACCAAATTCAATTCCGTGAATTGATTATGGAAGATCTTAGTCTCAATAAGCTGCGGTTCAAATCCTACACAGTAATTCATCCGTATCGCGACGTACGGTTGATTTAAAGTTTTGACACCCTCACTTTAATCGCGAATATTTAGAGATATAATCCGTATTAGTTAAAATTGATCGCGTATTCTTAATCTACGCGGAAAACCGAAGAGATCCATATATTGCACGACATGTTTGAGACAGAATCTGAAAATGGGTAAATTTCAGTTTAAAACCAGAAACAGGGGAAAAACGAAGAAGATGACATTCTGCAAGAACTCGCGCGCGCGACCCGCTCGCGCGAGGCTCGCTCGCGCGGACCATCCCCCCCTTCGCGCGCGCGATCCGCTCGCGCGACCTGGCAGTTTGAGCAGTTTCTGTATTTTCTTATTAGGGACTGTTTGGAAAATGTTTTAAAAGTTTTTAAAGAACTGTTTGGCAAATGTATTGTTCTAAAGGCTTATGTTTTAAGAATTGTACGAACAAGAACAACTAGGACCGAAATTTATGATCGTACAATTATCCGGCTTTGTGATTAATTAATGGTGTTATTTATGAAACATTGACATACATATTAGGGTTGAGGTTGTGTCAACATGCATGTGTGTGATAAAGCGTGAAAAGAGTAAAGGGTGGCGGTCTGGTGTGCGACCTCAATATCGATCGGATATTATTCCTGGTATTGGAGGCGACAGTGTTGTTTACGACTTAGATATCGACCGGATATTATTCCTGGTATCTGAAGTAATAGTTTGGTGTGCTGTTTCGGATATTGATCGGATAGTATTCCTGATATCCGAAGCGATGGTGATAGTGTTGTGTACGGCTTAGATATCGATCGGATATTATTCCTGGTATCTAAGGCGCTTGTTTCGGATATCGATCGGATAGTATTCCTGGTATCCGAAATGATGGTATTGAGTGTGGCTTAGATATCGATCGGATATTATTCCTGGTATCTGAAGCAATAGTTTGGTGTGCTGTTTTAGATATCGATCGGATAGTATTCCTGGTATCTGAGATAATGGTTTGGTTGTGTTGAGTCTTGTTGAGAGAAAAGAGTCAGAAAGATGAGATATTACATTGTTCATGCACGGTCGCATACTGATTGCTTACTATATTTTCCCATGGCTTATGTTGGAATTGGAACCTTGAATCTATTGATTTTAAAGTTAAATTGCACCGTTGTTTATATGCTTATATATACATTGCGAGCACTTGTTTATTTTGCTCACCAGCTTTCATAAGCTGACGGCGTTGATGCGTCCTGGACTGTATGTCCAGATTTTCAGGGTCAGGAGCAGCCAGGGTATTTTGACTATGCTACATAAAGTCAGGAGACTTTCCAGGAGGCTGCTTTATATTTCCTATGTCTTTTAATTTGGGTTTGTAATAAACTAGCTTTAGACATTTGAATAAGGGCGTTTTGTGCCTAAGACATAGACTTATGTAATAGTTTAGTAAGTTTTAAATTTCGGAGCTTATGTTTATTAGTATCCTTTCTTTTAGAAATGTTGTTAAGTTATTTGATTGCAGGGACAATTGGTCATACTCACTTGTCACGACCTACGAGTCCATAAAGGAAATTAAATGCTTTCCTGAATTATGCTACGTCGGGGCGTGACAACATGCATGTCAAATCTTCAAATCTGGGAAGCAGAAACTTCCAGCAGAATGTAGTTTAGAAAAATGAACATTTTGAGCAGTTCAAAAATGGGAATGAGGCTAGGTTTTTTTGTGGTGAAATCTAACTCATTTATCTACAAATAACTCTTCTATAGCTCAATCTAAAAATCAATCCTTCATAGGTGAAATGTACGTACAACGCAATACTATAAATCTGAGAAGCAGAAACTTCCAACAGAGTGTAGTTTAGTAAAATGAATATTTTGAGCAGTTCAAAAATGGGAATGAGGCTAAGTTTTTTTTTTTGGTGAAATCTAACTCATTTATCTACAAATAACTCTTCTATAGCTCAGTCTAAAAATCAGTCCTTCATAGGTGAAATGTACGTACAAAGTAGTGCTAAAAATCTAGGACAGAGCAGTCCAAAAATTAAAAAATGTCTAAGTAAAATAAATATTTTGAGCAGCTCAAAAATGTAATTGAAGCTAGATTTTTTTACATGAAGATAATCCTATTATCTACAATGTTCTAGTTTTGAGTATGACCTACAAAGCAATATATCATGCCCAAATAAATCATATTAATTGTGTCAACACAGTGAAAATATATCCTGGCAGATTGTACAACTTTTTGTATGATGTTTGTTTATGCATGGTGTTGATTGATGATGGTAGTTTTCTGGTATGAATATTTTGCGCTATGGTAGTGCTATCGCGTAGATGAATAAGTTAAGGATTTCATCTATATGTTATTGGTATTAAATCCACGAGCTACACGCTAGTTTTCCATTGTTATGAATATAGTACGATGACAATTGAGAGTTTATAACCAATTAAGCTATAAGTAGGTTGTATGGAATGATTATTGCATTGATAGTGATTGGAAAAGTTTCCATCGTAAGTATATTGAGGGGTAAAATAGAAGTTCAGATGTATAGTGGAATCTTGACGGTTACAATTGGAAGTCATTTCGTGAACCAAACTCCTTAATAAGTGACGCGTGCGTGATCAGGTATACATGAGTATCAGCTGTGTAATGTCGGGAGCAGCTTATGCAAAGATTAAGTGTTGACTAGTTAAACAAGGCCACAGAGGTCGGGATAGTGAGAAAAAGGTTATGGTTGTGGGGTTATGAAAGTTGTGTATCCTTTCGGTTCTTCGTGACGAAGTGATGGTTATTGTGTATCCTTTCGATTCTTTGTGACAAAAGGGATACGGTGATTACTTCGGTTCTTCATGACGAAGTAATGGTTATTGTGTATCCTTTCGGTTCTTCGTGACGAAAGGGATACGGTGATTACTTCGGTTCTTCGTGACGAAGTGATGGTTTTAGTGTATCCTTTCTGTTTTTCATGACGAAAGGGATACAGTGATTACTTCGGTTCTTTGTGATCAAGTGATGGTTATTGTGTATACTTTCGGTTCTTCGTGACGAAAGAGATACGGTGATTACTTCGGTTCTTCGTGACGAAGTGATGGTTATTGTGTATCCTTTCGATTCTTCGTGACGAAAGGGATACAGTGATTACTTCGGTTCTTCATGACGAAGTGATGGTTATTGTGTATCCTTTCCATTCTTCATGACGAAAGGGATACAATGATTAATTTGATTCTTTGTGACGAAGTGATGGTTATTGTGTATCCTTTCGGTTCTTTGTGACGAAGTGATGGTTATTGTGTATTCTTTCGGTTTTTCATGACGAAAGGGATACTTTGATTACTTTAGTTCTTCATGACGAAGTAATGGTTATTGTGTATCCTTTCGATTCTTTGTGGCGAAAGGGATACGGTGATTACTTCAGTTCTTCGTGATGAAGTGATGGCTATTGTGTATCCTTTCGGTTCTTTGTGACGAAAGGGATATAGTGATTACTTCGGTTCTTCGTGACGAAGTGATGGTTATTGTGTATCCTTTCGGTTCTTTGTGATGAAAGGGATATAGTGATTAGTTTAGTTCTTCGTGACAGAGTGATGGTTATTGTGTATCATTTTGGTTCTTTATAACGAAAGGGATACGGTGATTACTTCAGTTCTTCGTGACGAAGTGATGGTTATTGTTTATCCTTTCGGTTCTTCATGACAAAAGGGATATGGTGATTACTTCTGTTCTTCATGATGAAGTAATGGTTATTGTGTATCTTTTCGGTTCTTTGTGACAAAAGGGATACGGTGATTACTTCGGTTCTTCGTGACGGACTAATGGTTATTGTGTATCCTTTCGGTTCTTCGTGACGAAAGGGATACAGTGATTACTTCGGTTCTTCGTAACGGAGTGATGGTTATTGTGTATCCTTTCGGTTCTTTGTGATGAAAGGGATACGGTCATTACTTTGGTTCTTCGTGACGAAGTGATGGTTATTGTGTATCCCTTTGGTTCTTCGTGACGAAAGGGATACGGTGATTACTTTCGTTCTTCATGATGAGGTGGTTGGTGAAAAATGTTTGTTTGATGAAAGATGGTTTGGTTAGTACAAGATGGTATTGTGAAGGTTTGGGGGAAAACACTCCGGTTCTTCGTGACGAAGTGAAGGTTAGAAATGGTTTGGTTAATGAGAGATGGTATGGTTAATGCGAGGTGGTTCAATTATGAAAGATGGTTTTGGTTAGTATGGTGCCAACTTTCTGGTGGTGTTGTTCAGAGTTGGGACTTCGTGTCAGGCTCTGTCAATGGACTATGATAATGTTTTGGGTTGTTGAAGCGAGTTGTATCGATTGTTCGTTTTCTCTTCGAATACTTGTATAGGCACATTAGTGGTTATAGTTCGATGGTGAGAACGTGGGAGAACTTTAAAAGACGCAATAGAAGTAGTAAATATATTTCTTGTTGTGTGTGA
The DNA here is from genome assembly GCA_033977485.1 of Hydrangea macrophylla. Taxonomy (NCBI): domain Eukaryota; kingdom Viridiplantae; phylum Streptophyta; class Magnoliopsida; order Cornales; family Hydrangeaceae; genus Hydrangea; species Hydrangea macrophylla. Next base: position 144,365,054 of record CM066991.1, read on the forward strand.
CTGTATAAGTTCCATTTGACAATGAGACAGAATTCATCAAGGAGGACTATGGCTACGCTAGTTAGAGAGAAGACTAGTATTTGTATCTTGTAAATGTTTTTGGTTGTAACCTCTAGCACAGAACTTCATCTATCTTTTGTAATAGTTCTGTAAGGCCCTAGAGCCATAAGACTCTGATGTATCTACCATGGTGTAATAGCTAACTAGTATTGTGGCCTCTCATTGTAATATATGCATGTAAGCTGATGTTGGTTTTTATCCTTTTGGTTACGTTGATTATTATTAGTATTTAGTCATGGACAATTCGGTGAATGCAACCAGTCACGTGCCTCAGGGTCCAAGATGAAAATTTTAAATTTTTCTCTTTTTTGGCTATGGCGGGGCGTGACACAATATTCAACAGTGTAAAATTTTACATTGGTATATCAACATAAAAAGTGCTCGCAGAAATAGGTATAATATCAAACAGAAAGTATTCATATAACCTCAATCCATTACATAGTTACAGAAAATCTATACATTTAATATCATTCTAATTTGTCCACCTAAAATTGTGGGATTTAAATATCTCCATGTACCACATAGGCAAAATCAAAGGGATATTGTTGTAACAGATTGATTCCATAAAAATCCATATATACGTATGTGTATATATATGTCCAGCTATTTGTAGGCTTGAAGGGTAAAATGGTCAATAGATTTACTCGAATTGGGGATTGTGGACTAATTGCTACAAACATTCACCAAACTAGGACCTATTGATATGAACATATAATTGAAGGGTCATTCCAAAATAGTTAGGTAGAATAGGACTTTTCACTAGATTTATCTTCTTCTTCTTTTTTTTTTCTTTTTTTTTTTTTTATGAAAATACATGATTTTCATTTAATCCAAAAAAAAAATTAAACTTCATATAAAAGGAAATAGAATCAAGGAGAGGAAGTTTAGGATTGACCAATAATGTAAACATTATATACTTGATTTTCATTTGATCAAAAATAAATTAAACTTCATATGAAAAGGAAATAGAATCAAGAAGAGGAAGTTTAGGATTGACTGATATCTGTTGCTTGAAATTATCTATTATATATATACATATTGGAAATTCATAAAATTTGACATGTGGCGGAACCTAAGGATTTTGTTTTCAAATATATATAGATATTATATTGTAGATCAAATATGACTTAGACACAATTTTGTCAGAGAACTAATTTAATTCAATCATTAAAAAAAATTAAACCATTGTATGTGCGCCATTGTGTGTGTGAGCATCAAGAGGTAATCTGTGTGCGTGTATGTGTGTGTGTATGAAATTGTGTGTATGAGATAGCGTATGTATGAGAGAAAACGTGTGTGGGTGCATGTAATTAAGGGTGCGTGAAACAGTGTGTATGTATGACCGTGTGTGGGTAATGGTCAATAGTGTTTGTGAAATCTTGCATTGTGATTGGATGTATAATGTTATGATTGTTTTATCAATGACATTTTAGACTTTTAGTGACTAATAATCTCATTTTTAAGATATTGATGGCCGTATTATATTTTTGGTTAATGGTCAACAGTTTACATGGTTCCACACTAAAGAAGTATAGACTAAATCCCAGTCAATTTATTAGGAAAGTGACTCAAATGGTAATTTGAGCATATGAATTTCCTTCCTCGGCAATTTTGACTTGGGTGATGACTTTGGATGCATTTAATATTAATTGTATGTTTATTATTTTTCATAAATTTACTTTGGAATTAAATTTTAAAAATTTAGAAAACATAAAATTCAGACTACATAAAATATAGAAATTGGTAAAATTGTGGTTTATTATTTCCTGACTGAACATTTTTTTAAATTTACTTTAAACATTTTATTTTTGGAAATTAAAATTTTCCTTTAAACATTGTAGATGTGTTTTTATAGTTTCCTTAAGGAGTGTTCATTAAATTTAATTGTAATCCATGCCACAATTTAATTATAAACTCGTGAACAATCATGTCTCATATATTTAATTTTCCTTTATGTAGCATATGCTATGTGATAAATTTTTTTTTTTTACAATTCCTAGAGGTATTAGTAGACTAACACATGCAATTCCAATTCCAAGAGAAATTTGAAGATTGGCAATAAGTATCTAAGCTGGAAGTGGGGATTGTGGCAATATTTCAGTTGAGTCTAATTGTTTTTTGTACAAAATAAGTTGAAGTGCATTGATATGGTCAACTAGCCTACCTATAACTAAATAGCTCCTAATTAAGCCCAACCCTAACCCAAATCATCCTTAATTTCTAACACTAATCTTAAACTAGTAAACCGTTACCCAATTTTAGTGAATTTTTTAAAATCTTATGTGGAAAAACTTCTTTTTGGCTTAAGTTAGTTTGGCTTAGTGACTTTTTGGTTTAGTGTTTTATCGTAGTTTATCGGGAATTACTGTTGAATATAGGGGTGTACGTCATTCGGATGGAACGGATCAGAACTTGGTGTTTCGAAAAATATTCCAAAATTTTTCGAATGTAGAAATCAATTCCTATTCCAAAATTTTGAAAATTCCAAATTCATTCCCAATACCAAATTTTCGGAAATTCCAGAATTTTCGGAAATGTTTCGGAAGCGGCATTTTTTTTTTGGATATTTTTGGAATTTTTTGGTATTTTCACTAAATGCAACCATTCACTACACAAATCCACAAAATCCAAAGAGATTGACCTACAGATTCAACAAAATCCATAAACATATCTCACACAGATTGAACAAAGAATACCAATTTTTCACAAAATCTAAACAAATCTCACACAGATCTGAACAAAGAATACAAATTCATACGTATTTGACTAAAAAAATGTGTGTATATACATATCTAATATATTAGAAGAAAATTCAGAAATTATCGAAAAACGTGATTACAAAATAATTTTAGAATTTTCAAAATTTTCGAAAATCCTAAAACAATTCTGATTCCATTCCAAAATTTTTGGAATTTTTGAAAATCGGAATTTCGGAATTCAGAATTCAATTTTAGCTTACAAAATCGGAATTTTTAAAATCGGAATCGGAAGGAATTGGACGGCATCGAAATTTTCATTCCGAATGACACCCCTAGTCAAAGACATGTCGAATCCTCTATGGGTTGAAAGCATTCATGGTTAGAAATTGGATCATGAGGGTCCTAAATTAAGGTCTCCAAAGTATAGTTCAAGAAACACAAAAAATTAGTCCAATTTTTTGTCATCTCTAACAGTGAACAGTAAACACCCCCCCCCCCCCCCCCCCCCCCCCCCCCCCCCCTCCCCCGCACAAAAAAAAAATAATAATAATAATAAAATTGAACAATCACATAATGTGAACCTTTGTACTTTGTTTGGTATGTGAGCCTTTTTATTTTATTTGGCCTCTGAGCATCGATGTTTATTGGATCATGTTCTTCTTTCTTTGTTGTTAAAACATCACAGACTCAAACTTTACATCATATTTCAATCGTATTAAGTGTCGAAGGCAAGTTTATTTAGATATGATTGCGACACTCACACTAGGTAATTGTGCGATAGTGCATTTAGGCACGGACAATTACTAGTATATGGAGTATGAATTATAGATATACTAGTTATAACCCGTGCCCGAAGGAACAAAGTGAAAGAAAAAAAAAAGAGGCTTTTTCTAAGCTTTTGGAAAGAAACAGAAAAGGAAAGCAAAACATTTGTGATTATTTAGCCCATATTTGGGAAGCAGCGTTAATCATTTCACTAATTGGCCCTATGGACTACTGATTCGAGGTGAAAAGTGCATAATCATAGCATATTATATGGTCTTTTATGCATACTTTTATCCCCAAAGTCCCTACATTTAGGTGCATTCTAATAACAATGTTCTTTTTATTGTGTTAATGCTAAACCATATGTTTATGCATTGTTTTATAGGTATTAGAATGCAAAACAATGAAGTGAAGCTAAAGAAAAGTGATTCTGGTGAAGAGAACAACAGAAGCAGCTGAGAAAACGCCAATTTTGACAATGAAGACATCAGATTTAGAAGATTTTCCCAGAGATATGAAATGTAGATCTTTGAGTTACGGTCGCGTGGCTGCAAACGGAAGGTCAATTCGAGGTCCGAGTGAAAAGTTATGGCCATTCTCCCATCAGTGCGCAGAGTTGTCAAAATCAGGGAGTTCAAGCCCTTGAAGAGAGTTCAAGCTCTTGAGACTTCGATCGTTCGAGCTAAGCTCTATTTTCTTCCAAAAGTTGCGTACAGTCTGCGGGAACCCTATAAATAAGCTGCTATGACACCAAACGAGGAGAGGACGCTCCAGAACGCAAAAAAAAAAAATAGCAGTTTTAGGGTAGTTTTAGGGTTAGATTAGGAGTAAATTAGGTTAGATTCTTATTTTTCTTCCTCTTTTTCATTATTATATTGAAGATTATTGAAGATTCAAGTTATTCACAAGTTATTATCAGATTATTCCAGGTTTTACTTTATCTTTTCTTTATTTCATTGTTTATGAATCTAGTAGTTATGATTGTTATGTTTTACTGTTTCTGCACTAGTTTATTTATGTTACCGTAGTTTAGACGTTGGGAATATATGATGAATCATTGATTCCCAGCCTCTACCAAGCAATATTTAGAAACCTGGGCTCGATCGATCGAAGGTATTTCGATCGATCGAACTAGAGCCATAGTCAAGCGATCGAAGACATTTCGATCGATTGAAGGATGACGTTGTCCGATCGATCGAGAGTGCTTCGATCGATCGAACATGTTAAATCCTGAGATGATTCTTTTAAGTATTCCATGACTTTTTGTTTTAGAAATCTGTCATCAAATTGTCCCTATAAGCTCAGTTTGTCACAACAGTTTTTAGAACTTAAAGCCTTAAGGCTATTTTCTTCAATGACTCTTGAAAACCACTTTGAATAATAACACCATTTAGAGTGCAAGTAATAACCATTGTTTTAAACCGTCTTCTAAGTATTTTAAATCACTTGTGATGATATAGTCCCGGTCATGAAAGGGCTATTGATTCTATATCTTTAGAAAAATACGGAATACTGAAGAGGAATGAACTCCATAGAACATTAATGAGTATGCATGGTAGATGGTTAGGATCAATGTGGATTCTCGTATTTCCAACACCTTTAATTTATTTTTTTAATTAGTTATGTTTTTATATGCTTAGTTTATTATTTAGTTTAATTAAATTAAGTAGGATTCATTAGAACCTCCAATCCTTCATTTTTATTTTCTTTTCTTTAGGTTGTAACTTAGTATATTTTCTTCATATTCCTTCCCTGTGGGATCAACCTGGACTTCCAGTACTGTATTACTTGCACGATCACCTACACTTCGGTGTTGCACAAGAGCGCACAACTTTTTAGTCGTATCAAGTTTTTGGCGCCATTTCCGGGGAAGGCAACTAGGTTAGGATTTTACTAAGTTATTTCCAATTTTCTTACTTTTCAAAAAAAAAAAAAAAAAACTTTGGACTTTTTCTCTCATAAGTAAAAAATTAAATAAATACAAATTCTTTTGTTTATAAATTTTGGGTGAACATGTCTTCTTCATATTACTCTCCATACAACACAAACAACACAAATAGGTACACAGTAGGAAATCAAAAATAGTTATTCCCCAAGTTGGCAAGCACCCACATATGACGCGCATTATCAACCCGAGTGCTACCAATTGCCACAATGGGAAAACAATAATAGTAGTCCCCCGTATTATCAAACGTATCAAGAACCTCCACATGAAGAGTTCTATCAACCGCAATGGGGATATAACCAAAATAATAATGTAGGATATAGTAGTAGTTCCCACGATTATCAAACGCACCAAGACTTTCTGTAACACCCGTACCCGGAAAAGAAGATTAATGTGATAATAATATGTGTTAATTAAAGATAATTAATGCATGAGATGAATTAAGGTGGGGTTATGAACCCACATGTGAAAAGGTGTTCAAATGCGGACACAGATGAAAGTCCTGTGAAAGGCAGGACTGGTATAAAAGTGGGGCCCAACGAGGGTCTAATTAAAATAATTTGCATTTCGATGTCATTATGTGCTTATATGATTACTTGTTTAAATGCTTATTGATATTATTATGTCTTATGATAGGAAAGGGGACCAATTTGGGTACCCATGTGAGGGCGTATTTGAATAAAATTAATAATTGGTAGGTTTAATAGCAACCTCATGAATTATGTGGGACCACATTTGGGACCCACGCGGGACTTAGATTAAATCCTTTTAGAAAAGATGGGTAGTTAACGTAATTAACCTGAGGGCTTCATAATAAAACTTATAGAAAGTTGGGGGAGGTAAGTAGGAATAAAGGAAAAAGGGGACAACACATATGCATGTCTTGCATATGTGTCTCATAAGTGTTAATGAGCTGGGAATCTCCAGAAATTCAAGAGAACGAAGAGCTCGAGTCGGCGACGGAAATTCTCGACGACGTTTCTTGCCGTTTCTTCGCCGTCCGGCGTCGGATTCACGAACCGAGACCGGATTTGGACTCGTGGAGGTAAGAGGATCACATGCACGTCCTTTATTTTCATTTCCGGCAACGTTTTTACGGCGGCCGTTCTTAATAAACGATGTTCTTGGTACCAAACTTGTGTAGGATTATCACTAACTAGAAATTGAGCTAAACTTGGGAAGGAATTAGGGGATTCTAAGCTTAGTTGCGTATAAATCAAAGAGGTGAGTGCTCTAATCCCAAAATTGGGTGTTTAGATATGTTTGTGTAATAATTGTTGGCTTAGAATGCTTAATTCATGTTTATGTTTATATGTGTTGTTGAAATTGGGTAAAAAGCATGTCAAAGTTATGAAATTGCTATGCTTATATGCCTATATGTTAAGTTGCTTAAATGCTTATGTGGATCAAAGGGAAGTCAAGTAGTGAGCACCATTTATAGGTCCCATATGTAAGGGATAGGAAGTCCTCAATGAGTAGGACGTGGTGACGACCACAATGAAATGCCGGTGACGCCTTCGGGGTCACAAGAGAGTGTGTGTTGCGCTATATGCGCCAAAAGTGAGAAAGATCCGGGGTGAGAAGGACCCGGGGGTGGTGGCTGGAATGACTTGACTTTCCGGAGATCAATTTGTAGTCATTTATAATGATTGTTGCATTTACATACTTTGCATTCCAATGGCATGATTAGTTCCCTCACTAAGCGAAAGCTTAAACGAATATATATTTTCTGTTGTGGTTATTGAATAACCATCGCAGGTACCAAGCGAGACGAGGAGAGGATATGATCCACGCGACGGGTTTGGGTGTGGGAGTAGCAAGTTGTGTTGATATGTGCATATGTATGGATGTTTTGAAGTTAAGTTGTAGCTCTATGTTTTAAAAGTGTAAACAACTTGTGTTTTGGAAATGTTGGGGACAACTTGTGTTTTGGGAATCCTTGTAATATGTCAAGTTCACATATAGTATGATTGTGCCCAATGTTGTAAGTTGAACTTGTAAGTCACATGTTATGTATATTGGGAAGGAACTTGGAGTAGTAGGTAACTTTGGTGGTAGATTACACTTAATTTCCTTTTGGTTAAGAAGTTATGCAAGTTTTGAGTTAAGTTGTGGATTTTGATGTAAGTTCATGATCCTAAGGAAGAATTTGTGTGTTTGATTGTCAATCCATGCTTTAGAGATGTTGTGTTAATGTTAGAAACATTTGAAAATGCTTTGAGAATGAGTTTTAAGGGTTTCACAAAGTTTTGGGAAGTTTGGAACAAGTTTGGACTTGAAAAATGATGTTTTTAAGCAGTAGGGAACTGTTCTGTACAAGCCGGATCGATCCGGCCTTTCCGCGGATCGATCCACCCCTTTTCGGGGACATTCTGCTAGAAATTTCCAGATATGGATCGATCCGCCCTTTTCGCGGATCGATCCGCCCCTATGAAAACTGACTGTCAGCTTTTACGGAAACAAGCATAACTCTCTCTACAAAACTCGGATTCGCGCACCGTTTTTTGCGTTGGAACCGGGACTCAAAGACCTATCTTTTGGTGTAAAATTTGCTATACCTTATTAATGACCATTTTACCCTTGGGTCTGATTTGTGTCAAGAAAACTCTTTTATGGAGTCTAAAACATGTTTTTCTTCATGATTAGTGTATAGTTTGGTGTGTGGGCTTTGTTACACGTGTCCTAATCCGCCTGGGGCGGGTTGGGGTGTGACAATTTTTGGTATCAGAGCTATAGGTTAGAGCCTTTGGGGACGAGTGACGATTACGACGCGTAATAAGCATAAAGGATTAAAAGATGTGTAGTTCATGCATTCACGTTTACTTAGCATGTTGAATGATGTTGAGCATGCATTGAAAAGTATAAAAGTAACGTGTATATGAATATGTATTGTGAATGCCAGAGAGAAAATGTCTGGTGAAAGATCGACACCGCCTACGCAAATGGAAAGAATGGAAAGAGTTGTAGCCGGATTAGTACAAGTTGTTGAAACTCATACAATAGAGGGAAGACGTGAACAACCGAATCCTAATCCGAGGGAGGAGGTGACCACTGTTTCACAATTTTACAAGCAGAAACCGACACTATTTCGAGGAGAGACTGATCCAATGAGAGCTGACTTTTGGTTGTCCGACATGGAAAGGATATTCCGGGTTCTTCCGTGTTCCGAGGGTCAACAGGTTCTATTTGCCGCTGATACTTTAAAAGAAGAAGCGCAATACTGGTGGCGTACAAAATTGGGACTCGAAAGGCCGAACACTTGGGGGGAGTTCGTAATACTCTTCAAGAAGCAGTACTTTCCAAAATCTTTTGAAGATTTGAAAGCTCAAGAGTTCATGGAATTGAAACAAGGGGGAATGACAGTTCGGGAGTACTCCGCCAAATTCACAAGTTTGGCACGATTTGCTGAAAATATAGTACCGAATGAAGGGGATCGAACTAGAAAATTTGTGACGGGGCTGAGGGATGAGATTCGACGCCAAGTATCAGTGCAACGGTTGGATAGAGTTGCAGAGGCATTGGATGTGGCTTCAATCGCTGAAAGGGATATGGGGTATCAACAAAGTTCGCAAGCACCAACAACTCAACAATACAAAAGGCCGAGTTCAAGTCAATATAGCGGTCAAGGGAGTTCAAAGCGACAGAGTTTTGGGGGTTCTTCGGGTGGTGGAGGTAACAAGCCACGATGTAACACATGCGGGAAATTTCATTGGGGTGTATGTAATCTACCGACAACGGTGTGTAATAATTGCCGACAAATGGGACATGTAGCAAAGAATTGTCCGGGAGTGAGGCCAAATACTTATACTCCGATGAGGCGTACCGACGATAGTGGGATGGTTTGCCATAACTGTGGGGAGCTTGGACATCGAATGCGCAATTGTCCTAAACCGAGGCAAGGAGGTTTTAGTGCAACCGCAAGTAGTGCACCAACACCGCGACCACCTCAACAACAACCACAAGGAAGGGAACAACGTCAGGGCCGTTATTTCCAGCTTAATCCAGGGGAGACTACCGTTGCTAACACAGTTGTGTTAGGTAAAGTTCTTATTTGCTCAACACCTGCTAATGTGTTAATGGATTCTGGTTCTACACACTCGTTTGTATCACACCAATTTGCTAGGCATATGAATGTACCCTTAGAACTTCTCGAATATGATTTGTCTGTTGATGTCCCATTGGGAAGATCTTTGGTGAGTTCGGGAGTTTATAGGAATTGTGAAGTTAAAATTAATGATGAAGTGTTAACAGCGAATCTAGTACCGTTAGTAATCCAACATTTTGATGTCATATTGGGGATGGATTGGTTGTCAGTTAATCACGCGGTTATTGATTGTGAAAATAAAAGGGTAGAATTTCAGACACCGACCCATAGAATCTTCTCTTTCCAAGGGGTAGGTGTTGTGTCACCACCCTATCTCGTATCCGCCATCAAAGCTTATCGTTTATTGAGGAAAGGGTGTAAAGGTTTCCTTTGTAGTGTATTGGATACCAGAAGTACGGAACTAAAATTGGAAGATATACCCGTAGTTAAAGAATTCTCTGATGTATTTCCAGACGATTTGCCGAGTGTGTTGATTGAGAGGGAGGTTGAATTTGGTATAGATGTAATACCGGGAACACAACCCATTTCACGGGCACCATATAGAATGGCTCCAGTAGAGTTGAAAGAGTTGAAAACTCAGTTACAAGAGTTGTTGGATAAGGGGTTCATTCGGCCAAGTGTATCACCCTGGGGTGCACCGGTTCTTTTTGTGAAAAAGAAAGATGGGACGATGCGGATGTGTATAGATTATCGTGAGATCAACAAAGTAACTATCAAAAACAAGTACCCATTGCCGCGAATCGACGATTTATTTGACCAGTTACAAGGAGCTCAAGTGTTTTCAAAGATCGATTTGAGGTCGGGGTATCATCAACTAAAGGTAAAAGCTGAGGATGTTGAGAAGACGGCCTTCAGAACTCGATACGGCCACTACGAGTTTCTTGTAATGCCATTTGGAGTAACCAATGCACCGGCTGCGTTCATGGACTTAATGAATAGGGTCTTTAAAACGTATCTTGATGAATTTGTTATTGTTTTTATTGATGATATTCTTATTTACTCAAAAAGTCTAGAAGAGCATGATAGGCATTTGAGATTGGCGTTGCAACGTCTTCGAGAAAAGCAATTGTTTGGAAAATTGAAGAAAAGTGAGTTTTGGTTGTCAAGTGTTACTTTTCTTGGCCATGTGATTTCTAAAGAAGGTGTGTCAGTCGATCCACAGAAAATAGAAGCCGTTATGAATTGGGCGAGACCAACCAACGTGTCAGAAATTCGTAGCTTTCTGGGATTGGCTGGATATTATAGAAGGTTTGTTCAGGATTTCTCGAAGATTGCTACTCCGATGACAACATTAATGAGAAAGGATATTCCGTTTGAATGGGGGAAAGAATGTGAGGAATGTTTTCAAACATTGAAGAGTAAGTTAACTTCTGCTCCAATACTTTCGATTCCGACAAGTACCGGGGGATTTAGTATTTACAGTGACGCTTCTCATCAAGGCTTGGGATGTGTTCTTATGCAAGGGGATAAAGTGATAGCATATGCTTCAAGGCAATTGAGGACTCATGAGAAGAATTATCCAACCCACGATTTGGAACTTGCTGCGGTAATTTTTGCTTTAAAAATTTGGCGACATTATTTATACGGGGAAACTTGTGAAATTTTCACTGACCATAAAAGCTTGAAGTACTTATTTACCCAGAGGGACTTAAACATGCGCCAACGAAGATGGTTGGAGTTAATGAAGGACTACGATCTGAAAATTCAATATCACCCAGGCAAGGCGAATGTAGTCGCCGATGCTTTGAGTCGAAAATTGCCAGAAAATTTGACATGTGTTTTGACAGCACAAGAAGGGTTAGTGAAAGAGTTTGAACGTTTGGAACTGGAAGTTATTCCTAGAATTGAATGTGGGTTAATGGCAGCAATTGTAGCACAACCTGATTTGATTGGAGAAATTAAAATGAATCAACTTCTAGACCCAACCTTAAAGAAAGTTGTAGATGAATTACCTGAGGGTAAGCGACCAGAGTTCAGTTTACATGATGGGGTATTATGGTATATTAATCGGTTATGTGTGCCTAATGTTGGCAATTTAAAGGAAAGAATTTTGGAAGAAGCTCATAGTACTCGGTATTCCGTGCATCCGGGTAGTACGAAAATGTATAGAGATTTGAGGGAGGTCTACTGGTGGAGTGGAATGAAACGTGAAGTTGCTGAGTATGTGGCCAAATGTATGACTTGTCAATTGGTAAAGCTTGAACATCAACGACCTGCGGGGGAAGTACAACCATTGGAAATACCGGAATGGAAATGGGAGCACATTACAATGGATTTTGTGTCTGGATTGCCAAGGTCTCCTAGATCTAATGATAGCATTTGGGTAATCGTTGACAGGTTGACTAAGTCAGCCCACTTCTTGCCGATTAAGACCACAGAACCGACAAAGTTAGCTGAACTTTATGTTAAAGAGATTGTAAGATTGCATGGAGCACCGGTATCTATAGTGTCAGATCGTGACACACGCTTTGTATCCAGATTTTGGGAAGGGCTACAAAGAGCAATGGGGACAGCTTTGCATTTTAGCACCGCTTTTCACCCACAAACTGATGGACAGTCGGAACGAGTTATTCAGATTCTCGAGGATATGCTTAGAGTATGCGTTATGGATTTTAAGGCTGACTGGGAAACTCACTTGCCGTTAATTGAGTTTTCTTATAACAATAGTTTCCAGACAAGCATTGGAATGGCGCCTTTTGAGGCATTATATGGTCGAAAGTGTAGATCGCCTGTGTGTTGGACAGAGGTTGGGGAGAAGCAACTTCTGGGGCCGGAAATTGTACAAATCACCACTAATAAGGTTAAGTTGATTAAGCAACGGTTGCAAGTGGCACAAAGTCGCTACAAAAGTTATGCTGATACGGGTAGAAGACCATTGGAGTTCGAGGTGGGTGATTATGTGTTCTTAAAGGTTTCACCTTCGAAGGGCATTACACGGTTTGGTAAGAAGGGTAAGTTAAGTCCAAGATATGTTGGACCTTTTCTGATTTTGAGTAAGGTGGGACCGGTAGCTTACAGATTGGAGTTGTCACAAGAATTGGCACATGTTCACAACGTGTTCCACGTATCTATGCTCAGACGTTACGTGTCAGATTCGAGTCATATCCTTGAACCAGAACCGTTGGAAGTCCGAGAAGATATGACATATGTTGAACATCCGGTACGGATTCTGGATAGGAAGGATCAAGTGTTAAGAACGAAGACAATTCCGTTGGTCATGGTTCTTTGGCGTAATCATAGCATTGAAGAGGCAACTTGGGAACGAGAAGATGAGATCAGAGAAAGATATCCACACTTGTTCGACTGATGAGGTAAGAATAAGTTTGGGGACAAACTTCTTAAAAGGGAGGGAGAAATGTAACACCCGTACCCGGAAAAGAAGATTAATGTGATAATAATATGTGTTAATTAAAGATAATTAATGCATGAGATGAATTAAGGTGGGGTTATGAACCCACATGTGAAAAGGTGTTCAAATGCGGACACAGATGAAAGTCCTGTGAAAGGCAGGACTGGTATAAAAGTGGGGCCCAACGAGGGTCTAATTAAAATAATTTGCATTTCGATGTCATTATGTGCTTATATGATTACTTGTTTAAATGCTTATTGATATTATTATGTCTTATGATAGGAAAGGGGACCAATTTGGGTACCCATGTGAGGGCGTATTTGAATAAAATTAATAATTGGTAGGTTTAATAGCAACCTCATGAATTATGTGGGACCACATTTGGGACCCACGCGGGACTTAGATTAAATCCTTTTAGAAAAGATGGGTAGTTAACGTAATTAACCTGAGGGCTTCATAATAAAACTTATAGAAAGTTGGGGGAGGTAAGTAGGAATAAAGGAAAAAGGGGACAACACATATGCATGTCTTGCATATGTGTCTCATAAGTGTTAATGAGCTGGGAATCTCCAGAAATTCAAGAGAACGAAGAGCTCGAGTCGGCGACGGAAATTCTCGACGACGTTTCTTGCCGTTTCTTCGCCGTCCGGCGTCGGATTCACGAACCGAGACCGGATTTGGACTCGTGGAGGTAAGAGGATCACATGCACGTCCTTTATTTTCATTTCCGGCAACGTTTTTACGGCGGCCGTTCTTAATAAACGATGTTCTTGGTACCAAACTTGTGTAGGATTATCACTAACTAGAAATTGAGCTAAACTTGGGAAGGAATTAGGGGATTCTAAGCTTAGTTGCGTATAAATCAAAGAGGTGAGTGCTCTAATCCCAAAATTGGGTGTTTAGATATGTTTGTGTAATAATTGTTGGCTTAGAATGCTTAATTCATGTTTATGTTTATATGTGTTGTTGAAATTGGGTAAAAAGCATGTCAAAGTTATGAAATTGCTATGCTTATATGCCTATATGTTAAGTTGCTTAAATGCTTATGTGGATCAAAGGGAAGTCAAGTAGTGAGCACCATTTATAGGTCCCATATGTAAGGGATAGGAAGTCCTCAATGAGTAGGACGTGGTGACGACCACAATGAAATGCCGGTGACGCCTTCGGGGTCACAAGAGAGTGTGTGTTGCGCTATATGCGCCAAAAGTGAGAAAGATCCGGGGTGAGAAGGACCCGGGGGTGGTGGCTGGAATGACTTGACTTTCCGGAGATCAATTTGTAGTCATTTATAATGATTGTTGCATTTACATACTTTGCATTCCAATGGCATGATTAGTTCCCTCACTAAGCGAAAGCTTAAACGAATATATATTTTCTGTTGTGGTTATTGAATAACCATCGCAGGTACCAAGCGAGACGAGGAGAGGATATGATCCACGCGACGGGTTTGGGTGTGGGAGTAGCAAGTTGTGTTGATATGTGCATATGTATGGATGTTTTGAAGTTAAGTTGTAGCTCTATGTTTTAAAAGTGTAAACAACTTGTGTTTTGGAAATGTTGGGGACAACTTGTGTTTTGGGAATCCTTGTAATATGTCAAGTTCACATATAGTATGATTGTGCCCAATGTTGTAAGTTGAACTTGTAAGTCACATGTTATGTATATTGGGAAGGAACTTGGAGTAGTAGGTAACTTTGGTGGTAGATTACACTTAATTTCCTTTTGGTTAAGAAGTTATGCAAGTTTTGAGTTAAGTTGTGGATTTTGATGTAAGTTCATGATCCTAAGGAAGAATTTGTGTGTTTGATTGTCAATCCATGCTTTAGAGATGTTGTGTTAATGTTAGAAACATTTGAAAATGCTTTGAGAATGAGTTTTAAGGGTTTCACAAAGTTTTGGGAAGTTTGGAACAAGTTTGGACTTGAAAAATGATGTTTTTAAGCAGTAGGGAACTGTTCTGTACAAGCCGGATCGATCCGGCCTTTCCGTGGATCGATCCACCCCTTTTCGGGGACATTCTGCTAGAAATTTCCAGATATGGATCGATCCGCCCTTTTCGCGGATCGATCCGCCCCTATGAAAACTGACTGTCAGCTTTTACGGAAACAAGCATAACTCTCTCTACAAAACTCGGATTCGCGCACCGTTTTTTGCGTTGGAACCGGGACTCAAAGACCTATCTTTTGGTGTAAAATTTGCTATACCTTATTAATGACCATTTTACCCTTGGGTCTGATTTGTGTCAAGAAAACTCTTTTATGGAGTCTAAAACATGTTTTTCTTCATGATTAGTGTATAGTTTGGTGTGTGGGCTTTGTTACACGTGTCCTAATCCGCCTGGGGCGGGTTGGGGTGTGACACTTTCCCTTTGGCGAGTCTTGTCCACAAACACATTGGGATGGGAATTACTACCAACAACAATGGGGCGAAACTTCATAATTGAATAATGAGGAGAATAACCAAGTTGAGGATAATGGTATGTTAAAATTACTATTTAGTGAAATAAAAAGGCTAGATAGTGCACTAGATAAAAGAAACTAGATATCAACAAGCATATGCTAGCCAACCTTTAGAAGACAATACTAGTCCTTTAACATTACAACCCAAATTTCAAGGCACTAACAATGGAATGGAATTAGAGGACAATCACGGGTTTATACCGAATGAGGTTAATAACTCACTCGGGAAAGTGATAACCCAACAAGAACTCCAAAACCAAACCATTGAGCATGAAGTTGTAGAACCATCTTCTCCTCAATATACAACCCCAAAGATCAATTCCTTCACTACCTGGATAAAATTGCACAATCTCTTTGTCCAGAGTTCCTCAATAGATGACATATATAGTGAGGAGAGTTACGAGGATGAGAATAAGGTTTTAAAAGATAATGCGAGTTTAGGTGGTTGCACGCGATTAGGAAAGGATGAGTCCCCTGTTGACTCTACCCCTACCTTTGATAGTGACCCTAGGGAGGACATAATTGAAAAATCTAAATCCTGTTTAGATTCATGTGATATTCATGAACCCTCACCTCTTTCGGCCGAAGAGGTGGTGTCACCAAGTTGCCCATCACCTGTCCTTGCTATCAACCAAAGCTCTCATCCTGAGCTTGAATGTTATGTGTACCCCACTCTTCAATAAAAAGAATGTGTTGTAGAAGAGGATGATAAGGATTCTAGCACATGTACTTCACCAAATTTTAAATTTCAAAATTCTATGAGATCTAGAGGACTTGGAAAATATTAGGCCCACTTTAGATGATCTTAATCAACAAGAAGCTAGTAATCTTCTAGACTACTTGACCTTCTTGAGTAATAATGATATTGAGGCCCAAATAGATAGCTTCATCCAAGTCCAGTCCAAATCAATGTACATAGAACAGAAATCCAATTCATATGATCACATCTCCATAGATTCTGTTCTAGAACAAGAGGAGGGTAGTAAAGCTTCATTAGAACATCACTTAGACTTTGCCCCTTTTATTGAACCATGGTCTCCGCCTGTTTTTGATAATAAAAAAATAGAGGCTGTTATAGAAAATACTAACACCAAAGATCTTACCTTGAGTATAATTCCTAAAAAGTGTGGTATATCTCTTATAACTGTCCCCAAAAAATTTGGCAACCATAGGTTTTGCATCATCTCCTCTGACCTTGAGCCTAATAATATTAGTTGGGGGGGAGTTGCATTTTTATGAGGATCCCAAAAGTCTTCTGACTGTTAAATTATTTCACTGGGAAGATCCTCAAAAATTTCGGTTATTACTTTATGATAAAAATCATTAACCGAATTTATTTACTGAGTAGCTGTATTATATTTTTTATTTTTCTTTGTTGCTGTTAATGATTTTGCAGGCGACTTATCAAAATAAAAAAAATTGGATATTAACGCCTTGAGGTAACATCCTTCCTTCTCTCGATTTACTTTACATGTCCATATGCTTAGTTTAGAACATTGAGGACAATGTTTAGTTTTAGTTGGGGGGGAGTGAGTCATTACATGCCTCGTTTATTTCTTTTTATGCTTTCGTGTCAACACACATGCTTAGCAACATGCAACTCAAACTCAGTAAATTAAAATTATCAAAAATTTCAAAATTTATAATTTTTTTTAGAGATATTAAAATGGTTCTTGTATTTCTCTCTTAGTTAATGTAGTTAGTTATGATACATTAGTGTTATTTTCTGTATGTTATTAGTATGTGGTACACTATGATAGTTTGTTACTATCTTAGTTTAGTATATTTTATGCTTTTTAATCTTCAAACAACTTTGAGCACGTTGTGACAACTGAGCTAAAATGGATTAGTAAGCATAATTTAGGTGTCTTGAGAGACTATAGTGGAGACTAATAATCCAAGTTAGCTTTTGTGCCATTCTTGTATCTTGAGGGTTTCATAAAATAACTCTTACTTTTTGAAAAACGTATTCACTCATTGAAAGTCTCATTTTCTTTCTTCATTTTGACTGATCACTTGAAGTGAACGTTCAAGATTTACCAAAATTTAGAGCTCTTGAATTTACTAAAATGAATAATCCTATGAACTTAGAAGATGATTTAAGCCATCTTTTGACCATACTCGCATAATACAGCCTTGGCCTACCTCTGTGCTATTCCTTTACTTCACCTCTTGAGCCTTATCATAATTGCATTGTCATTATAATTCCTTAAATCTAAGCCTAACTCCAAAATTCAAGTTTGAGCTTCTTTTCTCTACCTAGGAATGATTGGGATGTGTTATCTTGACAAGAAGTTTGGTTGTGTGAATAAGGGAAAGTTGGCAAAGAAAGAAAATTGATGAAAAGAAAAAAGAAAAAAAAAAGAAAAAGAAAAGCATGAAAAAAAAAATAAAAGAAAAAATGCCAATGGTTGTTACAAAAGAAAAGGAAAAAAATAGTAATAAAAAGAAGAGTGTGGAAAAAAGAAAGAATAAAAGAATAAAATAAAAGAAAAAAAGAGAGAGATTACAGATGTGGGAAAGTTTGAAAAGTTGTAATAGACATTTCAATCACATCCGTTGACCTAATTGAATATCACGAGCTCTTTCTTCTTTCACCTAACACCTCTTTTTCAAAGTCCTGATAATTTTAGGTAAATTGGATTTGAAGTTAATGTAATGAGAGAGTTTTTCACGGTATCTCGCTCTTCTAGTGAAAAGTATCCATTCATAAGATTTTGTGCACTAAAATGTCCGTTTTTCTATTTAGATATGAGAAGCCTTTGTTTCCATTTACATTTACTCTTTATAGCTTCCATATCATGAGTGATAATTATTACACCTAATTCGGAGTGATTTCATCTTGAGAGTGTAATCCCGGTGAGAGTCGAGTCAAAATGAACGTCTTGATAGCGTCTTAGGTTATGCCAGCTTTGAAATTAAAGTTTTGTATTTTGGTTGTCCATTCACACACATACTTTAAGATTAATAGGTATGGAATATTCTAATGACTTTGTTAGTATATTAATTGTAATGTGTGTGTTGCATTGCTATGTCTTACTAGAGAGTTTTATGAGATTGTTGAGCTTAACTATATTGCTAAATGAGTGGAAAAAATTTCTTGAACACATTTAAACGGGAACTATTACCATAAACATGAATTTTGTGGATAGATTCACTGCAAACCCTCACGAGACAACACTCGTCTGGCTACTAGGGGGAACCTAGGGGTTTAAAGGCTTGTTACATATGCTAAATGCAATCGTGATTCCTGCGAAAGTATTTAGGATTTTTACTTTTTTTGTTTTCAATTCTTAGAGTTTAAATAAACATTGCTATAGTTCGCTTCATTGCTAGGGACTAGCAACGAGCTAGTTGGGGGGTGTGATTCGAGGTGAAAAGTGCATAATCATAGCATATTATATGATCTTTTATGCATACTTTTAATCCCCAAAGATCCTACATTTAGGTGCATTCTAATAATAATATTCTTTTTATTGTGTTAATGCTAAATCATATGTTTATGCATTGTTTTATAGGTATTAGAATGCAAATCAATGATGTGAAGCTAAAGAAAAGTGATTCTGGTGATGAGAACAACAAAAGCAGCTGAGAAAACGCCAATTTTGACAATGAAGACTTCAGATTTGGAAGATTTCCTAGAGATATGAAATGTAGATCTTTGAGTTACGATCACGTGGCCACAAACAGGAGATCAATTTGAGGTCCGAGTGAAAAGTTATGGCCATTCTCCCATCGGTGCGCAGGGCTGTCAAAATTAGAGAGTTCAAGCCCTTGAGACTTCGATCGATCGAGCTAAGCTCGATCGCTTGAGCTTTATTTTCTCCCAAAAATTGCGTATAGTCTGCGAGAACCCTATAAATAAGCTGCTATGACACCAGACGAGGAGAGGATGCTCCAGAACGTAAAAAAATAGCAGTTTTAGGGTAGTTTTAGGGTTAGATTAGGAGTAGATTAGGTTAGATTCTTATTTTTCTTCCTCTTTTTCATTATTATACTGAAGATTATTGAAGATCCAAGTTATTTACAAGTTATTATCAAATTATTCCAAGTTTTACTTTCTCTTTTCTTTATTTGATTGTTTATGAATCTAGTAGTTATGATTGTTATGTTTTGTTGTTTCTGCACTAGTTTATTTATGTTACCGTAGTTTAGACGTTGGAAATATGTGATGAATCATTAATTCCCAGCCTCTGCCATGCAATATTTAGAAACCTGGGCTCGATCGATCGAAGGTATTTCGATCGATCGAACCAGAGCCATAGTCAAGCGATCGAAGACATTTCGATCGATTGAAGGATGACGCTGTCCGATCGATCGAGAGCGTTTCGATCGATCGAACGTGTTAATTCCTGAGATGATTCTTTTAAGTATTCCATGACTTTTTGTTTTAGAAATCTGTCATCAAATTGTCCCTATAAGCTTAGTTTGTCACAACAGTTTTTAGAACTTAAAGCCTTAAGGCTATTTTCTTCAATGACTTTTGAAAACCACTTTGAATGCTAACACCATTTAGAGTGCAAGTAATAACCATTGTTTTAAACCGTCTTCTAAGTATTTTAAATCACTTGTGATGATATAGTTCTGGTCATGAAAGGGCTATTGATTCTATTTCTTTAGAAAAATACGGAATACTGAAGAGGAATGAACTCCATAGAACATTAATGAGTATACATAGTAGATGGTTAGGATCAATGTGGATTCTCGTATTTCCAACACCTTTAGTTGATTTATTTAACTAGTTATGTTTCTATATGCTTAGTTTATTATTTAGTTTAATTCAATTAAGTAGGATTCATTAGAACCTCCAATCCTTCATTTTTATTTTCTTTTCTTTAGGTTGTAACTTAGTATATTTTTTCTTCCCTGTGGGCTCGACCTGGACTTCCAATACTATATTACTTGTACGATCACCTACACTTGGGTGTTGCAGAAGAGTGCACAACTTTTTAGTCGTGTCAACTACTATATCAAAATTGATAGAACTAATCAAATGACCTATAAAAAAGGGTGGAACTAATCAAACTGATAGCAAAATTTACAACCAAGTGATGGAAAAACCTTTTTCTAGATAGGCAATAGAATATAACAAATACGCTTCCTAGATTTTAAAAAAGTGCAAGTGATAATACATTTCTTGAGACTTGAATTATGAAATCCATTGTTAAAATCCACTTTCTAAACTTCAACTTTTTGTGATTTTCCACTCATATTTTATCAATTTGTATATATATTTATAGAGAGAGAGAGAGAGGGAGAGAGAGAGAGAGAGAGAGAAGGCATTTGGTCGGAGTCACGGAAAGGAAAAAAGAAATACCTACATATAAAAAAAATAAACTCTATCCTAAATAATATAGCACAAATGTATCTTCATAGTTAGTGTTTGGGAGTGATCAAGTGTGTGTATGTGTGTGTGTGTATGTGTGTGTGTGAGAGAGAGAGAGAGAGAGAGAGAGAGAGAGAGTGACATGAGAGAGGAATTGAAGGGTAGGAGCATGTAATAACCTGCATTATCATTTAATTAATCTGTACATTACATTGTCATATTTAAAATCAAATTTCATTTTCTGCTCTTATTTTAATTTCAATTCTTATGTGTGAAATTTATTTCTTGACTGATCTCATAATTAAAATTCTTTTGGGGTCAAATTGTAATTTTTACAAAAGTTAGTAATACCTATTTGGATTTCAAAATCTGTATTTCAAAGCGGTGAAAATGTTTACTTTTAACTTAATCAGTATTTTTATGAAACCGGGAAATCACTTCTTACACTAAAATGAATTTTCTGTATTTTTGTGGTGGACACCGCGCCCCGAAAATACCAGTTTATGTTCAAAACTGTCCACGATGTGTTGAACTTCCACAGATTTTGGAAGTGACTGATTGGACAATTGTTTCATTTCTAATTATGGAAACTCATCATTGGATATGCTTTGTTTGGTTGTGCTTGTGATGTGTGTGTAATTGTTATGCCATAAGCTTGTTTTCCCAAACAACATCAAGTTGCCCCCTAGTACTCTACTTGACCTTTCAATCTATTTGGGAGACAATTGCAGTGTATAATCTGTGTATATGTGTATACGTATATACATATGTGCTGTGTATAATTGATAATTGTGATATTACCAAATTTAAATCCAATTTGTAGAGTGAAGGAGACACAACTTGGGCTCCAAGTTCTCCAATTGGCTCTCTCTATATATATGTACACTACACTCACACACACACACACATGAAGTTCATTGCAATCTGAAGATTCAGAGAGATTAAGAGAGGACTTGAGAGTTATTTACTGAAACTTTCTAGAGAGAGAGAAAGCTTCCAAATCACCATAGCCAAGCTTGGGTTAATTTCTTATTGAGCTCATCTTTCTCAACAATCTCTCTTTATTCAATCTGAGTGAGTATTATCAACTCACTTTGGGATGTAATATATGCTTATTTACTGTTAGTATAGCTTAGTTGATGATATACCATTGTTGATTGTACGTATGAAAGTTCATAGCTTGAAATCAAGATTTTCAAACCTTAATCTAAATCCGTTTTCAGAGTTAAATATCAAAGATTTTAGTATTTATTGACTATGTTTAAAGTATTGAGGCTCAATTCATTCATATGGAAAAGTATATTAGAAATTAAGTTTTGTCCTCTTTTAATCTTTCATAAAATTCAAGAGTTATAGTTAGAATTATGTTAAATTGATAATGGATTCATAATCCTTGTGAAAAACCAAAGAAATCCACATATTATATGTCCTATATATTTTAGAATTGCAAATGGGTCAATTTAGACCCTGTTTTACTGAAACAGGGCATTCTCCACGAAGAAGATGAAGCCTCAGCATCAGCTCGCACCACGATCGCGCGCGCGAGAATCGCGCGAGCGACCCCTCGCGCGCGCGAGGCATGCGTCTCCAGGCAGACAAAAAAGTTTATATATATAAAATGAAATTTAGGCAGGTCGCGCGAGCGAGGGTCGCGCGAGAGACCTTTCGCGCGAGCGATCCGCGCGCGCGACCTTGGCTTTTTCAGGCAGACAGAAAAGTTTATATATGAAAAGGAATATGGGCATATCACGCGAGCAATCCATCGCGCGAGCGGCCCGCGCGCGCGACTTTTGGCAGTTTGTGGTTTTTGTCCGTTTTGTATTTAGGGACTGTTTGGTTCAACTTTTAAGGACTGATAAGGCTCTGTTTGGAAAATTTAGTTAATCAGAACTCTATCGATTATGTTTGAATGATTAAAATATTGTATTATGACTTATCAATCCCCGTATGCGCGTTGTTCCTTTAATTCAGCGTTTTTGCTTATGTTTAAGTTCATGACATTCATATGGGGTCAGTGGTACATGCATGTGGGTGTCAGTCAGTGTGGAAAAGAGTACTGGTCAGTGTGAAAAGAGTATGAGATGAGTACGAGTTTTGAGTTTGAGATTGCGGTTGTGGTTGTGGTTGTAGTTGTGGTTGTGGTTGAGGTTGCGGCGAGGGTATCTTTGAAATGCGACGGTGGCAAATATGGACACTCCCTGACGCCCACGGAAGCGTTAAAGTGTGTGAAGCCGAACTTGGACATTCCCTGGCACCCATGGTAGTGCTAAAGTGTGGCCTACGGACACTCCCTGATACCCGAGTCTGGATACTGCGTGAGGTTGCTCCGGTATTTGCATGGCGGTTTAGGTATTCAAAGTGTGAGGCAATGGACACTCCCTGGTACCCCGGACCAAAGTATGAGGCAAACTGGACACTCCCTGGCGCCTCGTTGCTAAAGTGTGGCTATCTTAGTGTTTCAAAGATACCAGGAGTAAGATAGTGGGTTGTTGTGGCTGTCGAGAGAAAAGAGTCAGCAAGATGAGTGTGGTGCATTGTCTCATACACGAGTAACTGTTTTTATGAATGAACGACTTTTAATATATTCCTTATTGTTTTATAAAATGAATTCTTTCTGCGGTTTAACTATTGATTTATACAAATTGAAAAATGGGAAAAGGTAAATGGGTATGTTTTACATTCAAAGTTATGTTTTTAATACTCACCAGCTTCTTGAAGCTGACGACGTTGATGCGTCCTGGACATTCGTGTTCAGGCTTTTCAGGTTATGATCAGGAAGGACCTTATGACTACGCTAACTGAGAATGGCTGCTTTTGGATGAGAAAACTATTTACTTTATATGCTTTAAGTTTACATGCTTTATAGTTATGGACCGTTTTGTAATAAGGATGACTGTAATAGACATTAAGTTATTATTTTGTTTCAAGGCGGTCTGTGCCTTTAGATGACCCGTGCTGTGACATTGTTTAAGTTAGAAAAATATTTGTAAGCCTTGATTGCTCTGCTCTGATTATTATGTTTTGTTGTTCGACGTTTGGGACGGAATCGATCCTTCAAACTGTCGCGACCTACGGGTCCATAAAGGAAATTAAACGCTTTCCTTATTTATGCTACGTCGGGGCGTGACAGAGCAAATTCAAAACTGATTTGGTGTGTGATATGGAGAGAGAGGGAGAGAGAGAGAGAGAGACGTGAGGGGCATGAGAATTTTGTTTCCTGTTATATGAGTAATACTAATGCGAGATGTGAGAGAAAGAGTTATTTATTGTGATTTAATTAACAAATTATAATTAATTTGGAGGATTTAATTTCCCTACTTAAATTAATTTTATTTTGGCAACAATTTCCCTATTTAAATTGATATCACTTCATATATAAGGCAATATATATACACATGCACATGCGTGATCTATGTATGCACTTTTGATCTGACGGTTTAAAATATCCAATTATGTCTCAATGGTTAAGATTGAAAATTTCTAACTTGAGAGGGACCCACACTGCTCTAACTTCTTATATAGATTAGACTTAACTTTTGCCCTCATTGCAATAAAAACGAAAAAAAAAAAAAAAGTGTACAAAACATATTGCTTAAAATACAACAAGACTTGTGCCAAAATAGCAATTTTTAGAATGTAGCATGGAGCGGAAATGTCAAAATATAGCATTTAACCACCGTAGCAATGCCAAAATAAAGGTTTAGCATAGAGAAAATGACATGTTGCATCGGAGATGCTCTTAATGCTATTTTTAGTTATTATTATTATTATTATGTCAAACCTATATTTTATCATTGCTACAGTGCTAAAATGCTGTATTTTAGCATATGTACTCCAAAGGTTCATGCCAAATGGAATGTTCATTTCTTTATATTGGACAAAATTAAAGTATTGCCTTGTTGGCATGCCAAATTATAGTATGACCCTCTAAAAATGCATTTTCAATGGTGTGCCAAAGGTCGTGCAACAAAGTTATAGCAATGCAAATTTGGCAGAGGATACAACATTACTATAATTTAGCATGAGCTATGACGTACTATCAGAGAGGGATTTTTTAAGGTCATCTAGTAATTTGGCAACAGCGTGAGATATAGCATGCCCATTGGAGATGGTCTTAGGGTAATAAATTAGTAAAAATTAAATAGTAAGGTTATTTGCACTCCAAAATTGATGAAATGCACTCCATGAAACCACTCCCAAAATATGAAGTATCATGTATAATATGCATTCTATGGTGTGCATTTAGTAATCCATGCTATTCACACTCCATATATGAACTAATGGACTCTATAAAATGCATTAATTACATATGTAAGTTGTACCCATGTAATACATTAGTTCACTTTTGGAGTGTAAATAGCAATTCCCATAAATTGTTTTGTTTTATTCAGAGCAAATTTACAAGTCCATTATAGTCTATAGCAGGTTTTACTTTAGGATAGTTAAGAATCCAATCCGGAATGATTGTAATGGTATCTCTGAGGTTAATTAATAATATTTCTTTCCCATAAAAAAAAATATATATATATATATATATATGTATACACTTTTGCTCACCCAAAAATTAGTTCATCAATGCTCACCTAAACATTCCACTGGTCAATGCACCCAAAAATTGGTTCACCAATGCTCACCCAAGTATCCCATTAACTGCATTGGCCAATGAAATACTTGGATGAACATTGATAAACTAATTTTTGAGTGAGCAAAAATACTCTAAAAAAAATCCAGAATGATCAATTATACATGAATATTTAATGGAAATGCCACTGTATTTCATAGACCTATTTATTCGCCGACCTGTCAGGGAATAATTTTAGAATTAAATGGAAAGTTAATATTTTTACCCTTAACTAAGTGAGAGATTTACTCCAAAGTCCAAACGAACAAAAAGTGGGATTTTCTCAATTTGCCGTGGTTACAGCAGTGATCTTTTAGTTTTGAGTAATGATATGCTTTTTAAATTTGTATTTTAATTCACTTTTTGTAGCAGTAGAATTACCTTTATTAATTATATATAGAACCACTTTAATATTATCAAATCAAAATTTAATAAACCATTGACACATCATATGATATGTAGATTTGAGATTAAGATTTCGGGAAACATAACATTACTCTTTTATTTATTTATTTATTTTTGGTCAAATAGCATTACACTTGGGTTTTCCATAATTTCCAGCAGTGATTTTGTCTCAACGCAACGGCTACTAGACTACTAGGGTTTTGATTTCAGAGAGAAAGAGAGTCTGAGAGAGAGAGAGAGAGAGTCGAAAAGCAGTGCTTACAACGGGTGCAAAGTCTTGTCATTGCTTGGAAGGTAATTCGTTTAACATATGATATGATAGCATCCAACTTGTTTTCTTCCATTTGATTTCACAGAAATTTTAGGGATAAAAATAGACATCTTTGCCTTTAATATTTGTACTTCCTTTGGCTAATCTTTTTATTTTATTTATTATTAACGAAATTTGAGAAGCTGTGAAAGAAAACAACTCTCTTTTTTCTGGGCTTTTTCCCAGACTGTAGGAAAGTTTTTATTTATTCTGTTTTTATTTTTTTTTTTGGCTGAGTGGGAAGTTCAAGTACTTGGTTTTCATGTTTAATATTTTTGTGTCCTCAATTTACAAGCTTCTATGTGTGTGTGTGTTTTTTTTTTCCAGAAAAAAGCTTCTGTGTGTTTTAGTAGAAAAGCATTGTTCCAAAAAAAAAATTTCGAGCAATGCTACGGTTTTTCTAATTTGTAATTCAAATGTGGTTCCAATGAATGTTACAGTGGCCTACTAGATTTTCATTGAAGGATGTTGAAATGCTCTCCCTTAGTGAAGGTGGTCGGTGGTCGGTGGTCCCACTACGGCATGTGTTGAGAACACATTTGAGATACGGAGTATAAAATTTGGGAAGAATACAATTACTCTCTCTCTCTCTCGCTCTTTCTTTTTTTTTTTTTTTTTTTTTCTAGGTGAATTGTCCTAAAAAGTCCTCTTCATCTTCAACCACATTACCTAAAATTTCTCTAATTTTTTAGCCAAAATAGTTAAAAAGCTATTTTAATTAATCACTTTTAAGCCCCCAACTCCAACCATTCTCCATTATAGAGAGGTTTGCATTATTACACTAAGTTTTATACAAAAGTTGAAAATTTTAATGCACTCTCTCTCCTTAAATGAATATGGTATGTATTATTTTTCATTATTTTACTTATGAGTAATTACCTATATTCAATCTCTAGCTCCTCAAATGTGGAGAACGTATCAAAAAGGGATTGCCCAAAATGGAGAACCATTTGGGGAAACCGACAACCCGTTGGAGCTTCAAAAATACACTCTGTTTTTCCAAAATAGCTAGAAAGTGACTATGAATAATGTGTTTAGAATTGTTGTCATCTTCATTTCTTCGGTGGAAATGTTATTCCATCTAAGTTTTTGGTATCAAAGAGCATCTCTAATAGAAAATTTATTTGAAAATGGCTACTCAAATCCCTTTTTTTTGCCAAATGCTCTCCAAAGACTATAATCCTACCCTCAAAGTTTGCACACCCACTCTCTCTTCACATATAGTTATTAAAAATGCCTACACTTTTCACATAGTTGCCATTTGCCAACACTTTTAGTGATCCTGTTAGAGTGCCGACCCAAATTAGTAGTTATTGAGTTTGCCTACCAATTTGGCTCTATAGAAGTCTCTCTAAGCAGAGCTTAGTTTCTTTTTCTTCTTGTTTTTTTTTTTTTTTTTGGTTAATTACACGGACCTCCGATGAGGTTTGGCAAAATTACACGGATCTCTCCTCTATATTGCAAAATTACACAAACCTCCCCTCTGGCATGAAATTTACTATTTTACCCTTACTTCATTTATTATTTACTAAAATATACCCCTCTCTCTCTCTCTCTCTCTCTCTCTCTCTCTCTCTCTCTAATGTGTGTAAATATACATACATAGATATAGATATAGATATACAAGGATATACATAATATATGAACACACACACACACACACACATATATATATATATGTATGTATATGTATATGAATTTGTTCAAAAAATAAAAAACTTAAACCCAAAATCAATTTGTTCCAAAAACTAATATGTTCCTAAAATTTAAACCCAAAATTAATTTGTTCCAAAAACCTAAGATTTAAATCCAAAATACCAAACTCATCTTAAAGATGTATATATCTGTATATGTATATATATTTTCAATAGCTATATGTATACAAGTATGTATGCATATATGGTGTGTGTGTGTGTGTGTGTATGCATGCATGGTCCATTTATATGGTGTGCATGTATATATGTATATACAGTAGAGAGAGATGAGTGTATGGTTTTTTTTTTTTAACTAAGGGTATTTTCGACATTAACAAATTAAGAAGGGAGGTCTCTGTAAATTTTGCAATCTAGAGGGGAGGTGTGTGTAATACAAATCTAAACCTCAAGGAAGGTCTGTGTAATTTTGTAATATAGAGGGGAGGTCGTGTAATTTCGCCAAACCTCAGGGGAGGTCCGTGTAATTAACCCTTTTTTTTTTTGGAAAGTGAAACAACCTCACTTTCTTTGGTTTCCTGTGAAATCATTCCTCAAGAGAGCAACGATATTTAAAGTCTTATTGTTTTTCTCTTTTCGGGTAAGTGAGTTCTACTTCTTGTCATAGTTATTACAAGTGAAAGGTGCATTTAGGTACAAAGGCCTCCCGAGGCCTAGGCTCAAGATGCAAAAAAAAAAAAATATAAGTAAAAAAAAAAGAGGAAGAAAACGAAAAAGAAAAAAAAAAAAAAAGAAAAAGCGGGCATTTGAGGGAAGTAAGGTGCACTTTAAAAAGGTTTACAAATTAAAACAGCTAATCAAATACAAAAAAACTTATAACTTAACATATACATGTAAAACATCAGAAAAATAAATATCTTGGCCTATTAGCTCGTTTGGCCAAATAGT
Source organism: Hydrangea macrophylla (assembly GCA_033977485.1). NCBI lineage: Eukaryota > Viridiplantae > Streptophyta > Magnoliopsida > Cornales > Hydrangeaceae > Hydrangea > Hydrangea macrophylla. Next base: position 144,393,698 of record CM066991.1, read on the forward strand.
AAGCCACCTCTCTGACACATTACAAAATACTCCAACGTAGAATAACATACTAAAGACCTAAGCAAGTAGGAAACTACAAGAAATTTTAAAAAAATTAATTCTCATGTAGATTATTGGTACAATTAGACATTTTCCTTTCTGTTTTCTTTTCCTTCTTAATTTTGGGAACCAAACAGAGAGCTAGTGTTGAATATTTTCCTATTCTAAAGAATGTGATCTTTGTGTTGAAAGTTGTAATGGGTCTAATATATGTCCGAAGCTAATAAGATCGAGTTGATTCATCATCAGTTGGATCAAATGCTAACATTAGTTTTTAAATGCAAGTATATGCATCATTGTTGGTCCTAATTATGTTTGCTGATGCATAATTTTATTGAGGCGTGGGTTTTGCGCCTTGGGCTTTTATGAGAAAGGGCAAGAAAAGTGCATTTAGGCTGGGCTATTTCAATGGACCTTGCCTAGGGCAAGGCAAAGCCCAGAGGCTGAGTCTGAGCCTCAGGTATAATGTTAACAGGAGTAGTTGTTTTTTGTCAAGAAGAAGAAGAAGATGATGTTTCGTTCAATCGTTCAATGACTTTCAAAAGATGCATTGGTACTATTACTACTAACTTCTATGGGAAGTGGCTTCCCAGTTCACACTGTGAACTAAGGTTTATTGAACCGAGTTTTGTTTTCAGTAGGCTAGTAGGTTTATCTCGCATTATGTTGATCTTTAATTAATTATGTCTTTGTGATTATAAAAATACTGAAACTTGTTGCCTTAGATATCAGCAAATTGGTACTTTAGTTTGTTTTTATTTGTGAAGTGCTGCTTGGATTGATAAATTTGGTACTTCCTGGATATTTGAAGGAAACAGGAAGTGAAGGATTTTCGGAATACCATGGACGAGATTACAACTGGTATCGATCGGATCTCTCAATTACCAGAACCCATTTTGCAACACATTCTTTTCTTCCTAACAGCAAAAGATGCAGCTCGCACGACTATTTTGTCCAGGACTTGGAGTCATCTGTGGGCTTCACTCCCTATTTTTAGTTTTGACCTTGATGAAAGCTCTTTTAGAGAACCAATGGTATACCGAGGGAAGGAACTAAGTTACACACTAGTGCTGCAATCTGAGAGGCAGGAACGAAGTTTCCAAGTAGACAAAGAGCTCTTGAGTTTAGTTGAAGACTCATTGATCAGACTTCATGGGCAGAAGTGTAGAATACAGAGATTCAGGCTTGTTATGATGCTTCGTGATTGCGAGTTATTTCCTTCTGTAGACCATTGGATAGAATTGGTCACAAAGAACTACATCAGAGAGTTAGAACTTGACTTCCGAAATGGACGGGAAGATGACCGGAAGGAGAATGACTGGTACAGTTTGCCCCAGGCGACCTTTGCTGCCAATTCGTTGATGGTTCTAACGTTAAGTGGTTGTAAGTTGAAGCAAGCCCTGTTCAGTGAAACTACTAAGTTTGCTTGTTTGCAAGAGCTGTCTCTAGTGAATGTATTGTTGGATGAGGAGATAGTACGGAAGCTCATATTTAGTTGCCCTTCCATTGAGAACTTTTCTTTTACACGCTGTTATGGGGTGAAACATCTTCTAGTTTCTAACCTTACTAAACTTAAGAAAGTTGCGGTGGACCAAGGCAATAGTGATCTATGCGAAATTCAGAGGATTGAAATTGAAGCACCAAATCTTGAAAGGCTTTATTATAGAGGGAGGAACATTCTATTTGAAATTGATGTGGGTCCTTTCAGATATCTTAAAGAGTTAGTGATAGTCTTTGCTCAAATTACAAACCAGTTGTTCGAAGACATTATATCTAAATTACCCCTCCTTGAAATCTTGGCCTTGCGATTTTGCTTCAAGTTGGAGAGGGTTAAGATTTCAAGTCAATTGCTTAAGAAGCTCTGTTTGTGCCTCTTCGATGGTCTGGTAGAGGCTGAGATTGATACCCCGAATTTGCTTTCTTTGGAATATGCTGGGGGGAAATTGCCATCCGTGTTTCAAGTAAATGCTCCAACTCTACAGGAAGGTTACGTCAAATTCATCCTCAACCATAAGCTTGATACCCTTTGGTTTGTTAGATTGAGGGAATTTCTTGGAAAGTTTAACCAACTCAAGGCTTTGTCCTTCCACATTAGCTCCATTAATGTATGTCTCCGTAACTTCATGATTCCATTTCTCATCTGCCTTTTGATTTTGTCATTGGTTCTATTTATTTATTTATTTTTCCTTTTCCTTTACATGCTCTTGATTTTTTAAAGAATACGTTCATTCCCGAAGAATTGAGAGAATTTTCAGTACCTCCACCATCTGGTGTCAACAAGTTAGACCTCGAATACATTGGGTCAGCATTAGATTATGCATCTTTGTTGAATGGCTTGCTTTGGAGCTGTCATCCGGAGACTCTTACTGTAGTTACAGGGCAAGGACCCAATAACGAACTTATAAAGGTAATCTCATTGATTTCTTTTTATTTACAGTTTTAAGTGCATTTGTATTATTGTTTTGCATTCTCATATCTTTTCTCGCTACAGTTTCTATGCAAGAAGCTAATAATAAATGCAGAGAAAAACCTGATTTGCTGTGGCTCTTCTTGTACCCAATGTTGGTGGCATAACATAAAAGGAATAGAAATGGAGAGCTCTGCTGGGACTGAAGATATGAAGGGTCTTCTTCACTACGTTGCAATATTGGAGTCATTGCCAACCCTCGAGCCAGGCCAAGAAATTCGTTTTATATTAAAATGGTGAGGAAGCATTTGCATCAAAGATCTTGTATGTGTTTTATTTATACTACGGAACCAGATTGGTTTTACACTTCATTGTTTATCCCTGATTGATGAAAGTAAAACGAAGCCATTTTTCTTTCAAAATTCAAATTATCAATGGAATACTACATGACCTGGAAATGTATACCTTTTCCCACTACCTTATAACATGGGGTATGTTGGGGTGATGCAGCGTGATGATGCAAAAATCTTTCAAGGCATGGACTTGCCCAAGTGATGCACACAGTGGAACAAGAAAAGACTTTTGGGGGGTGGGGGTGTGGTTGGGGTTTATAGGTTATCTCAAACTAATCTTTGATAACACATGAAAATTAAGGATTTATAGTTATGATAATTTATCCCTATCAATATTGCCCATGCAGTGGTATTCCTTCTTCTTCTTCTTCTTCTTATTATTATTATTATTATTATTATTATTATTATTTTGGTCCCCATCGTAGAAAATCAGAAAAGAGAACTGTAGTTACTGTATGCAGTCTCTGGCTCTCTGCATGACTAGAACCATTGGCAGCAAGTCGCACATTCGAAGAGGTAGCCTCTTAGAATGATGCAGGGAATAGAAATATGCTTTGATGGACAATGATCATCATACAAACTTAAAATAAGATTATGTTTTGCAGTTCTTTTCTTTAGTTTTGTGCTTTTGCTTTCCTTCCTCTAGCATGCATGCGGACTTTATTAAATCATTTAAAATAAGAATGCTCTGTCTATTCATTTAAATTTGTAGGTTGTAGGAAGTCGGGTGCATGGAAGTGAAGAATTGCTCATCCATGGCAATTGCTGAAAATTGTGAGGATTTGTGGAACTCTTAGTATTATAATTATTCTTATGATGCTTCGTTATAATTATTATTTTTACTATTCTTATTATTGTCACTGTTGCGGAGTGCTGTTAACTTGAAGACTATGGATTCTCTATTTATTTTCTGTGGGATGTTGGAGGTGTGTTGGATTTTGTTTCTGTCGACTCTTATGTACCATGCCAACTTGGTTTTGTGTGTGTGTGTGTGTGTGTGTGTGTGTGTTCTATAGACTTGGTTTAGGAAGTTATTGCATCATATTTGATGGTATATTAGTTTAAACACACTCTTTTTTATCTTTTTCTTTATTATTAATTTTTTTTATACTAGTTTAAACACACACTCAAACACACATATACACTCATAATGTATGGACGGAGTAGCTCTTGTTATACAGTTGGAAAATGGTTTAGGCAGGGAAGCGCATGTATGGATTGGAAGCAAAAAAGTTAGCTTTCAGAAAGGGTAATGTGGTAGTTGTACACTTCGTTTTAACACTGTTTAGCTGAGCTAATTACTTGAAGAGTGAACTAGTGTTGTTCTAAAGTTCAAGGGTGCTAATGTGCTATGTGTTTGGGCAACATAGTTCAAGGGTGTCTCTGTTAATTATCCTTGATTTTTAACCATCACGAAGGTTTAATTGTGCCATATTCAATACACACTCTCTGTCTCTCTCCCTCTCTCTCAAAGTGAGTGATAGAAACAGATTCATATCCTCAGCTGCACGGCCCCTTGGCAGCGTCTACGTGGTGCTGACAGGATCACAATTGTTGGTTTTTTCATTTTTTCAAAAAGAAATTAAAAAATAAATAAATGAATAAATAAAAAGAAAAGAAAAATCATCGTGTGATCTTGGCCCTGTCTTAGGCATTGTCAATGTGTTCCCCTGTCGTGCGGCTGAGAAGAGTAAAGATTGGGACACACCCAAAGACAACTTTTGGGACACAATCCAAAAGATGTGTCTATATCTTTCTTATGATGTCATTGGACCCCACAGTCACACAGAAGAGAGACAGACACATCTCTTGGGTTGTGTCCCAAAAATTGTGTCTTTGGATGTGTTCCAAATATTACCCGGCCGAGAATCTGCACTTGATAGAAACAGTTTGGTGGTTATATATGGCGGGAAATTCGTAGTTTTTCGCGCCAATGTTCTTTTCGGCCTTAGCCCTATTTCTTGGCCGGTTAGATTATTGGGGCAAGACCAAAATATTGGACTTGTTTGTGTTAGTCCACTTTTATCAAGCCCAGTTGTCTAGTCGCAGTTTAAGTTGGTGGCCCAAAAGTCTTATCTCTTGTGGCCTTTATGGGGATGGATATAATTTGGAAAACGTCGTGAAAATAAAAGGGTTAATTGCATTTTAGTCTCTATGGTTAGGTAGTTTTATTTTATTCCTTTGTCAGTCAAAAGTAGACCCCTAACCATTTTGTGGTTTTTTCAGAATAATCTCACATGGGAATTAAGTGTTAAAATTAGCCCCACATGAAGAGTTTCAGTGTCAAAATTAATCTCACATAGGCAGTTAACAATAAAATTAGCCACACAAAGAGGTTAACTGTTAAATATTATACCCGCATAGATGAGTTAAATTAAATGGCAGCAGTATTATACCTGTATAGGGAATTAATCCCAAAATTAACCTCACAAAGAGGGTTAAGTGGTAATTTTTTTGGCCAATTTTAAAATTTTTATCAATTTTTGAGGAAAATCTTAACAGTTTCACTTTAGTCCAAAACCACATGAGGGGTTAAGTGTCCACTTTTGAACCACAGGGGTAAAGTGCAACTGAGCCTAATCATAGGGGTAAAATGTAATTAGCCCAAAATAAAATTACAAAAAAAAAAATAAAAATAAAAAAATCTGGGTTGGTTAAATTCTGGGTTGATTTCTTCCATCGGTCTACAAATTCTGTTTCTCTTTACTAGAATGTCCATAGGACAAGAAATCCTTAATTTTAGAACTTCTTAGCTGAATTTAAAGAGCGAAATTGAGACCGTTTAGGTTATCTGAAATATTAAGTTATTATTTTTTAAGTGATGAAATATTAAGCTGTTTGGTGTTTGGTTTAACCTATATAGTAACTGAATGTTTTAAACACGAGTATTTGGCAAACAAGTGAAAAAATTGATTCTTTGACCAAAAGGGAAAACAGTGAAATATTTTTCAACATCGTTAAAATTTTAGGGTATGAAGAGTATTTTTTTTCCTTTTAACAACTTAAAAGTGAAATAAAGTGATTGTTCGAAAAACAAGCAACTTTTTTCAGCTGGATTATTAAAGTTCTGAAATTTTGAGCGCGTCCATTTTACAAAACAATCAGGTTTTTTTTTTTTGTTTTTTTCGAAATCTATAATTCATCATTTAATTTTTAGTTTTCAACCAAACCAAATGAGCTTTTAAAGAAGTTGAGAAAGGCTGATTTTTTTTTTTAACATGAGGAACTATCCCAACAAAGAAGAGAAAAAACTCAGCTATCATCTATATTATAAATCCTTAATTTCGTGGTGACAAACCAAAGAGAATGACAAACCACAATGACAATGACAATGAAAACTAATTATATTGGAGACTTACCGATCGAGGTAATTTAAGGAGAGAGTTAGAGAAATGAAGAAAAGCAAGACCTAGAATAGCAAAAGTATATTGATATGGATGGGGTCGAGGTCCTAATTACTTGATTCCCTATGCAATTGCTATAAAAATTATTTTTTTCTTTGCAGGCTCAAGTTAATTTTGTTCAACTAAAATATGCTGTTTATGGATTTGTTCATCCATATATACCCATGCCGTATGTATCTTACCCTAATCTGCAAGTTGCCCACCTTTGAAGTTTTATCTAGTAACATGTTAGTCTTAGAAATTAGCTTTATTTCCAACCTCAATGACCATTTAGCGCAATTTAAAAAAAAAAGAAAAGAAAATGACAAAGTTCAGTTCAAAATAACTTCGTGTTCACGTAAATAAAAAAAGTACTTCTCACTTCGCTAAAAGAGAACACTAAGGCAATTCAATAATGAGGTCCTTAAAATAACTTAGTTTAGTTCATTGATTATATTATTTTAGTACTCTCATTCTAACAAAATGACATGGACATTAGAGTAATTCTACACCCACACTCACTTCACATCCAAAAACTCACACTCACTCTTGGTGGACCCACAGTGTCAGTTGGCTCCACAGTACCACCTAGGAGTTATTGTAAGTGAGTGAATTTTTGGGTGTAAAATGGGTATAGGTGTAGCATTATTCTGGACATTATGTGTGTATTTTTAGACATGTAGTAGGGTAATCTTAAGGGGCTCAGAAATTTTGATCAGGAAGGGCCTAGAGTAAACTAGGGATAGAGCCAGGATTTTACTACTGGGATTTTACTACTTGAGCTACCATGCATTTTGCATATTAGCTTGACCTAACCATGGTCCATATGGATTTCCCACGCTTTGGATAAGAATTCTAAATTGGGAGCATAAGGTAGCAATCTAGTCTGCTTTTCAACCGTCAAAGGCGATAAGACAAACCGCTGGAGGAAGCACACACGCTCTCTTAAAAGTTAAAACCTCAAAAGGCAATAAAATAGAAACACTGAAATACATACATTTGGGTAAATTAAATTGCGTAAAGATTTGGGCACACACACTCCACAAATAAATTACATTAACACTAATGGGAGGCTGCTATGCGTGGCAGAGTTGTCTGCCACATAGGGGCAAAAAATTTATCAACTTTGCTACATAACAGTCTCATATTAGTATTAGTGTTTTGTTTGTGGAGTGCTTGTGCACAAATCTTTACTCAGTTAAATTTCGCAGCCTGTAACTTATATTGTGTCATGTTAGTCTTTACAATATCAATTAAGGTTCAATATAGTTCATTCATCTAATTTTCTTACACACTTTTTAACATATATAGGTTCAATATAGGTAGGGTTGTACATCGGTTGGGTTTTTTTTTTTTTTTTTTTTTTTTTTTATGTTTTAAAAACCAACCAAATTGGTCGGTTCAGTCAGTTCGGTTTGATTTTCAGTTGTGTGTAAGTTTTAGAAAACAGACCGAATTGATCGGTTTGATACGTAGGTTCGGTCCACGGTGTTTTTTTGCTCATATATATATATATATATATAGGTGTGTAAAATGTAATTTGTCTAAGTAAATTTATCATTATACCTCACGGGTGCATCATATAACATACTTCTATAATAAATTGTACGAAATTTTTATGAGTGAACTACATTGAATCTAAACAGAAATTGTAAGAACAAAGTGACAAAATTGACACTACAGGAACCAAAGTGATATTACACTCAAACAACAAGGATGTAAAGTATAATTTACCATGTACATTTCTAAGTATATACGTGAATTGCAAATAACAGTGTATTGCCAATAATAGCATAGCAAAGGGAATCGAGCAAGGACCTCGCACACGAGAACTTATCCCAAGTGGAATAATTTCTACGGTCACTTTGGAATAATTTTTCCTCCCGCGCCTACGTATCATATCAGTTCCTCTTTTGGTTGTTTTCGGTATGTGCAATAGTGTGATACGCTTTCTCATTCCTTTTTTCTTTGTATTTTGCCGTAAATGATCATTCTAATTTCGAGCCTAGTTAGTTAGTTCTCAATATAAGTCTTTTGGTTGTTTTCGGTATGTGCAATAGTGTGATACGCTTTCTCATTTCTTTTTTCTTTGTATTTTTCCGTAAATGAACATTCTAATTTCGAGCCTAGTTAGTTAGTTCTCAATATAATTGTCATGGTCGTGATTCTCGTGACGTAGGTAAGCATTTATATATATATGCTCTAAGCTAGGAGCTTTGATATGAAAACCATGCATGTGAGGTGGATGGAAAATATTGCCCTGCGCATCCAAAAGAATCTTCACGGATCAACAAGCACTTGAGTGGAACTAAATCGAGGTTTTTTCCCTACGAGTTGGTCAAAATGTAATGGCAAGAGTCATTTTGTTACTTCTAATAGTTTACAGTTGCTATCATATGATATATTCCAGGGGAATACTAGGGACACAAAAAGGTTACAAAGAGATGCTTACAAAAGGATGTGGCATCTCATATGGCAATAAGACCCACCACTCTTAACTCAATAAGACTCACCAAACTTAACTCAACCCATGAAATGCCACATGGGATGCCACATTCTTTTGTGAACATCTCCTTGTAAACCTTTTGTGTCACAAACATTGCCCTGTATATTCTATGACTTATTCTTGAAAGCAACCAAATCGTTTTAAAAAGGAGATTATTGCACTTCGGGGAAAAAAATTAGCTCTAAATAACATCCAAACCAACAAATGTTTTGAATTTATTTGCAAGTCTTTTTTTTTTTTTTTTAATGTCATAATGGATGTCACTAATATATATTGTCAAAGCAAATTGGCTATGTGGCAAACACATAGCTAGTTTACTTTGACAATAACCACTAGTACTTTGACAACAGTGTTAGCCTTCAGAATTTGAAGGTTCAAAACTAATCTTATGGAAATAAATTATCTATTTTGTCCACAACTTCTATCTCCAAGTGTATGGCTCAAAGTAAACGCTTCTCTCCATCTGAACATCAAAGACTTAACCGCCTACGTATGTGAGAATATCAAAGTTGTATTACAAATGAACAAAAGTAAAGGACCTTAGTACCCTTAGTGTAAATTATTCTAATGCCCCCATTTTAATAAAATTGCGAATTTTTTTGTATATGTCTGTGTAAAGATTAACCTACTACATGTCTTAAAATATGCACTTTTTTTGGAACATTATTGCATGAATTTTTTTGTCTATTTAAAATTTGAACACAATATACCACTTTCATGTATATATGTCTGTGTAAAGATTAACCTACTACATGTCTTAAAATATGCACTTTGTTTTGGAACAAAAATGTCCTTATCAAACTCTTTGCTTTTGTCATCACGATATTAAGATGATTGCTGAATTTTTCTTCTATAAATTCCTCGTGCTCTTGAATTGAGCTTCAATATAACTCATAACTCTCTTTTTCTTCTATAAATTCCTCATGCTCTTGAATTGAGCTTCAATATAACTCATAACTCTCTCTCTCTCTCTCTCTCTCTCTCTCTCTCTCTCTCTCTCTCTCTCTCTCTCTCTCTATTATGAAGCTCATTCTTCTTGTCAGTGTGGAAAAATTCCACTTTATGAGTAGACTTCGACCTGTGGCGGGATGGAGCAATCGCCACCTGACGTACATGATAAAAGTAGGTCTTTGTACTCCGTTACATGGTGCATGCTTCTATTTCAGTTAATTTATAAAGTTCACTATCTTACTGGGTTTTTTGGTTTGAAGTTCAAATGTGAAGGTTGTCGTTGGAAGAGCATGCCGGTTCCACTCAAAGCATCTCATACCGTTCGCCGTGGTGTCAAAATGTTCAATGCAGTTGAAGCGGTAATTAATTAGCATAAGCTAATTAAGTAGTGGTTACTATTTAGTTCTCCTCCAACTATATATGTATATAGACACAAATATTCATGACTAATATTTGCGTTTGTTGGCATACAGTGTCCAGGCTGTGGAGATGTGGGCAGGGTGCGGATACTGCAAACCATGGGAATGCCTATCTTGGAAGAAGGGGGACGTATGCCTGTTATGGTGCTGGAAGCTCGTGGTCTGCCGCTGGATGGATCATTTGTGCACTTTGCCTTCCAATGGACTGCATACTCCACTCTTCTCGGCGGGCCTGTGCCTCCATTTACTCTCCGTAATGGCAGCTACATGATGGATATGCCTGACCAATTTCTGCCTGATGGTGCTTACCCCCCTGCGGCGATGGACGTCCGCGGCTTCTACATGATCGTTATGGATTAGCTAGGCTGGCTATTATTAGTTTATATGTATGTAAATAAAAGTTGGTTGATGCTAGATGCATATATATTATACTTTATACACATATTCTGCACCTAGGTATAAGTTCTTGTGGATGAATATTCTTCACTCAGATTATTTGTTCTCTGAATTTAATTAACCGGGTGTAATCCTAGGATTATATATGTAATTAACAGCATGTTAATAAATAAACTTTAACTATTATTGTTATCATTAGTATTATTATTATTGTTGTTGTTGTTGTTATTACTGTATTATCTTATTCACCCAACAAGATGAGTTCCCCCTTCAAGTGACTAGCTAAAAAGTGTTAAAACGGAGTGTAAATTATCACATGACCATTCTTTCTAAAAGCTAACGTTTTTTGCTTCCAATCCAAACATGCCCTTCCCTGCCTAAATGCTTTTTCAACCAACAACAGCTACTCAGTCCATGTAGTATACGTTTATGTGTGTATTGAAACTGACTGATATCATCAAAGTGTAACTAAGCCAATTAATTTTCTCTCTTTAAGAATGTGAGAAAAGAGTGGACTCAAATTACAATGGGCTGGAAAATTTCATAGAAAGCCACACTGACAGACAGGTCAACACTTGATCACTTCCATAGTACTAATCCTTGGATCACTTTCAATTTGTGTGTCTCAATATTATGTATTTACCTTCTTAAGTTGTACCCAAAAACCAATTTGAGACCAAAATTATCAACTGAAGTGCAGCTAATTGTATGAGGCCATAGTCAAATAATAGGAACTACAACGCAATAGAGTAAGAATACAAGCGGGGAAGGTCAATCAGCTAGTAAACAGAATTAAGACCACATGAACATTGAGGCCTGTAAGCGGATCGGATTTTATCCGGATCCGATCTGAATCCGATAGAAATATCCGATTCCAAATCCAATTATAAAAATCCGAATTCAAATATATAGGTACTTAATAGATCCGATCCGATAAGGATCCGAATCCGAAGTATTTTTTATTTTATTTTTATAAATAAAATCAGATTTAGTGAATGTATTAGGGTTTCCTCTACGCTCATGATAATGGACAATCAATTTGTTTTTATTTTGATATTCATACATTTTCGGATTCGGATTCGGATTCGAATTCAGATATTTGAATCCTAACAAATTCGGATTCGGATTTGGATTCAGATTCGGATTTTCTTAGTAGATTTTTATCGGATTCGGATTGTAGAAATCTAATCCGAATCTGATCCGTTTACAGGCCTAGATCATCCTATGTTGTTGGCCCCTTCATTAGAAAACAAGGCGTGAGCCTCGTGCAATGCACGGAATGTCATTTGGAACATAAAAATAATAAGGGTTAAATACCCTTACACCCCCTATGGTTTGGCCGATTTGCACTTACCCCCTTGTGGTTTAAATTTTGGCACTATAACCCTTGTAGTTCGGACTAAAGTACAACTGTTAAATTTGCTATCGGAGCAAGCTGAAATGACTAAATTACCCCGAAGTCTTCATAATAGTGTTAAGAACAAAATTTGTTACTTCAATTCTTTTAAGGAAAAAGATATGATTTTGAATTAGGTGAGAGAGAATCTTTGACATTTTTTTAGGATTTTCTTGATATGACCCAAAGAAAATGATTTATGACTTATTTTCCTTTCAATATGACTTTCAAGGGCAAAAGAGTCATTTAGCCCTTCAAATTATGACTCCCAAGTGTAAAAACCAATAATTTGGATGGAAAAAGCCACGGATGCACTTTAGTCTGAACCACAAGGGGTAGTAGTGTCAAAATTTAAACCACAGGGGGTGTAAGTATATTTAACCCAAATAATAAATAAATAAATAAGAAATTTTTCTATTTAGATTTAAAATGTTAACATCATAATATAAATTAGTCTTAGTAATAGGTTAAAATATTTCTAAAAAAAATGCAATAAAATTTATCGAAAAATTTACTTTTCTATGCTATCAATTTTTATTTTTATACTTTTACTTTTTTATGATTCATATTAAGAAAATGTTTCAGTTACTACATTTTATCATAAATGACATGTACAGCTCTTCGATGCATGGATGTGGGGGTATAAATATCATATATTTTTTTAGGAGGACCCAATATAGAGATCCATTAAATACATTCATTTAGAATTTTTCTATGCTTCTACATGTAATAGTGTGACTTTTTACATAGTAATTACCGCTTTGGACTCAAATCACTTTTCACTCTGAATGAACTCTATTACATCAAAAGGTTTTGAGTTTAACAATTGTTATTCGCACTCTATGGGATGCTTTGACTGTATGATATTGCATGATGTGTTAATAGTGTACCATAGAGTGTATTAATTCAATTTTGGAGTGAAAATGTCAATTCTGTTAATCTATTACAGTTAATAAGGTCAATCTGATAAAAGTTTCAATCACACATTTCTCATTGCATACATGTATACACTTTATCATCAAAATCAAATCTCAATAACAAATGCAACTAAAAATATATACTCCCCTCCGTCCCAAGATAAGTGTCTTCATTTTCTTGTTTGGATGTCCCAAAATAAATGTCTACTTTTCTAAATCGGTATGTAATTTTTACTTACTTTTCAAAACTACCCTTATAATAAAGACAAAGTAGCATTTCTGTGTGTTCCCAAAACAAGCAAAAAGTCAAACACCCATCACATCTAAGGGTAAAATTGGAAATTGACTCTTTAATGAACCAAAAAAATTAATACAATATAACTTTCTTAAACAATGTGCAAAATGGAGGTGGACATAGTTTTTTGGGACGGAGGGAGTATTTATCAATCCTTTAAAACATAAAAGACAATAAATTAGCAATTCAGAGTATCAAAAAGCTGGCTATCACAAAAGTGCAAACCTATTTGATTAGCAAGACTGGAAAACACTATCTAAGAATGGCTCATTTGGATGGACTAAGGGTCTGTTTGGCACTGGAAAGTCAAACATATCTAAACATACGTATATAAATAACACCACGTTATATATAAATAGGCAACAACTAATTTAAAGCAAATGGCGAGGATCTTGAGAATCGAAAAGTCGAAATTATACGATTTGAGACGTTCACATAGAAGCCAAGAGGTAGAAGGAAGGAGTCAAAATTAAACGATTTTAGACGTTCACATAGAAGCCAAGAGGTAGAAGGAAGTAGGGGTGGGCAAATAGTTCAGTTAACCGAAATTCGAACCGAACTGAAATTTCTAATTTAGTTCGGTTAACTCGGTTTAAAATTTCAGTTCGGTTTCAAACCGAACTAAAATAAATGATACAGTTCGGTTTTCGGTAACAAATGTCCAAACTGAAAAACAGAATTGTTATTAAAGTATATTTTTATTTTATATATATATAATACACTTAGAAGTTAAAACCCTAAACAAAACTAAATCTCATTTTCTCTCTTAAACTCTGTCGCACACACACAAGACACACACCCCCACCTCCTCGGCACCTCCTCACCTCACGACCGGCGACCCCCTCTCCCTCACAAGTCCCGACGACCCCCTCTCCTCTCCTTTCCCTCCTCACGTCGTCCTCGCTAGGGTTTCTTTTCACTCATTCTCTTTCTCTCTCACCCTTCGTCTCGTCCTCTCTTGTGGCGCCAGTGGCAACTCAGTCACTCTTGGCTCTTGGTGTTGAAGCCGAAGGCAACAACTAATTCGGTAGTCTCATCATCGACGGCAGTGGCAACTTCTGGGCAAAGTTTGCGGCATCGAACACCAGATCGTTGATCTACAGATCTATAGATCTACATATGGTGATTTCAAGACCCTCTGCTCACGGTCCTCAACCTCACATCACATGCTCACAGTCCCCAACATCTCTGACCATTCTTGCTTATATCTGTAAGAATCTTTATTTGAAGAGACCATGAAATGTATTGATATCAGAAAGTGGTCTTGGTTCTTGAGAACGCTAAGCTTTTATTTTTTTTTTCTTCTTTTTCTTTTCATTTTCTGGAGGAGCTCAGAGCTCTACAATAGAGGTATTGTTTGGAAATGTTTTTTATGCTGGTCCTTAGGCTCATTAATACCATTTGTTCTTTCCTTTAAAAAAAAACATTTGTTTTGGCTTTGGATGTTCAAACTTCGGTTAACCAAATTATAAAAACCGAACAGAATTTAAATTTCAGTCACCGAACAGATTTAACCGAAGTATATTTCAGTTCAGTTTTAGTTCGTTAGTTCCCAAATCGAACCGAACAAAATCGAACCGAATTGTCTCAAACCGAACCGAACCAAACTGACCGAATGCCCACCCCTAGAAGGAAGGAGTGAGTACATTCATGTGATTTTTGAGAAACAAAAATTACACCTGAACGTTCACGTGTTTTCTCCTTGTTGGTGGGGAAGGGTGTGTAACACCCGTGTGCGTGTTTATCATATTTCATTATATTTGTCATGCATGATAATGTGATGTGATGTGTATTTGTGGCACATGTGTGAGTGAGTTCTAACTTACGAGTCGATTTGGGTGTCTGTATAAGAGAACCCTCTGAGACAACATAGAATTGATGTTTTGTTGTTCTAAAGTCTCTCCGAGATTGAGAAGTTCATTGTAGAATACCTAAATGTTTACCTGTGTATTTCACTATCTGTATTATTATGTGGTTTAGAATATATTTATGTCGTTAATTCTAGTACCCTTGTGAGGACGAATTAACACGCTACATAATTGGTAGGTTAATTAGTAATTTCGTAAAACCACATGGGATCGCGTTTTAGCATTTAAACGGAACTTAGATGAAAACTTTTATAATTTGAGATTTTTACTCGTGAAGCAATAACTTAGACGTTCAAGACGTTTTTTTTTTAAAGATAATTGGATGATTCGAGAACTCGTGGGGAGTTAAACGTAATTTTTGAGAGTCGTGCCTATATATAGAAAAAGGAGATATTTTCATTTGTAAAGTTTTTTAACCTAAATTCAAGAGAGGTCAAAAGGGGGATTTTGGAGCTTTGATCTTCACGACGCCAAACGACGACCGCTCGTCTGTTGATTTTCAACTAAAATTATATGTTGGATCCCTCGAGGTAAGAGCTATGTTTTGATATCCGTTACGTCTCGTTTGGATAAGTTTTTCTGATAACTCATTTTTTGAAATTTTTATAGAAAGTTGTTAATCGAACTTTTGATCCATAGGAATCGTATTAGACAGACTTCTACGCATTCCTTGTGCTCGAGTTTTCCTTGGAACGAGATTTAGGAGCGTTGATCGGAGGTAAGTGATTCAACTATGCGTTTTGGAATGATTTCTTGACATGTATTCATGTTTTGTACGAAAATCATGTTTCAATTCATAGCTATATGTTGTTTAGTTCATATTGGGCGATTATGTTGATAAGTAGGCCCAATCGTACAGTGAAATGTTTGACTTATGTCGAAAGCATGGTGAAATGTATTTGAGCATGTTTAGTTGCTATTTGGGTCAAAGGAGTGCATGTACCAAGCCATTGTTGTGGAGCCATTATAGACATAAAGTCGCACGTTTGAAGAAAAAAAAACGTGGATCTTACCTAGTCGTGTGGACTTATTGGCAAGGAGTCGCGGACTAGGAGTGTGGACCGTACACGTGAGACTCCGGAGATTAGTACGAATTGTAGAGATGTGAATGCGAGCATGTTTATCATTCATGTGCATCGTTGATTTATTCACTGTTAGCTTATACAAATCGAAATATGTGTGGTTATTCAAATAACCATTTCAAGTGTTAATGCTGGCGAGGAATTGGGGAGGTGATCACGAGATGTTGGGAATTCACCTAGAAGGCGACTCATCACGTTTCATCTCGCAGTTTTGTAATAGAAGTGGATAATAGCCTTGTATATATTTTAGTTCATTTCCAAATGTTATAAGGAATTACTTTCGAGTAACTAGAACTATGTTTTGTATTGACTTGGAAAACATGGAATGGGTTGGTTAAGTTATTATGAATCTGGACCTGGAGTTCACGTTTTGAAATGTTTTACTTGTCGACTTCATGTCTTGATTTAATGATTGAGGTAGTTAACGATCGCAAGGGTTGATTGACCTTATGCAATATCCTAGAGCAAGAAGGATTGCTGTCAGGGGGTCATTCAATCGGTTGAAAGGGACAGTTCGACCGGTTGAAGTGCCCCCTGCTGTGAAGGATTATTGCCGAGGGGTCATTCGACCGGTCGAACGGGGCATCTCTATCGGTCGAAATACCACCTGCATGTTTTTTTTTCTACCACTTTCGAAAATTATTAAAATGTTTTGATTGGTTCTTAGGGCACCATTGGGACCCCTTTGAATATAAATTCATTTGTTTCAAAATATAATTACGTTTTCAAATTTATAGGAATTTTACTAACTTTAGGTGTATTGTTTCAAAGGAGCGATTACTCATTGTTATCTTTAAAGTTCTTTTTCCGCTGCTACAACTTTTAAATGAGTAGGAAGAGTCTCGGTGGCGTGCCACGTGACCTAGATTCATATGCGTGGATTTGGGACGTGACAGGGTGTCTCTCTGTCCTTTAGGTCTTGTACTGCTGTACAGCTTTTTGGAATCTATTTACCCTTTTCCGAAAAATAAAAATAAAAACAACTAAATCAATAAAAATAAATAAATTTACACATGGACTATCAAAGTAATGCAAATGAAAAGGAGATGAAATATCATATTTTATTGTACCTTGGGAACTATCCGTTTGAGTAGTTTTGCTTCCTTCAAAGGTCGTGGCTATAATTGAAGGGTGGTGCTAGAGACACTGGTTATTGCTACCTATTTCATTTACCGGATGATGTGGCCATATTACATGGCAGTCCAAGTAGGCAAGGTTCATTCCAATCCATATAGGCAAGGTTTACTCAATCTAAAACAAGAAAGTAGTTATTGAAGATATAATTAGTGTTTAAGGGAAGATAAAAGGAAGAATTATAAATGGGAAACACACGTTTGTATACATAGACTAAGTGAAACACGTGCAATCCACGTAGGGATACATTTCTTTGACAATTCTTGAAAATTACAACCCCCAAGTCAAACATATAGAGAATATGTACATTTCATACAACATACAACTTCGTTCCCAAGCAAACATTTAGAGGATATATACATATACAACTAACATAAATGATACAACTCCCAAGCAAACATACAGATTATATATATATATATACACATTTCTGGTCAAAATCCACAATGAGAATATTTCAAGCTTTACATTTGTATGAAACTAAAATTCATAATATCACTATCATTTTTACTTGGGGACATTGATGCTATAGTTCTCAAACTTCTATCACCGAATTTGGTTCCCAACACAAGTGGTAGTGGGGAAACCACAGGCAACTTTCAACAAGAGAAATCAATGTTTCATTGAGTTAAGACACTTCTTATCCTTTTCAATCGGTGAAATTTCACAAAAATCAAGTGGTTCCACTATAATTGAATGTTGTCCCATTGCCACGTGTTGGGAACATTGAAGATAAAAATTTGGGAACCATACATTATTAATGAAGTTTAAGGGAAAGGAAAAGGGCCAAAATACAAAGCTTCCAAAATTTCGTTCCCACTCGTCTTGTAAATTCTCCATCAGGCCTTCATACGGATCACAAATGAACATGTCAATTAGTTCATGATAAAATAAAGGAAAAAAAAAAAAAAGAATTTCAGTTTCGTGAAGTAGAAATTAGAACTCTACAATAAAACCCTTGAGAGCAACAAAGCAAAGCCAATACGGAATTCAACAAAGTATCTTACAATTGTTTTAAACCAAGTAGCAAAAAACAAAAGGCACTTTCAAATTCAGGACTCTATCGAACTTGGAAGAAATCAAACAAAAGGTGTAATACCCTGTATTTTCAGATTCATATATATATACCCTTAATACTTTCCTAGCCTTGGGTGAGTTTGGTTCCCAATCGATTGGACCCTTTTTCCAATCGATTGATATTTTCCCAATCAAGTGCCACCTTGCCGACCTGAATTCATGACGTGTCCTCATCTCAATCGATTGCCCTTTATTCCAATCAATTGCCATAAAATATTTGACCCCAATCGATTGCTACCTGGTCCCAATCGATTCCCAATGGTCTGATCCTTATGCGCTGGAATTGCCACCTGCCCTTGCCCTCCCTCTATATATATATTGTCTATTCGTGTCTGTGTGTGTGGTGTTTGAGCAGAGAGAGTTAGAGAGAGAGCTTGTATGTGTATGTGTGTCCTATACATATATATATATAACCGAGTATGAGTGTATATATACCCTCTCGGGTTAGAAGAAGAAGAAGAAGAAGAAGAAGAGAGAAAGAGAGAGAGAGAGAGAGAGAGAGAGAGAGAGAGAGAGAACAGAGACAGAGAAAAGAAGAGAGACACAGAAGAAAGAGAGAGAGAGCTCACCATAGACGCCGCCGCAGAGCTCGGGACACTGTCACCAGAGCACCGAGACAAGGTAAGTTTTATTAACTCACTCAAGGGATGGATTTTGAGATGTTTATATGTGTTTAATGACGTATATGAGAAGAAGAGGAACCCCCAACGTTTTTATATAAAACCAGACTATTTTGAGGAAGAAGACGAAGTCCAATCGATTGCCAGTGATACCAATCGATTGATATTTTTCCAATCGATTGCCATGGTTTCCAATCGATTGATATGATAATTGATTGCCATTTTGTCTAATCGATTGCCTTTCTAATCCAATTGATTGCCTTGTTTGGTCAATCAATAAGGTAAGGGCAAAATATTGTTTACATATTTTGTTAGATGTTGTGAGTTAGTTATGATATACCTAAGCTGCTAATAGTTATACCATATGTGTTATTGTTGTTTGTGGATAAGATCTATATATACGATGCCAGGACTAGACTTATATGAAGTTATCGTTAATATTACGAGATGAACTATTCTATGTTAACTGTTAGTATGAGATGAACTGTTTAACTGCCATATGTTATTATTATCCAACTGAATAGTAAACAAAACATGACTGTATGTTAATAACCGGATAAAGAGTAGATATGATAAATACAGAGCATGTGTTAATTCCTGTATCTTGAGCATGGGCATTACAAGACATGTGGTAAGCATGCATGGGATAGTGATGTCAAGAGATAAGAGAATATGATGAAAATCGGGAACGGTGCCTTAATGTGGAATATGTGATATGTGTACTTCGGATCCGTGGGATCAATGGTTGACGAGTCGGGTAGACGTGGGATGGTTAGAGTTCCTAGTGCGTCTCTCGCTGTTGAAGACTTCCAGTGATGCGTATGCACTATTGAAGACGTCCAGTGTACCGTTGACGATTACATCCGGCTAGTGCCCTAATGTATTCTCACCGTGCAGACCACCAGTGAGGATATATATACACATCGTAGAAGACGTCCGATGTGCCGTTTCCATCGTTTACAGATAGGATGTACCGTGTAGATAACCGGTAACCTATCAAGGGATCGTGTGAAGTAGTACACCACTAGGTAAGCGACCGGTGTGGCCTGCTGGCTTAGTTATGTGGTATAGACAAATGGATAACTATAGACACCCCGATTTTGACCAAACGTCAAGCCCAATCGATTGGAATTATGGCAATCGATTGGTACTTAAACTTCATCTTCTTGTTTCTTGATTTTATCCCTTTCAACTTGCTATTCATTCTAACTTCAGAACCTGTATTCAAAGAACCAAACACAACAACATACCACGGAAAACACATCATTATATAAAAAGATGAATTAAGACACAAGTGCAGGTAAAACTAGAGATAGAGGGCTAAGTTCACCCAATTTTCCTCTTTATCGGGCCAATATTTTACAAATATCAGCCCTCATCAATACCACGATCTTTATCTTTGCCATTACTTAATATGTTTCCTGTTATCATTGATTTCATGTATAGTTTAATGAGACCTCTTCTATATCCGTGAGAGACGTCATTGATAAGAGATTAACTGCATTTTAAGGTGCTGAACAGTAATGGGTGAGGAGTGTGTTTGATGTACTCACTCAGCTTTGTATTCAAAGCTGATGGCATTTATGCCTTGGACATTCCAATGTCTAGAGTTTTGTAGGTGTTGAGGTCGGAAGACTGATGTTCCGCCAGACTTGGAGCTGAAGGCTTGAAGACGCAGACGTGCTGCTTTGTAATAGTTAGTTTATTTAGATGTTGTACTTTTGTTAATATTTGTTGTAGTCCTCAGACTCTAAGTCAGCTGTTGTAATAGATTTAGTAGACTTTTGTAATTCGTACTTGCATATATACTGCTTCCAAACCTATTATATTTCCGATGTAGCCTCTGATTATGTTATTAAGATATATTCTATGAATAGCATCCTTCCTATCGTTGTATTTGTTGGTTTGTGATCGGCGACGAATAGTTGCCGTCTATAGTCCTAAAATTACGCTTTATTATCCCATTTCATTTAGTTATTAGTTATTTTTTAATAAGGATTCTATACTTTGTAGGTTTTGGAGATTTAACATGAAAATGCACAAAAATCCAATGATTAGTGGCTTTGGAAGTCATTCTGGGCTCAAAAGTTGATTCCGGTGAAAGCTGAATGTAGTAGCAGCCTCGGAAAATTGTATTTTTGACAAGAAATACTTCAAATTTTAGAAATTTCTCCAGAGATATAAAATGTTGATCTTCGAGTTACGGACGCGTGGCCGCAAACGGTGAGTCAATACGAGGTCCGAGTCAAAAGTTATCACAATTCTACGATCGATGCGCAGAGTAGCGAAAATCTGAGAAAAGTTGGAAAATGGCCAGGTCGCTGGAGCGACCCGCGCGAGCGACCCGTTGAAAAAGTGAAAAATGCATATTTCGAGGTACTGAAGACCCCTGTGCGATCCAAATTGGCTGAATACGTCCAGAAATGTAAAAAAAGCAATTTTAGTGCGATTTGACTTAGGAAAGCTTCCTAAATCCTTCCAAACTCTATATAAATCCTATTCTAAATCAATTTTGTGGTTACACAACATTACACAACATTAGATACATCCATATACAACAAAACTTTCAGCCATTGAAGAGAGGAAAGCAAGGAGAAGAAGAAGAAGACCAAGGATTTCCATGGCCTCCTCCATCAACCTCTTGCCGTTCATCAATTCTATGGCCAACTAAACCTAGATCTAGGGTTTCAATGAAACCCTAGCCAAGTAATAGGGTGTATTTTATGCTTTTCTTTTAGATTTATTATGTATGGATGATGATTACATGTTTAGATAATTTTTTATAATAAAATTGTACTTCTATTGATTAAATCATTGCTTTCAAAGTTTATTCTTGTCTTAGATCTATTTTGAATGCGATGTGCTCAATGATCTATATTCGCTATGCTTGTATGGATTATTTACATGTAATGGTGCTTATTTGAATTATGATATCAAGTAGCCGAATAGTTCATGCCTAGGAAAGACGGATTGTGTCGCAACCCTAGTTTAGTGTCAGACAATTCGTGCTAACCGAAGATGAATTATGTTGGTGCTTGAATCGTAGTTATCTTCTTGACGGAGGAATTGGGCTTGTAGCTACAATTCCCCATTATCATCCAATGTAATAAGCTAATTGAATGCATAAATACCCTTATTATGAAGTTAGTGGTGGATTTGCAATCCTAGGTTCACTTTAAATATCGTTTAAAACAACTTTTAATTGCTTTCATAATTTAGATTTACTTTCATCATTCTTAGTTTAATTAAAATCACAGTCAAAATCCGTTTTTCTTAATTAATTAGATTTAGGTTTTAAAATTAAAGTGCTTTAGTAATTAAATCTCTGTGGGTTCGACCTTTACTTCCGCACTACAAATCCTTGAAAAGTAAAGTATGCTTTTATATCTTGATTTTGACAAGATCAGTTTGAATAGATGACAATGCAGTTATTCACTAGTCACGGGCCTACGAGACCAAAAAGGAATTTATTTTCTCTATTTTTGCTTCTCCAGGGCGTGACAAAAGGCAAGATGCCCATTCTAAATTTCTAAGGATGAAAAAAGTCAAGCTATAAATCCTATAATCTAGTGGGCCCCTGCCACATGCTTGGGAAGCAATTAGGATAAAAAGTTTGGGACGCATAGCATTACTCTTAAACTTCATGTATATTGATGATATGGCATTTACAACTATACATGTTTTAGTCTTCTCAATCAAATAAAATAATCAAGCATACTCAATGGCAATGGCAACCCAAAAATAAATGGAAAATAGGATTACTACAATATTTAAAGGGATTGTGGTGCACTGATTTGAATGGTAGGAGGCACAAAAGAATTGTCAAAATGTCTGAGACAGCAACATACCTGCACATAAGACCTTAAGTGGGACATGATTGATTATAGTTCCTACTTCCTATGATAAAAATTCATGAAACAAGACAGATTTTAAATACTAACAGCATATATAATGACTTATATCACCAACTGAATAATCCAAATATTCGCATACTTGAGATATTTTTGAATTTCAACATATATGACATTTGTGGGTGAACTATGAATAAATCTTCAATCTAAACCACCATACTACCTTTACTTAACCAGAATCCAACTTATACATTCTAGGAAGTCCATCAGCTAATTCGAGCATTCAGGAGGTGGTCACAGCATTGTTTCTAAATAATAACTGACTTAGAACTTTAAGGCAGCATAGACTTTATGATTCCAAATAGACAATTCAAACATGAGGATCAGTTATACACATACTTCAAGTTTCAGTTGGCTTTCCAAATACAAAATAAAATTAGCATGGGAGTCTTGGTAGAAGGTTTGCAACCTCTCCGTCAAGGTCAGACCTATAATCATGACAGATGGAAAGTGCAGAAAGAGATTATTAAAAAAAATCCAGAGAGAATTATTTTCTGCACAATGAAGAAAGCTATTTATTGAAATCTGTATAACAATGAATTGAAGGAAAAATTAAACACAACAGAGTGGATAAACTGGATTCTGAAAAACCCCGAGATTCTTTTGTTTTCAACCTCAATCAATACTGAATTTTAGCATCAACAAAATATCACGTACAATTTGCGCATCAGAAGTTATCAACATCTTTAAGCAATGTCTTGGCAGATAACTACATGTATTTTCTTTTCCAAATCTTGATTAAGAATAGAATTGTGCAAATAACAAAAAAATTTACCTTCTTCAATGTTCTCTAAACCTCTTTCATTTGATAAAATTTTCTGATTTCATGTATCATTCTCTGCTGTTCAAGGTTCAAGCTCGACCCAGAATGAAAAGTAAGCAACGATAGTTCAAAGAGGCCTATAGTGAGGTAATACCTGTGAAATAAGGCAAAACCACCAAAAATTAAAAAGAAAATCAGTGTACAAAATGAGTGATAAAGCAGGAAAAACAAACTCATTAGCTTTAAATAAGAAAAAAGAAAATGAACAAAAATGGGTTTCATACCCATGCTTTTATATATATATATATAGGTTGCAGAAAGTGTAGAGCACGAAAAGATGTATAGACATCCCTCAAAATAAAAGAAATGAATCGAACCTCAACTTTAAGCATGTTCAGATTCATAAACAGTTCAACTAACATGGTGTAATTTGAAGTAATGATTTTTAAACCTCGACATTACGCAGTCTGCTTCTTTCTCAAGGTAGACCTTACACATCAAGATTAAATAGTTATTGGAATTCTTTGAAAAGTAATCCCAAATAAGGAGCAATGAATGACTAAAGTTTAAAACTTTGAATCAAAGCAATGTATGGATTTAACTCAACGATGTCTTAACAGAACATAGAAAGTGAAGATAACTGAAATATAAGAAGAGTCTACATGATCATACCATATTAAATTCCACGAGCAATGTGACATGACACCTAAGTGTCCTGCATGAGCAAATAATCTTTTATAGCGTTCCTTACAAGTGAACCATTAACCTAGGAGAATTAGACCAAATTAAGAAAAACAAATAGAAGGAAGAGAAAAGGAAAAGAAGAAGATGATGATATTACTATGTTATTATCACAAATCTGAATATATGACAAGCAACAATTGAAAAGAAAGAAATGGCTATCTAGCTTGCAAACTTTACAAGGAAAGTAAATTTCTTTCAAATAATAGATTAAAAGAGGAAAGGGAAAAAAGGTACTAATCTGATGAAGATGATAGGTGTAAAACAAGGTGCTTGATAAACTTTCAACATAATCTGTCCTCTTACTTATGAGTAATCAATGTTCTCCAAACCTCTTTCTATCCATAAAGTAAATACATTAAACAATTGATAGCAAAAAAAAGAAAAGAAAAAGTTGCTTTGATATGGATTTTATTGCCAAATTCACAGTGGAGTTGTTTGGCAAATGAATCAAAACACCAAAATCAGATGAAAAATGGTTGAATTTGAGGTTGGATTCAAGGCAAGTCTCCTCCTTCTAGCTGATAACAAAGGCATTGTCATTAGTCAAGTCAGGTTCCACATTTTTCATCAATTTGTGTTCAAAGCTCAAGAAAACCAAGATTATGCATTTGCATGTTTTTCTATTATTTTGGGAATGTTTTTTGGGAGATGGTTTTCCTTGATCATTGAAATTTTGAAGCTATTAAAAAAAAACATGTATACGTGCACAAATAATACCTCCATTCTCTTGGGCCAAAAAACAAACACATGTTGTGCATAAGATGATTACTTGAAATCAAACACAACAACATATACATACACACATATTATATATGAGAGGCTGGAGAAGAAGTACAAGTACCAAATCTAAGAAAATTAACTATTGTTTTGCTGGTCATTACTTGCGATTAGTGGGACGCTCTGTGAAAACCTTCTCACTGCTCCCCTCTTCAACATCAAAACCCTGTATGTTGCTTCGAGAAATCTGAGATTTTCAACATCATTGTCGTCGTCTGTGGAATAGGACTTGAGAGGAGAGCTCCTTTTGATCTGTTATTATCTGAAGAAAAACGTGGTAGAACCACTCAAGACCAGGGGTGGGCATTCGGTCAGCTCGGTTCATTTTGTCAAGTTCGGTTAGGTTCGATTTCTCAGTTTTTAAGCTTAAAGTTTGGTTCGATTTAGTGGGAATATCCTATACCGATATCCGAACTGAAATATAGTTCGGTTGTTCGGTTCGGTTCGGTTTGCCCACCCCTACTAAAGACTGAGTATTGGTGTTTGAACGTGAGAATGACAGCACAGAAAGAGGAAATAGAAGTAGAGTATGGGACAAAAAAACCATCCATTATAGATGAAATGCCATTATAGCTATACACAAGAAATTTTTTTGATAGGGGGGCAATGTAGTAAAATTAATTCGATGAACAGTAATTGAACCTCTTCATTTTAGGTTCCTGGAGTTGGTGGAAGGAATGCCACGTAGTGAGATGAAGGAGAGTCACATCAAGAACTCAAAGGCAATGTGGCTATCTGTAGCCAAGCAAGACCCAATGACTGAAAAACCAACATAAAGTGATGAAATACCACTCAACCTATAACACCCGCATTTGTGTTATTGCATTTGTATCACATTGTCATGCATGATAATGTGATGTGGTGTGCATTTTGGCACCTGTTGGAGTGAGTTTTGACTCACGAGTTGATTTGGGTGTCTGTATTAGAGAACCCTTTGAAACTGTGGTGATTGAGGATTTGTTGTTGTGACGTCTCTCCGAGTATGAGACGGTC
The DNA here is from genome assembly GCA_033977485.1 of Hydrangea macrophylla. Lineage (NCBI taxonomy): Eukaryota > Viridiplantae > Streptophyta > Magnoliopsida > Cornales > Hydrangeaceae > Hydrangea > Hydrangea macrophylla. The sequence goes on from CM066991.1 coordinate 144,419,729, forward strand.
ACTGTGGAATACCATAAATGTTTATCTGAAAATAAATGTTTACCTGTGTATTTCAATATCTGTATTATTTCTGGTTTAGAATATATTTTTGTTGTTAGTTTTAGCATCCTGGTGAGGATGGATTAACACGATATTAATTTGGAAGGCTAATTAGCAACTTCGGAAATGTCATGTAGAAATTCGCGTTTTAGCAACCAAATGGAACTTAGTCAGAAACTTTTATAATTTTGAGGCTTCACTCGTGAAGCTATGAATTAGCTGTGTAGAAAGTTTCGGAGACTGATTAGGAATTTTGGAAACTCGTGGGGAGGCAAACACAATTTTCGAAAGTGTTGCCTATATATAGATAGAGATGACTTGTGATATTCTACAAGTCTTAACCTAAAGTTCAAGGAGGAGGCCAAAAGGGAGATTAGGAGCTTAGAGCTTTGCGACGCCAAACGACGACCTTCTGTCCGTCTGTTTTCTCCCATATTTCATATTCGAGCTCCTCGAGGTAAGAGCTTCGTTTTGATATATGTTAGGGCATGTTTGGCAAGTTTTCTGAAAAGTTATTTTCTAGAATTTTTCATAAAAGTTGATATTTGGACTTTTGATCCATAGGAATTGTACTAGAAGGTTTTCTGCACGTTCTTTGTGCACGGGTTTTCTTTGGATCGTAGTTTAAGCGCATAAATCGGAGGTGAGTGATTCAACTATGTATTATGGAATGATTCCTTGACATGTATTCATGTTTTGTGCGAATAGCATGTGTTAATCCATAGAGATATATTGTGTAGTTCATATTGGGCAATTATATTGATAAGTAGGCCCAATAGCATGGTGAAATGTTTTGTTTACCGAGAGCATGGTGGTATGCATTTGAGCATGTTGAGTTGCTTATTTGGGTCAGAAGGAGCACGTGGTCACTAAGCCATTTTGTGGAGCCGATATAGGCATTAAGGTCGCACGATTGAAGAGAAAAATCGTGGGTCTTACCCTTTCGCATGGACTTATTGGCGAGGAGTCGCGGATTGGGAGTATGAAATGTGCACGTGAGTCTCCCGCGACTAGTATGAAATGTAGAGATGTGAATGCGAGCATTTTTATCATTCATGTGCATATGTTGTTTTATTCACTAAGCGTTAGCTTAAACAAATCGAGATATGTGTGGTTATTCAAATAACCATTGCAGGTATGAATACTGGCGAGGAATCGGGAAAGTGATCGCGAGATGTTGGGAGTTCACTTAGAAGGCGACATAGATGTTTATCTCGTAGTTTTGTAATCGAAACGTTTATTTCCTTTGTTTTGACTAAGGAACTTGTAATAGAATCGAATGATGATTCTGTAATAGAATTTGGAGAATAGAAGCTCTGGATATATTTTGAATGTTATAATATATCGCGTATGTCTTTTGATATGTTAGAGTTGTGAAAGAACTCATGAGCTTGGATCTAAGTACGTAAAGCAGTTGATAGTTCACGTTTATTCAAGACTTGTAGCACTATTGAGATTTGTGCCAAACGCGTCCTTAACGTATTCAGTAAACGTTTTCCTTCAAGTGACATGTTGATATATATGTTTAAATAACTTTCATAAAGTTTCGGAAGAAACGGACTTGGATAGGGCACTTTTTGTCGCGTCGAAAGTTGGACAGAAACTAATGGCTTTGCTGTCAAAGGACTTTCGACCGGTCGAAGGGACCCATTCGACCGGTCGAATGCCCCTCTGCTTGAAACTTTAGTAAAGGCACTTGGTCGATGGGACTTTCGACCGGTCGAGAGGGACGTTCGACCGGTCGAGATGCCCCTTGCCAGCCTAGTTGGTTCTCCTACTTCCAAAACTTTTCAAAAGTTCTAATTACAAACTTAAGCTCCTTTTGGGACCCTTTTAAGGGAAAATTAATCGGATTGAATTTTGAAGCCTCCGGGCGATAAGTGTATTTTCGGTTGACTCCGATACGTACTAGAACGAGAGTTATGTTTCTTTTCTGCTGCGTGTTTTTAAAACTAATTCTTTTGGGAACGTTAATGAATTGGAGTAGCCTCGGTGGCGTGCCACGGGCTTTGGTTCCGCTTTTGTGGGACCGGGCTGTGACACAACCAAACCTAAAGGAAAGAAATGAAAGGAACAAAATTGTAAAATCCTTGCTTAATGAATAGTAATCTATCGCAACAAAAAGAAAGAGTTTCTTTTTTATATAGTTAGAAATTGCAAAAATCAATAATGTCTCACGCAAGATAATGAAGAAAGAAGAGAATTTGAATAGGACATGGAGGAGAAAATATTGAATAGAACGGTGACACACGTCACCAAGTTTATGTGATATCACCTATCAACAATATTCTCCTAATTAATTAATTGGGCATCAAAAGAAATTATTAGGTATAACCATCACACCACATTTAGCATGTGGATATGGCATGACCTTTTATTCTAAACCATATGAACACATGGCAATTCCTCATTTAAATTATTTAATTATGATACCACGTTTGCTACTTTGTCACGTGGTATCCCCAGGGCCGGCCTTGAGGCCATGCCCCGAGGCGACCACATGGTGCCTCGTTTTTAGGCCTATTTTCTTCTAATTTCTTCCTAATTTCTATGAAAACTCTCATTTTTAGGCCTATTTTCTTTTAGTTTCTTCATAATTTCTATGAAACTTATCATTTTTAGGCCTAGTTTCTTCTAATTTCTTCCTTATTTCTATGAAACTTAGTATAGAGGCCTCATTTTTTAGGCCCCTTTGAAAGTACGTTTGAGGCCTCGAACAATTTTATCATCTCAGGGCCGGGCCCTGGGTATCCCCAAAGTATTCAATATTTTCTTGATATGGAAGCATAACCACCATGGAATAGGAGCAAATATGTCTTTTGATCACCATAGAGGGGAGCATCACACCACATGGAATAAAGAGCTACATGGAACCATAGAGGGGAGCATCATACCACATCATGATGACATGTTGTGCTTACTAAATTTTGTATCCCTGATGGTTTCAAACACATGTGGTGGGACCACCTTCAATAACGGTGGGATTGCTTCAACATTCTCCAATCAAAATCAACTGTGTCCACTACTACAAATATTTGAGAATCATTTGGGATACAAAATTTGAGATGATGTCATATCATAATGAAATAAAATTGAAAGAATGGGATAACACAGTTAAATTAAGATCTATTAATATTCAAAATAAGTATAGAAAATGTAATGACCCGAAAATTTGAAACATAATTTCATCAAGGAAAAATACCAGATTTGAGATTTTATCAGTATAATTTTTACCTATGTGTGTGTGGAGGCGTGAGCCTACCACACACGATAATCTCTCGTGTAGAACTTGGAGCCCAAACATTTCGTGCACAGTGTGTGCCTATGAAATGTGTGTGTGAGTGTGTATTGTGTGTGTGTGTGCTTGAAGCCTCTTAGAGGCCAAGCAATGCAAGTTATATATGTACCCTCACACTCAGTTTCTCTTATATCTCAAACAACTCTGTGAACTCCCTCTACTGCCTCTCTATTCTCTTTCTCTCTCTCACGCAGAACTATATACACACACATATAATTACATTTATATACACATACAAGTAGTTATATATTCAAGGAAATCAAAGCTTGGATTTGATTTCTCTGCACCTCATTGAATTTCTATATTGGGTAAGATTTCAATATCAATTTATGTTTATTTCAGTTTATACAACCACTGTAGATATATATATATATATTTAGATATATATATTTAGATATATATTGTTAGGAGTCCAAAAATAGCGAGCAAAAAAACTGTAACAGAAACGTGATTTCTTTATATCAAATGAAAGGTCTCGATCCCACGAGGCTCTGTTTCAAATTTTAGAAGCTAATTCATTACGGTTGCGACGAACGATCAAATTAAAGTTTTGTCATCTTTCGGTTTTTCTATTAAACCGAGAGCTACAATTCGATTCATGAAATTCCGATTTCATATTTGGAATCTATGCAAAAAAAATTAAGAGTTTCATATATTGGAAAGCCTATTTTTGTTAAGTTTTGAAAATGGTCAAAGTAACAGAGCTTCGGAGAAGACAACAATGGCACTCTGTTCACGATCGCGCACGCGACCTGTGTAAATTTTTGAAAACTGTTTTAAAATGAACCCATGAGCATTCTATATGACATTCGCCCGAACGACTCGCGTGAGGCCCGAGCGACCTGCACGAGGGAGAGTCCGCGTGAGCGGCCCGAGACAGCTTGATAAAAACTTCTATTTTCTTGTACTTAAGTCAGTAATGAGCTAAGTGGTCTTGTACCCTAAGCTTTAAAAGTTGTACTTCACTTTAATAGTAGTTGTACTTGTACTTAGAGGTGTTGTACCTCACTAATGCACTTGTATTACTATTGACAATAGTTGTAACAGATTGAGCAGTTCCAGTTTCTGTTCTGAGTACTTGTTCAGTCTTCGGTGAACGGTAGTTCCATATAACTCTCAATAAAGTTGTATAACATGTAAACAGTGTACTTACATGTTTATATGAATTGATATGTTGTTATGCTTTAAGTGTTTACTTGAGATGTTATGCCTTAAGTGGTTGCTTGAGCTACTTTGCCTTATGTGTTTACCTGGGTGATTGCAGTATGTCTATTATGTTGCTTTAAATCGATAGCATGTCTTGATATATGACTTATGGAATATTGAATATGTCCTAATGCTTAGAGCTCACATTTTTCATAACATTTCATAGTATGAGTATGAACACAAAAATCAGGAAAATGGTTTTAGGATGAAAGACCTTGGAGGCTTTCGATTTTTAAAAATGGAAGACCTTAGAGGCTTTCAGGTTTAAAAAGGGAAGACCTTAGAGGTTTCCGTGCATAAAACCCTCTTGGAGGGATTTTGTTTTGAAAAGATAGAAATCCCGGATTTGTAGGTAGGGGTGTGAGATGGGTACTGCTAGGAACTGGAATGGAGGATGTGCTACAAGAAGCCCCCGTAATGTTCAAGGCTAGGCCTTCGTGTAATTCGTAAGGCCCAAAGTCCCGCACATTGAAGGCTAGGCCTTCGTGGACGGGAAGCCCATGGTCCGGGTAATATAACACATGCATGCGTGTTGTTGCACTTCATTACATTGTCATGCATGATAACGTGATGTGGCGTGTCTTATGACACATGTGTGAATAAGTTTTGACTCACGAGTTGATTTGGGTATCTGTGTTAGAGAACCCTTTGAGACTGTGTAGATTGACTGTTTTGTGGTTGTGAAGTCTCTCCGAGTATGAGACGTTCATGGTGGAATACCTTAAATGTTTATCAGAAAATAAATGTTTACCTGTGTATTTCACTATCTGTATTAGTTTCTGGTTTAGAATATATTTCCGTTGTTAATTTTAGTATCCTGGTGAGGACGAATTAACACGTCGCATAATTGGTAGGCTAATTAGCAATTTCGTAAAATCATGTGAAATCGCGTTTTAGCAACCAAACGGAACTTAGACGAAAACTTTTATAATTTTTAGTTTTCACTCATTAAGCTATGAATTAGCTGTGTAAGAAGTTTCAGAGACTAATTAGGAGTTTTGAGAACTCGCGGGGAGGCAAACATAATTTTCGAGAGTGTGGCCTATATATAGATAGAGATGACTTAGATATTTCATAAAACTTCTAACCTAAGTTTGAAAAGGAGGCCAAAAGGGAGATTTTAGTTCTTCGATCTTCACGACGCCAAACGATGAATTTCTGTCCGTCAGTTTTTCACCAAATTTCGTATTTTGAACTCTTTGAGGTAAGGCCTTCGTTTTGATATTTATTAGGACTCATTTGGATAAGTTTTTCGAAAACTCGTTTTCTAGAATTTTCCTAAAAGTTGATAATTGGATTTTTGATCGATAGGAACTGTACTAAACGGACTTCTCCACGATCTTTGTGCTTGGGTTTTCTTTGGATCGAATTCTAAAAACGTTAATAGGAGGTGAGTGATTCAACTATGTGTTTTGGAATGATTTCTTGACATGTATTCATATTTTTGATGAAAAGCATGTGTTAGCTTATAGATATATATTGGGTAGTTCATATTGGGCGATTATATTGCTAAGTAGGCCCAATTGCACGGTGATATGTTTGATTATGTCAAAAGCAAGGTGAAATGTATTTGAGCATGTTGAGTTGTTCTTTAGGTCAAAGGAGTGCGTGTATCAAGGCATCATTGTAGAGCCGTTATAGGCATAAGGTCGCACATTTGAAGAAAAGAAATGTGGGTCTTACATTTTTCGCGTGGACTTATTGGCGAGGAGTCGCGGATTAGGAGTATGGAACGTACACGTGGGACTCCGGAGACTATTTTGAAATGTAGAGATGTGAATGCGAGCATGTTTATCATTCATGTGCATCGTTGTTTTATTCACAAAGAATTAGCTTAAACGAATCGAAATATGTATGGTTATTCAAATAACCATTTCAGGTATTAATGCCGACGAGGAATCGCAGAAGTGAGCACGTGGGTTTGGGATTTCACTTAGGAGGCGAATTGTCACGACCCAAGTCTCGCTCAGTAAGATATTGTCCGCTTTGGGTCCAAACCCTCACGGATTTGTTTTTGGGCCACTACCCAAAAGGCCTCTAACTAGGGAGACTTAGAACCACACATATATATAGCACATTACCCTTCCTTTCCCAGGCGATGTGGGACGAACTTCCCCAACAGCACTCAGCACCAGGGTCATTACATTCCACCCCCCTTAGGGTCCAACGTCCCCGTTAGCACACTTCCGGCTAGGTCAGGCTCTGATACCATTCTGTCACGACCCAAGTCTCGCTCAGTAAGATATTGCCTGCTTTGGACCCAAACCCGCACGAATTTGTTCTTGGGCCACTACCCAAAAGGCCTATAACTAGAGAGACTTAGAACCATACATATATAGCACATTACCCTTCCTTCCCCAGGCAATGTGGGACGAACTCCCCCAACATCACTCAGCACCAGGGTCGTTACACGAATCACCAACCTCGTAGTTTTGGTAATAGAAATATGGTAATGAAGAATTATGACTTTTACTCTATGTTTAATTTAGAATCATAGAACGGATTCATAACGTTGTAATCGTTAGTAATCTTTTATAATTACGTTTTAGTAATGTTATAATCTAGTTGGGATCGTTTTGGTATGAGTTTGTAGTGAGTGTTTGGTCCGCGGATAGTTTCAGAAAGCTTTTAAACTTGGATTTCTGCAGAAGGTTCTGCTGCAAGGAAAACCAGTCCACCGGACCAGGTCCAATTGACTGGAACTCTTTGTTATATAGACACTGCATCATTTATTTGAAAAATAGTCAACTGGGTCCCCCGACACAGTTGACTGGACGGTATTTCAAAAATTAGATCTTTTTTGCTCAGGCTGGAGTTTAGTCGACCGGATTGTATCAGTCGACTAGAAGTTTAACACCCCAGTCGACTGGACATGGGATTCAGTCAACTGGACTGGCTGTTGGAACTTGGACTCTCTGTATCTTGCATTTCCAGTCGACTGGACCTTGGATCACTCGACTGGATTGTTGTTTTCAAAAAGAAGTGTTTCTTAAAGTTTTTTCAAATGGGCAAAACTTTCGTGGTCTGAAAACGTGGTTTTCTACTGTTGTTTATTCCGCTGTGTATTCTTAAACTAAGTCTTTTGAGAACGTTAATGAATTGGTGTAGCCTGGTGGCGTGCCACGGGCTTCGGTTCCGTTATTGTGGGACCGAGCTTTGACAGCTAATGATATTGACGATCAAGGGTGAGTGTTTGAAAAGGCATGAAAATGGTTTTCATGCATGGCATTGGCGTTCATTGCACTCACGCGTGTTATATAACAAATGTTATTGTGTGGTTATATGATTATACGAGCCTCCATGACTTATAGACTATATAAACCCTATTTTTCAGGTAACATGAATTAGGGCAAGGCCCGGAGTAGAGTTTACTCGTAAAGACCCCGTATGGGGAAGAAATTGTGAGATCATGATACTTCATTTTGATTTCAGAACATTCTTAAAAACCTTGGGGTTTTATTGTAAGAGTTTTTAAAGTTTGAGAAAAACAAAGTAGATCATTGTATTGCTTTTCGATATGTGAAACCAAACTTGAGTTTCTGTTTAAAGGTTGTATTATAAAGCTTGCGAAGAAGTATGATAAAGGTTTATTAGATCTGTATATTTTCCGCTGCACTGTTGTTCAGTTGATGAACCGATAAAGTTTTTCTCTTAATGTCTTTTAAATTGACAAGCAAAGCTTTTCAAAATACTAGTGTAATGCTTCCGCTATCGTTTTACTCAAATCTGTTAGTTTATATAGATTTCGATTTCCCATCAAAGATTTACGAAAGGCTATTCTATGCTTCCGCAGTAACCCTCGGAGTCTAGGACTCGGGGCGTTGTAAAATGGTATCAAAGTTTTGAGGTTTCAAAGTTTAAATGTTTCAGAGTTTTGGACTTTAAATGATTTTAAAGTTTAAACGTTGGTTTTTCTAAAAGAGAGTTTTTCAGGTAAGCTTCGGGTCTAGTACTCGGAACATTACAAGTATGTTTAGTTCTTCCGCTCTATTATTTTATTTTAACCGACACCCCGTCGCCGGGACTAGTGGCGGGGCGGGGCGTCACAAAAAAATATTGAAAATAGAAAAAAGAGTAGTACAATTGTAGAGTAAGCTGAAATTTGCGCAAGTAACGAGTTGGAAAAGAGAAATTTATGCCTTAATTCGTGATGATCAACTGTAGAGTCCTAGCTCCATGACACATTTGCATTCCACATAGACTGCCACATATATTCGGTAATTATAACTGGTGTATATAGCATTATTCATAATTAAAAAGTAATGCCTGGTATTGAGAGATACATCAATACAAAATGTGCAAGATCACACATGGTATGTATCTCGTGTATATGTATTGTAAATGGAAGAATTTGTGTGAATATCTCGTATATATTATTACTTCATATATATAGATGTATATAAATATGATGAAGATCAAGTGCGGATCTTAAGGAGCAGACCAAGGGACGGACCACCTTTAGTGATGAAAATATCGCTTTTAGCGATGATAATTTTCGTCACTAAAAATCATTGTTTTAGCGAGAGAGAGAGAGAGGGAGAGAGAGAGGAGGGTGGATGAGAAAGAGGAGAGAGAGTAACGACTGAGGTAGAAATAGAATAGAGAGTGAGTGAATATGAGAGGGTCAGATTAGAGAGAGATGAGTATATATTTTTTTTCTTCCTTTTCTTTGGGCCCAAATTTGAATGATCTCAGTCATAAAAACTTGTCTTAGTCATAAAACTTTTAAATCTTCTGCTTTCACATATATACGTATATATATATATATATTAGATTAGATAATTCTTAACACAATGTTACACAAAGACTCATACCTCAAGTGGCAAAGAGCTGGCACATAATGCCATCTTGTGTATCTAGATTATGTTCGAACCTGCCCCTCCCCATACAAAAAAAAAAACACAATGTTACAAGTTTATTATAGACACATATAAGATAACAATTAAAGAAATGAGTCATTTTCAAACCTTGACATCAATGGCTGCCGCAACCCCCGACCCATTGTGGTAGAAGAAAACACAGGATCAATCTCTATAAAACTTCCATGGTCTGCTCTCATTTTTCAATGATTATATCCTCACCTGTTCCACTGCCAAAGACTCCTTTAATTCCTCTGTCACGGAACTCATTGTTGGCCTTTCCTTAGAAGTTCCTCGCAGATATTCCCTCGCAATCTCCACAGCTTTAGAAGCAGAGCTATGGTTATAATCTCTTCCTAGCCTTGGATCAACTATATTCTTTATATTCCATCCTGCAATCATCGGAGTAACTCTTTGTAAAAAAATATGCACGCAAGCATATGAGTCGGGTATAGGTTCGTTACCTAGTGGAATAACCCAACGGATCGCCGAACGGTGTTGTTACTAGCCCAACGACTTCACCCATGAACTGCTACTCCTTGTTTGCCTCCGTGTACTCTCTTGTGCTTCGCATAAGTCGTGGAAGACGCTACTAGAGCGGTCTCCGTTAATGTCACGCGCTAAATCCCCAAGCTCCGTGGTGATGGCTTTAGAGAGAGAAATCCGTGAGAGAGAGGGGGAGAGAGAGAGAGACCGACTACTGGGTTGTAGTGTGTGTAACCCTAATATGTGTGTGCCAATATAAATATATATAGGCACACAACCTAGGTCACCAAGGCCAAGGCCCATTGGACCCGGTCTAATGTATGTGGGTGCCCGTATGGCCCACATATTTCTTACATATCCCACTCACCCACATAGGGCTAGTACTAAAAACCAATATCTCGAAACAGAACTTCTCATCTCTTCATACAGGGAAATACAACATGCGACCTTACGAAAAGAAAGTACAGCGACAGGAGTGTAATGCCAAATCATCACACATGAGTCTTCCCTGAGCCCATATGTCAATCTGACTAACTTGACCACTTGCCCAGACACGCCCCATAGAATGGAATTATCCCTTCGTCCCAGGATAGCATGCTAAAGCAGCTATCATCAAGCGTCCTCTTCATGACATAGTCTTAAGTCATGAAGGCAATCAGTTTGTAGGATAACTAATGTCTTGGATATGCTACGTGGCTTACACAGCAATGAAGAGGAATCCATTCACTGCTCCACAGTCGATCGCAAAAGCACATACAGTATGATATGTATGCTATGGCGTTCTTCCATAAAGATGGACATGTTACTCTGTGTTTGGAAAAACAAGTAACGTCATACGAATCTTAGTCCAGACATTACACAAAACATCTAACCTGAGTTTTCCAGCACAGTCGCCACTCATGGCGCCCGTCTGAAAACTCACATTCGGCTATAAACAGGATACATAGAGTCGTGGGATCTCTCTATGTTCGACCAAATATAAAAGGTCTCATCTTAGCTCCATCTAAGGCGACATATAGAAATAATAAGGGTTTATATCTAGCTCGTTGTTCTTACACTGCATAGATAGAAGTGTTCAAGTTTGCTTTCTAAGCGCTATGGACACACATGTCCTAGCTAGCTATCTAAGCGCCATGAACACAAATGTCTCATCTTGCTCGCCATCTAAGCGCCATGGACACGCATGTCCTAGTTCGCTATCTCGGCACCAAGGTGAATCACCCGTGTGAGCAGGTCGATTCAAGCCCAGTGACATATTAGAAATGTGCATTCATTCCATTCACATAACAAACATATATTTATGGAAACCAATTAGTTTATTATTAACTGATAATAAAACTTGAATACTAATGTCAATAACACAATGAAATGTCTAAGCACATCAAATCCCCAAGTGGAGACGTGCCTTAAAACAACTTCCCTTTGTGCAAACCACATCTCAAATGTGACCAAAAATGAATGTCTACGTGCTTGAATGGCTTTTGAGATCTTTTGCATATGCTCAGGCTTATGTGCTATCACCATTGATGAGCACAACCTCATCACTATGAGGTGAAGAGCCTAGCCACTGCAAAAACTCTTCAACCAAAACAGCTTCTCGAACAGCTGGTAAGCACACCACAAATTATGCTTCCATTGCGAACAGCATAAGGAAAGGTCCACAGTCCTGCAAACATATCGCAAGATACTCTTCCCTACTCTCTAGTGATAGGACCAGGGTTGCTACAACAACGAGTAATTAAACCAACCGCATAGCAGACATGTGACCGAGTACACAACATAGCATACTTCAGATTCTCTATTGCGGATGCATATAGCAAACTGGACATTTGTTTCCTCTTCTCATTATTCTTAAGACATTGATCTAAGGTCAGGGTGAGTCCCTTTTAGGATGTCAATAGGTAATTAAGCTTTTCATGTGAAAATGTTCAAGAACCTTCATCTTGTAAGTCCCTCGAGACAAACAAATGAGCTTCTTAGAACAGTATCTCACAATCTAAACTCCCAACTCATAGTCGGCATCACCCATGTCCTCAATCTCAAACTGAAAGGACAACCACTCTCTAGTGGCGACAATGGAACTCATCTCATTCCCATATAGAAGGATGTCATCAACATACTAAGAATTAGAACACTTTTCTTGGACCGTTTAATGTACACACATTGTACCACTGCTTAGTCGATTGCTAGCTTGAGATAATAAACAGATCGTTTGAGACGGCATACTTTTGCGCTCATTCCCTTTGGTCACAAAACCAATGGGCTGATCCATATTAATCTCGTCGTCTTGTTCTCTATTGAGAAAAGAACAGTTTAAACATCCAACTAAAAAGGTTCCAAAACTAAATATGCGACAATTGATAGGATAAGGTGAATGGAGTCAGATCTCACCCTTTGGGAGAACATGTTTCCATGGTCTATACCCTCTTTGGGTACAAACTATCGCCATAAGGCGCGCCTCATACTTGTCAATTGAACCATCTGCCTTGCGTTAGATTTTGAAAACACACTTGTCTCCAACAGTCTTACACACAAGAGGAATGTCAACTAACTCCCAGACCTTATTCGCATCCATAGAGCTAATCTCATCTGGCATAGCAACTATCCACTCAGATTTAGCAGACGAAGAAAAATGCTTCAACAAAAGAAGCAGGCTCATCCTTATCCACTTGTGCACACATTTGCACACATATGAAAATGTCTTCCTCAATATCAAAATAGCGATAGGGAACTTTTTCCTCATCACCATACAATGTACTACCTGAGAATCTTGAGTGCCTAGTGATGCACTCCCACTATCTGGTACACTCCCACTAGCGTCTAGCGGTGTACTCCCACTCCGCTGGAGACTAGTACCATTTTACAGCGATTACTGGATGTGGAATCTCAAGCTCCCCACCCTCGCTTAAAGATGGTATGTTGTCTTCAACATCCTCCAACTCATAGAGGTCAAGATTTCTCTTAGTATTACCAACTTAGGGAAGTCATTCTCAATATCATGTGACACCATTTCTGTTCCTATACCCTGTTGTTCATTATACGTAACATCGCCTTTCGAGCTATTAGAATACCTTATAAAGGTATGCGTTCTAGGTCTCGAGCATAGTTTCTCGCACTTATGCGAGGTATAGTGAACATAACCTCCTGAGCTCCACGGGTGCAAATGTTCCAAAATGAACTTTTCGCCTTTCCATTGCTCATTAGGGGGGTAGAAGGAACTGATTGAAAAGAGGCACTCTAGTATGTAGGCCGCAATCACGAGTACATCCCCCCAAAACAACATTGGGAGGTTGACTTGCGCCATCACTGTCCTAGCCATATCCAGAAATGCCCTATTCCATCTTTCTGCAACACCATATTGTTGTGGAGTTTATGGAACAGAAAGTTGTCTGCGTTTCCCTTTTTCCTCACACAGTTCCAAGAACTGATTAGATAAGTACTCGCGATCCTCATATCACGCGAAATCTATAAAAGTGAGAAAATGAGAGGCGCCATGACGTGCCTTTACAACCATTGGTTCACAGATATCTGAGTGAACTAGCTCTAATGCTTGAGTAGCTCCATATAGCCTCTCTAAAAGGCTTTCGACATGCTTTGCCAACTAAGCAAGATTCACACATAGGCAGGTCAACCTCAGCGAGTGGGCCCAAAAGGGCTTCTCGAGCTAATCAAGTCATCCTATCACATCCTATGCATTCAAGTCCAGCATGCCATGTCTCAGAATAAATGAATAATAGAGGAAACTAGAATTATATAAAACAACTCTTAAGTAGTTATCCCTAGATGACCATGTACTAGTAACACTACCACCAAAAAGTATCCATCCTATTAACACCGAATTGAAAAACGCCCTCGATTGCGCTCTTCCACCTTGTTAGCCTTGGGCGCAAACTTGCTAGGCCCACCCTGCCTCTAGGTGGGTTTACCCTTACCATTGCGTTTAGGCCCACTAGCCTTGCGCTTACTTCCACTTATGGAAGTCGTGATCAAGAGTGTAGCTATATGGTTCGCCTTACCCTTTTTGGCGCTCCGTATTCAACTCAACATGTCAAAAAATGTCAAAAAAAAAAACAAAAACTTAACATTTTCGTTGTGGATCATGATTTGTTCTCTATGGACCCGTGAATCAGGCAAAGAACTAATCATAGCCTGAAACTGCAGTTCGCCAGTAAAGATGTTCCGAGTAATCTGAAATCACGAATCATACCTATCATCGACCTTAGATGTCCAGTCATTGTGTACTTGGAATGTTTCCTTTACTTTTCTGAACTTCATAACTAGATGCTTAATCTAGTAATGAATATGCCATCGAAAACAAATTCGAGCTGATCTCACAATTTTTTGGCTATTGGGTAGTACATATACTTTCCAACAAGATCATGGTGCATGCTGCTTATCACAAAGCGCGTGCTATGATCCTTCTCGAGCCAAGTGTCATAGGCTTTCAAGGTTATAATGAAATTGGGCCGGAGGCCCATTATTCGGTTCAATGGGTTTGACTATAGAATAAGTCTAAAGCCCATAAGCTCTTACTTATTCTGTAGGTGTGTTACTTTGTAGTGCCATATTACAAAAATTAGTCCCCTTTTAAACTTGTTACTTTTGTAAAGATCGACAAAGTGTGGTTTGGAAAACATTTGTTTTTGTGATCCCAGAAAATTTGAAGAAAAATATTTGAGAACATGCGCAAGGGATTGACATTATTATTTGCACATTTCACAAAGTTTGTTTTAAAATCTAATTACAAATGAGTTTTTCCCTTTTTACAATTTAAGACCAAAAAATTCGCTATTGCTCATTAATCTAATCTTAATTTTGTAAATCAAGAAAAACCTTTTATAATTGATTTTTCTAAACAAACATCAATTAGATGGTACAAATACCTATCTAAGATCATCCACAAGATATAAAGTGCGCCATACAACAAAGGTGCGCATGGACCCCCACGTGGGTCCGAATTGGCAACTTAAAGCTCATGCTAAGGTAATTCAAGTGTATAATGTATGAACAAAGAAAACCATCCCTTTACAAGTAGGCTTTTCCAATACAAGAAATGTAAACGCTCGTCCTCACATTACATTTATAGCCCAAAAAAAATAGGGATGCTTTGTTCATATACATACACATCAACAACCTTAAACATACATCGTAAGGACACAAGTTCCATAAATTGTCAATTAATTGTCCATTCATTTGATCCAGATTAATGCATTAATCACATACACCAAGCACTCATGCGGTCTATTTAAAATGAATGGACTAATCCATCACTCCATTTAAGGAGGAGGATTAGAGGTCTCGGGTCATCCAATCACAAACAATAAAAGTTGTTTATATTCGGTTGGTGAAGCATCAAACGATCTTCAGGATTTGGCTTGCTTTTTCGGTTGTAAGCATGGTTCTTTACCCTTCTCTTATCTTGGGATACCTCTCGGAGCTAACCCATCAAGAATAAAGACATGGGATTCTATTGTTGAAAAGTTCCAAAGAAAGTTATCAGGGTGGAAAAGGAAGTTACTTTCATTTGGTGGTCGGTTGACTTTGATTAAAACCGCAATGTCAAATCTACCTGTCTATTTTATGTCCATTTTCAGGATGCCAGTTGGTGTCATTAATAAATTGGACAAGATTAGGCGAGCTTTCCTTTGGGGGGTGGTGACAAAGCCAAATGGATCAGCAAAGTCAAGTGGCAAAAGGTTTGTTCTAGAAAAGAAGCGGGTGGGTTAGGAGTGACCCCCATTAAAGTCGTTTAATTCAGTCCTTTTAGCCAAATGGTGGTGGAGATTTGGTAAGGAAAAGTCAGCTCTCTGGAGGAGGTTGATTTGTGAAAAATATAACCTTGATCATAATGAATGGCGCTTCTCCTCTTCTAATTTTCAGTGTTTCTCAAAAGTTTGGGCTGAATTTTTGAAGTTAAGTGTTATAAATGGAATCAACCAGTGCATTGACTCGAAAGGTTTTAGATGGGCTTTGGGTAATGGAAAATCTATTAGCTTCTGGAAAGATTGCTGGTGTAATGATAAGCCTCTTCAAGAATCTTTTCAATGACTTTTCTCATTATCGCAATTAAAAGACGCTACGGTTTGGGAGGTTTTGTCAAATGGGAATTTAGCTTTTCGAAGAAGGCTTTGGCAATGGGAAGAAAATGACAGGGAGAGACTTGCTGATGCTATTAGCCCTTTCTCATTGAGGAGCGATATTGAAGATAAATTGATATGGATCCACGCCGATAACGGTCAGTTTTCCGTTAATAAATGTTTTAAATATATTGAGGCGGCCGATAACAATCTTAGCTGCAACTGGGCTACCTCATTATGGAAGCGTAGAGCTCCATCTAAGGTTATCGGGTTTATTTGGCTAGCAGCTCAAGGGAAAATCTCGACAAAGGTATTTCTTTCTAATATGGGAGTATACTTTGAACATTTAGATCTGATGTGCTCTTGGTGCAAAGCAACTGAAGAAGATCACAACCATCTTTTGCTTCAATGTAAGTGGGTTTGGGAAGTATGGTGTTTGGTGTGGAATTGGTGGGGTTTGGCTTGGTGCTGTGATTCTTCTATAGATGCTTTTGTGACACAATGGGAGTGTGACACCCGCTCCCGCGGTTTATATTTAATATTGCTTTAGCATGCATAATTATGAATTAATGATAATTAATGTGTTATGTGGCACTTATTGGAAGTGGGAATTAACCCGCTAAGTTGATTATGGGTGTCCAGTTGGGAACCCAGTTGTTGCTAGTATGGCAATCCCAAGTTGGGATGTGTGTTGATGGGTCCCAGTTGAGATGGGACAATAATATGTGGAACACCCTATGTGCCTAAATGTTTATTAAGGCTTAAATGATTTAATATTTGATTGTTAATAATATCATGTTATTAGGTAGTGACCACTTTTGGGTCAATTAGGGGTACCTTTGTGAGCACGAATTGAACACGTTACATAATTAGTAGGCTAATTAGCAACTTCATATAATTATATGGGACCCATGTGAGACATAGACGAACACCCATTTAGATTTGGGATAGTTTTAATATAGGTTAAAACTTAATAGGGGTATAATTGCAAAACTAGCAACTGGTAGGGGGTTTCATAATAAAAATGGGATAGTTATAAAACTAAGCCACCTAGATGAGGTGACTAACCATTTTAGTTATTAGTTGAGAGATCAGATCATTCACGCAGAGAGTTGGAGACGAGAGTTGATACGTACGACGGTGACGTTTTCGACGCCGATTGACGCGCCTAACAACATCGGTTTTTAAAACAAGCTACATATTCGGACTCCTGGGGGTGAGTCTAACCTATTGGTACTAATTTTATTGAGTTCTGTGATAGTTTTTTCGCGACCCATTTTAGGGTTTAAGCTCATAACTTGTAATTTTTATATAGGGTTTGTACCTGGTTCTTATTAAGTCTTTAATTTCAAGATTAGGAGCGAAAACCCAAGAGGTGAGTGATGTTAATTTTGATATTTGGATGATTTTCATGTTAGGTTCAATTGTAATGCCAAAGCATGCCTAATTAGCGTAATTTAATTTATTTAGATTATTATTGGGCAAAATTCATGCGGTTAAATTAGGCCCAATATGATTGTGAAAGCACGGTGTAATGATTAAATGAGCATGTTGAGTTGCCTATTTGGGTTAATGGAAATTGCTAGTTCTATACCACCATGAGGTAATCTTTGTGGTGACGACCACGGCCGCCAGAGGCCTATGGGACCGCACGTGTGAGGGCGTGGGTCATGACTAGTCACGTGGGCTTGGGGAGTGGAGCCGCGGGCTAGCCGGTAGTGGTGGGAGTGAACTAGTAATTGCCAGAGACTATAGTTATGTGTAATATGTTGAATTGAGCATGTTTATTATCCATAATCATGATTAGCATTACTCACTAAGCATATAGCTTATATATTGTAATGGTTATTGAATAACCATCGTAGGTGATCGTGGTGAGGAATCGGGGAAGTAAGCTGGGAAGTGGCTTGGCTGGTTTATGGATTTTGGGAGTTGTTGTTACCTTGTTAATAGTTACTTACTTTTTAGTTTAAAACTTGCAATATAGTTGTAATTAATCGGTTTTAATATGGATTGTAGTACGAGTCATATTTTGGTTGGTTTAGGCTTATGTAATATCTCTAGTTAAACTTTACACTTTAGTTGGATTGTAACTTAACTCCTGTAATATAAGGTTGGACTGTATTAGTTGGGATTGTTTAATCGTAGTGCTACTATGGCTAATGTTATTAGATTGGGACGTTTGAACTTGGAGGTTTATTTATTGGGTTGGTTGTAAATGGTTATATTTAGTATTTTTCTTAAATTATTTAAAAACTCTTGCTTGTACTTGGAAGCTCATGCTCGTGACTTTGATTTTATTCTAAATGGTTTAAAGCATTAATGTTGATTTCAACTTGTGATTTGGTAATATTATTTGGGAATTTATTACTTGTTAAAACAGGGTTTTTGGCTAATTACAAAGACAGGATTTTGTTTTTTTTTTATTTTATTTATTATTGTTGAGCTTCTTTGGTTTAAGTTTATTTTAAATTTATTTTTGGAACTTTAATCACTTGTGTAAGGCCTTGGTGGCGTGCCACGTATCCTAGGATCATCTGGGTGGTTCTGGGGCATGACATTTAGTGGTATCAGAGCATTAGGCTTAGAGACTTGGGTACGAGAGACGACGATTGAGAGTACGCATAGATGACGAGCATGTAAATGCATTTCATGAATGCATATGAATAATTGTTGCTATGTTGTTATATAACATATTGGCATAGCATGCAATATATATTTATGTCAATTGACTGACAGGTAAGAAAATGAATCCGAATCGAGAACATTCACCTCATTCGAGGTTGGACCAACTAGAAGATGTAGTAAGCAATTTTGTAAGGGCAGTAAGTGATCAGATGGGACGTGATAGACCTGCAAACCCACAACCACGGGCCGAACGGGGAGTCATTGAGCAATTTTATAAAAGAAAACCGAGTCAATTTGATGGAGGCCCAGATCCATCACAAGCTGATCATTGGGTAATGGATATGGAACGTATCTTTCGGGCGGTGGAGTGTACAGATGGGGAGAAGATAATGTGTGCTACCGACACTTTGAAAGGTGAAGCCCAGAACTGGTGGGTGAATGTGATTGAGCAAGGGGCACCAGAGACTTGGAACAGATTTGTGAAAGTTTTCTATAAGCAGTACTTTCCAGCATCCGTCAAGACTCAGATGGGCCGAGAGTTTGCTAATCTACAACAAGGGGATATGACAGTAAATGAGTATGCAGCTAAGTACAATAGTTTACTTCGATTTGCACATCGAACAGTACCAAGAGAAGTGGATAGAGCACGAAAATTTGAAGAGGGACTACGGGATAACATTAGAAGCCGAGTTGATACACACCAACTTCAAAAAGTTTCCGATGTACAAGATGTTGCCCTGATAGCAGAAAGAGATATTGACTAGTACAAACAGAGCCAACAAAATAAGCGACCAGCTGAGGGAAAAAGTAAAGGACAAGTTTTCTTTAAGAATCCGTTCTCGCGAGGTTCTAGTTCTAGCTCAGCACTTCAAAGGGGAAGTTCTTTTTCTGGGGAAAGTCGTCCACTATGTCCAATGTGTAATCGCCAGCATTGGGGAGTATGCCACCTGACGTTAGTATGCAATATCTGCAAGCAGAAGGGGCATATAGCGAGAAATTGCTCACAAGCTCGAACTCAGAGTATGGGGAGTATTAATCCAGACATGAGAGGAAAATGTTTCGAATGTGGACAGCCTGGACATCAAGCAAAATATTGCCCAACAAGACAACAACAAGGGACAAGTTCTGTACCTTCAACTGCGACAAAACCAGGGACAAATATGGATAAAGGGAAAGGCCCTGAACAAAGACAAGGAAGATATTTTCGACTAACACCGGGGGATGCTGTAGCTACTGATTCCATGGTATCAGGTACATTACTCATTTGCTCACACCCGGCGTATGTTTTAATAGATTCAGGGTCAACACATTCTTTTGTTGCGCATGAATTTGTTAGACACTTAAACAGCATGTCAGAACCTTTAGGATATGATTTGTCGATATCGTTACCCTTAAGTAAACCCATGGTGACTTCATCAATATTTAAGGCATGTGAAATCAGGGTAAATGATAGGGTTTTGACAGTGAATTTAATTCCGTTGGCCGTTAATTATTTTGACGTAATTTTGGGAATGGACTGGTTATCCGCAAACCAAGCTACTATCGATTGTGAACAGAACAGAGTTACTTTTCGACCAATGGGGCAAGGGGAGTTTAGTTTTCAGGGAACTAGTGTGGTAGCACCGCCATATTTAGTTTCAGCAATCCGGGCAGGCAAGTTGTTGAAACAAGGTTGTCGGGGGTTCTTATCTTCAATAATTGACACACCGGTCACAGGGACTAAGGTAGAAGACATTTCAATTGTACGAGAGTTCCCAGATGTCTTTCCTGAAGATCTACCTGATATACTAGTTGAGCGAGAGATTGAATTTACTATCGAGGTAGCCTCGGGGTCTCAGCCAATATCGAAAACACCGTACCGAATGGCACCAGTGGAGTTGAAAGAACTGAAGATTCAGTTACAAGATCTTCTAGATAAGGGGTTCATTCGACCTAGTGTATCGCCGTGGGATGCACCAGTTTTGTTTGTCAAGAAGAAAGACGGGACTATGAGGATGTGTATCGATTATCGAGAACTCAACAAGTTAACTGTCAAGAACAAGTATCCGTTGCCTAGAATTGATGACTTGTTTGATCAACTTCAAGGAGCCCAAGTCTTTTCCAAGATTGATGTGCGATCGGGTTACCATCAATTAAAAGTTAAGGAAGAGGATGTGGAGAAGACAGCATTCAGGACCCGTTATGGTCATTATGAATTTCTTGTTATGCCTTTTGGAGTTACAAACGCACCGGCAACATTTATGGATTTGATGAATCGAGTGTTCAAAGATTATTTGGATGAGTTTGTAATTGTCTTCATAGATGATATCTTAATATATTCCAAGAGTGTAGAAGATCATGAGAGACATCTACGGTTGGTTCTACAACGACTTCGTGAAAAGAAGCTATTTGGAAAGTTAAAGAAATGTGAATTTTGGTTAACTGAAATTGCATTTTTGGGACACGTGATTTCAAAAGAGGGTGTATCAGTAGATCCACAGAAAATTGAAGTTGTAGCCAATTGGAAGTCGCCAACAAGTGTACCAGAGGTACGAAGCTTCTTAGGACTAGCTGGATATTACCGAAGGTTTGTAGAAAATTTTTCAAGAATTGCGATGCCAATGACACAACTCATGCGAAAAGATGTTCCTTTTGTTTGGAGTCCAGAGTGTGAGGAAAGCTTTCTTGAATTGAAGACTCGTTTGATGACAGCACCAATATTGACCATTCCTTCTGGTACTACAGGGTTTGTGATATACAGCGATGCTTCATACCGAGGTTTGGGTTGTGTATTGATGCAAAACAATAAGGTGATTGCATATGCCTCACGACAGTTAAGGCCACACGAAGTGAACTACCCAACACATGATCTTGAGTTAGCGGCAGTGATCTTTGCTTTGAAGATTTGGAGGCATTATCTCTATGGGGAAAAGTGTGAAATTTATACTGATCATAAAAGTTTAAAGTATTTGTTTACACAGCGAGAGTTGAATATGAGACAGAGAAGGTGGCTAGAGCTAATGAAGGATTATGATTTAACAATCCAGTATCACCCAGGGAAAGCTAATGTGGTGGCCGATGCACTGAGTCGAAAGTCTACAACTAATTTGGCCTATGCTTTGACTTCACAAGAAAAGTTAATACGGGAAATGGAGCAGCTAAGGTTAGAGGTGATTTTAGAAACTAGAGGTGGTCTGATGTCAGCCATTATTGCACAACCGTCTTTTATTGATGAAATTCGAGCTAAACAGCTTCAAGATCCAACATTGAAAAAGATTCATGATGAAATACCTGAAGGTAAACAGCCAGAATTTACTTTTGAGAATGGTATATTGAAATTCAAGAATCGGGTTTGTGTACCCAATATAGATGGTATCAAGGAAGTAATTTTGGAAGAGGCACACAATACGAGGTACTCAATTCATCCGGGTAGTACTAAGATGTACCGTGATTTGCGAGAAATCTATTGGTGGTCAGGAATGAAATGAGAAGTGGCAGAACATGTGGCAAAGTGTGTGGCTTGTCAGAGGGTAAAGGTGGAACACCAGAAACCAGCGGGAAAATTGGAACCCTTACCTATACCAGAGTGGAAATGGGAAAATATTACAATGGACTTCGTGGGAGGTTTACCGAGGTCTAGGAAGTCAAATGACAGTGTATGGGTGACCAAGTCTACACATTTTCTACCAATCAAGACTAATGATCCAAAGAAACTAGCTGAATTGTATGTTCAAGAAATTGTGAGACTTCATGGAGTTCCAGTATCTATAGTCTCTGATCGAGATAGTGCATTTACATCAAGATTTTGGCAAGGAATGCAGAGAGCGATGGGTACAAGATTGAGTTTCAGTACAGCTTTTCATCCTCAAATCGATGGCCAATCAGAACGTGTAATTCAGATACTAGAAGATATGCTACGACTTTGTGTTTTGGATTTTAAAGGTGATTGGGAAGAGCATTTGCCATTAGCTGAATTTGCTTATAATAATAGTTATCAATCCAGTATTGGAATGGCACCTTTTGAGGCTTTATATGGGCTTAAGTGTCGTTCTCCACTTTGTTGGACTGAGGTTGGTGAAAGAAGATTGATAGGGCCTGAAATTGTTCAGCAGACCACAGAGAAGATAAAGACAATACAACAACGACTTCAAACAGCTCAAAGTAGATATAAAAGCTATGCGGACTTGAAAAGAAGACCGATGGAGTTTGAAGTTAGGGATTTTGTATTCTTGAAAGTATCACCTTCAAAGGGTATTACAAGATTTGGAAAACGAGGAAAGCTGAATCCAAGGTATGTTGGACCATTTGAGATCATTGGAAGAGTTGGACCAGTAGCCTATCGGTTGGAATTGCCACCAGAATTAGCTAATGTGCATGATGTATTTCATATATCAATGTTAAGAAGATGTGTATCAGATCCAAAGAAAGTAATTATTCCAGAGCCGTTGGAAGTCAGGGAAGGCTTGACCTATATCGAGCATCCAGTCAAGATTCTTGACAGAAAAGAACAAGTTCTGAGGACAAAGACTATTCCTTTGGTTATGGTGCTGTGGCGAAATCATTCTGTTGAGGAAGCCACATGGGAAAGAGAAGATGAAATGAAAGAGAAGTATCCATTCTTGTTCGAGACATGAGGTACTACGAGTTTGGGGACAAACTCCTTTTTAAGGAGGGGAGAGATGTGACACCCGCTCCCGCGGTTTATATTTAATATTGCTTTAGCATGCATAATTATGAGTTAATGATAATTAATGTGTTATGTGGCACTTATTGGAAGTGGGAATTAACCCACTAAGTTGATTATGGGTGTCCAGTTGGGAACCCAGTTGTTGCTAGTATGGCAATCCCAAGTTGGGATGTGTGTTGATGGGTCCCAGTTGAGATGGGACAATAATATGTGGAACACCCTATGTGCCTAAATGTTTATTAAGGCTTAAATGATTTAATATTTGATTGTTAATAATATCATGTTATTAGGTAGTGACCACTTTTGGGTCAATTAGGGGTACCTTTGTGAGCACGAATTGAACACGTTACATAATTAGTAGGCTAATTAGCAACTTCATATAATTATATGGGACCACTTATGGGACCCATGCGAGACATAGACGAACACCCATTTAGATTTGGGATAGTTTTAATATAGGTTAAAACTTAATAGGGGTATAATTGCAAAACTAGCAACTGGTAGGGGGTTTCATAATAAAAATGGGATAGTTATAAAACTAAGCCACCTAGATGAGGTGACTAACCATTTTAGTTATTAGTTGAGAGATCAGATCATTCACGCAGAGAGTTGGAGACGAGAGTTGATACGTACAACGGTGACGTTTTCGACGCCGATTGACGCGCCTAACAACATCGGTTTTTAAAACAAGCTACATATTCGGACTCCTGGGGGTGAGTCTAACCTATTGGTACTAATTTTATTGAGTTCTGTGATAGTTTTTCCGCGACCCATTTTAGGGTTTAAGTTCATAACTTGTAATGTACCTGGTTCTTATTAAGTCTTTAATTTCAAGATTAGGAGCGAAAACCCAAGAGGTGAGTGATGTTAATTTTGATATTTGGATGATTTTCATGTTAGGTTCAATTGTAATGCCAAATCATGCCTAATTAGCGTAATTTAATTTATTTAGATTATTATTGGGCAAAATTCATGCGGTTAAATTAGGCCCAATATGATTGTGAAAGCACGGTGTAATGATTAAATGAGCATGTTGAGTTGCCTATTTGGGTTAATGGAAATTGCTAGTTCTATACCACCATGAGGTAATCTTTGTGGTGACGACCACGGCCGCCAGAGGCCTATGGGACCGCACGTGTGAGGGCGTGGGTCATGACTAGTCACGTGGGCTTGGGGAGTGGAGCCGCGGGCTAGCCGGTAGTGGTGGGAGTGAACTAGTAATTGCCAGAGACTATAATTTTGTGTAATATGTTGAATTGAGCATGTTTATTATCCATAATCATGATTAACATTACTCACTAAGCATATAGCTTATATATTGTAATGGTTATTGAATAACCATCGTAGGTGATCGTGGTGAGGAATCGGGGAAGTAAGCTGGGAAGTGGCTTGGCTGGTTTATGGATTTTGGGAGTTGTTGTTACCTTGTTAATAGTTACTTACTTTTTAGTTTAAAACTTGCAATATAGTTGTAATTAATCGGTTTTAATATGGATTGTAGTACGAGTCATATTTTGGTTGGTTTAGGCTTATGTAATATCTCTAGTTAAACTTTACACTTTAGTTGGATTGTAACTTAACTCCTGTAATATAAGGTTGGACTGTATTAGTTGGGATTGTTTAATCGTAGTGCTACTATGGCTAATGTTATTAGATTGGGACGTTTGAACTTGGAGGTTTATTTATTGGGTTGGTTGTAAATGGTTATATTTAGTATTTTTCTTAAATTATTTAAAAACTCTTGCTTGTACTTGGAAGCTCATGCTCGTGACTTTGATTTTATTCTAAATGGTTTAAAGCATTAATGTTGATTTCAACTTGTGATTTGGTAATATTATTTGGGAATTTATTACTTGTTAAAACAGGGTTTTTGGCTAATTACAAAGACAGGATTTTGTTTTTTTTTATTTTATTTATTATTGTTGAGCTTCTTTGGTTTAAGTTTATTTTAAATTTATTTTTGGAACTTTAATCACTTGTGTAAGGCCTTGGTGGCGTGCCACGTATCCTAGGATCATCTGGGTGGTTCTGGGGCGTGACAGGGAGGGATTTCCACTCTCTTCTCAACTTAGCACTTGGTGGAAAACTGTCTGTTGTGCAGGTTTATGGTCCATTTGGTTGGCTAGGAATGATGTGTGCTTTAAAGGTAAAGTGTGGTCTGTTGAGCAGTTATTTGAGATTATTAAACTCAGATCCTTTCACTGGGTTCAGGCTCTTGAAACTGACTTTGGATTTTCTTTTCATGATTGGTGTGAGGACCCTATTAAATTAAAAAGTGGGAAACTTTTGAATTCAGCCAATTTAAGGGCAATAGTGAGTTGGGAGGCTCCTCCTCTAGGCTCTTTGAAATTTAATGTGGACGGATCGGCATGGGGCAAGCCTGGCTTGGCGGGGTGTGGGGGTGTGCTAAGGGATGAGAAGGGTGAAGTGTTTGCACTTTTTTATGGTCCATTGGGAATTTTGGAATCAAACGTTGCCGAACTCGAAGCTATTTGGAATGCTCTTTGTTGTTTTATAGAAGCAGATTGGGTGGGCAAAAAGGACCTAATTATTGAATCAGATTCAAGGGTGGCTGTGGCATGGGTTAAAAAGCAGGAACTAAGGCCCTGGAAACTTTGGAACTCTTTTGTTGATATTGATTTGTGCTTGGTAAAGATTGGAACAGTTTCTCTTGTTAACGTCTATAGGGAAGGAAATGCTTTTGCAGATAGTTTGGCCAAGAAAGGGGTAACTTGTCACAGATTTTTCAAAGCTTGGTGGTAAGTCAGTGGAGAGTGTTTTTTAAAGAATGCTGAGGTTTTGGTGGTGAGTGTTTCTTTTGGGGGGGGGGGGGGGGGGGGCAGTTCCTTTTTTCGTGGGTGTTGTGTTGATAGGATGTGTTTTGGGTCTGCCTCTTGGGTGCGGGGATTTGTTTGTGTTTCTCTTGAGGGTGCGTGTTTATTGTGGTGTTTCTCTGTCGGGTGGGTGTGTCTGAGTGTGTTTTATTTCGAGGTTGTGTGTTTTGGTGTCCTCTCAGCGGTTGGGTAGTATCATTAGTTTTGGTCTTTGCGGTGTCTGTTTATTCTCTTGTGGTGCTGGGTGTGTGCGTTGGGGTGTTTTATTCCTTCTTCTTTCTTTAAGGATCGGATTTGGTTTGTGGTTTGAGTTGACTTCTGAAGGCATAAACGCTGCTGAGCTTGTTAATTGGCTACTACAATGACATTGGATGTCTTCATTTTGGAGTTTTCAGATGCGGATAAAGATGCTATTTTTTATGGATCCTTCAATATTGGAGATGTGTTGATGCTTCTTTTTGAAGCCTGCTTTCTGCTTTAGCATATGTAATTCAGTTGGTTTCTGATCTTAAAATAAAGGAAAGCTGGTTCTATAGGACCAAATCTGGCTTTATTTGCTTTTCATGGTCTACAAATTGTCCTTAAGCTGGAAGTCTATATTACTGGATGAATTTCGGTTCTTTTAGCATTAATCCTTTTGGCTTGGAGGAACATCAGTGATCTCGTCATGGTGATTTCGCTGCTTTATTGTAGTGTTGCTGCTTCTACTTGTTTGGATGCCCTTTGTGTTTTTGCTGCAGGTTTCTCTCTGGATCAAATTTGTTGAGCAAAAAACACCCGACAGAAGCTATAATGGGTCATTGTTTTTGCTGCGTCACCTTAAAACAATTAGGCTAATTGATTTACCGAGTTACCAATGATGCTTATGGTGGTGGACTGTTATGGGCTGTCCGCTTTATTGGATGCTGCTGTTTTTGCTGCAGAATTGCTGTTAGTCTCTGTTTAAATCAAAGTGTGGGGATGCATCGACTTGGATCGAACATGTACGCTTATGACTGTTTATTGCGGTTCTGATGCTCAAGAAATTCAGAAGTTGCTTAATTTAATTCTGCTTCAACTAATTATGACCTCACTTTAAGTTTTTGGTTGTTGGTTTTGCTTTTTCTTTTATAGTATCACTTAGTGATACTGGGCTGGTTTTCGTTTACTCTTTGTATCAGTTTTAGGGGCACTAGCTTGTTGTATGGGCTGATTTGGTGTTCTGTATCAGTGACCTTTTTGGTCCTTATTTATACAAAAAAAAAAACAATAATTTAAACGTGACCAACAATGCAGTGAGCATCTAAAAAAATAATAAAATACAATGAACTAATTCATTGCTAAGCCCGGATAGCTCCCATAAGCTAAGAAAAATTCAATAAAAAATTCTGGATTTTTCACTGATTTAGAAACAATTTTAGGTTTTAAAACCAATTCATTAAGGGCTTTTAAATTAACAAATTAATTTAATACCTCATGGAAGAATTTAAATAACTGAAAAAACTTATTTTCATTATAAAAGAATTTCCAGAATTTTTCAAGGCCCAAATAAAATTTTTGCATCACTTTAACAAATAAATTGATCTAGTTAAACAAAATTAACTATGAGCAACTGAATTCCCCAAAATACAAAACTTTGAGGAATTTGTTCTCCAAGGATTTTCAGTGGTCTAATATGGTGTTCTAAACACCCCATATTAATTTCAAAAATTAATAGTCTATTTTGGCTATTTTAAGCAATCCAAAAAATGCCCATAAACATAAATTTTTATGCTCTAAAATACCAAAACAAAAATGAGAAAATTCATGAAAATTTTCTCAAGTCTCCAATTAGTGTACAAAAACACTATACATTAAATTTAAGAATTAACAACTTTAATTGATTATATTTTAAGCAATTAATATTGCATACTCAACACAATATATATGCTCTAAAATATGTCTCCAAGAGCGAGAAAATTCACTAAAATAATTTTCTCAAGCTACCACTAGTGTTCTAAACACATTGTGTTTATTCAATGAATTAATAATCAATAAAAATATTTTAAGCAATTTAATACGTGTATAAAAACACATGTTTATATGCTCTAAAATATTAACATGATTTAGATAATTTACCAAAAACGATCTATGGGTCCCACAAAATCTCATATGGGCTCAAAACAGTGTCCCTTATTAATTAAAAAAATTAATAATGTATTATGGTTATTTTAAGCAATTAACTAAACGTCCATAAACATTAATTATATGCTCTAAAATACCATAAATACATGATAATTTACACAAAAATTATCTTAGAGTCCCAACAAGTGTACTCAACACTCACAGAATAATAATATTAAAAAAATATTAATTTTTCTGGATTTTTTTTTAAACTAATTAAAACTTTTATTTTATTATTGATCCATATACATAACCTACCCATTGTGGACCTTGTTTGGCTTTTGCTAAAAAGTAAAAACAATAACACATTTTGTGGAATAGCCAAACAGGGGCTAAGCTTTAAAAAAAAAAAAAAAAAAAAAAAAGGGAGGCAGTGAGTACCAATCAATACATGAACCACTTCACATGAGCCAAGCTTGGCTGTACTTCTGGGCGTGGAGCCCATGCGTGACTTGGGGTGAGTGGTCCATGCACAGCCTGGTTTGTCTTCTTCATTGAGAAGAAAGGTGCCGCAGCAACGGCTGCACGATGCTGAGTTCTCAAACCCATATCTACTCCAATTTTGATCCAAAACTTTCATGAAATATACTGTTTATGGCATAGATTCAAAATATAATATAAAACAGGAACATTGAACATGATGATGTTCCCCAAAAAAACCGTAAAGTTTCTTGAAAAAAACTAGATTTTATAGATCCAGAAAATTAGGGTTGATATATCTCAGTTGTTTGAAATAATCAGGCTATGAGACTTTATGGGGGGGACTCTAGGGACTATTAGGAACACGACCATGTAAAAATTTTAGACCCCTATTGGAGTTTTGTACTAGACCCACTTGAAAATCGATTTTTAGGGTTTTTTTTTTTGGCATAAAGTCTTCAAAAGCTTCAATGGCTTTAATGGCAGATTCGATTTGGGTGATATACAGACGAATCAACCTATAGACTCTGATACCAATGTAAAAAAATATGCACACAAGCATACGAGTCGGGTATAGATTCGTTACCTAGCGGAATAACCCAACGGATCGCCGAACGGTGTTGTTACCAGCCCAACAACTTCACCCACGAACTGCTACTCCTTGTTGGCCTCCGTGTACTCTCTTGTACTTCGCATAAGTCGTGGAAGACGGTACTAGAGAGGTCTCCGTCAATGTCACGCGCTAAATCCCCAAGCTCCGTGGTGATGGCTTTAGAAAAAGAAAACCGTGAGAGAGAGAGACCAGCTACTTGGTTGTAGTGTGTGTAACCCTAATATGTGTGTGCCAATATAAATATATATAGGCACACAACCTAGGTCACCAAGGCCAAGGCCAATTGGACCCGGTCCAATGTATGTGGGTGCCCGTATGGTCCACATATTTCTTACACTCTTAAAAAAAAATTCAAATTTTTACATGCCTTATTTTTGAATAACCAAATAGAATTTTCACTTGATATTCATATGTTTTGAAAAAATTTTTTTGAATATTTGTTCTTAGGGAGAGTTTTAGTGAAATTTCTCACTGCATTTGTTTTGGTCTTAGGGAGAGTTTTAGTTGTATTAAATTTGATTTTTTTAAACAAAATATACATTGTTTAATATGAAGAAGAAATAAAAGAGGTGAAATTTCACTTGACATACATGAATATTAAGTGACATTTCACTAAACTTGTACATGAACATTAAGTGAAATTTCACTTGATTAACTCGACATTTGAGGGACTTTTTAACAAACTAAGAATCAAATTGGACGTTAAACTCTAGACAGCTACTTCTAGTGACTTAACTTTGCATAAATTAATCTCTGTCATTCAAAAAATAATTTGAACTTAGTTGCCCATGTCATTTAAGAACAACCCAAATTATGAGCTGAAAATAATCCCTTAGTTTAAACCCAAAAAAAAAAGTCCTTAGTTAATATTCCCGTAAGACACATTTATCAGTCAAAGAGGGGAATTGTACTATTAGTTGTTTAAATGTATCCAATAACCGATTAATTATGCAACTAAAACATATTATTGGTCCAATCCCGCCAAACAAACGTGGCCATTAGATTCACTTCCTACAATTTTATTACAAAAAAGGAACCAAAAGGGTTCCAATCAATATAAAATCCAAATTTTTTATTAGAATGGCATCAAGATAATTAGGTTGATGTGTATTCCCTCAAAAAAAGAAAATAATTAGTAAATAAAGATTTTATTTTTGACTGCAACATTAAATTAGAACATTGGATAAAAGCAAATGGAGCTATAAGAAGACATAAAGATGTCTCAACAACGAACCAAGCAATATTGAGAAATAAAATTCATGAGCTAGAGTCTAGAAAAATCGAAAGTGTAAATAAAACAATTAAACAACGACAAACACATACGGAGATGCCACTACTGATGTATATTGCAAACAAACCCACAAAAAAATATCTATGAGAATAATACTCAGCTCAACACATACACACACACCCAAAAAAAAAAAAAAAAAAAGGTCAAGTCTCAGCCTCAATCCTCCATGTGTCTCCATTGAAAATTTGTCCATGTTGCTAACATCACACACCTCGTTTCGTTAATTTAGAGCTCAACCATAATCCTAAAACTATTGGGGACACAATAATTAAACTGTCACGAAGAAAAGGGCCAAATTTTGTGTTTTGACAATATTATATCCAAATTTCAGTAGTTAATCGTAAACAATCCATTTATCATTTTTTTTAAAACTAAAATATACCCAAATTATGGTAGTCATGTCTCAGCCTAAACAATTGTACAATAAGCTCATAATTGTATATTTATGCATAGGATTGGTTTGTGATTATAAACAAATAATTGTAAATAAAAACAAACCCATTTATTGTATTGCCCATTGGCAGTACTACAAGCAGACAAAGAAAAAGAGTCTTTCGCCTAAGCCTCAATTGAACAATAGTAAACTTATTTTTAACTTGAATCATAATAAAACAGTCACTCAGAAAGAATCATTCAATCCTTTCCAAAATTCATAACATAACAACTGTGGGCACATTCCTCCAATTAATAAAAGATTATCATAATTTTTTTCATCCCAAATTTAAACCAACTCACTAAGCTCATAAAACCTAGAGTTCTCCACCACTTTGTAACATGTGCCAATCTAATTAGATCATACTTCTAGGTTACAACAATATTAGGAAGATGGTATAGTTCTTCATCACAGAAAAGTAAAAAACTATGGCAATGATGATGCCGATGGGTATAAGGTTGCATGGTTGTGCGCTTGAATCGTGATGATCATGTTCCTAAAAAAAATTGTGCCACTTCCATGGCCTCTGCAGCCTTTTCTTACCATCCAGATTTGTTCATCTTGTTCACTTAATTCCTACAATTCAACAAATTGGCATGGTACTCCCTCTATCCCATATTTTGAGTTCACCTTTAGGAACTCAATTTATTAAGGAGACAAAAAGAATCTACACCTAGCTACTTTCCACATTGCTCATAATCATTACAACAACTTTTTTAGTTTGTCTTAGTGTAGATTTCAAGGAATGGTAGTTTTGGAAAGTAAGTAAAACTTATATATCAATTTAGGAAAGTGGACACTAATTTTGGGACATCTCAAAATGAAATACAGGACTCAAAATGTGGGACGGAGGGAGTAAGATTTTTGTATTGAAATCAAAATTTGAAAATTATTAAACTAAACATTTCGTGTGATGATTAAATATCAGGGAGCTCAAGTCTGAGATTATGTAAATGCAAGCGTTATCTACAGAATTAATATTGTGCTAAAAAAAACAAATCACTGTAGTGGATTAAATAAAACAGAGATTTTCCATCTAGACATTAAAAAAATGGCAGTAATAGTCAGTTCTATTCTGATCATTAACGTCTACTCAGTTCCAACCAATGCACAGCTTGAAACTATATTTTCTATGAATCAACATTTTTATTTAAGTTTGCAATTTTGCAGGACATGAGTGGAATGTAATATTTTGGAATATGCTTCATTGGCTGATAAAAAAGGAAGAAGAAAGAAGCAAATTACAACTTTGACATCTTATTTGATTTTGATGCAAAGATGTGAGAGCAGACCCTCGTTTCTCAATCTCGTTACCCATTTTGTTAATTACTCGAAAAAACATAGAATCCTGCATATACAAGCAGTCATTCACACCTAGAATCAAGCACTCGTTCATGTTTGAATTACCAAAAAAACATCCTCAGAGAATATATCACAGTAGAACCAAATTTAACTGTTTGTATTTCTTTTTCTGTATTGATAGAAAGGGAGGAAAGAAAAGAAAAAAAAAGGTTACATTATGTTTGATCTAAAGAAGCCCATTAGTTGGATTCTAATTAACTCATTAATTAGTTTAGCAAATACCTTGAAGCACATAACTTATGCACCTATGATTTATAGCCTTTCTTGAATGGGTGTCCATATTTCGATGCAATCACCTGCAAAAAATATTGAAACGTATCATGAAATTTGTAATTAGTTAAGCCAAGTTTAATTGGTTGCTAATAAAAGGGTAGAAAGAATGTTGATCAAATGGTATGCTGGATATAAAGATCTGTCCAATTGAAACATAAAAAACTAACAATGATCAAACAAATGTCAAAAATTTGAAATCAAAATTAAGGGAAATAGAGCAATGGAGGTATGGAAAAAAAATGAAATAGTGGAAGCCCAAAATATAACTAACATTTGATTAGGGGTTGCTAAATTAAATAAACGGAATGGAAGATAAATAAACAAAAAAAAAAAAAATTAAGAGGTACCCAATCAATGAGGGCCAACAAAAAAACTTTGAACCAAAAGGAAGGAAATTTACAATCACAATATCAATTCAAATTTGTGATCCTCAACCCAAGTCTACCCTAAAGAAGTGCATAGATCATGGGTAAATCTGTGTTTCTCAACTTAACTCAAGGATAGATCACTTATTCTACCAATTCGTCAACTCAACTCAAGGATAACTCACTACATGCTTACAAACTTAGTCTAAAAATTGAAGGAGAATAAAAAAAGTGGGTAGATTGTTAAGGTGATTCATGTTTTAGCAAGGTAATAATTTAACTAAAATTAAAACTTGGATAATGAAGAGTTGGGATCAAACCGGTTGACCATATATCTAAAGTCCCAAGTCCTAATAAGTGTAGATTAATGAACGATAGGGAGTCCCAAAAATTCATCTGTAGAGTTTTGGTAGCAAACTCAACTCGGATGATCGATTTGGACTCCAACCATAACTTGTTCCTGGGAAACCTGGAACGAATGTTGGATTCCCTTATCTGTATACATCTGTATACATATACATAAAGACAAAAAATTGTAGTAAAAATCGCCTTACTCAGCATAGTGAATCCACCCAGAACTATTTGTAGTACTGCTAATGCTAATACAGAGGACTTGTAAAATATATGGGTAATCCACAGGTAGATAATGTTCTCAAAAGTATAACACTTAATTTCAATATAGTCTAGACTTTGGAGTACCCTTCTTCGATATGGTGATAACAATATCACTCACAGGTAAAAGGACTATAGTTCATGCTAATATAAAATTTTTTTCCAAAACGATAAGCCAGTTTAACCAAGACAAACAACTAGATCTATTATTATCTATTATCTATATCTAAATTTCAAGGCCAAAAGCCTTCCCTTAGACATTCCAAGTGGCGCCTACATGGCCTCATATACTAGCAGCAACTGTCATCCACATGGACAACTTCTCTAATTCCAAAGAGCCTCTCATTCTCTCCGTGTGACCCTTCCTCTCTCTCCTTGAAACCCACACAACTCATAAATTCTCATCTCTTTGTATTCAAAACCGTATGCTATTGACTGTACCATTATGTAGAAACCCAGAATTTTAAAAAGGGCATTTTGGTAATTTTAGACCAACATGGGCCTTGGTTTGGGACAGTGTGTTTTATTTTGGCACATGTGTATAGATGTATGTTACATATTTGTGTGTGTGTGTGCGTGTGTGTGTGTGTGTATGTGTGTGAGGGGACAAGGGTGAGACCCACAAGTCACCTCTCAACCACTCCCAACCACCAAAGCTTCTTTAAGAAGCTTTCCTCTCTCTCTCTCCCTCCTTATCTCTTCTTCTTTTTCATTTTTTGGTATACAACTCTCTCTATATCTCTCATTTCTCTCTCTCTTGTTTAGAGATTTCAAAATCTCCATGGAAGCTTAAAGCTTCAAGCTCAATTTTGAAGACCTTTAAGGAATATTTGGAGCTTGGCTATTAGAGACAAAATCAATCATCTCATTAAGGCCTATCCACTGTTCTCAGATCGTCCGTAAGGTTTACGGTTTGGTATTTCTTGCCCAAGGGCTCAAGAGGTGATTTATGTTATTTTTGTTACGCCATAGTTTCCATTCCTAAATGTGATTTTATTTAACTAGGTGTTGATAGCTTATGGGTTTTGTTGGTGGTGATGATTTCCCCTTTGGATTTCTTTGGTGAGAGTATTTGCTAAAATACTCAAGAGGTAGATTTCATTGTTTAAGTGCACTATTATTTATAACTTCATTGTTTGCCATGTGTAAGTTAGTGTTAATAGACATTAATCTTGTTTTGGAAATCTTCCTATGTGATTAATTGAATGATTACTTGTCCTTATGTGCTTACTTGAATCCATGTCTAAACCTAAATGCTATTTGAGTTTCTATGGTTTCAAATACTAATTGATGTTACACTACAAGAAAAATGGCTTTTTATGTCACTTTAAAACTTGTATTTATGTCACTTTTATTTTGAGTGACATAAATATTTCTAGCTGGGTCTTTTTATGTCACTTTTTTAGTATTTATGTCACTTTTTAAAAAAGTGACATAAATACTGGATTATTTATGTCATTTGTTTAAAAAAGTGACATAAATGATAACGTATTTATGTCACTTTTTTAAAAAGTGACATATATAAAAACGCGGTGGCAAACATGTAAATAATACAAATTTCTTATTTATGTCACTTTTTGAAAAAGTGACATAAATAATAATACTTTTATGTCACCTTTTAAAAAATGACATAAATAAAAACGCGGTGGCAATTTTGTAAATATTGCAAATTTTTTTATGTCAGTTTTTCAAAAAAGTGACATAAATATACAAAAATTTTACAAAAAGTGACATAAAAGTCATCTTGCGCACGGGAAAGGGCGGGGGAATTGATAAATGTTCAGAATGAGAAAACCCAAACCCAAACCATTGATCTCTCTATCTCCATTCCCAATCCCTCTCTCCATCTCCATTCCTAAATCCTCTCTCCATCTCCATTCCCAAACCCAAATATAATTAACCCAAACCCTAGCCTCTCTCCATCTCCATTCCCAAACCCAAACCCAAACCCTATCTCCATATCCATTCCCAAACCCAAACCACTCAACCGCCGTCGCCTCCATTCTACCGCCGCCGCCGCCGCCGCCGCCTCCATTCTCTGCGCCGCCGCCGCCGCCTCCATTCTCTGCGCCGCCGCTGCTTCTCTGCGACGCCGCTGCTCTGCCTAGCTTCCCCTTGATCTCCAGGTCTCTCTCTCTCTCTCTCACACACACACACACACACACACATTTATATATGTACGGGGCATTAACATGAAAAAAGGCTTTGTCTTTGTATGAATGAGATTTGGGACATTTGTTTTGCTTCTTGTAGATTTTGATTGGCCATTTGTTTGTCATCTCTTATTAATTTGAGTACTAATTAATGTGGATTTACACGAATATGCCTTTTTCAAGATAAATGCATCTATTTGGGGAAGAGTTTGGAAATTAAAAATTAGCTCTGAGAACCACAATTAAAAATTTCATTATGCAGAGTTTGGAAATTTTCTAATGGACACTTTGGACCTCCATTAGCCCAGAACTGCTCTGAAAACACCCCAAATGGCTCCGATAGGCCTGAAACTGATAAAGAAATAGCCCATTATGCGTAGGGGCTTCAAGGTCGAAAGGTGATCAGTCTCTACAACTTAACAAAAAATTGTATTGGTTTGTATCACTATCACATGGTGAGAGCAGAGAGCAGCATTATATATGGCTAGTTCAGGCTATGAAAATGATATATAAAAGCTAGTATATACAATATGCAAGTTCTATATAGATCGGAAAATCAGAGAATGATAGGAATCCAAGGTGACTTGCTGAGATTGACAAGAGAAACTAGTAAATTTACACATGTAAAAAGCAAGCAATTAATGTGTTTTCCATTGCAAGCTATAAAAAAAAATCATGTTATGAAAGCATTTTAAAATCTCCCACAGAAAGCAAAGCTTAGTCCAAGTAAAGCTAAGATTGATTTACTTCTTGGAGAATTCAAGAATAAATAAACAGTCAGAAAATTACTTGGGTCTGAGTAAAAAAAAATCCCTTGCCTGTTATTCAATATGCAATGAAGATTTGTCAAGCTAAGAAACCAATGGCTTTTTCTGCAATTGAATGCTACTTTGAGTAAACTAAAATCTTGTGAATCACTTTCTTACTCTCTTTATTTATTAAATTTTTTTGAGTTTCAATACTATTTAAGCATCAAAGAAAAACAATTTCTTTTTCCTTCCTTTTCTTCTTTGAATGCACATTATTGCAAGTGTCATCTTTATTTTATAGAAGAGAGGTCTCCCACTTATAAGGGTGCCTCTGATCATCACCGTCGTTAGATGCGACGGATACTAGATATAAGGAGAGATTCGAAATGAATAAAATACTAGTAGTACTCCTGTGCATTGTGCAGCTGAGATGGGAGATGTCAATCTATTGGCTAAGTTTCTATGTGCTTGTCCCGAGTCTTTTGAGGATTTGAATATTAGGTGTGAGTGTGCACTACATGTTTTCGTGAGAAAGGAAGAGCTGGAGCAATCAAAGTCATGCATGTGTAATTGGGGAAAGATCTTTTTTTATCTTTTTATTTATAGTGAAATGTTTTGGAACTTGTTAAACTGATTGTGAAATTCAACCTATTCCTCTTAATGTGCTGAAGTAGCCGTATCTGATTTGAAGTGCACCAACAAAGCACTCGAGTTATTTCAAGCTTACAATTAATTGCATATAAAAACTCAAGCTAATGCTGATGTTTGTGTTTAGGATTTGGAAAATCCAAGGCTAAGGCACATAATTGAACCCGACATACATGCCGTTCAATGTAACATAAGTCTGATAACCCATCCTAAGCTATATATTTTGTTGCTTGTTTAGAGGTTTTGTTCTCTTTGTAGGAACGTTCTTTTGGATGTGGTAACTTTAATGTTTTGCCTTTAGGATGTAATGGTTTTGGACTTTGTCCATTTAAATAATTTTGTTCAAATTACTATATGGGTACTCCAGAAATATTTTGTCGAATTACTATATGGGTATTCCAGAATTTTTATAATAACATCTTTTACTTTCATTTACTTTTTCTTCCAACTCCCTTTGAGTTCCCAAAATATGTATATATATTTTTAAGAAAATAAACATAGAACTTATTTGTTAGAAATTTTGTTGTCTAAATTTCAAAGTTACTACTCTTATCTAATGAAATTACTTTTCTTTGAAGTACATGGGGGCAAAGTGAAGCATTCTTCAATATCCATCCATGCTCAAGTTGGATCATATCCGACAAACAAATTGGATCATACAAATCCTCCCCTTTTTGTTGTCGTTGTGCATGTCTCAACTCAAGTTGAATGTTGTACTTTACAAATACTAACGCATTCAACCGTAGTTGCTCCAAACGGTTCCTTTTATTCTTAGAATGGACATGCTCAAATGTGCTAGCTCCAATTTCTTTCACAACCGGTGGCACTACAAGTAAGGCTTATCACCCGTATTGCTAGCCTTTGGAGCGCTTTGCACTCTTCCTCATAATTTTCCCACTACAAATTAAGCTACAATTAGAAAGTAGAAGAAATTACATTTTTAAAAATGTTAATTGTTGTAACTTGTAACATGTAAATTTATAAATAGAGATTACCGGGTTGTTTTTTGTCTCTTGTCACGACCGCCATGCTCATTCTGAACAAGCCATTGGTTCTCTTGAACTTCTCAAGTTGTGAATCAATTAGGACTCTTGTTTC
This sequence comes from Hydrangea macrophylla, assembly GCA_033977485.1. Taxonomy (NCBI): domain Eukaryota; kingdom Viridiplantae; phylum Streptophyta; class Magnoliopsida; order Cornales; family Hydrangeaceae; genus Hydrangea; species Hydrangea macrophylla. The sequence continues at coordinate 144,457,981 of CM066991.1, forward strand.
CATCGGGATGCATCTCTTGTTTCCACATCTCTCAATGGTTCTAAACATCCCCATCTTTACTTCTAAATCCGCTTGAAAATTTTGATCATAATGAAACCTTAAATTCAAGTAAAGTGTAAGTTATCAAACAATTAGAAATTTATAAATAATATACAGATTCATATACTATATATATAAGTATCCTACATTAGAGCAACTTACTTTGGATTAAGATAGTATGCCACCGCATGAAGTGGTCGATGGAGTTGTAAATTCCAACGTTCGTCAATGATGCCCTAAATGCGCTTATATCTCGACTCCACATTGTTCATATTCTTCTTAATTTGTTCTTTTGTCCTATCCATAGCCTCATAAATATATCCCATTGCTGGGGTTACATCACCATCTACTAGTCTTAGAACTTTCACTAGCGGAAGCACACATTTCAAACAACATTTAATTGCTTTCTAAAATCTTTGGTCCCCTAAAACATAGTGTGATAGATTCACGGCTTCATCCTTTTTAGCATAAGAACTCTTAATTAGCCCACTCTTCCGATGCAAACATAGACCGAAGAGGTAGTCTTGCTTCCATAATACTCTTCAAAGTACGAAAACTCGTGGCAAATCTAGTCACCGCCGGTCTTATCAATTCCCTATGCTCCAGTTTTCATATTTTGTGCACATGTTTAGCACAGTGTTTTGTATACCTTCTTGTGTCCGTGCACGTGACAAATGTGCATTGACTTGCATATGTGCTCTGGACGATTCCCTATATATTTATACATACTCTATGATTTTTGTCCTTTTCTGTCTCTAAAATCATGAGCCCAGTAGAACTCTATGCTCTATGATGGATTTATCTAACCATCATAGATGGTGTAGCAATAATTAGTTTGAGGCCCATCCTTTTTTATTGAATTCATTGCTCTTTTATTTGTTCTAGGATATGGATAGGTCTTGGATGAAGAAAGGACTATTGTCGAACGAATACAGGGAAGGGGTTCAACATTTTCTTAATGTTGTTGAAGATGGTGCGAAGGATCTAAACTCAATTCGTTGTCCATGCACTAAATGTCAGAATTTTTATAAGTTAGAATTGAAAGAGATCCGATTTCATCTCACTAGATATGGTATTGATCCCAGCTATACCATATGGAAGTGGCATGGGAAAGATGACCAGGATGAAATACCGCCAAATTTCAATGTAGACGAGCCTATCTCCAAAGATGATGAAGAGGAGACCTTTAATGATGTTGCAAGAATAATAGAAATGGTTCAGTCTGTAAATGCAAGTGCCTTAGGTGATATTCAAGGATTCCAAAAATTGCTTGAAGATGCAAAGAAACCTTTGTATAAAGGGTGTACGAAGTATACTAAGTTATCTACAATAGTGAAGCTCTTCAATATTAAGGCCAAGAGTGGGTGGAGTGATAAAAGTTTTTCCGACGTCCTGGCATTGTTCTCCGACATGCTTCCGGAAGATAATGAATTGCCCTTGTCAACCATTGAGGCTAAGCGTATCTTGTCGACATTTGGAATGGAATACAGAAAAATACATGCATGCCCCAATGATTGCATACTCTATAGAAATGAGTATGAAGATTCAACTACATGTCCAAAGTGTGGAGTGTCAAGGTATAAGGTGAAGAAAAATATGCCCACAGAAAGTAAGGATAAACAAAACAAGGGTGTACCTGCCAAAGTATTATGGTACTTTCCACCCATTCCAAGATTTAGAAGGTGGTTTCAATCTGCCCAGACGGCAAATGATTTAACATGGCATGCGAAAGGAAGAGAAGTTGATGGTCAATTGCGTCACCCAGCAGACTCGCCAACATGGAAAATAATTGATGAAAAGTGGCCCGAGTTCGCAGCAGAACCGAGAAACCTACGGCTGTCACTTTCAGCGGATGGAATCAATCCGTACGGTACCCTTAGTACTAGGTACAGTTGTTGGCCTGTTATGTTGAACACATACAACCTTCCACCGTGGTTGTGCATGAAGAGAAAGTTTACGATGTTGACAATGTTGATTTCTGGTCCAAAACAACCTGGCAATGATATAGATGTTTATTTAGCACCTCTGATTGAGGATTTGAAAACATTATGGGAGGATGGAGTTGAGGCTTACGACGCCTATCAAAAACAATCTTTCACCTTAAAGGCCGTATTATTGTGGACAATTAACGATTTTCCTGCATATGGAAATTTGTCTGGTTGTACCATCAAAGGATATTTTGCTTGTCCAATATGCAATGAGAAAACATATTCTCATAGACTGACACATTGTAGCAAGTGTATTTATACAGGGCATAGAAGATATCTTCCACGAAATCATCCATTTCGAAATCAAAAGAAGGCTTTTAATGGTGATCAAGAGTTTGGGTCACATCCCGAACCATTGAGTGGTGAACAGATATTATTAAAGGTGGGGGGGATCAAGGTTTCATGGGGAAAAAAAATTTTACAAAATAATAAATCAACATCAAAGAAGAGGAAGAAAGGAAATAAGAAACAAAATGCACACAATGTTGACGTTACAAGTTGGAAGAAGAAGTCTATATTTTTTGAGCTCGAGTACTGGAAACATCTGCCTATTCGACATAACTTGGATGTCATGCACATTGAAAAGAATGTTTGTGATAATATCATTGGGACCCTACTCAACATTCCAGGGAAAACAAAAGATGGAGTTAATTGTCGTAAGGACCTTGTAGAAATGGGTTTAAGGAAAGAATTGGCACCGCAAGTTAAGGGGACAAGGACGTACCTACCACCAGCATGTTATTCGTTAACTAGAGCAGAGAAAATAATGGTGTGCAAATCGTTGCTTGAGCTTAAGGTCCCAGACGGATATTCTTCAAATTTTAGAAGTCGTGTGTCAATGGAAGATTTGAAATTGTATGGACTTAAGTCCCATGATTGCCATATGTTAATGCAACAACTTATTCCTATTGCAATACGAGGTGTGTTGCCAAAGCATGTGAGATATGCTATTATCAGAGTGTGCTTCTTCTTCAATGCTATTTGTGCCAAAGTTGTGGATGTGCAGAAGCTACAAGAAATCCAAAAGGAGCTCGTGGTCACACTATGCTTGTTGGAAAAATACTTTCCACCATCATTCTTCGACATAATGGTGCATTTGATGGTGCATCTTGTTAGGGAGGTTGAACTTGGTGGTCCGGTTTTCTTTAGATGGATGTACTCACCCGAAAGGTCAGCGTATTAAAACATTTGATTTAATTATTTACTACCATTAGCAAGTACTCATCATGGTAATTTTAACTTTATCATGATTAATATTATAGGTACATGAGAGTGTTGAAGGGGTATGTGAGAAACAAAAATCGACCGGAAGGGTGCATTGCCCAATGTTATATCGTAGAAGAGGCGATTGATTTTTGTTCCGAGTTCTTAACTAACCTAGATCCAATCGGAGTTCCGTTTGCTAGAAATGAAGAAAAACCTTTCGGAGGAGCTAATGTCATTGAAGTTGACCGTCTGTCCTTGAACCAGGCACATCTTTATGTGTTACATAACACAAATGATGTTCAACCTTATATAGAGTAAAGACTTTTCAATTTTTCCTTAGTATGAATGTTTATTCCTCTGTTACTTTTTTAAAATGGTTTATGATGTATTATTAATAACTTAATAGGGCGCATGAGGAGTACTTGAAAGAAGCTTACCCTCGTAAAGGGAAAAATAAAAAATTCTGCCAAGATGAGCACAACCGTACATTTATTGATTGGTTACGTACAAGGGTATGATTCATATAATATAGTTATATTATATCTCCTATTTGATAATTGTGACTAAATTAACTTCTTAAAAATCAGGTCGAAACAGAGCAACAAGTCTCAGACACCTTAAAATGGATAGCCCTTGGACCTCGCCCAGATGTTGTAAAATTCCCTGGCTATGTCATTAACGGTTTTCATTATCAAACGAAGGACCGTGATGATGTACGGGTCAACCAAAATAGTGGAGTGTGCATAGTGGCAAAGACGTTGCAGGTTGCTAGCGCAAAGGATACCAGACCTGTGACTACAGAAATGCTTTTTTATGGCGTGATTAAAGAGATATGGATGCTTGATTATATCTCTTTCAAGATTCCAGTACTCAAGTGTGATTGGGTTGATAGTAAAAATGGAATCAGGGTGGATGAACTTGGTTTCACGTCGGTTGATCTTTCTAGAGTGGGCCATAAATCTGACTCTTTTATTTTGGCATCTCAAGCAAAACAAATCTTTTATGCCCCTGACCAATTGGATCCTAAATGGTCAATTGTTCTATCATCTCCTCAAAGAAAATATTATGATGAAGACAATGATGATGACTTTATCGGAGATGAAATTTCTGTTAATGTACTCCCAAATGCTGAAATCTTCGATTTGATTGATGAGTCATCATCAACTTATGCATGTGATGATTGTGTGAGGGGACTTGGATCGACCATTCAAAATCTTAATTGCATTTTTACCCTTTGGATTACTTGTAAAGCAGCAAAACTTATAACATTATGACCGTTCTATAATTGGATTTTTTGTTTCTGTCAATTTCTTCAGTTGGATTTGTAGTTTAGTAATGTTGCCTAACATGCCCCTTTTGAATTGAATTGTGTCATTTGAATTGTTTCATTTCTTCAGTTGATTTGTTTCATTTGAATTGTTTTGTTTCTTCATTTATTATTGGATTTGCAGTTTATTCATGTTGTATAGTATGCCAATTGTTTCATTTAGTTGGTGTTATAATCTCTGAATTTTGCAGCCTCAGTGAAGTGTTCATCTTATTATGGAGGTGGAAAATGACAAAGATTCAGAACAAATGTCCCTTGATAATAAAGGTCGAGGACCAGCAAAGCTAAAGGATGTGATGCAAATAACCACCAGTGAAGAAAGGTTGAAAATCATTTATAATTCCAAAGGACAGCCCATAGGTTCACATAAAAAAAAGCTAGCAGGTTACATGGGTCTATTGGTGAAGTATTTTGTACCAATTAATTACTTAACGTGGCACAAGGTGCCAGATAGCTTAAAAACGAACTTGTGGGCAGCTTTACAGGTGATAGAATTTGTTCTTTGTACTTCGTATAAGATGGATTATCTCTCTATGTTTAACTGATTCTTGTCTTTTTACATCTCAAGGTTAAATTTGATGTAGACCCAAACACCAAAAAGTCGAGCTTATCATCCATGGCTACTAAGTGGAGGGCATTCAAAACAAACCTCACTAGAGATTGGATAAATAAATTTAAAGACAAGCCCGAGCTTCTTAAAGACCCGCCACATAAGTATAAAAAGTATATTGATCAGCCGACATGGGATGAATTTGTCAAAGTTAGGCTCTCCGAACATTTTAAGGTATAATTCAAAAGAATTATTGAATGTATGCAAAGTAGAGTTGGGTTTATAAAGTTAATACTAATATTATTCCCATCCTTATGTTTTGTAATTATAAGGTTCTAAGCAAGGAGCAACGTGAAAGGCGAGCAAAGAATATATATAATCATCGTATGAGCAAGAAAGGCTATGCTGGTTTGGCCGAAGAGTTGGTAGGTTTAATTATAAGAATCTTTTTTATGATACTATCAATGCAAAGGTATTGATTATATTTTTTTGCACTTTATTGTGATGATAGAAAGAGGAGTTGGGACCCAAATATGAAGATGATCGAAGTTTCTTATGGACAAAAGGCCGAGAAAAAAAAGGTGGCGGATTCGGAGACGATGCCACCAAGGAAATAGTTGACAAAGTGGTAAGTACTTTGCAATCAATATCGGCATTGTGCTCTCTCTCTTTCTCTCTCGCATTGAAATATGCTTTGTCCATATTTATACTTGACACTTATCAACCGTCTAGGTTACAATGAAGAATCAAGTTGAGGATGGGAGTGTAGTACTAGAAGGAAGTTTTGACATCCTTAGTATGGCATTGGGCACTTCCGAGCTCTCCGGTCGTGTGAGAGGTCTAGGATTTGGAGTCACCCCCTCCAACTACTTTAATCTGCCTAGACGTGCATCAAGAAAATATATAAATGAGTTGGAGTTCAAATTGAAGGAGGAACAACAAAGAAGAATAGAGGCAGAACAAAAGTTTAGTCAATTGCAACTCCAATTGCTTAAGGGACACTCATCTGAGAAGGTTGCTTCCAATACTCAAAAAAGTGATAACAGAAATTGTGAGTTCTCTTCGAAAAGGATAATGTGGGGTACAAGTGGTAGTAAGACTGATTCAAGTTCAAAAAGGGTAATGGAAAATCATTGTACAATTCTATATCATGTCTTATTTTAGGGTGTTTTTTGCGATGAATCTAATTTTTTTTTTCTTTTATGCATAGTCAAAAATTGATGGGACAACAAAGGCTCATGAACATGCATCACCTCACGTATCAAGTACTGGAAAGGCATGTATTCTTTTTTTTTTTTTTTAAATGAATACATGTCATTGCAATTTTATTGTTGGATTTTGAAATTTGGCATGGTCGTATTTATTATAGGAAAAGAGATGCAGGTTGGCAATTGGCACCACAAACAACATTGTTGCAGTGGGGATGGTCTTTGAGAAGAGTGGGCCTCATGAGAAAATTCATAATGTTAGTTTGGGAGAACAAAATGTACGTGTCTCTATTAGCAAAGTGACGGAAGCTATTTTCTCAAATGTTGCACTCCCTATACCAGTTGGTGATGAGATGACACAAATTAAAGATGCTATTGGGTCAATTGTTGCTTGGCCTAAAGAGCTTGTGCTCATTGGTGTTGAGGTAAAATATTTACTAATTAAGTGTTATAGAAAGATAGTAAATTAAAATGCATTATTTAAATTAACTTTTTCTTAACTATGAAAAAAAGGAAGAAAAAACTTATGATGCTGGTGTCCAGAAAGAAAGTGAGAAGAAAGATGATGCTGGTGTCCTGAAAGAAAGTGAGAAGAAAGATGATGCTGGTGTCCTGAAAGAAAGTGAGAAGAAAGATGGAAGTGGATGTGAAGTTATTCATACATTTAGCCAAATGTTAACAACCACGGAGACTAATCAAATAAGAATTCCAATAGAGAATGAGATGTTTGGAGATGATACTACCGAATGCTATGTTTTCAAGCAAGACTTGGTCGATTTTTGTGAGATGAAGCCCTTAGATGTCACGTGTATTAAGGCGTACATGAGGTAAGCGATGAAATTAATTTTTACTGTCTTATTTGATTGTCTTTGATATACTAATTATTTATTTTATGGTTTAGGCTTTTGTATGTAAAACTTGAAAAGTCTCAGAGAACTATTGTATTTTTCAATTCTAAATCATTCAATACTGCCTCACATCAAGAAAAAAGAAAACTGGTTAAGGAAAGATTGAAAAATGCAAAGAGGAACCAAGTGTGCTTTATTCCATACAACATTCAAACGGCGTACGTTATTTCATTTTTCTTCTTAAAGCATAATAATCTTCAATATGAAAATGTTAAGTTTTCTGTTAAATTACGTACACAGGTTTCATTGGGTCTTACTTGTCATCGATCTCTCTACCATGGAGTGTTATTGGTTCGATCCAAAAAGTATGACTAAACCGAGTGAACAAATGAAGCTACATATCAATACGTGAGTAATTCTTATTTATTGAATATTCCCTTGACGGCTATAACATGTTTGCAATTAATTCAAAGCTCTTTGTCTTGAAGTGCGCTCATATCACTGCATATCGATGGAATGAGAATGCCAAAGCCTATTTGGAAAACCCCAAAGGCAAGTAAATAAGAATTAAAATGATTCGTTTAGTTCTTTATTATTATCTAGTAAAGTTTTCTCTATGTGTCTTAATATAGTGTCCACAACAAGAAGGGGGTGTTGAATGCAGATACTTTTTTATGATGTTCATGAGAGACTTGATTGGGGATCCTTCTCTTTCCCTTGAGAAAAAGGTTTTTGTTTTTTTATTGAGTTTTGATGATCATTAATTAACTTTTGCGCATCTTTAAATTTTTTTATTATCATTAATTAACTTTTGTTTTGAATTGTTTAGATGAAAAGGTTGTGTGATAAAAAAACTTACACACCTGATGATATCAATGAAATGCGGACTGAGTTCATAGATTTCGTTGTGGAACATATACCCGAATGAAAGCATAGGTAAGTAAATTGCTTATATCACAATAAAAATGCATCTTCTTAAGTCCAAAGTTGCTTTTTCTGTTATTTATTTTTTCGAACCCAGCTTTGCTATTGCAAATTTGGAGTGTTTTAGTTGTGAATCGTTAAACAGCTTTTTCTATTATTTATTTTTTTCGAACCCAGCTTTGCTATTGCAAATTTGGAGTGTTTTAGTTGTGAATCGTTAAACAGCTTAACCAAACACCACGAACCATTTCTCGCACCTCAAACATACCTAAATAAACTTGCGTGAACTAATGGAATGCTTTACGGATTCATGAATCACAAAAAATACGAAAAAGTGGCACTTTAGACACTTAGGCTTGAAAAAGCTTTGTTATTGAGGTTTAGAGTAGTGAATCTGTAAACCGCTTAACCAAACGCCACAAAACCTTTCTAGCAACTCATACATACCTAAATAAACTTGCGTGAACTAACGGAATGCTTTACGGATTCACGATTCACAAAAAATACGAAAAATTGACACTTTAGACACTTAGGCTTGAAAAAGCTTTGTTATTGAGGTTTAGAGTAGTGAATCCGTAAAGCGCTGAACCAAACGCCATGAAACCTTTCTCGTACCTCAAACATACCTAAATAAACTTGCGTGAACTAACGGAATGCTTTACGGATTCACGATTCACAAAAATCACGGAAAAGTGACACTTTAGACACTTAGGCTTGAAAAAGCTTTGTTATTGACCTTTAGAGTAGTGAATCCGTAAACCGCTTAACCAAACGCCATGAAACCTTTCTCGCACCTCAAACATACCTAAATAAACTTGCGTGAACTAACGGAATGCTTTACAGATTCACAATTAACAAAAATCACAGAAAATTGGCACTTTAGACACTTAGGCTTGAAAAAGCTTTGTTATTGAGGTTTTGAGTAGTGAATCCGTAAACCGCTTAACCAAACGCCATGAAACCTTTCTCGCACCTCAAACATACCTAAATAAACTTACGTGAACTAATGGAATGCTTTACGGATTCACGATCCACAAAAATCACGGAAAAGTGACACTTTAGACACTTAGGCTTGAAAAAGCTTTGTTATTGTGGTTTTGAGTAGTGAATCCGTAAACCGCTTAACCAAATGCCACGAAACCTTTCTCGCACCTCAAACATACCTAAATAAACTTGCGTGAACTAATGGAATGCTTTACGGATTCACGAATCACAAAAAATACGATAAATTGGCACTTTAGACACTTAGGCTTGAAAAAGCTTAATTATTGAGGTTTTGAGTAGTGAATCCGTAAACCGCTTAACCAAACGCCATGAAACCTTTCTCGCACCTCAAAAATACCTAAATAAACTTGCGTGAACTAACGGTATGCTTTACGGATTCACGATTCACAAAAATCACAGAAAATTGACACTTTAGACACTTAGGCTTGAAAAAGCTTTGTTATTGAGGTTTTGAGTAGTGAATCAGTAAACCGCTTACCCAAACGCCATGAAACCTTTCTCACACCTCAACCATAACTAAATAAACTTGCGTGAACTAACGGAATGCTTTACGGATTCACGATTCACAAAAAATACGAAAAAGTGACACTTTAGACACTTAGGCTTGAAAAAGCTTTGTTATATAGGTTTTGAGTAGTGAATCAGTAAACCGCTTACCCAAACGCCCTGAAACCTTTCTCGCACCTCAACCATACCTAAATAAACTTGCGTGAACTAACGGAATGCTTTACAGATTCACGATTCACAAAAAATACGGAAAAGTGACACTTTAGACACTTAGGCTTGAAAAAGCTTTGTTATTGAGGTTTTGAGTAGTGAATCCATAAACCGCTTAACCAAACGCCATGAAACCTTTCTCGCACCTCAAACATACCTAAATAAACTTACGTTAACTAACGGAATGCTTTACGGATTCACGATTCACAAAAATCACGGAAAAGTGACACTTTAGACACTTAGGCTTGAAAAAGCTTTGTTATTGTGGTTTTGAGTAGTGAATCCGTAAACGCTTAACCAAATGCCACGAAACCTTTCTCGCACCTCAAACATACCTAAATAAACTTGCGTGAACTAACAGAATGCTTTACGGATTCACGATTCACAATAAATGCGAAAAAGTGACTCTTTAGACACTTAGGCTTGAAAAAGCTTAATTATTGAGGTTTTGAGTAGTGAATCCGTAAACCGCTTGACCAAACGCCATGAAACCTTTCTCGCACCTCAAACATACCTAAATAAACTTGCGTGAACTAACAGAATGCTTTACGGATTCACAATTCACAAAAAATACGAAAAAGTGACACTTTAGACACTTAGGCTTGAAAAAGCTTTGTTATTGAGGTTTTGAGTAGTGAATCGGTAAACCGGTTAACAAAATGCCACGAAACCTTTCTCGCACCTCAAACATACCTAAATAAACTTGCGTGAACTAACAGAATGCTTTACGGATTCACGATTCACAAAAAATGCGAAAAAGTGACTCTTTGGACACTTATGTTTGAAAAAGCTTAGTTATTGAGGTTTTGAGTAGTGAATCAGTAAACCGCTTAACCGAACATAGTTTTACTGTACTCTTTTATTATTTTATATACAACTAATTAATGAAAACTTTATCTTTTTTGTAGGTACAAAGTTTCACAATTTGATGGAAGGTTCTAACAAACAAACCACTTTTTTGATTGGGCTAATTCTTTTTTGTTGCTTTAGTGGTTTTATTAGTACTTTTTGATGAATATGTAAATAATATGTATATGTTATTAGTTTTGCACTAGACTCGTATCGATTGTATACTTTTTGTTTATCCCAATTAATTGGTTGATATTGTGATGAATCGATGAAATTTAGTCGTTGAAATAGATTATATATTGAGTTGGATTTAATTTTGTACAGGGTGGATGGCATTCTATATATGTACAGGGTGGTATATATTGTTTGTACAGGGTGGTATTTATGTCACTTTTACTGTATTTATGTCACTTTAAGGCTTTTTATGTAATAATTTTGTTTGGTATTTATGTCACTTTTTAACTTTTATGTCACTTTATGTTAAAAGTGACATAAATAAAATTGTATTTATGTCACTTTTTAAACTTTGATGTTATGATTTTGTTTGGTATTTATGTCACTTTTTTACTTTTATGTCACTTTATGTTAAAAGTGACATAAATAAAATGGTATTTATGTCACTTTTAAGTATTTATGTCACTTTTTAGACTTTGATGTAATAATTTTGTTTGGTATTTATGTCACTTTTCTACTTTTATGTCACTTTAGTTTAAAAGTGACATAAATAAAATGGTATTTATGTCACTTTTAAGTATTTATGTCACTTTTTATTAACAAATGTATTGGTTTTATGAAACATTTATGTCACTTTTTCGAAAATATTTATGTCACTTTTAAAACATTTATGTCGCCTCCATTTATGTCACTTTCTACTGAAAAAAAAAGTGACATAAATACCTATTTATGTCACTTTTTAAGTGACATAAAAGGCCTTTTTCCTTGTAGTGTTAGAAATCTCTTGTTTGCCTAATGTGACGATTACATTTTATATGAACTACCATGTTTACTTCTTGTCATTGTATTCTTAGAAATGACATTATTAAAGCATAACCGCATCTAGTAGCATATCATAGTCGCCAAGTCGGCAAAGCATTCATGGCATTGGCTTGGGGCATATGAAATTGTTAAAATTCCCACGATTCGGGAATGTCTTTGGAATCCCCGTTTGGGGTTGTAATTTGATGAAATTTCGGAAGCGGGTGTGAAGTGAGGAAGGTTGTTTGTGATCCTTAAAACATTCAAAAATGCAAGATCATATTCGGCTAGCTACCGGAGATCTTGTATGCTACACTCACGTTTGAGTGGCTCGCTATCCGGTGTGAGAGTGTGTGATTGGGATATAGAATTGGGAATGTCTCACGGTTTGGCCATCCAGCTAGTTGCATCGCCACGGCGGCAAATCATTGCACCGCATTGCACCGCATGTCATAGCATGATTTTAGAAGTAGTAGTACATTTCTACAATGTTTTCTACTGAGCCGTCGTGCTTAATGAATCTATAAAACCCCATTTTTCAGGAAATGTTGATTAGGGCAAGGCCCAAGAGTTATCCGACGCCTGGCATCTCGTTTTGTAAGATTCCTTACGAGGAAGTCTTGTGATATGTTAATGTTCCTATGATATAGTTCATGGTAGGAACGTTGTAATTGTTGTTACCGTTCATTTGTAGATTTGAATTACAAGAAGTTATTTGTAAATTCCTTCTTGATCTTGAACTTGTTAGTTGGATCTTCTTGGATCCTTGTTAAATTATGTTGTTAACACTTATTAGCAATTCTTAGCCCATGGTTACCCTTTTAAGGAAAAAGTACTACTTTCAATTTCCTAAGGACCGTTTGGTCGTATTACTTCAAAAACTGCTTTCGTGATAAACTTTCAAAGCAAACTTCATTACTTGTTACTTTTAAACCTTTGGAGTTTCTTTAAACTTCTTTACAAACTCTTGTCAAAACCAAACTATGTTGGTTGACCCTAATTGACCCGTTTGGTCCTCTAAGTCAACCCTTGATTATTGACTTTTCTTTGGAATCCACATAAGATTCCCCTATGCTTCCGCCTTGTGGATTGGTCCACGTTGAACTATTCCGTGCTTTACGTTGTATTGTTTGACACGTTGACCTCGCCCATGTGGCTGGGTTTTCGGGGCGTTACAGAATGGTATCAGAGCTAACCGTGTTCGAATATCTTGGTACTCTGAGAGTTAATTGGGTCCATGTGTGGCCGTTGCACTTCTTTTGATTCAACCATTCATAGTTAATTATGATAGCATGTTTACTTGCCTACAGGATTATGTGTTAACATGCTTAAGTGATTATATGTTTATGTGATCACATGCCTATATATCTTGACTATGTGATTTGTGAACATGAGGTGGTTTTTACTTTTCATTTCACCTTAACGATATACTCATTAAAACTAGTTTTTGTAATACATCTTGGTGTGACTATCTGTTGATGTTTAATAATTGACCGTGCAAGGTTAAAAGGTATATACATGAGGGTTTCCTTGTTTGGATTATTCGCTCAACGTACTGCGCCTTGTAGGGTTGATAGTTAGGTATTGAACAGTGCCTTACATCGAGTTGTATTATTAAAAGATCTCAATTATTTTTATTGACCTCATATCACTAGTTGTTTACATTTTAGTTGTTGGGGAAACATGCTTAAGTATTGCATGTCAATATGATGAAATAGTCAACGATTTTCTTTAAAATGAAAGATGTTAAGCGAGCATGCTTAGATGCTACATGCTTTTGAGATTATGTGCCTATATGCTTTCGTGCATATATTTTATATGTTTACACTGTTGTAACATACTGTATTAGTTAGCACATTACGCGATAGATTTTCATGTTATAACTGAAAGGGATGAAAAGTATGCTTACTTGCCTTCGAGATTATGTGATAACATGCTAATGTGCATATGTGCTTTCGTGATTACTTGTTTCAATATCATTGAATTGTTAAGCATGATAACGATAGCATGTTGAGATAATCTTTCATGTTTTACGTGTTTAGAGTAGCTCATACGCGTACTCATAAATACTTTGATCATTGAATTATTAAGCATGATAACGATAGCATGTTGAGATAATATTCCATGTTTTACGTGTTTAGAGTAGCTCATATGCATACTCATAAATACTTTGATAGGCATTCATAATGAGATTTCTTAGGTAAAAAATCTGGAAGATAAGTTTTGAACTTTTGAAAAACCAACATGTTAATATGTTGCGCATATTTGAAAACCTATATGTATATGTACTTTTGAAGTACTTAAAAGATGTTTTCTAACATGACGAATAACTTATTGGTTCTAATAACGCAGTATTACGTATTATTAGACGGTTTATATAGGTTGTGTCTTCGGATTCGGGTATTCCTACATTTTCGCGTTCATTCTTGAGATGCTTACCTTCGGTGGCATGGGTTTTATTTCGCACGTGATGCAGAGCCGCTCTAAAGGCTATGTTGATCTTTGTGAGAGCATTCTATCTTGATAGCCCTCGATTGTGGTTAGTAGTCCATGTATATTTCATATGGCTACGTATATTTGTTGCTCATCATTGGAGTAGTTTCTCCTCCCTAATGGTTGTCGTACTCTTTGTTTTGTGGGACTTTCGCCATTTGGATGTCGGTTTGACATTATAATTACTCCTCTGAGTAGATTATGAGATTTCTAATGTATGGTTGGTCAGTTTGATTTAGATTTCTTGTATTTGCTTAGACTTTTTTTTTATCTGATTGTCGTTTTACTATGTGATCATTGCATATGATCAAATCTTATCATATGAATCATTATGACGATTCTAGCTTTTATGGGGAATACATTGGTGTTATTCCAAGTCTATTAGTTCCTTTATTCGGTGATTTTCACGTTTGAGTGAATTCCACGATTCTGAGGATCGTCCCTTCTTTTAAGACTGCGTATCCTGTTGGTTGGTGAAATCTTTTCTATGAGTTGTTTATTGATCGTTATCGATTTTCGTTATGATTTTCATTAAAGATTCCCTGTTAACATTGTATGGTTAATGTTGTGATGTTGGTCTTAGAAACATGTACTTTCTGGTGTTTCTTCCCTTGTGAGTAAGTATGGATTCTCGTTTCTGTTGTACTTCTTGGAAGTAGGTTTATTCTTGATCCCTGTGATCTTTGAGCTCTTGCTAGAGCGTTGTGGTTCCATTGTTCCAAGTCTTTTCTTGAAACCCCGTTTGTGTCATGTTGATTCAATTCTCATGGTTGAGGGTTGTTGATTTCAAACTAGTTCACCCTTAAGTTTTGAACTTGGGTATATCGCATTTTAGTGCTGTGATGACCTTTTTATTTGGTCTCGTTGATTCTTGAATTGATCTTTCTCCAGCGGTTTTACCTTATTAAATTCTTGGAATTTATTCATTGAATTCAAACTGGAGTTGTTGAACATCTGGATCATTCCCTACTTCTTGAGGGATAGATGTTGTTAGATGATTTATTATTGAGATCCTCGATTTCATTATCTCCGTGAATTCAAGTATGGGAGTAAGATCTCTTACGTGTTGTGATCTCTGTTGTTGGCGGCCTTAATTTATTGTTCGCTAAGGCTTAAATTCGATTGTGTCTTAATATATGCCTTAAGGGCTTATTGTTTCGCAATCATGTGATCTTTTATACCTTGAATACTATGATCGTTCGCATAGTACCTTATTGTTGAATTGTGCAAGATTTTTATATAAATCTGGATTAGATGTATCCTTTGCTGTGACCGTAAGGATTGTTTTCTTTATTGTTGATTGAGTTCTCCAATCACGTTTCATGTTGAACTGGAACTTACCTTGTCCTTGTTAAGGGACGTTGTTGTAATTCTCATGTTATTTGGACTTTCTGGCCATTGCCTATTGATGTTGCCTAATTTTGTGGCCTATTGAGGTGGCCTATTGATGTGAACCGTTGTTATTTCTTTGACCTTACGATTGATCCGTAAGGGGGGATTTTTAGTTGATTCTATGAGGTATCCATTTGATTGTATTTAGTTTCATCATTTGATTCCGTTGATTTATCTCTCACTCTGTTATTTGAATGAAAGTATCTACTTGACGTCATCCACCTTACTTCTGTATCAGTGTTAAGAGTATGCGTAAGGCATATTCTTCTGTTAGTAATTTTGAATTACTTTGTGTTTAGAGGTGGATCGTGTGAGATTCTATGCTTGTTGTGGTTGGACCTTCTAGGTCCATATGTTTGGGTTACGGGTTTTCAATAGCTTGTTGGACCCCTAGATTTTGCTTTCATGTCTTCTTGAGGGATTGTTATTGATGTCATTGTTGACGAGTTTAATTTGTGCACTTGGTGCATTACTTATTTATTGGGATCGGAGAGTCCTTTTTTTTCACCTTGTTGTAAGAGTATTATGATTTAGTGATTTGTTCAAGATCATTGCGATCTTTCGATTTCATCCTTGCTTCTAGCAGAGGAGGATTCTTGGTGATCCTTTGTTTTGAGATCACTTTCGGTTAGTGTGGCTACTTCTGTTAAGTTGCCTTCATTTTGTTGAGGGCCTTCGACTGTGTTTCTTTGTGTTAAGTTGCCTTCATTTGGTTGAGGGCCTTCGACTGTGTTTCTTTGAACACTTTCATTATTTGTTGTCCACTGGGGACATGAGTTTCTGATAACTCTTGTTTTGGGCTTGCTGCCTAGTATACTTCTATCTTTTCGTATGACACTTCAGAGTCACCTCGTTTGGGAACTTTCAATTCGTTTTGATGTGAATCGGGCTTTTAATAGTTAATGGTTCGAGAATTTGATATCGTTATGACCATATCGGTCAAGGCATGTATTCTATGATATACTCTTGGTTGTCGCGTGCGACAATGAATGTTGGTGAGCTTGTTGGTTTATATCTGTCCATTCACCTGTTTGATTTATTGTTGTCTTGTTGATGGCATCATTGTGTCTTCTTAGACACTTTTCCTTGTGAGACCCTTTGACTTTTGGCAGTGGCATTTCTTTTGCGTATTGTTTTGAGATGGGATCTCTCAATAGATCCATCTATTAGTGAGATCTTTATAATTGACTATAGCGACGTTTATGTTTTGGGATGTGATAATCATATCTTCTATCGACTTCCCGTTGCCATTGGTGTAGACTTTTGTGTCTATATTGATCATAGTCTTCTTGTGAGGAGCGATGTATTACGAGTAAGTCTTTGTGACTCGTACCTCCTATGTGGCTAAGACGTAACTTTGAGTCGTTACGATCTTTAGTACCGAGTATATCGATTGCTTTGTGAAATTTTCTTTGGTTTCATTCTTGAGCGTTTGGACCATTCCTTGCGAGTTGATCCAGTTATTTGGTTCATTTTGGAACTCGTGTCTTGAAACATCGTACGTTTGCTTCGTATGACAATTCTTTGATCATATATCATCGACCTACTTTGAGAATCTTGTATTTAATTGTAATTCGATCTCTATGTGATATTCACGCTTGTGTAACATCTTAATTCCTTCGATTATTTTATATATCGATTGAAGCTTATCCCATTTATTCCTTGCGTCTTGCGAATGTTTGGACCATGAGTGAAGGCTGTAGAATATTATTTCCATTCTACGGGTTACCCTCTGTTCGTTGGATTGGGTTTTCCGATTGATGATTAGATCATATCTTTTGTTGGTATACATATCCTTTGTATGCTTGTTGCTCATTCGTTTTTGAGACAAATTTTGGGTATACAACACCCCGTTGTGTTCTTGTGATCACGTGTTCCTTTTGAAGGGATCACGTTTGTTTTGATTCGATGAATTTGAGATATCCAGTTGTACTTTGTTTTCATTCAAGTACGCTTTGGTTGATCTAATGGTTTGGAGGTTCATGTCCATTATTATTGTTGATCTTTGGAGTTGACTCTGTCCTTTAAAGGTTGAACCTCATATGTGCCTTGCGTTTGTTCCTCAGCACCGTTGGTGTGCTTACTGACTATTTTATTAAGCTTTCCTCTCCTTTCTAGAACCGATGTGTGAGATGCTTCGTTTTCTCACGTTGTGCTAGTGTTCACGTTGTTTGTGACACTACGGCATTTTGGTGTGGTCATGGACCATTCTTTGATTAAGTACCTTTCATTCTTGTTCGAATTCCGGGACGAAATTCTTTTAAGGGGGGTAGATTGTAGAAACCCAGAATTTTAAAAAGGGCATTTTGGTAATTTTAGACCAACGTGGGCCTTGGTTTGGGACAGTGTGTTTTATTTTGGCACATGTGTATAGATGTATGTTACATATTTGTGTGTGTGTGTGTGTGCGTGTGTGTGTGTGTGCGTGTGTGTGTGTGTGAGGGGACAAGGGTGAGACCCACAAGTCACCTCCCAACCACTCCAACCACTCCCAGCCACCAAAGCTTCTTTAAGAAGCTTTCCTCTCTCTCTCTCCCTCCCTCCTTATCTCTTCTTCTTTTTCATTTTTTGGTATACAACTCTCTCTATATCTCTCATTTCTCTCTCTCTTGTTTAGAGATTTCAAAATCTCCATGGAAGCTTAGAGCTTCAAGCTCAATTTTGAAGACCTTTAAGGAATATTTGGAGCTTGGCTATTAGAGACAAAATCAATCATCTCATTAAGGCCTATCCACTGTTCTCGGATCGTCCGTAAGGTTTGCGGTTTGGTATTTCTTGCCCAAGGGCTCAAGAGGTGATTTATGTTATTTTTGTTACGCCATAGTTTCCATTCCTAAATGTGATTTTATTTAACTAGGTGTTGATAGCTTA
This sequence comes from Hydrangea macrophylla, assembly GCA_033977485.1. Taxonomy (NCBI): domain Eukaryota; kingdom Viridiplantae; phylum Streptophyta; class Magnoliopsida; order Cornales; family Hydrangeaceae; genus Hydrangea; species Hydrangea macrophylla. The sequence goes on from CM066991.1 coordinate 144,476,373, forward strand.
TGGGTTTTGTTGGTGGTGATGATTTCCCCTTTGGATTTCTTTGGTGAGAGTATTTGCTAAAATACTCAAGAGGTAGATTTCATTATTTAAGTGCACTATTATTTCTACCTTCATTGTTTGCCATGTGTAAGTTAGTGTTAATAGACATTAATCTTGTTTTGGAAATCTTCCTATGTGATTAATTGAATGATTACTTGTCCTTATGTGCTTACTTGAATCCATGTCTAAACCTAAATGCTATTTGAGTTTCTATGGTTTCAAATACTAATTGATGTTAGAAATCTCTTATTTGCCTAATGTGACGATTACATTTTATATGAACTACTGTTTACTTCTTGTCATTGTATTCTTAGAAATGACATTATTAAAGCATAACCGCATCTAGTAGCATATCATAGTCGCCAAGTCGGCAAAGCATTCATGGCATTGGCTTGGGGCATATGAAATTGTTAAAATTCCCACGATTCGGGAATGTCTTTGGAATCCCCGTTTGGGGTTGTAATTTGATGAAATTCCGGAAGCAGGTGTGAAGTGAGGAAGGTTGTTTGTGATCCTTAAAACATTCAAAAACGCAAGATCATATTCGGCTAGCTACCGGAGATCTTGTATGCTACACTCACGTTTGAGTGGCTATCTATCCGATGTGAGAGTGTGTGATTGGGATATAGAATTGGGAATGTCTCACGGTTTGGCCATCCGGCTAGTTGCATCGCCACGGCGGCAAAGCATTGCACCGCATGTCATAGCATGATTTTAGAAGTAGTAGTACATTTCTACAATATTTTCTACTGAGCCGTCGTGCTTAATGAATCTATAAAACCCCATTTTTCAGGAAATGTTGATTAGGGCAAGGCCCAAGAGTTATCCGACGCCTGGCATCTCGTTTTGTAAGATTCCTTACGAGGAAGTCTTGTGATATGTTAATGTTCCTATGATATAGTTCATGGTAGGAACGTTGTAATTGTTGTTACCGTTCATTTGTAGATTTGAATTACAAGAAGTTATTTGTAAATTCCTTCTTGATCTTGAACTTGTTAGTTGGATCTTCTTGGATTCTTGTTAAATTATGTTGTTAACACTTATTAGCAATTCTTAGCCCATGGTTACCCTTTTAAGGAAAAAGTACTACTTTCAATTTCCTAAGGATCGTTTGGTCGTATTCCTTCAAAAACCGCTTTCGTGATAAACTTTCAAAGCAAACTTCATTACTTGTTACTTTTAAACCTTTGGAGTTTCTTTAAACTTCTTTACAAACTCTTGTCAAAACCAAACTATGTTGGTTGACCCTAATTGACCCGTTTGGTCCTCTGAGTCAACCCTTGATTATTGACTTTTCTTTGGAATCCACATAAGATTCCCCTATGCTTCCGCCTTGTGGATTGGTCCACGTTGAACTATTCTGTGCTTTACGTTGTATTGTTTGACACGTTGACCTCGCCCATGTGGCTGGGTTTTCGGGGCGTTACACATTACCTCTTCAGCAAATAAAAAAAAGACTTCACCATTACCAAAGTTCTCTCTATGACTCTATCTATTCCACTTACCCAATTTACTAGTACCATAAATGTCACTCTCTCTCTATTTATATTCAAAGCACCTGCAACATTGCCATGCATGTACGATATGTATCGTATCTCTCTCACTCTCTATTCATCTAATACTTTATTTTCTATATCTCTCTAAATCTAACATTCTTGCATTTAGTTGATCCAAAATGGATTCTGGGTATTTGTGGACATGACCGACCAGTGGGAAATACATGTGGAGGAAGAGATGGAGATTGGTGACAAAGTCAAGAACACTTAGAATTAAATAATGGAAGAATCAACATATAATTAATTATCTACTAAGATGTAGATTGTTTTTTTTTTGTTTCCATATAATTTCTTTTTCTCATGGTGATACGTTCAGAAGATATCTACATGTATTGTATTTGTTCAGTTAGTTACTTAGTTTCCTAATTGATGATGCCGAAAAATGGTAAGAAAGATTTGGACAGAAAATAAAGCAAGAAAGGGTTTGCATGTGGTTCGGTCCCGTTAACTAGGTGACCTACGTCCACGGGTGTGTCTGAGCACGTTCACTAGCAGATCACCAGCGGGCCTGGTGAGCCAACAGAGAGGGGCGGCACTACCAGTATTACCGGCCGGGTGTATGCGTTCGTACGCTGAGTTCTCTGTTGAATGCTCGTGAGCTTAGAGAATCGCTATTGAATTGGAATTCGGATCCCCCTCAACAGGGTAGGTGGGCTCTTTTATAGATGCAAGAGTCCACCCTTACATGGTAAGCTAATAGGATTAGGAAGCCTAATCTAATCACAATAGGTCTACGCGATTTCAGGGGAGTTTCCTAAGTGGTTTAGGAAACTGCCATATCTCCTTTCGCAGACTTGTAGCTGGTATAAGAAGCTGCTGATTGGACGGGATTCCGAGCGTGCGCGACCATCATGCCCGGCCAACCGGTGCAAACCGCCCGGTCCCGAGGTTGCCTCGGGAAGGCTCGGCTGTGGACGCCCTCACCGGAAGAACTGGTTCCTCCAGGCGACGTGGCACTGTTCCATTGGCTAGATTATTTTGGACATATCAGCTGCCCCCCATTTTCGGAACTGGCTGGATGCGTCATCGAGTAAGGATTCAAAAATCAGTATTGGCTTGGCAACCGTCCGGACATCGTCCGGGAGGACGGCTCGAGATGGGGTCCACAATCCAGGTCACTCGGTGGATTACCCGGACGGTACAGGTTGGAGTTCGGGTATGAGTATTGCCACGTGTCAGGGAGCAATTGGCCTGGTTCGGGTTCAATGGAATCAGTTCGGATGTAACCAAACAGCCGCGTGGTAACCGGACCGTCATGTCACGCATTTAATGCGCGCGCTGTTTTAGGCAACCCTTCACGTGCCCGAGACGACAGCTGTCGACGACTCTTGGCGGGAGAGCGTTTGAGCCGTCAGATCAGTTTCAATCCGAGCCGTTCATGACTTCTATATAAGGCGTACTTGCTCATTCAAAATATTCACACTGCTTGGAGATTGAGTATACCGAGCGGTCTCAGAGAACACAGCTTTCCTCGAGCTCTTTTCCTCTACTTTCTTACAATCCAAGCTTCTTCCTTATGGCCTCTCAAATCGACCTAATCTCCAGTGAAGGACTTGCTTCGTTCCAGAGGGACTGCGAGATCCCTGACGATGTCGGGGTCCATCCTTATATCGAAGGAGAGGAGGTAGCTCTACCCTCAGTCCTTATCAGCAGCTATCTGTTGCTAATAGTGGGGCTGCGTTTTCCTCTATCTGCCTCCTTCTGCGATCTCTTGCAAGGATTGCGTTTTCTGCTTGCCAAATGCCGCCCGAACCTCGCCCGACTGCTTTGGGGCATCTCAGTGTTGAACGATCGACTCAGGATACTACTCCGCCCTGTGGATGTCGCCAGGTGCTATCTCTTGAGCATAGACCGCGGGGATCCTTACGTACGCGCCGGGGCGGAAGAGAAGCATCTCGTCCGAGGTCTAGACTTCCCCAACAGGAACTGGCATCATTACCCTTGGGTCATTTTTTTCCGGTAACTGGTTGGTGGACCCCGCTATGTGCCCTCCTACAACTTTCGATCCCGAGCTGTGCAAGATGTCCTTCGCCGCTCTCCGCGACGTTGCTTCCTCTGTAGCCGATATGGAGGCGGTCAACCGAGCGGTCGAGGCCGGCCTCAGGTTTTCTGATTTGATCGGGGGACCTGCTGGGGAGAATAGCGGTGAAGCTCCTCTGGCAGCTCCGGTTGCGGCTGCTTCTGGGTCGCACCGTTCTACTCGGTCCATGGCATCCAGTCCGTGGGCTATGGGAGGGACTGCCCCATCGGAAGGACCAATCGCTCTGACCACCAGTTCTGGTTCATCCTCATCCGGGGATACAGGTCTGCCACCTGGCCTGACCAGGAAGGGTAAGGAGAAAGCGGTGGAGGTAGAGTCTCAGCCCCAGCCGAAAAGGAGTCGACCGGAACCATACACCGGTCTTCATATGCCCAACTCCTGGACGGGCCTCTCCCTCGGCAATCTGGAAAGTCGTCTGCAGGAGGTAGAAAAGAAAAGCGCTCTCCTACAAACGGACTCTATCATGCGGGATGTGGACTTTCATGCGCTGGAACTCACCGTAAAGGAGCTGATGGCCAAGGTAGCTGCCCTGGAGGAGGAGGTTCAGGCTCTGAAGGGCAAGGAGGCCTGAGGGTTTTTTTTTTTTCTGCTGGGGAAGCTGCTAAAACTGCCCCCCAATGTATGAAGTACTTTAATTAATGAAAAGGTCCTCTGAGGCCACCTTTTTGCATCCATTGTATTGTTTGAGATTGCTAATACCCGACTTCTTGTTAACCAAACTGAATATTTAAGGGCTAACCGGGATAGGAAACTGATCGGGGACTTGCTGGACCGGTAACCGAGTAGCATAGTGGCGTGCTCACGTGGAATCATTCTGGAGCGGGTTCCCGAGGAAATTCCGCATGTGCAGGACCCGCCCGGTCGGTAATACCGTAGGCCTAAGGCGGGATCAGTTTTCTTTGGTCGGGATATAGCCCGGACGGTAACACCGTGGGCCCGGGGACTACAGTTGCCACGTGCTAGCTGGTCACTGGCTTGGTCAGGATCTAACGATGGAAGCGTGGACGTAACCATGCCGCTCGCGTGCTAACTGAACCGTCCTGTCACACATTTAATGCGCGCGCCTTTTGAGGCGACGCTTCACGTGCCCGAAGCGACAGATTCGGCGGGAAATCACCTGGACCGTTGGATCTGTCTTGATCTTGGCCGTCCACAGTTCCTATATAAGGAACACTTGGCTCAATTCTCCAGCTACTGCTGCCATCTGAGAGATTTCACCGAACTGTTTAAGAGCGACCAAGGTTCCCGAGCAAGGTCCCCGAGTCCTTTCTGCGCTAATTTTTGTAAGTCTTCCCATTTTGTCTTCAGTTCTTCACTCTCTTCTCCTTTTCTAAGCAAAGCTGGAGGGAGCGAACCCACTTGGGTTAGAGCGAGCGTGGGATTTCTTCTTTTTTAGATTTTGCCACTTCTTCCAATCTGGGGGTATATCAGAGCTATTTGACCGAGCGGGTATTCGCGGGAGAGTTCTAAGAGAGAGTTGTGTTTCTTCTCGAATCTTGTACGACCTACCCTTTAGATTATTAGATCTACCTTGTCTGTACATCAGACTAGGAGTTCTTGACCCATTCTCAGGTCTTCTGCCCTTTAGGTCTCCCGCAGGCGTAGTCATGTGTCACTCGGATTTCGACTCGTCGTCCCGGTCGGAAGATGATCAGGTACGACCAGGGTCTATGAGCTCAAGCCCAGACCCTCTTTCTCCGGCTGCCTCCGACCAGTATAGTGCGGGTAGAATACCTACTCGGGCGTCTCCCGAAGAAACGCGCCGGGATTATCCCGTGGCCTCGACGTCCCGGGGGTCAGGCGACGAAGGGTCTGTACCGAACAGCCCTGGGGTCGTCTTCTCATGCGAGTCCATTATTAGTACCCTGCGAGGTCCTGACTTAGATCGGATCAGGGACAGGTACGACCTTTCCGGACCCTTTTCTCTTGCTGTTCACGATGGTGGAGCTCACTTCCATGAGTCGAGCTTCGTCACTTTGTATGAGGATGCTTTTATGGCAGGCAAAATCATGGCAGGCCTTTGCCTGCCCATCCACCCAGTTGCCCGGGACGCGCTCATCTACCTCAGGATATCCCCCGGGTAGCTTGCCCCGAACGGCTGGCGATATCTGATGGGGGTGCATCTCCTTGTGGCCCCAAGTCCTCGGGTATGAGCTCACCTTGTAGGAGTTCTTCTGGACTCACCGTCCCTTCAAAGTCCACAGGGAGTCCGGTTTCTTCTCGCTCAGGGCCAGGCAGGGACGAAAGATAATTGTCAACTGCCCGAGCAACAACAAAGGATGGAAGAAGAAATTCTTCTAAGTGTCCACCCTGGGGCTGTACGAGGAGGCACCGGGTATTCAGTTGAGGACCTCCTGGGCGGGGGAGCTGAGGAGTAAGCCCGAGCCCTCTTTTTTTGCTGCTCAGGCTCTTTCTTTTTGCTACGCTTTGCAGTGGGATCAATTGACTCGCCAAGACTTCCCGACGAGCTTCAAGCATGGATCTTATCCCTGGTGGAGGATCCAACCAATATTAATAAAGTGCTAATTAGGTCGGGAAGCCCGAAGATCTCTTACAAGCCTCGGCATCGCTTTGTAGCTCCTGTCTTTCCGGTGATTATTCCTGGTAAATACCATTCTTTGACCTTTCGGTGTTCTTTCCGTACTGACTCGGTCAGGAAGCTCGAATTCTGACATGCTTCTGGTTTTGCAGAAATGGCTCCCAAGAACGCGGCTGCGTTGAAGGAGAAAGAGGCGGCTTTGATGGCCCGGGCTGGCTAGAAGAGGAAGAAGTCCGCTCCCTCTGAGGGCCAGCCCCTGAAGAGGATCTCCCGGGGGATCTCCATCCAGGCTTCGAAAGAAGTTGCTGCTACTGCTGCTGCACCCGCGGTAACAATTGCCGCACCACCACCATGACCTCCTGATGCAACCACTGATGTGCCTTCAACACTCCCCCCGGTAGCCAAACCATTCGGGGTCTCCCTCCCGACCGTGGAGGAGTCTCGTGCGGGCCCTTCTACGCTGCCGGAGACCGAGACGACGGACAATGTCTGGGGAAGGGTACGGCCCGGGCTTTTGCAGAGTCAGGTCGACAAATGCGCCCTGATGAGCCCCGAGACCGCTATCAGTTGGCTATATAGCATCAGCCACTTGGTAAGTTTCTTTGCACATAAACCTTAACCTTTTTCCTTTGCATGCACTGACGTTTCCTTGTTCTTGCAGGTTGGCTGTATTGCTGTCGGGGTTGAGACCTCCATTCCCGGCATTGCTGAGAGGTTGGCCGCGGCCGAGGCCAACCTTTTCATGGAGAGGGCTGCTCGGGAATCCGCGGAGTTTGCTCTCACCGTGGAGGAAGAGAGATCCCGGGCAACGGCCCTGGAGTTGGGGTAGGTGCGTGACTCCCTGTCAGTGGAGCAGGCTGCCCGGAAGGCTGCGGAGGCTAAAGGTGATGCTGCGGAGGCCGGGAAGGTCACTGCCGAGAAGATTGCCGAGGCCAAGTAGCAGCCTCGGAGTCCGCGAAGGTCTCTGCCGAGAAGGATCTCGAAGATATGACGGCCACGCTCTCGGAGCTTGCTGCTGCACGGGAGGCAGAAGCCGAGGAGTAGTTCGAGGCTGGATTCCTCATAGGCTATGCCGACCTGGCAGAGTGGGCTGCCGCTGACCATCCCGACTAGGATCTGTCCGGGTATTCCTGGGCCGAGTCCAGTTATTGGAAAGAAGGCCAGGCCGACTCCGAGGTCCCCGCTGAAGCCGAGGTTACTGCTGAAGCCAAAGCTGCTACTGAAGCCGAAGCCGCGCCGGCCGGGGCCCCCTCTATTGATGAGCAGGCCGCGGAGGAGGAAATGGTGGTCCTAGATTAGTTTTCTTTCTGGTTGTAGTTTTTTCTTTTTGTGGGGAGGCTACTACAACCGTTCCCCAGGCTTTGTACAGTTTCATCTTAATTAATGAAAAGGCCCCTGAGGTCAAATTTCCTTTCCATTAACTGTCTTCTTTCTCTGCACTGTGCCTGTTTATAGTTGCTAGTATATGTTCGGTTTTTGGCCAACCTAACACCTGCCTTAGCAAATATTTTAGGACCGTAACCAGTAGAACACCTAGTCTTCCTGACCTGTTTAAAAGGTAATTTCCCGGAGTGCTGTAGGACCTGGTCCTGTTTAGCATCCAGGATCGCCCGGTGTATTATAGGTGTACCCTGTGTTACCGTCCGAGATATATCTCTGATCACTGTTAAGTGCTTGGGAACATTTTCCAAGCTCTTGTAGTGACCGGTGTGATTCCCTGTTTTGGCTTAATATTCCCCTGCCCCCAAAGCATTTTGCTAAGGCGGGAGTGTGGGAGTTAGAAGCCATAGGAAACCGACCTGGAACATGGGTGGTTGCAGGGTCATTTGAAGCTTGTCATCGTCGGCCACCTAGGGGTTTGCCCCCATCGTCGGCTGGACCTAGGCGAATCCTTAAGTAATTTCCTGTTTAGGTCTAGTATCCTCTTGCCCCCCGAGCGTCCTGTGAAGGTGGGGGCGTGTTGAGGAGCGACCATAGGAAACCGACCTGGAACATGGGTGGTTGCAGGGTCATTTTGTGCCTGGGCTCGGAGCCCGAGGTCTTTTTAGTGCCTTGAGGGTAAGCCCAAGATCTTTGGTGCCTCGAGGTTAGGCCCGAGGTCTTTTTGAGTATTGCACAGTGCCTTGACAGGAATAAATTTCCAGTAAATCTTTGCAATTTTATTGAAAAACAAAAATTTATAATGGTTGCTCGATCAGAGCTACAAAAACAAATTTCTCTACCAATACTAAAAAGAAATTTATAATGGCAAATGCTACTGGTAATACTTGCGGAGGTGCTGCACATTCCAAGGATGAGAGAGATCGTGCCCGTCCATGCTTTGTAACCAGTAGGTTCCCGGTCGGTTGACACGGGTTACTGTATATGGTCCTTCCCAGTTTGGCCCCAATTTTCCATGGTTCGGGATTCGAGTAGACTGGTTCACCGCCTTGAGGACGAGGTCTCCGACTTGAAAACTGCGGTGCTTTACCTTGTTATTATAGTACCGAGAAACCCGTTGCTTGTATGCCGCCACCTTTAGGTAGGCTTGGTCTCTCCTTTCCTCCACCAGATATCGGAGGGCTTCATTGTTATCCGTCGTACTAAATTTGGCCACCCGGTACGTCGGCAACCCGAGCTCTGTGGGGACTACTGCCTCAAATCCGTAAGTTAAAGAGAACGGCGTTTCGCCTGTTGCAGCTCGGGGTGTAGTGCGGTAAGCCCACAGAAGGGTTGGTAGCTCTTCAGCCCACAACCTTTGGCACCTTCAAGCCTTGTTTTGATTGAGTGCAAGATTGTTCGGTTGGTTACCTCGGCTTGACCGTTGGCTTGTGGATGCTCGGGGGAGGAGTAATGATTCAATATTCTGTAGCCCGAGCAGAATTGTCTGAAGATGGGTGTGTCAAACTGTCTACCATTGTCACTGACCAGGACCCGGGGAATGCCAAACCTGCTGAGAATATTCCTCTCCATGAAGCTCTCCATTTTTCGCTCGGTTATAGTCGCCAAGGGCTCAGCTTCTGCCCACTTGGTGAAGTAGTTGATATTGATGACGGCGAACTTGACCTGTCCTTTTCCCGTGGGCAGGAGACCGACTAAGTCGATGCCCCACTGGGCGAACGACCACGGGCTGTGGATCGGTGTTTAGGGTTCTCCTGGTCGGTTGATCATGGAAGAGTATCTTTGGCACTTGTCACACCTCCGGACGTACTCTTGGGAATCCCGGGCCATGGTTGGCCAATAGTATCCTTGCAGCAGTGCCCTCCTAGAAAGCGCCCGGCCCCCGATTTGATTCCCACACACTCCTTCGTGGATTTCGAACAGTATGGCTGGGACCTGTGCGGGGTGAACACAGCGGAGGTACGGGATAGTAAATCCTCTCTTGTAGAGAATGCCGTCGAGGAGATGGTAACGGGCTACCCGGTATTTAATCCGGCGGGCTTCTTCTTTCTCGTCAGGTAGAGCCCTCGTTGTCAGGAATGTCAAGAGTGGGTCCATCTAGCTGGGTCCCGGAGCGACCGGGTCTACCTCCATGCCTTCTGAGTTGATCACACTTGGCTCAGGTAGGTATTGTATCCTTATCCCAGGCAAGTCTGACTCAGAAGAGGAAGCGAGGTGAGCCAACCGGTCGGCCCGGGTATTCTCTTCTCTGGGTATCTGCGTGATGGAGAATCCTCGGAGATGCTTGGTGACCGTTCGGACAAGGGCCAAGTAGGCTACCATCCTGTCTTCCCGCGCTTCGTACTCTTGGTTAACCTGATTGACCACGAGCTGGGAGTCACTGTATCCTTGGACCTGTTACGCGCTCATAGATACGGCCAATTGTAACCCGACCAAGAGAGCTTCGTATTCGGCCTCGTTGTTGGAGGCGCGAAACCCGAACCTTAGCGCATATTCAAGCTGGATGCCGTCGGGGGTAGTCAAGATGATTCCTGCCCCGCTACCCTGCTGATTAGAGGAACCGTCCACATGCAGCACCCAGGTTGGGATGTCAGAGTGTAACCCGGGCGGTAAGGCCGCGGGCTCAGATTCTTCGACTGGATCTTCGGGATATGTAAATTCGACTAAAAAGTCCGCTACGGCTTGTCCCTTGATGGCCGTCCGGGGTCGGTAAACTACTTCAAACTCTTCCCGTTCCAATGCCCACTTGACAAGCCTCCCGGACGTGTCTGGGCGACTGAGGATTCTGCGGAGAGGTTGGTCTGTAAGGACAACAATGGCGTGTGCTTGAAAATATGGGCGGAGCCTTCGGGCCGAGGTGATAAGGGCGAAAGCCAGCTTTTCTATGCGGGAGTATCTGCTCTCTGCGCCCTGTAATGCCCGGCTGGTGTAGTACACCGGGAACTGTATCCCGTGCTCTTCCCGGATCAATGCCGAGCTAACCGCTGACGGTGACACCGCCAAGTATAGAAATAATTCTTCTCCGGGCACGGGCGTTAAGAGTAGAGGAGGGGAAGCCAGGTACTTCTTGAGTTCTTGGAACGCCTCCTCACACTCTTCTGACCACTGGAACGCCTTGCGGAGGATTTTAAAGAATGGCAAGCACCGATCGGTGGCTCGGGAGACAAATCTATTTAATGCGGCTACCCGTCCGGCCAAGCTTTGAACCTCCTTTGTTGATCTGGGCGACCGCATGTTGATGATGGCTTTGATCTTCTCAGGGTTTGCCTCAATTTCCCGTCTGCTAACTAGGTGGCCCAGAAATTTCCCAGACGAGACGCCAAAGGTGCATTTGGCCGGGTTCAACCTCATCCTGAACTTTCTCAAAATGCTGAAGGCCCCGGCCAGATGCTCGAGGTGGTCGGGCTAGTCCCGGGTCTTGACCAGCAGATCATCCATGTATACCTCCATGGTCTTTCCAATGAGGTCTTTGAACATGTAGTTGACCAGGCGTTGGTAGGTGGCCCCGGCGTTCTTGAGACCGAATGGCATCACCTTGTAGCAGTACGTGCCCTGGTCAGTGATGAATGCCGTCTTCTCTTCATCCCCGGGGTACATGCTGATCTGGTTGTACCCCGAGTAAGCGTCCATGAATGAGAGGAGGGAGTGACCTGCGGTGGAGTCCACAAGGAGGTCTATCCTGGGCAGCGGATAGCAGTCCTTGGGGCAGGCCTTGTTGAGGTCAGTGAAGTCTACACACATTCTCCACTTTCCGTTGTTTTTCTTAACAAGAACGACGTTAGCTAGCCAATCGGGGTAGTGGACCTCTCGGATTGACTTCGCCTTTTTGAGCTTCTCGACCTCCTCACTTACTGTCTTCTGTCTCTCGGGGGCCATGCCCCTTCTTTTTTGCTTAATCAGACGACAATCCGGGCTGACATTGAGACGATGGGACATTACCCGAGGGTCAATCCCGGGCATATCCTCATGACTCCAAGCAAAAACGTCTTGATTTTGCCTTAGAAATTGAGTCAGTTTTTCCTTCAAAGCGGGCTCCAGTAGGGCACCTATGCTAACCGTACGGTCTGGGTACTCCGGATCCAGCACTACTTGTTCCAATTCTTCCATCGGCCCTACCATCTCGCTCTGGTCCCGGGGGTCCATTTCTTGGACGTTTAACGCTTCTGTGATTGCCCCCCGGCGCAACGAGCTAACATAGCAACTGCGGGTGGTGCTTTGATCTCCACGCAAGCGCCCAGGTCCCTGGGGAGTTGGGAACTTCACTGTTAAGCTGTAGGTGGAGACGACCGCTCTGGCCCTGTTGAGGGTTGGCCTGCCAAGGATGACGTTGTACGCTGACGGAGCCTCAACAATCACAAAATTGGTGAGTACGGAGGCCTGCTGAGGGTATGTCCCCAGGAGAACTGGAAGCTCGATTGTTCCGAGCGGTTGTGTACTCGAGCCGTTAAATCCAACCAGGTGAGTCACGACCGGTAGGAGACGATCCCTAGAGATCCCGAGTTGGTCAAATGCCGATGTGAACATAATGTCAGACGAGCTGCCTGTGTCCACTAGCACCCTCTGGACCATATAGTTGGCTATAGAAAGCGTCACTACTAGCGGGTCATCATGGGGGCAATGGATCCCCTGCAAGTCGTCCGACGTGAATGTTAGGACGTCGGTTGGGGAGGAGCCGGTGGATTGGACCTGCCCGACATCCGCTCGGGAGGCCCGGGCATGCCTCTTCCGTGACGACTGTGAATCGCCTCCGTCCGATGTTCCTCCAGAAATCACATGGATGTGGCCGAGTGGTAGTGGTGGCTGGTTAGGAGCTCGGGTGTCCTGCCGAGGCCGTCCTTCTGTGACGAACTCCGCGAGGTGTCCCTGCTCGATCAGCTTCTCTATGGCTATCTTCAATTTGAAGCAATCCTCAGTTTCATGGCCGTGATCCCTGTGGTAGCGGAAAAACTTTTCCCGGTTCCTCTTACCGGGCGGTGCCCTTAGCTTAGCTGGCTGTGGAAGCAGCCTCTGCGCCTCCGCGGCGGCCATAACTTCATGTATAGGTCGGGAAAGGGGTGTGAAAGCAATTGGGGGCTGACCCCTTTCACTTCTCTAATCTTGCTTCGGCTTCTTTCCCGAACCCTTCGCGCTTACGCTTGGCCTTCGGGGATTCGTCTCCCGCTTGGCCAGTGCGTTTTGCTTTCAGGAATTCCTCGGTGTCTATGTATTTTCCGACCCTCTCTGAAAGCTCCACCAGGGTCGCCGGTCGGTCGCGATGGAACGAAGTGGCAACCTTGGTGTGTTGAACTCCCGAACAGAAGGCCATGATTGCGGCCGTTTCATTAAGGTTGCGGATCAGAAGCCTTTGCTGATTGAAACGGTCCACATACTCCCTCAAGGACTCCCCTTTGCGCTGCTTGACGGTCAGCAGCTGGGTGTCCGGTTGCGACCGGTCGAGCATCCCGACAAACTGGCTGATGAACAGCTTGCCGAGGGCTTGGAAGTTTTCAACTGTCCGGGGCTTCAAAGCGTGGAACCACTGTGCGGCTGGCCCCTTGAGGGTACTGGGGAAGGCCAGGCACAGCAGTTCGTCCGTCGTCGTGACCAGCGCCATCTGCGCCTTGTAGGTGCGGATGTGGTCCACCGGGCTCCCTGTACCATCGTAGGAGCTAAGGTGAGGGGGTTTGAACTTCCGCGGAATAGGAAATTTTGTCACCCGAACGGTATAGGGCGACTCTATTTCTGTGTTGGTGAGGTCGTGCCGGACTTGCGGTTCAGCCTCTCGATCTGCTGCTGCAGTTCCTGGACCTGGGCTTTGACGTCACTCCGCCCTGCTCTCCTATCTGTGTCTGAGCGGTAGGTCGGGTCGGACGACGAGGCTTCATCCTCGACGCGCGTCGACCTCGGGGATTGAACCCGGCTTTGGGTCCGGGAAAGCCTGTGCCTAAGATCCCCCCGGCTAAGGGCCGGAGGGTCATTGGTCGATTCCCGGGCCCTCCGTCCGGACTCTTCCCCTCTGGCCGCACGCCGCTGGTCGATGATAATTCTGGCATCCTCCACTCGGCCATGATTGAGCCGAGGTCGCCTTCGCGAGCGCCTGGTGGCCTGGCTGCGCTCTCCATCCGCCGGGCGTTCCCGGTCCGGTAGAGACACCGGGGCGGAACGGACTTGCCTCCGTGCCCTAGCGGGACCTTCAAGTGGAGCGCTCTCCTCAGGCTGATTCTCTGAAGCGGGACGCTTCTCATGTTGGGCCACAAGTGCCTCAATCTGTTTCTGTGTTTGGCATTGGGCCTCCAAGAGTTGCGCCAGCGTCGCTGTTACCTGCTCGGTCGTCATGGAGGCAGTCTGCTGTTCAGGCTGCGGATTCTTCTGACCGGTCGGATTAGCGTCTTTCTTACCCGTCTTTGGGGCCATGTTGATCAGTCGAGAATTTGTTGATGGAAAGACTCAGTCGTTTCCCACAGACGGCGCCAAACTGATGATGCCGAAAACTGGTAAGAAAGATTTGGACAGAAAAAAAAAAAAAAAAAAAGCAAGAAAGGGTTTGTATGTGGTTCGGTCCCGTTAACTAGGTGACCTACGTCCACGGGTGTGTCTGAGCACGTTCACTAGCAGATCACCGGCGGGCCTGGTGAGCCAACAGAGAGGGGCGGCACTACCAGTAATACCGGCCGGGTGTATGCGTTCGTACGGTGAGTTCTCTGTTGAATGCTCGTGAGCTTAGAGAATAGCTATTGAATTGGAATTCGGATCCCCCTCAACAGGGTAGGTGGGCTCTTTTATAGATGCAAGAGTCCACCCTTACATGGTAAGCTAATAGGATTAGGAAGCCTAATCTAATCACAATAGGTCTACGCGATTTCAGGGGAGTTTCCTAAGTGGTTTAGGAAACTGCCATATCTCCTTTCACAGACTTGTAGCTGGTATAGGAAGCTGCTGATTGGACGGGATCCCGAGCGTCCGCGACCGTCATGCCCGGCCAACCGATGCAAACCGCCCGGTCCCGAGGTTGCCTCGGGAAGGCTCGGCTGTGGACGCCCTCACCGGAAGAACTGGTTCCTCCAGGCGACGTGGCACTGTTCTATTGACTAGATTATTTTGGACATATCACTAATCATTGTGAGTATTCATTAACTGCCGGGGAAGGCAACTAGGTTAGGATTTTACTAAGTTATTTCCATTTTTTTTTTCTTTTTCTTAAAAAAAAAAAAAAAAAAATCATTGGACTTTTTCTCTCACAAGAATTTTTTTTTTCTTTTGTTTAAATATTTTGGGTAAACATGTCTTATCCATATTACCCTCCATACAACACAAATACCACGAATGGGTACACATTAGGTAATGAAAACTATACCCCGAGTTGGCAAGCACCCACATATGATGCACATTATCAACCTGAGTGCTACCAATCACCACAATGGGAAAACCATCGTGTTAGTCCCCCATGTTATCAAACGTATCAAGAACCTCCACCTGGAGAGTTCTATCAATCGCAATGGGGATATAACCAAAATGATAGTGTAGGATATAGTAGTAGTTCCCACGATTACCAAATGCACCAAGACTTTCCTTCTGGGGAGTCTTGCACACAAACACAATGGGAAGGGGACTATTACCAACAACAATGGGGTGAAACTTCATATAGTTATAATGAGGAGAATAACCAAGTTGAGGATAATGGTATGTTAGAATTGTTGCTTAGTGAAATGAAAAGGCTAGAAAGTGCAATTGATAAATTAGGAGCTAGATATCAACAAGCATTTGATAGCCAACCTTTAGAAGACTATACCAGTCCTTCAACGCTACAACTTGAATTTCAAGACACTAACAATGGAATGGAATTAGAGGACAATGATGGGTTCATATCGAGTGAGGTTAACAACTCATTTGAGAAAGTGATAACCCAACAAGAACTCCAAAACCAAACCATTGAGCATGAAGTTGTAGAACCATCTTCTCCTCAACATACAATCCCAGATATCAACTCCTTCACTGCCTGGATAAATTTGCACAGTCTCTTGATCCAGAGTACCTCAATAGATGACATATATAGTGAGGAGAGTTACAAGGATGAGAATAAGGTTTTAAAAGATTACGAGAGTTTAGGTGATTGCACGCACTTAGGAAAGGATGAGTCCCCTGTTGACTCTACCCCTACCTTTGAAAGTGACCCTAGAGAGGACATAATTGAAAAATCTAAATCTGATTTAGATTCTTGTGATATTCATGAACCCTCACCTCTTTCGACCAAAGAGGTGGTGTCACCAAGTTGCCCATCACCTATCCTTGCTATCAATCAAAGCTCTCGTCCTGAGCTTGAATGTTATGTGTACCCCATTCGTGAACAAACAGAATGTGTTGTGGAAGAGGATGGTAAGGATACTAGCACATGTTCTTCACAAAATTTTAACTTTCAAAATTCTTTGAGAGAGGACTTGGAAAATATCGGGCCCACATTTGATGATCTTAAACTTCGACAAGAAGCTAGTAATCTTCTAGACTACTTAAACTTCTTGACTGATAATGACATAGAGGCCCAAATTGATAGCTTCATCCAAGTCCAGTCCAAATCAATGTACATAGAACAGAAATTTAATTCTTATGATTATATCTCCATAGATTCTGTTCTAGGACAAGCGGAGGGTGGTGAAGCTTCATTAGAACATCACTTCGACCCTGCCCATTTTATTGAACCATGGCCTCCCCCTGTTTTTAGTATTAAAATAGAGGTTGTTATAGGAAATACCAACACCAAAGATCGTTTCTTGCATATAATTCCTAAAAAGTGTGGTATTCCTTTTATAACTGTCCCAAAAAAATTTGGAAGCCATAGGTTTTGCATCATCTCCTCTGACCTTGAGCCTGACATTAGTTGGGGGGAGTTGCATTTTTATGAGGATCCCAACATTCTTCTCACTGTTAAATTATTTTATTGAGAAGATCCTCAAAAATTTCGGTTGTTACTTTATGATAAGTATCTTGATTAACCGAATTTATTAACTGAGTTGTTATATTATGTTCTCTATTTTTCCTTGTTGCTACTAATGATTTTGCAGGTAACTTGAAAAAAATTTGGATATTAATGCCTCGAGGTAACATCCTTCTCTCGCTTTACTTTACATGTCCATGTGCTTAGTTTAGAACATTGGGGACAATGTTTAGTTTTAGTTGGGGGGAGTGAGTCATTGCATGCCTCATATCTTTTTGTTGTACTTTAGTGTCATATACCTGCTTAGCAACATGTGACTCAGTAAATTAAAACTGTCAAAAAATTTTAAATTTGTATTTTTTTTAAAGATAATAAAATGGTTCTTGTATTTCTCTCATAGTTAATGTAGTTAGTTATGATGCATTAGTGTTATTTTCTGTATGTTATTAGTATGTGATACACTATGGTAGTTTGTTTACTATCTTAGTTATAGTATGTTTTATGCTTTTTAATCTTCAAACAACTTTGAGCACGTTGTGACAACCTTGTACTTAGCTAAAATGGATTAGTAAGCATAGCTTAGGTGTCTTGAGAGACTGTAGTGGAGACTAATAACCCAAGTGAGCTTTTGTGCCATTCTTTGTTTTTGAGGGTTTTATAAAATTACTCTTACTGTTTGAAAAGCGTATTAATTCGTTGAAAGTCTCAATTTCTTCATTTTGACTGATTACTAGAAGAGAACGTTCAGGATTTACCAAACTTTAGAGCTCTTGAATTTACTGAAATGAATTATCCTATTAACTTAGAAGATGATTTAGGCCATCTTTTGACCATACATGGATAATACAGCCTTGGCCTACCTCTATGCTATTCCTTTACTTCACCTTTTGAATCTTATCATAATCGCCTTGTCTTCACAATCCTAAAGTCTATACCTAACTCCAAATTAGGAGTTTAAGCATCAGTTCTTTATTTAGGTGTGATTGGGATGTGTTGCGTTAACAAGAAGTATGTTAGTGTGAATAAGGGAAAGTTGGCAAAGAAAAAATGAAAGAAAAAAAGAAAAGCATGAGAAGAAAAAGAAAAAAATGCCAATGGTTGTTACAAAAGAAAAAAAAAAGGAATGAAAAGAAGAGTGTGAAAAAAATAAATAAAAGAAAAGAAGAAGAGAGAGATTGGAGATGTGGGAAGTTTGAAAAGTTATAGTAGACATTCCAATCACATCCTTTGACTCAATTGAATATCACGAGGTTTTTTCTTCTTAATCTAACACCTCTTTTTCAAAGTCCTGATGATTTTAAGTAATTGGATTTGAAGTTAAGGTAATGAGAGAGTTATCCACGGTATCTCGCTCTTCTAGTGAAAAGTATCCTTTCATGAGACTTTGTGCACTATCAAATGTCCGTTTTTCTATTTGGATATGAGAAGCATTAGATTCCATTACATTTACTCTTGATAGCTTCCATATCATGAGTGATAATTATTACACCTAATTCGGAGTGATTTCATCTTGAGAGTGTAATCCCAGTGAGAGTTGAGTCAAAATGAACGTCTTGATAGTGTCTTAGGTTATGCGAGCTTTGAAATTAAAGCTTTGTATTTTGGTTGTCCATTCACACACACACATTTGAAGATTAATAGGTATGGAATATTCTAATGACTTTGATAGTAGATTAACTGTAATGTGTGTTGCATTGCTATGACTTACTAGAGAGTTTCATGAGATTGTTGAGCTTAACTATATTGCTAATTGAGAGGAAAAATTTCTTGAAAACATTTAAACTAGAACCATTACCTTAAACATGAATTTTGTGGGTAGATTCACTGCAAACCCTCACGAGACAACACTCATCCACTAGGGGGAACCTAGGGGTTTAAAGGCTTGTTGCATACGCTAAATGCAATCGCGATTCCTGCGAAAGTGAGTTAGGATTTTTACTTTCTTTTGTTTTCAATTTTTAGAGTCAAATAAACACTGCTGTAGTTCGCTTCATTGCTAGGGACTAGCAACGAGCTAGTTGGGGGGTGTGATTCGAGGTGAAAAGTGCATGTTTATAGTGTATTACACGGTCTTTTATGCATACTTTTATCCCAAAGTCCCTATATTTAGATGCATATCAATGATTAAGTGTTTTCTATGATGTTGAGACTTAAATATGTGTTTTTACACCATTTTGCAGGTTATAGGAAGCAACCATTGCATAGAAAGTGATTCTGGTGAAGAGAACAACAGAAGCAGCTGGGAAAATGCCAATTTTGACAATGATGACTTCAGATTTGGAAGATTTTCCCAGAGACATGAAATGTAGATCTTTGAGTTACGGTCGCGTGGCCGTAAACGGGAGGTCAATCCGAGGTCCGAGTAAAAAGTTATGGCCATTCTCCCATCGGGGTGCAGAGCTGTCAAAATCAGAGGAGTTCAAGCGATTGAAGAGAGTTCAATCGATCGAACCTTCGATCGATCGAACTGAGCTCGATCGATCGAACCTTATTTTCACCCAAAAGTTGCGTAAACTCTGTGGGAACCCTATATATACGTCGTTTTGACGCCAGACGAAGGGAGGACGCTCCAGAACGCACAGAACAGCAGTTTAGGGTAGTTTTAGGGTTAGATTAGGTGTAGATTAGGTTAGATTCATGTTATTATTCATCTTTTCCATTGTTATATTGAAGATTCAAGTTGGTTTCATGTTATTTACAAGTTATAATCAGGTTATATTCAGGTTTTTCCTTTCCTTTATCTTTATTTCATTGTTTATTAGTTTATATGTTATGATTGCCTTGTTTTACTATCTCTGCATTAGTTTTATTATGTTTCCGTAGTTTAGACGTTGGGAATATGTGATGAAACATTGATTCCCAACCTCTGCCATGCAATCTTTAGAAACCTTGGGCTCGATCGATCGAAGGTAGTTCGATCGATCGAACCAGAGCTAGTCAAGCGATCGAAGGCATTTCGATCGATTGAAGGATGATGCTGTCCGATCGATCGAGAGCTCTTCGATCGATCGAACATGTTAATTCTTGAGATGATTCTTTTAAGTATTCCATGACTTTCTGTTTTAGAAATCTGTCATCAAATTGTCCCAATAAGCTCAGTTTGTCACAACAGTTTTTAGAACTTAAAGCCTTAAGGCCTTTTCTTCAATGACTTTTGAAAACCACTTTGAATGCTAACACCATTTAGAGTGCAAGTAATTACCATTGTTTTAAACCGTCTTTTATGTATTTTAACTCACTTGTGATGATATAGTCCCGGGCATGAAAGGGCTATTGATTCTATATCTTTAGAAAAATACGGAATACTGAAGAGGAATGAACTCCATCGAACGTTAATGAGTATGCATGGTAGATGGTTAGGATTAATGTGGATTCACGTGTTTCCAACACCTTTAATTTAGTTGTTTAATTCTTATGTTTCTATAGTTTTAGTTTATTATTTAGTTTAATTTAATTAATTAGGATTTGTTAGTACACCTCCAATCCTTCATTCTTATTTGGTTTTTCTTTCGGTTGTAACTTAGTAGATATTCTTCCTATTCCTTCCCTGTGGGATCGACCTGGACTTCCAGTACTATATTACTTGCACGATCACCTACACTTGGGTGTTGCACAAGAGCGCACAACTATTTAGTCGTGTCAGTGACCAATCTATATATTCACAACACAGTGCAACTTTGTGAAGTTGGAAGTGCAAAGTGTAACCATTAGCACCCGGACATTTGTTTAAATTATTCCATGAGGTGGATAGGAACCCATTTGCCCAGCCAGAAAAGTGCTTTCAAGACACCATTGATTTTGAAACATGTCTAGCCCAGATAGCAATGATGTTTTGATTACTTAAAATATGGAATACATATTTCAACGAGCATTTCAAATCCCAAACACAGATTTGCTTAAGTGTGTTTCGAGGCCACCTTTCAATAAACGCTACTTATTCGCTTCTTTCTTCATATGGATGTGTGTATATGTTTGTTTCATGTGTATGAGCCGATCGTTCGAGAAGCTTTGATTTTTAATGTCTTCTATTACTTCGTGTGTTATTGAATTCTTTCTCTCGACCTACATGTAGTAGAGTGTAGTTTTGCTTATCCTAAAATTGCTCACATTTTGCTCACCCTCTTTTCCTATTGGCTAATACAGTGGGTTAAGCAAATTTGAACAATTTTAGAGTGAGCAAAAATATATTTCATATAGCATTCATCTATAATAAAACCAAGGAATGTGCAGTCTTAAAATTTCTCATTTATGGACAAGGTACCCACTTTTTTTCATTTCCTAATTTGTATTTAGCTATTACCTTCGCATTCTATGTATCATAAAGCTATTGTTTACGCTTTGCTAGAAAGAGCTCTTAAGGCCATGTTTGCTTCATCCTATGAATATTAAATTCTTATTTATATATCCGGTCAACTCTAGAGTGAACAGGGTAGAGTGAACATACCCAATGAATATTTTTTTTTAGTAATGATTCATGCACATAAAATGTTCACATAAAGTGTGCACATAAAGATCTAGGCCATTAATTTTGATGGGTTCCATGTATGCCGGCATGGATCCCACTAAAATGAATGGCCCAGATCTTTATGTGCACATAGCATTACCCATTTTTTTTTTTTGCCTGAAAAAATCCACGGGCTAGTGGGGCACGCGCGGGTCAGCGGGGCACAGCCCACGGGTTTTTTCAAGCAAAAAAAAAAAATGTTCACTGGATACATGTTCACTCTAGAGCCTGGCCGTTTATATATTGCCTTAGAGCGACTCCAACAATGATATTCATTTCAGCTAGCTACTTTAATCAAAAATTATTTTAGCTATTCACTATTTGACCTTCAATTCCAGCAGTGCTCTTCAATTTACCTAGTCATCTTACTTTATTACATTTTATATGGTTGGGATTTGTGCTAATTCATATTGGAAAAATATTCAAAGGCTAAGATTTAGAGAGAGAAGATAGAGAGTCATTTCTTGCTAGATAAATCTAGCTAGTGAAAAAGATAGAAGCTATAATAGCTAGTTATGTAGCTAATCTGCTGGAGCTCAAAATCTCCCTTCTGACTAGCTATTTTGACTGAAAAGTTAAAATAGCTAGCCTCTTGGAGATGCTCTTATATGTGAAAATTTGGATACAAGTTGTTCAGATTTGTACATGACTTTATTGAACTTAAAAGGCAATTATAGAAAAGATCAGTTTTTGTCTAAATGAGCCCTGTTTTTAAGCGGCAAATCATTTATATGAATTTTAGCAGAACAAGGAAATGGTTCATACAACGTAGTCTATTATCGAAATTTTTTTAAAGAGGACGCCCTCTCTTTATTAAAAAGAGGGCCTCTGTTTTGGCCGTCGGATCGTGTTTTCATTAAGGGCAGTATTGTTATTTTATAGTTTTTAAACATGATCTGGCGGTTAAAACAGAAGCCCTCTCTTTAATAAAGAGAGAGCGCCCTCTTTAGAGCCTGACCGGTCTATTATATATATATATATATATATAAACTGAAGCCAAAACTGTTTCCACGAGTAATGCTAGATGCACTCCCAATTGTACAACCCTGCTTAAAAATGTTGGACTTCGTGCTGAAAAGATTGCACACTCTACACACCTTCTTTTTTGTGTACAAACTTTTCAACACGAAGTCCAACATTTTTAAACAGAGTTGTGCATTTAGTTGTGCAATTGGAAGTGCATCTAGCATTACTCCTGTTTCCACATTCTTCCATATGGAGCCTACGCGGCACTCTCTGCTTTAAGAATCAAACCTACGTGTAGCCTACGTGGCTTTCTTATATTGTGAAAACCCTTTTGATATCTCTAAAACGTCTATCGTTTCATCCTCTTCCCTATGCCTCTTCGAATCTCTCCCATCACCTTCCCAAAAATCAATGAAGCGTCACCAGCAATTGCTATGGTATATATTTGTATCAGTTGAAGCCGCTGTGGCCAACCTCCCCGTCTTCCAATCGCTGGTCAGGTGGTAAGATTTTTCTCCCTTTTCTTTCACCTCTTTCTCTGTATATAATATAATTAAGAGATGTATATACCTAATTCATTGTGATTTCATATGTGATTTAGGTATTGGTTTCTTACACATGCAATTGGGTCTTTTTCCAGGTAAAATTTTCACGTGTTTATTGATTGTTTCCTTTTTTTCCCTGTTTTTCTCTGAATCTGGTATTATTGGTTGGAACACCGTTCTCACACCTTCATTGGTTGTTTCATTTTCCCCCTTTTTTCCCCAAGTTTGGTAATCATTGGAATGAACACAGTATTGGTTTATTAGACTTCAGTGGTTTATCAAACTTTAGTCTATTGGTCTAAATGGTTTGTTGATCTATTTTTGGGATAGCCATTGTTGGTGTGGCTGGGCGTTTAAACCCCATTGGTATTGTGCATATCATATGTTTGTGTTTTGGTCTAAGAAGAATTTGTAGTGTGTACTGTGTAATGTTGACAGAGTTTCTTGTGCGGCTGTTTTGTGGTCTTCTAAGTGCTACCAATAGACTGTATTGGACTTGTATTTTCTTCATGGCTTTTTAATATATATCTTGATTATTGATTGTAAAAAAATAAAAAATTTGTTCCATACAACGTGGAACATTAACTGTTGTTGATTTAAATTTCTTTGAATCGCATTGCAAACTTGGTTCCTAAAGATTCTTTGATTTTTCTTTTATAAACTGTACTAAGGTGACCTATATGAGACTTTCAAGAGCTTTTTTTTGCTAAAAATAGGTGGAGCTTTTCCACGAGACTCTCCAAATATCTATGAGGCTTTTTAAGGGTATGTTACATAGTATCAGCATATTTTTACCTTCAAATGTCTGTTGAAGGTTTAATTGATTAAATAGTGACATGGATCATCAAATATGTGACTAAAGAGATTTGCAGAGCCTCTTTAGACATGGGCTTTACTCTTAAGTTTTTCCGCTTACTCTACATACATTAAATATTCAGCAGGTATACCAATTATTTTGAAATAATTTTAAAACATGCATTTAGCTAGGTACACTTCATGTTATTTTAAGATTGAATTAGTTATATGAAAAACTTTTCAACATGAATCGCACATTATCACTCAGATTTTACACATTACGAAATCTACATAGAAGAAATGTTGAAATAATACTCAATTGCATTTCACTGAAGTTGCTTACATTGTTTCTTTGTTTACTTGAGACTACAAAAAAATTATTTAATGAAAAAAAAAAACATAAAAACAGTTTTGTTTTATGAACTAATAGAAAAGCAGTTTAGTTTTGTGAGAAATTGTGTGTTGAGAACCTATATTAACACCGCAACCAGATAAAGTGACATGTGGAAACAACTATATATGGGCGGTTTTCGAAGGCATAGAACCGGTTCTGTGATTCACAAGAGAACTATTTCTACAATTGCATGAGTTTGGTGGAGATCCTTTTTTGTGCATACGAGTCCATGCTTAACCAAAAATAAAGCTGGTTCTTTATCAAACCAACAAGATGTTGATTGCAATTAAAATTGGTTTTAATGTTTCACTACAATCAGTTTTTGCAGATAATGGTCTTTTTTGTGTTTGCCACGTAAGATATAGAATATGCATGATAAGACAGCGAAGCCAGTGAATAGTTGCCCAATATTGAATAGACAATACAATCTTTAAGCTTGGATTTACCTTTCGTTATATTTTATGTTCCTTTTGGTTACATTTTAACTGCAGCTTTTGGGAACTTCTCGACTTGAAGGTGTTGTGACTAAATTTGTCACTACGAATTGGGTATTATAACAAATTAATATTCTAGGTGGAATATCCAAAAAATTGGGACATTAGCTAATTTAGTAACTATTACCAGGCATTAACCTTAAATCATGTACGGGTATGGGGTAGTGTATGTTGTGGGTGTTCTAGATATACACACACTGATGGAGTATCATTTTATTATGCATTTGGGTGTAATTAGATTTTTTCACTTCCAGCTCCTTGCAGTAATTCTACCAATTGTAGGTTTGGGAGCTTTTTTCTTTGGTGGGCATGAAGAGATATAGATCAAGATTCAAGACAGTGTATGGCTACTTGCCCTCTTACTTTTTTTGGCTACAAATTATAAACCAATGCAACAAAAGCCAGTTTGCAAGCAAGCTCGGAGAAGATATTATTGAAGCCACACCAACCGAAGTGGATACAAGGGCCAAGCGGTGCATCAGGAATAATCAAAGGCCAAAGACCAAAAAAAAAAGTTCAACTGATCAAACAACGAAATAATAAGTGTGAAGACAAATAAGTACTAAACACATCCAGAAACCTCACATACCTATGTTCGTTTATTATACTTTTAGATAAATACATTTTGAAGTGATGTTGTAACAAATTTTGTATACAATTACAAGCACCCGTACAATTACATTTACGAAGCTTATTTGTTATGCCAATTTATGTTATACAATTTTGCAATGAGCGCAGGTATCACATGCCCATGCATAGCACAGGGTCATCGACTAGTTATATATGTAAAACGCAGAGCATTTTCCCTTCTATGAAGCTATCCACGTGGACTTCCTCTTCTTGCACAAAAAATCCAACGTGGCTTCCAATCCCTCTCTCTCTCTCTACTCACAAACGGTTGCATCTCATCTTCTCTCCCTTTTGCGTCTTCCCAAATACTGAAATGCATCATTCAGCACGCCTTTTCCTCTCCCAAACGCCAACCATGTATGTGACTCTCCCCCCCCCCCCCCCCCCCCCCCTCTCTCTCTCTCTTATTTCTTTTTGTTCTTCCTCTCTGCATTCATGGAGATTCCGTAAATATTCCATTTCAAAAATACTAAGTTCGAAACAATTGGATTTTTTTGGAAATTGGATGCAGTTACTAATTCATGATCTAGCATGTACAGAATGAAAACTTCATTCTCGATTTTACGAGAATTTTTATGAAAGCCTTTCATTTGCTTCTCTTCGATGGAAGTTTTATTTTCCCAGAATGTATCCTAATTTTTGGCCTAATTCTTCTTCTGATGATCGATTCAAGACACAGTTACAACCATCTCTAGCCCTTCTTTCATTTTTTAGGGCTTTTGAGAATCGTATTTCATATATGTGTCTGTTACATGTACATATATGTATTTGTTTGCTTTGTGTTGTGGAATTTGGGA